>NC_051165.1:317316033-317916033 GCF_013339725.1 Rhipicephalus microplus
TGCTGGAACGAACGCGGCAAAAAGAGAAATGGTGGCTGTGACGTCATCATAACTTGTGTTATTGACAGCAGTGTGGCGACGTGAGCGAAGTAAAGGTTCACCACTGGGTCGCTTTTGACGTTGTCAATATCTTCAACATGCAAACTTGGAAATTTATGCAAGGTGCATTTTAAATTGTATGTTGGCTGTTGATATCATGTAGACAATATATGCACGTTCACGGGAATTGATCCCGCAGGCTATCTCGGAGGCGAAACTTGCTGTCAGTAGCCCTTTAAGAGAAAAAAAAGGTCAAAGTTTCATTTTTTTTTTAAATTTCGCGCCGAAATGTTTGCGCGTTTTACGTAAATGCTGCGTCTTGGATTTCAGCGTCTTTTTTTTTTTGTTTTTTGTTGTTTGTTTTTTTCGTATTTTAGTCACATAGCCTCAAATATATTAACTTCCTGAAGTTTTTCCCCTTGGAGGACATTGTACTTAATTTTAAGCGATTGAAAAAGTGCGCGGGCCCTAGGAGATGGCGTCACGATCTGTGGCGTCACGGCGATTATTGCAGAAAATTCAGGGCCAAACCTCATAAGCGCGAAAATGCACGCGACAGCGACGAGCGACGCTATGAGCGACGAAACAGGGCGTTCGCGCGACGTGTCGCGTGCTCGTTTTCGCGCGATCGCTCGGTTCTCCAGATTTGGAAACCGTCGCTCATCGCCCGGAAGTGCTGGGCTCAAGCAGCCAATAGCGAAAAACCGGAAAAGACAAAGACTACATAGGTGCACGTGACCCTGCCCGAGTCACGTATGCACAACAATAAATAACGCAATGTTTATTAAGCATGTGCATATAAAAAAGTGCTGCAAGGCAATAATAAACACTTTCCGTTTCATTACACAACAATATATCTATTTTAAATTGCATACCGCTCGCTACGTGGTTTTCTTGGTGCGAGTAGACGGCCTCATGCCAGCAACAGTGGAATTCGCTCGCGACCTTTGAGTCATCAGCCAAAGACCTTAACCGCTGCACAGCAGCGGCGGATGCATATGTGTGTTTTCAGAATGGAACAGAGCGCAGAACTATACTCCTGATATCGCTTTGCCGCTTTGTGATGCACCTGCTGATGATGCACGCTTTTCATCGCGTCTCGCTGCAGCACTGTTGTCAGCTCCATCTGACGAGGCGTACCGCACGAGCTGCCGGATGCGTAAATAAGCCTTGCTCGACGAGCGGGCTGTGTGCCGAGAACGCCTGTGCGTTGCGGAATCGCCCGTTCCAAGAAGAGACGTTTGGCGCACGGCCGCAACGTTAACGGCGGCGGCGGCACTAGTTGTTTCGCAAAAAAAACTGGGAAAGACTGCGAAGGGGGGAGAGTGAAAGGAAACGGGAGACACGGGGATTTTATATATGATTTGCCTATGCCAGCGGATCCCGGCCTGCTCGGCCGAAAAAAACCCGATCTGCGCGCCATCGAAAAAGTGGCTCTCGCTTTCGTGTGTTCTTTATTTTTTTTTTCATTCAGCTCTCCGAAAAGTGCCTTCCTTGTGTTCTTTTGTTTTAACGCGATACCCATCTGTACGATCGAAAATTCTCTCGTTGCGTTAAAACAAGGCTTCTATAGTCATTCTTTCTTTCTATAGTCACCCTTTCTATAGTCACCTATAGTCATTCTTTCTATATTCATTTTCTATAGTCATTTCTCTAGTCGTAGTCACTTTTTCTATAGTCACCCTTTCTTTTCTTTTTTTTTCACCCGAATTTCATCACGTACGTACGAAGAGAGTGCCGTGCTTTGCCCCAATCGTGCAGGCTAGACACGTATATCGACCTTCGACAGACTGTATCGCCTGAAGAAGAACGGCCTTGCTTTAAGCGGAGAAGCGAAAACAAGTGGCCCGACGTGAAGGAGAATAAAAGAGTTCGTCACGCGTCGCCGTCAATGCGTGCGAGAAAATATCCTTTTTCTGTGCGATGCGGGAATTCCGTTGGTGTCGCCTTTTGCGCGAGCTCGCAGAAGGACTGCCCCCGGGGCAAAGTGTTCGAGGAACTGTATACCTTTCACAGAAGAGAAAATAATGCCGCCGTGCTGGGTCTGCGCGCGCGCAATACACAGGCGGACCGCCACAGCCTCGGCAGATGTCATTTCGGAGGGACATGCCGGTTTAACCTAGCAAGAAGGGACTATGGTGGCCCCACGAAGCCGACTGTGAAAAGCTCTTAAGTCAAAACAATTAGGCAGTTTGTGCTGATGAAGCATTCTTTGAATACTATGCGTCGTGTAGAGGCGGCCATGACGTGGTCACCCAACAATATTCGGCTTTTAGTGAACACAGTCAGAAGTTGCCTGTATCTTCTAAGGGAGGAGCGTGTTGGGAAAACGGGCTGTCGTATTCTGTCGTGTGGTGTTGTCGCTTAGCGAAACGTGGGCAAAATAACGTACAAAAATGAAAAAAGTAGAAATAAAGAAAAATGAAAGAGGAAACGAAATAGAAGCAAAGAAAGCCCCCCCCCCCCCCCCCCCTGGCTCTGCGATTTCTTCAAGCTTGGCATTACAAGTGCGAGGATTGTCTGACTCACATATGTGAAAATGGACTGTAAAGTAAAAAAAAAAAGTTTCGGAATTATAGACTCACACGTACCCGAACCCAGTGATCCTACGCCTCTGTTACCCAGACATTTATACATCCGACGACTGTAAAGCTTGTGCAGCAAGAGCTACGCTGCAGCACATGCTGTGGGAGTGCGCCGGTAGCATGCACCAGTCCCCTATGAACCGGGTAGACATGGCTGTCCCGAACCGCGAGGCGCGATGGGAGGCGGCTCTGCTCAGCCGCGACCTCGCCGATCAACTGTGTGGGCTGTCCGGCACGCCCAGGAAGTCGCCCGTGTCCAACGACTCGAGGCCGTCACCTATGCTGGGGTGCTTGTAGCCCCACCCCGCTAAATACCGCCGAACATTCCCAATAAAGTCTTTACTCGCTCACTCGGTTTGAGAGAGCTCCGAAAACGACAAGTCACCGGGTGAAACTATCACCATCTAACGTGTCAGCGCTCGGACCACGTAAGCACACACAACTCCTGACGCACTTCCGAACGGTCCGCATCAACACGTCCTTATCGAACCAGGAAACGTGACAGCATTGTCGCAAATACGAAACTTTCAATGCGTGTGCCCTGAACTCGCGAGCAGCCGCCCGTGAAGTTATAGCTGCTGGAACGAACGCGGACAAAAAGAGAAATGGTGGCTGTGACGTCATCATAACTTGTGTTATGGACAGCAGTGTGGCGACGTGCAGCCGACAGTAAAGGGTTCACCACTGGGTCGCTTTTGACCGTTTGTCAATATCTTAACATGCAAACTTGGAACTTTATGCAAGGTGCATTTAAATTGTATGTTGGCTGTTGATATCATGTAGACAATATATTGCACGTTCACGGGAATTGATCCGCCGGCTTTCTCGGAGGCGAAACTTGCTGTCAGTAGCCCTTTTAAGAGCAAAAAAAGGTCAAAGTTTCATTTTTTTTTTAAATTTCGCGCCGAAATGTTTTGCGCGTTCTTACGTAAACTGCTGCGTCTTGGATTTCAGCGTCTTTTTTTTGTTTTTTGTTGTTTGTTTTTTTTCGTATTTAGTCACATAGCTCTAAATATATTAACTTCCTGAGTTTTTCCCCTTGGAGGACATTGTACTTAATTTTAAGCGATTGAAAATAGTGCGCGGGCCCTAGGAGATGGCGTCACGATCTGTGGCGTCACGGCGATTATTGCAGAAAATTCAGGGCCAAACCTCATAAGCGCGAAAATGCACGCGACAGCGACGAGCGACGCTATGAGCGACGAAACAGGGCGTTCGCGCGACGTGTCGCGTGCTCGTTTTCGCGCGATCGCTCGGTTCTCCAGATTTGGAAACCGTCGCTCATCGCCCGGAAGTGCTGGGCTCAAGCAGCCAATAGCGAAAAACCGGAAAAGACAAAGACTACATAGGTGCACGTGACCCTGCCCGAGTCACGTATGCACAACAATAAATAACGCATGTTATTAAGCATGTGCATATAAAAAGTGCTGCAAGGCAATAATAAACACTTTCCGTTTCATTACACAACAATATATCTTATTTTTAAATTGCATACCGCTCGCTACGTGGTTTTCTTGGTGCGAGTAGACGGCCTCATGCCAGCAACAGTGGAATTCGCTCGCCGAAGCCGTCGCGTGAATGAGGTTTGCCTGCGCTAGCGACTGATCGCGCAAAGCCGATCTACGTCGCGTCGCTTGTCGCGGTCGCGTGCATTTTCGCGCTTATGAGGTTTGGCCTTCAAAATGGGGCCACCGCCTGCGTTATCTCTTTTGCGCGTTTTCTGCCTTACCATGTGTCTTTTCGCGGCAGGAGTGTTTATTTAGGTGTCGCTAAGTGTTAGTTTACTAATTCGGGAAATATCTTTTGTAAAAGCGAAGCTCCGTAGGCTGGCACGATGTCAGTCCCCGTCGAACCGAAACACAAATTTTCTGTCCACCATACTCTGTACTCTGTCCATCACTGTCCGTACTCTGTCCGTCCTTTCATCTGCCCGTGCTTTATACTAGTCGGTGACTTCAACGTAGACATTAAGGACCTTATGATTTGGCTTTGCTTCGTCATCACGATTCACTTCGTGTATCTGCATCTATTTCGTCTTCTCTTCAGTGTCACTTTAAAAACTACCGCAGCTAACTCTGTGTGGGTGTGGACGCGTTGCTGGGCTATAGTCGGTTCATGTTCAAATACAACAAAAAAACTCCCAAGCATTTCCCCGAGGGTGAACATGGTTAAGTGCGAATGCATGGGGTGATGCTATGAGGGGGAGTAAAGTTAAAATCCGTTGGCGACGCTGATATCGGTGTCAGTAACGCGCCTTATATCCAGATGGTAGCGTTGCCTCCGGGACATCCATCGCGCGACCCGCTCTCGACGGGAGACTGAGAGAGAAGGTGGGCGCGCGAGAGAGAGAGTGCGCGCGCAGCTGCAGCGAGCGAGGAGAGCGGAGGAGCGACACCGATATCAGCGTAGCTATAGTTTTTAGATAGGGAATACCCGCGCCCTGCGCGGACTTCCCGCACGCCGGATGCACAAAAAATGTTGTTTCTCTCTCTCTCGCGTCCGTGGCTTATGAGCGTGGCGCTGCGGCCCGCCAAGTCCTCTTTCTTTTAAAGATAGAGAGAAGGCTGCGGACGCCGCCGACGGCGGTGGATGGTTTGGGGTCGCTTATTAAGTGTATTCACACTTAAAAGTATAAGGCTGCCTTGGCTGAAGTAAATCACGAGGGAGCAAGAGGTTGATCACCCTCGACCACTTCCCTCGTTATTTCCTTGCTCAAAAACAGTCATTCTTTCTGTGCCTTGTACTCGTATGTGTGGTGTGTGCTCTGACGAGCGTTTGCATGTCAGCTCTCTGCGACACTTCGTGTGACCCTCTCGCACGCATGTGAGAATGAAGCAAACTTATCCGGACGATCATCAATTATATTTCGGCCTGAATGCCCTGGTGCAGCCATTCATTTGAAGCTATAGCCTTTTTTTTTTATCTACGTATGTTACTCTCGACTAATGCCATGGTTGTCTGGCTGGTGTCCTCTTCTTCAGATTATTGTTGGGAAGCGTCTCGGGTTTCGCGCTCACTTTTCTCTTATTTTAAAGATGTTATTTTAAAGAAAGCGATGAAGGCCCTCTTGAAGTTTCTGCGATCGACCCGCCTCGTCGAACGATTGTGACGTTTCAGTGTGTTTGTGTGTTTTCGCTTCCGTCCCGCTCTCTTTCTCTCATTCCCTTTTTCTTACTTTTCTGTCTCCCACTTCTCCTTCCCCAGTGCAGGGTTGCAAACCGGACACTTGCTTTCTGGTTAACCTCCCTGCCTTTCTTTATACCATATCTCTCTCTCTCTCTCTCTCTCTCTCTCTTAAAGATATGCTGAAGGATGCTTGGGTCTGGCATGAAATTTAAAAAAAAAAAGAAAACGAGACCAACCGTCTTGATCTTTTTTTATGAGATTTGTGTGGCGGTTTAGAATGTGTTGAAACGACCTAAAGGTACCCTGTTGTAGCAGGCGTGCATACGACCCTGGTTCATACTCAGTGTGCTGCCCAATTCATTCATCGCAGGTTGAGCGGCGGCGCATGCGAGCAGCCGCCGGTGTGCCCTTGCATGGCTGAGGACAGCGGCCAGTCATGGGCTTTGCGTGCTGGGCTCGGGAGGTCCGCCAAGGTGAGCACCGCACAACTCTCCTTTCCTGCGGCATTTTTTTTTTTTTTCGTATGCTTCACCACGCCGACCTGATGTGGTGCAGCGAAGTCTTCAGCCAAGCAGGAAAAAAAATAGAATGACCGAAAAGTGAATAATTTAGATTAGGGATAAATAAAGATGATGTTGCGTTTTCTTGGAACCTCTGTCACTCCTTCGCCCCACTTCTAACTTCAGTCACGTAACTTCCCGTTCATTTCTAGCTTCCGCGTCCGTCGTGTTACTGCCGGTGCGCATTTGTGGTCTTCGGTAATTCTCGTTGACATTTTCTATCGTGATTGATTCTAAAAAAAAATGGGGGGGGGGGGGGGGCATGTGGTCTTTAGCAAGTTCCGCTCTACGCTTCCCTTAGCTAGCCCAGCTAAGAAAGACATGTTTAATACTCTAAATGGCAATAATACTCGAAACTATTTAAATACCGCGCGAGGTCAGATAACTCGAGCCCTAGGGACGCCTTGCCGTCGGGTCCCTAAGTTATTGCGGTATTTTGTGCACTTTAAGAAAAAAAAGGGTGTCCTCGGACTCTCCTTTTACACATGTGAGAATCACACGTGTATAACTCTCTTTAGAGAGGCACGTCCATTCGTTTTAGGAGAGTCGTATGTGCCACCAGAGTCAACGTGACTCTCTAAAAGGAGCGCCACACGTCTGACTTTCACGTGTATAAAATGGCAGTAGTCAACGTTTTTAGACTGTACTTTTCCTGCTTGCTTCTCGAGATAAAATAAAAACAAAAAGCGAAAAAAAAACGCCAAGAGCCGTTCAGCGACCCCGCCACTACAGACCTCCATCATTACGCTATTGCGCGAAGTGGCCCCGAAAATTCCCGGGAACGTGTTCTCAAAAGTTGTCCACCGTTATCGTCCTCTAATTGCCCCCCCCCCCCGCCCCCGTGTGGCTCCTAAAACTTTACCGGAGGAGTACAAGCGTACAACGGGCGTATAGATCTTGCTTTTTTTTTTTTCGTTCGAGCATGTTCACCGCTTTGCTTTCGTTTAATAATCGCCCAACGGGAGCCATACACGCAGCGCTGCACATTGCCTCACTGCACGGCTTAGGCGGGCCAGAGTGCCGTACTTACTCACGTAATGCTCACGTCCCAGTGTTTCTTACGTCGCTACCACGTGGAGTGCACTTCTGCAACAATGACTATACCATGTGGCGACGTGGTAGTCAAGCTGCACCATACAATTTTATGCTTTACCAACAAGCCCTAACGCCACTTTACTTTCGCTTGTTCCGAGTAACGGCAACGAAGTATGAAGGGTGAAGAGCAGCGCCGAATCAAAAGAAATATGTACTTATATCGACCCTTCACATATACACCGCGCCTGTAGTAATTTAGCGTGCCTGATGTCTCATCTTTAGCACTGTGCACTTGGCTCGTACTCAATAGCTAGTCGGCCAGTTTGTGAACGTCATATCTAGAGAGAGGCTGAGGTTTCAATAGAATTTTACTATATTTCATGCGCACTAAAGGGACTACTTTAGTAAATTTATAATCGCGATCTTCAACTTTAAAATTTTTACCACGAAATTCTTTTTCTATGGGAAACAATGTGATTTCTCTCATTCCAATTGATTCGCGCTGCTATACCATTGCATATAATACGTGCTCGTCTTCTACCGAAAACTTTTTCACTGAATGATTGGTGCAACTGCTTATATCGAGATCATTTACTTCCCTGGGACACTGAGTTTCGTTCTCTGAGACGCGTGCTGTGCGGAATTTTGCCCTTTTCTATTTTTTACTTTAATTACGGATGAACTGCCACAAGTGGTCTAATTCACTTTACAAGCAAAATAACCATCTCTTAGCTCTGGTCTGGTTGCCGTGTATACGTGTGTCTGTGCGTGTGTGTGTGTCTGTGTAGAGAGAGAGAGAGAGAGATAATCTTTACATAACAGTCGGTTGTACATAGTGTGGTGTTCGCGATAGCACACCTGATAACCGAACTGTCGTTAGTGCGCATGCGCCCACTAGTGCTTAAATAGTAACGCTCAAAGCACTGTCCTCCATTTCCCGTGATGTAACCCCAGTCGTACGCTTCGGCAATAAACGCTGTTGTTTGCCCGTTGGACCCTTGGCCTTGTCAGTCCCTGGACGAGATTCAACACTGGCGACGAGGATGGGATCAAAATGAAGAGTAGCGAGCAGTGTGGTGAAGAAGCGACAATGCGGTCTGGTGGGCAGCTGGGCCAGATGGAGTCATTCGACGTTACTGCAAGCGACTGGACGGCATACAAGGAGAGGTTGACCTCTTTTCTGATTGTCAACAAGGTTCCCGACAGCGACAAGGTACACGCATTCCTCAGCATCATCGGACCGCGTACGTATGGGTTGCTGAAGTCGTTGGCTGACCTACCATCGGGAAAAAGTTTCGAGCAACTGAAGAGCCTCTTGGATGCACATCTTGCCCCAAAGCCGTCCATAATCGGGGAACGAGCAAAGTTTTACCGCAGAGCACAGCACGAAGGCGAGTCTCTGCCCGAATATGTTGCTGAACTTCGGAAGTTGTCCCAGAGTTGTCAGTTTGGAGCAAATTTGGACGAAGCGCTGCGGGATCGTTTGGTCTGTGGACTACTGCGAGAGGACGTGCAGCGAGTACTCTTTACCGAGGACGACAAACTGACGTTCCCGAGAGCAGTCGAGCGCGCCCTGGCCATGGAAGCGGCCCGGAAGAATGTTGCCGAGACTAGAGTCGTAGAGTCAGTGGCCACACAGCTGCACAAAATGGAGGGAGAATGCAATTATGACCCTGCTGATTTGTACGAGGCGCAAGCGATTTCCGGTAAGCAGCGACTGGCTTGTTATCGCTGCGGTTCTCCGAGCCACACTCATTCAGTATGCCCTCACGTTAATAATACGTGCTATAAGTGTGGAAAGAAAGGGCATATTCAAAGGGCCTGTCGCAGCAACGGGCAATATTGTGGCGGGTATCAGCAGAAACGGAGAGTGAAAACGCTGAAAGTGGTCACGCAGGTGCCACCCATAGGCGTTTCGGAACAAGTGGCGTCCGGCCGCACTCCTATTTTTGTTGGACTGAAAATAGATGGAGCACTGGTGGAAATGGAACTTGACACGGGAGCCGCGGTGTCTATCATGCCTTACAAGCAGTTCAAGCAGCAGTTCCCTTCAGCCAGATGCGGACCAACAGACATCGTCCTGCGCACCTATACCGGAGCACTCGTCCAACCTTGCGGCGTGGCGGTCGTCAAGGTGCAGCACGGGGAACAGACGGCGAAACTACCACTCTACCTCGTCGATCAAGCAGGACCACCACTGCTAGGGCGTGAATGGCTGCGCACAGTACGGCTAAACTGGAACCAGATTTGGGGCCTCAACCACGTCTCAAGGTCAGTGTTCGACTTGTCCTCGCGAACGAAGGAAAGGCTAGAATCGTTGCTCGAAAAATACAAAATGCTGTTTAAGGATGAGCTAGGCGCTATCACAGACGAAAGGGCCGAGCTGTTCTTCAAAGCCGATCACCGGCCGAGGTTCCTGAAGGCACGCAATGTGCCATTCGCACTGCAGTCAGCAGTAGAAGCAGAGATAGAAAAATTGGTGCAGCTGGGAATACTCACACCCGTGAATACATCAGAATATGCCACGCCCGCCGTGCCAGTGATAAAAAAAGATGGAAGCATACGTCTCTGTGGGGATTATAAGACAACGATAAACCCCTCTCTGGACATCACACACTACCCGCTACCTAAAATTGATGACCTATTAGCTGCGTTGGCCGGGGGAATGCACTTTAGTAAGATCGACCTTAACAGGGCATACCAACAAGTACTCATGTCAGAAGAGTCGAAGAAGTACTTGACTTTGAACACGCGGAAAGGGCTGTTTGCAGTCAACAGGCTACCTTTCGGAATAGCGTCAGCACCAGGTATTTTTCAGAAAATAATGGACACAATGCTGAAGGGCCTAAACGGAGTTTGTTGTTATCTCGATGACATCTTAGTCACAGGAAGAAACGCTGAAGAACACCTGGTAAACCTAGACGCACTCTTGAAACGGTTGCTGGAGCGAGGCGTCAAAATAAAGAAAGAAAAATGCGCGTTCTTTCAAAATGAGCTCTGTTACCTGGGGCACAAAATTACTGCAGCAGGAATATCTGCGTCACCAGAGAAAATTGAAGCAGTCATAAACGCTGCCGCACCGACAAACAAGCAGCAACTGCAGTCCTTCCTGGGTGTCGTTAATTATTATGGAAAGTTTGTGCCTAATCTTTCAACAATGGCTGTGCCTTTTTACCAGCTTTTACGGAAAGACGCTCCTTGGTGTTGGGACGACTGCTGCCGAGACGCGTTCAACGAAGTTAAAAGAATGCTGTCATCGCCGCAGGTGCTGGCCCACTACGACCCGGATAGGCCATTAAAGCTGGCCTGTGACGCATCGCAGTATGGGGTAGGTGCAGTGCTCTCCCATGTTTTTGAGGACGGGAAGTCTAGGCCAGTTGCTTTTGCTTCGCGCACGCTTTCCGAGGCAGAGAAGAAATATAGCCAGCTTGAAAAAGAGGCGCTGGCCATAATCTTTGGCATAAAAAAGTTTCACTGCTATATTTATGGCCGCGCATTCACTTTAATCACTGATCATAAACCCTTACAGCAAATTTTGGGGCCAACAACAGGTATTCCGCCTATCGCGGCTGCGCGCCTACAGCGGTGGGCTGTGACGTTGTCGGCATACAGATACGACCTTCTTTTTAGAAAATCAGCCGATAACGCAGAAGCCGATTTTTGCTCCCGTTTGCCGCTACCATGTGTGAAAGACGAAACGCAGGAGTCGGAAGAGACTTTCTATTCATTGCGGCTGGCCTCCCTACCAGTGTCGAGCAAAGGAATTGCCCATGCCACAGAGCAGGATAACGATCTGGCGAAAGTAAAAGAGTGCATAAGCACAGGCTGGCCAATATTTGTCAATGACCATAGACTGAAACAATACTTCGCCAGACGCAATCAACTGACATTGCATGGAGGATGCATTTTGCTGGGAACGCGGGTAGTCATTCCCGCAAAGCTGCAGAGAGCAGTTCTGGCCGAATTACACGAGGGTCACCCAGGTATAGTTCGCAGCAAGGCGCTTGCGCGTAGTTACGTCTGGTGGCCGTCCATCGAGGGGGACCTTGAGCGTATGGTGCAGTCATGTACAGATTGCCAAGAACAGCGCAGTGCCCCTTGCAAAGCTCCGTTGCACCCTTGGGCCTGGCCCTCAGCGCCGTGGCAGCGCATACATATAGATTTTGCAGGACCATTTCAACAGTCAATGTTTCTTATAGTGGTCGATGCTCACTCGAAGTGGCCCGAAGTTTTTATGATGCGTTCAACTACTGCAGATGCAACAATTGAGTGCTTACGAGATGTTTTCGCTCGTTTTGGGTTCCCTGAGACAATCGTGTCGGATAACGGCCCACAGTTCACGTCAGAGGAGTTCAAGCAGTTTGTAAGGGAGATGGGTTGCCGACACGTGCAAACAGCCCCCTACAATCCCAGCACCAATGGACTTGCGGAGCGTTTCGTACAGACCCTGAAGAACGCGCTAAAAAAGGATGACGTGCATCAACCTATGAAGGTAAAGCTCAACAAGTTTCTGCTCGCTTATCGCAACACGCCCCACGCTACGACACACGAGGCACCAGCCAACTTGTTGTTGGGGCGACGTTTGCGCACCCGCCTCGATGTACTCAAACCCGCCGTGGGGGAAAGGGTGGCTTACAATCAGTTCAGACAGACGGTGAACCGACAGTGTCGTGTGCGTGACGTGAGTGTTGGTGATCATGTACTTGCACGAAATTACAGGGGACAGCCCAAATGGGTACCAGCTGTGGTGATGGCTCAAAGTGGACCAGTGTCTTTCAGGGTACGAGCGTCGACATCTTCAGGATGCTTCGAGTGGCGGCGCCACAAGAACCAGCTACTTCAAGGCACGGCAGGGCTTGCCGAAGACGTCGCGCAAGACGACGGTTTCTCCGTGTGGCCACAGAGTGACACCGAACCGGAGCCAGCACCTTCATTGCCTGCAGCTAGGGTTTCGCCTTCACCACCGACGTTGCTGACAGACACTTCTCGAGGCGACCTGGATCGGCGCTACCCGCTACGAAATCGCCGACCGCCTGATTGGTTCTGAGAGGGAACGTGAACTATTAGCTTCCGAATAAAAGCAGAGGAAGTGTGGTGTTCGCGATAGCACACCTGATAACCGAACTGTCGTTAGTGCGCATGCGCCCACTAGTGCTTAAATAGTAACGCTCAAAGCACTGTCCTCCATTTCCCGTGATGTAACCCCAGTCGTACGCTTCGGCAATAAACGCTGTTGTTTGCCCGTTGGACCCTTGGCCTTGTCAGTCC
Source organism: Rhipicephalus microplus (assembly GCF_013339725.1). Taxonomy (NCBI): domain Eukaryota; kingdom Metazoa; phylum Arthropoda; class Arachnida; order Ixodida; family Ixodidae; genus Rhipicephalus; species Rhipicephalus microplus. The sequence continues at coordinate 317,328,647 of NC_051165.1, forward strand.
CTGGACGAGATTCAACACATAGCGCTTCTGAAAGGGCTATTTCCCACGAATGAATGGTTCCATGCATTTTGCGGCTGTTCCAAAGCAACGCCCCCCTTGTTCAGGATGCCCTTTCTGACTCATATCCTCTCCAATTAACTTACTGCGTTAGAGCAAGCTATTGTGTCATTCAGTATATATATATATATATATATATATATATATATATATATATATATATATATGTATGTATGTATGTATGTATGTAGGTAGGTAGGTAGGTAGGTAGGTAGACATACAGACAGACAGACAGACAGCAGACAGAGAGATAGATAGATAGATAGATAGATAGATAGATAGATAGATAGATAGATAGATAGATAGATAAACACATAAACGTAGACCTTTTAGCATATGGTGCTGTGCTTGTGCACTATTGCTTAGTCACAGCGCGTCAGTGTAAATGCGTGACAACGCGAATTTTGGCCGCGCTGCTATAAGTTGCACGCAGCATTCGCTTCGCTCGGTGAAGCCGCAATAAAAATGCGCCATTAAAATAAGAAAACTAAATCAAAAAGAATACATTGAAAACTCCGAAAACCTTTCCGCCTTCAGAAACTGGCCCGTTCGCGATTTTTTTTTTTTCCGCTTGTTTATAATCAGGAACATTTTCCACTTAGTTGTTGGCTATTGGGTAACTTCAATCGTGACTCAACGTGGGCAGGTTGCTGCAAACTGAAGCAAAAAGTCGTCTTCCTTGCTTATTGTTTTATTGTTTCTGCGTTGATTGTAATTCTGTCTTGTCCGCAAGTCCGCTGTTTACTAAATATTTATCTTTTTTTTGGGGGGGGGGGATACGGGAGGGGAGTTAGTCGTAGCAGGAATGCGGTGATGCCATATTTAGAACGTGCTAATTAACCGCATTTCGGACTGTACATGCTTAGTCATATTATTTGTCTCTATGGGACCAAACGTTGCGGTTGAAATTTTATTCGCTGCACTCGTGCAACATGCGAATTTTCTGTAGGAGAACTATGCGAATTTTCTGTAGAAAAATCAGTGCCAATGAAAGCGGGCTAATTAGCCCGGATCCATTCATTCTTTTCTGGGTCCTACTTTCATTACCGGCGTTTTTCTCCGCACGCTGCTTAGGAGTATACAGTGAACCGTCATGCTTAAACCGAGCGTGCCTAAAGTGATACTGTAAATAAAACTACGGTAAATGGTTGAATGCATAGAAAATGCGTTTGCCGGAGCCTGCGGGCTTTCTCAAGCGGACTTGTCTTCGTCGGAGTTCTGGCGAAGACGCAAGGCCACTTACCCCAGCGTCGGTTTTGGCGGCATTCCCTGTTCAACCATTTCTCGCCTCCTCAATCAAGCACACCCACCTTCACCGGAACATATGTGATGTTTGGATTACCGCGGAAAACACATCAATAAGACCTAAAAAACGAGAAATTACTCCCACTTCCAAGTGTAAATTCACATATAAAGACAATTTTACACTAAGGCACGGGGGCACCGCCATAGTGGACTGTTATGTCGATGGTTTTCCTTTTTTTATATTGCTATGTGAATTAGTAAGGCCATATAAAGCTCATGAAACACCAACCCAACTGTTTTCAGGTGCATGCGTCTATACACCTTTTCACGGGAAGGAAAAAAACACCGCCATGATGGGCTGTGCGCGGGAGTACAAAGGCTAAGGTCGCCAGTGCATTTTCGAGGGGACGCGCCAATTTGCACAGCCCAAGGAGGGCTATGACGGCGCCCAGGGAGGCGCTTATGAAAAGGTGAATACCGTTAACACGGTTCGTTTAGCTGTTGAAGATGCAAGAACACGAAGGTTTCAGTGCCCGACATAGTGGCGCTGAAACCCCTCCATAAAGTATTCTATACTACATAAAGTGGACGGGGGGACTGACCGCCGCTCAAGCTCAGTTGGTATAGAGCATCGACGCGTAATCTGAAAGTCGCAGATTCGGGTCCGGCTGGCGGCAGGCTATTTTCTCGTCCACACTTCTTTCTTCACGGTTACATTACAATTTCTTCTAATAGCATCTCCTATACTTCCCTTGGCATCATTGCCTGTTGGTTCTCATTAATATTACTCTCCAAGGAAGAGTTAGCGTGTCTTTTCAAAGGGAGTTGTGCATCCCAGAACTCCTCCAAAAGGGAGTCAACATGTCTCTTTGAGGAGAGTTTTTGTGAGAGTCACGGGCACGCAGCAGAAGAGAGTTAGTGGATTTTATTCTTTATTTTTTTTTTCTGAGATGTGTGACTTGAGCGGTGTCAAGTCGAAAGCGAAACTATGCGTTGTTTTGTTTCACTTATTCGAATACAAACTCGTATGCGCTCACACTTTTTTTTGCGGTGACCTCTTTCGTCGTCGTGTAGGTGTATTTCTTCATTTTTGCTTGTCTTAATTGGCGACAAAATAAGTTTCCGCTTATGCGAGTTTATCGTGTTGAGTCATGAAGCATTTCGAAAAAGGCTTCCGATTCACTCATAGCGTATACGTAAACCTTGTCAGAAGCCCTGAAAGTAAGTGCGTGTCAGTGCGCGTCTTCACTGCCTATACACAGGCGCGAACCAGTTGTCGGATCGCGTTTTTTTTTTTTTTTCCTGGCTTGCCATACGCAGAAATCGAATCGTCGCGGTGGCCGCTTGACCGCGCAGGCGGCCACGCCTCCGTGGCCTTTTCTCTGTTTAGAAAAAAAAATTGTTAACGATTCAGATTACTTGGTACTCTATACTATGGGAGAGCATAGAGCCGTCCCTGTAGGGCCTCTTCTTGCTATCCTCCACGGGCTATCCTCCACACGTCCGCGTTCTTCCGCTCGCGCCAGGACTCTTCGTGGTTCTTCTCGTTTCGTTCGACTAATGCGAGGTCTAAAGAAAGGGGCGAGTTGCCGGGCACGGCAGTCACTTCGTGGCTATATCGACGGGTGAACCGCTCACGTTGGAGTGAACGACGTTGCGTATGGATTCGCATGAGCTTATGAAAGTTTTTCATTCTTTCGCTGCTTCTTTCTTTCCTTTTTTCTTTCACAGACAAAATGTTCGTTTTTCGTGCCCTGTTCTTATCTGAGTGATATGCAGAGATTTGTGAACAAGGCAAGAAAAAAAAGATATAGAAACATGCTTGATATGTGAATTATTATTATTATTATTATTATTATTATTATTATATTATTATTATTATTATTAAACTTTCAGGGTTTCTTATGCATTCTCTTAAGACAAATGGGAGACGAAAGCCGCCCCCCCCCCTCCCGTCTTAAAGCATGTGATGACGTCATCATGTGGCATTGCACCAACGACCACCGTGCTGTATATAATAACCGCGAAGTAAAGCTAGGCGAGTGCAGAATCTGCAACTGAACTGGCGCGTTGTTGAGGACAGCTGCATGCGTGCGACGAATAGCACATCTTTATGTGTTGCATCAAACGAATTAGGTTCGATTACGGGCGCGGCGGTCACGTTTCGATAGAGGCCAAATACTGCAGGCTTTCGTATGATGTCCGCAAAAACTGTATAAGGCAGTGGAAATTATACTACAAATCGAAACGTGGACGACACCGAAAAACGGGCAAGCGCCGTGCTTGTATTTATCTGCTGTTCACTTTAGTGCACGTTTCGGTATACGCTGCCATGTCCATCGTATACAGCGTGGCTGCTCGCGCTTCGGTGAAACGTAAAATAACGCGCAGCTTTACTGCGCTATAATATTGTTGATCTTGCGCGTTTTCGTCGCACTAAACGAAAAAAAGAACGATAACATCCAGCAATCATCATTTCAGAAATGTGCTCCCAACTTTAAGTTTGCGTTTTGGTAATTGCAGCGTATAAGCTTTCCCTCGACGCTGCTCGCTAAGCGAATGCCGGCCGCGGCCATTGCTGCAACGAGACGATGTACGAGCTTGTATTATATCAGTCTTGTATCGTATACGACTCGTAAGATGTGCTCGTCTGTTGCGCGGTATAAAGTCACGCTTATAGGAAGGACCTCGGGCGCTCGTACAGCGGGCCCGGGCTGTCGCATATAAGTGTCCCGGAATGGGGACATTCCTCATTTTCAATAAATTTAAATTTTAAGAAGATTTCGTCTTCACCCTCACAGGGACGCCGTTTTTCATTGTGCCCATCGCCCGCCTCCTCCTATACAGTAATAGTTCACGCCACTTCGGGGGACGGAGCGAAATTCGGATGAGTTGAAGTATCTGTCGGGTGCGAACTACGTCACTTACTCGAGACGTCTGAGTGGACAGATGGATGGCTGAAAAAAAAAATATATTGTGGTCCAATAGGTCGCGCTAGTGTCCCAGCCTGAAGTGGGCCGCTCCTACGTTGGGAACGGAAGTACTACAGCTTTTCAGCTACTTCGCGGGTCCGTTGGGCCGAAATAAATATGTTAGCGACACTTTTCATGTTTGTTTTAGCTGCCATGCACAGAATCGTAGTTGAAAATTAAAATAGATTATCGTGCATTGCTGCAAAACCAGCTTGGCACGTTTATTTATTTATTTATATTTTGCAAAGTGTTATTACTGTATATCGGCAGTTAGATGTGGCCTACTCCGCTGCGTAATTTGGCCACTGAATTATTTACGTAGAGCTGTGCTCAAGTAGCTCCCGTTGCGCACGTTTTGCATTGAAATCGAAACAATATACAATTTTTTTTTAGGGGCGAAGCTCGTAAAGCCGTGGGTCTGACCTACTGTGACCACTTCGTGACCGCCTAGTTTATGGATGACTCAGCAGGTTGCGCTACTGGGACAGACAGACAAACAGACGCACGGGCGAGCAAATGGACGGACGATTCACGGTTTATCAATTAAACCCTCCGAAGCTTCGCCCCACTCATCATTCATTCACTCCTGCTCCGCCGCGGTGGTCTAGTGGCTAAGGTACTCGGCTGCTGACCCGCAGGTCACGGGATCAAATCCCGGCTGTGGCGGCTGCATTTGCGATAGAAGCGGAAATGCTGTAGGGCCGTGTACTCGGATTTGGGTGCACATTAAAGAACCCCAGGTGGTCGAAATTTCCGGAGCCCTCCACTACGGCGTCTCTCATAATCATATGGTGGTTTTGGAACCCCGCAAATCAATCAATCAATCATCATTCACTCCGTGGATACGCTGTGATTCTTCTATTATGTCACTGATATTATAATTGGAGAAAAAGTCGTCTTGTTGCCTCACTTCGGAGAATATAGATTGGCGATAAACGTAGCGGTAATTCAATCATTTGGCGGCACTATAAGCTATAGCGGCAGGGATGCCTGTTGTGTTGCGTTAGAATACATGTAGGTCAGAAACAAAGACACGCTGTTTTTATTTCTCCGTGTACTCGGTTCTGGATCCGTCATTATACAGTACCACAAATCTCATCTGATAGCGTGACCGCTGGCTCTTTAAGCACTAACCATTCATTCGACGTTTTATTTTTGGTCCGAATTTCCGGTTACTCCTAAATTCGTTGCTCCTTGCCTCAGGCACCCAGTCGGCCGGTTCTTGGCCCACATCTCCCTTTACGGGTGAGCGCCATATAGGGAACAGGGTATACCATTATCGTCAGCTTGGCATTTCTGCCTAACGAACGCGGGCCGACGCGACGCCGTGGCTGTCAAAGAGAGCGAATAAACGCGCTCCCGCTCGTTCGTTGGCTGAGCGTCGTATGAACGTCGTCGCTCGGCGTAGCGCTGAGGAAACCACGTATTAAAAATCCAAAAAGACGAAGCACGCGAATAAGCGAGAAATATGGAGAGAGAATGAAGGAGGGAAATCCGAAAGAAAATAGAATTAAAAAAAGAAAGTGCAAAAAATATAACTGGAGAAGAGAAAAAGATAGAAAGAAAGGTTGTTATTTATTTATTTATTTATTATTTATTTATTTATTTATTTATTTATTTATTTATTTATTCATACTGCAATCCCTATTACAGAGATTTTAGCAGGGTGGTTACAGATATAATTTTCACAATGTTGGCACTCAAGAATGCATAAACCAAAAAAACAAACAAAAAATAGAAAATAGAACGGCATGATATGAACAATCAGGTCAAATTTGCTGCAAACAACTTTAAGGACGGCTCCATCACTTGGTTATTAGTTAGTCCATTCCACTGAGTTACTGTACGAGGGAAAAAGGAATATTTGAAGTAGTTATTTCGGGACCGGAAAGGGGTTATTGTAAGTTAATGCCTTTGGCGGGTGGCGTACCCAGAAGAAAAGGAAATGATATTGGAAACATCAAGCTTGTAATGCCCTTTAATTATTTGGTAAAGAAATTGTAGTCGTATTAAACGATTTCTTTCGGTAACTGAAGGCTCATTGGCACGATGTAGGAGTTCAGTTATAGAGGTGCGTCCAAAGCTATTAAAGATAAAGCGGACTGCCTTCTTCTGCACGTTTTGCAATTTAGTTATGTTAGCTTTAGTGAAGGGGTCCCAAACAATCACTCCATATTCTAACACTGGGCGAATGATAGTCCTGTACGCTAGAGTATGCACCGTGGAATTAGAATGTTTTAGAGCTCTTCGAAGGAAAAAAGACAGAAAACCGAGGAAAAACAAATGTGGCGCCCAGCTCCGCAGTTCATTCAGTCTCTGCACCACTAGTGCGAAGCTGCCTCTCTCCTCTCTGCGCGAATGCGCACGGACTATCGGCTTCTCATGGAGCGTGTGTCGCGCACATAGAAGATATATTTTCTGTTTTAATGAGGCCTTAGCCTGGGCGTCTTGACCCATTCGGCTGCCTGCCGTTACTCGTCGCCGTTAATGGTTTCCTCGCTTCGGCTGCATCGAACGGAACGACAATGACGTAATCGTTGCTAAGCGTTTCGTTCCTATACGCTTTGCAAGCCCAACGTAATCGAAGGGCAAGTCGACTCGAGATGCACATAACGCGTGTTCTGCGCCCACAACTCGTCGCGATGTGCCTGCTTGACGTGTACGTCTGCGACAGCTGCAGTGAGCGCTGTCTCGCCGCATTAGTGCAAAGCATTCTCTCTCCTTCACAGGAACGAAAATACATTGCCGATTTTTTTTTTATTTCCTTTGTTCGAATAAACGCGGAACACACTTTCATCAGGATGGTGGCTGTCGTCTTCTCTGAGTCACTTCCGAGACGAACGGAAACGCGTTAGTGCTGAGGCGTTCCTTCTTCTTCTCTTTCTATGCTAGCGCGCAGGAAGCCTGGCTGTCCACAAAAGCTTTGATCGGTGCTTGCTCATCCACCCCCCCCCCCCCCTAGCTTCTTCTGTCGTCGTATCCCCAACTGAAATAAAGAACGCGTCTACTCGCTCCTTTTCTCTCTTTTTTCGTTCGATCACTCTTCTCTCTGTTTACTTCTTTTGTTCGTGTTTGGTCTTTTTTTTTTTGGTTTCGCTATCACTGCTCTTGAGGTGCCGTATAGGTTCCGAACTCCCTCGCTGCCAATGCAGGGGCGTGGATTCCGGATACCGCTTTGTTGCCCACGAACTTTTTCTTTCTTTCTTTCTTTCTTTCTTTCTTTCTTTCTTTCTTTCTTTCTTTCTTTCTTTCTTTCTTTCTTCGTCTGTAATATCGACCAGTTTTTCAGCAAACCCCGAGGGCAGAACCGGTGACTGAGTGAGACGTAGAGAGAGAAAGTGTCAGGGAGGCGTACAGCTTTCGCCCCCCCCCTTCCCCCCCCCACCCAGCCAGCACCGAAAGCGTACAACTACGAGGGTGGAGGGGTCATCTCTGAAATTGTTTTTACCGTGAAACCCGCGTGGAGCAGTGCATGCTCAGCCCGTGGCCGAAACTTCGTTATACCCCGTTATACGTAACCTCGTATAACTTCGTTGAAAGCTGTCGTATACTTGCCCTCAGGTTTTCCGAAAGTTTGCTGCTTATATGCTGACCGCTTTTCTTTTATTTTCCTTTTGTCGCGTGTTTTTTTTCTTGAATTTTATGTTTGATGTCAACGTCACTCGCGCAGTTAGTGTCTCTGTCATCCCGGCAGGACGGCAAACACGGAGGGCTGGTCGCTAGCGAAACGTTTGAAAGCAAAAGAAAAAAAAGTAACAAAATATCGGAGTATAGCGTGAACGCATAAACGACGAAGGAAAAGCGCTTAGGCATTGGCTAAAAGCTTCCGCTACGTCAGAAAGTTGAGCGAGTGTCACTCAGGTGGGTCCGCGCATATGCATGATTATACGCTAGTCGTTTTTTTTTTCATTTTATTGTTATTATGATTAGCGTAGACGCTGTGAAGCTTGCACATGCTATAATGTGTTGCCATGAGTGAGGCACCAGTACAATTTTTTGAAAGACTGGGGTCATCTGAATAGCTGTAAAAAAATTCGTCTATACTTTTCAAAAAGAGAGAGAAGGAGAGAGTGGTGGTCATCTTCGTCGCTTGGTATAGACTGTTTTCCGTAAGACATCTGGGTGCCGTCGCCTTGGTCTGCTAAGCCGATGTTTTCGTGTTTTCGTATTTCGCGACGTCGATTAATAAGTCCATGAAACATCGTCACCACAAGCTCAACCGCTTTCGTACGTATGCGTCTACCGTGACACAGATCGTTTTGTTGTTTAAGGGAGTTAAAGATACAAAACACGAAGTTCAACAGCCCAATGGTGGCACTCGATAGGTAAAATGGTCTGCAAACCTATTCCGTGCTCTTAAACTGTGGTAGGCGCCTCCCGCGTGGCGCTCCCCGACGCGCTGCGCCAACGCCACCTGGACTACTTTGGCTGCGCTCGGAGGCAGCTTAGCTGCTGCTGTGACAGTTTTCACATGATCATAGAGGGCGCAGTGCATCGAAATAGCAGAAAAGGAACACAGGCCCCTGTGGCTAGCATTTTTGGATATCAAGGGAGCGTACGATAACGTGGTTCAAGAGGAACTGTGGGGAATACTGGACGCACTATAGGCGTGGAATATGTAGTCACTAATTTTTTATAGGAGATCTATAAAAGTAACAAGGTAGTTATAAAGTGGGGAAAACAGGTATCTAAGCCCACAGAGGTGAAACGGGGGCTTAGGCAGGGGTGTCCTCTGTCACCCTTGTTATTCATGATGTACCTACAAGGATAAGAGGCCAAATTAGAGGGAAGTGGACTGGTTTTCAACCTCTCTTTCGTCAAACAAAAAAAAAACTCATTGAACAGGCACTACCAGCATTGATGTACGCTGATGATATAGTGCTAATGGCCGACAACAAGGAATATTTGCAGAGATTGGTGGACATCTGCGGTAATGAGGGAGTAGGTTAAATTTCAGATTCAGTAAGGAAAAATCAGCGGTCATGATTTTTAATGACAATGAAGGTAGTAAGCTTAGAATACAGGAGGGCACGCTAGAGATAACAGATAAATACAAATATCTGGGCGTATCGATAAGCAATGGGGCCGAGTACCTATGGGCACACGAAATATACGTGTCAGGAATGCAGCAGTAATGAAAAACAGGGCACTGCGGAATTACAATAGGTATGATGTTGTGAGAGGAATATGGAAAGGGGTCATGGTTCCTGGTCTGACGTTCGGCAATGCGGTCTTGTGCATGAGATCAGAAGTTCAAGCAAGATTAGAAATTAAGCAACGTGGAATAGGTAGGCTTGCCTTAGGAGCTCACGGGAATACACCAAATCAGGGAGTACAAGGTGATATGGGATGGACATCATTTGAGGGCAGGGAAGCTAGCAGCAAGATAAAATTTGAGAAGCGATTGAGAGAAATGGGGAGGAGCGTTGGGCTAGGAAGGTATTCAGCTACTTGTACATGAAGCATGTCGATACAGAATGGCGGAAGCGAACCAGAAAATTGACTGGTAAATACTTGGAAAACAGCAGGGGGCCAAACCAAAAAGAATTATCGGTTAAGAAGAAGGTAAAGGAAGCTGAGACCGATATGTGGAGAATTGGCATGATTAAGAAGTCCGCACTAGAGATCTATCGAACTTCTAAGCAGGAAATAGCCAAGGAAAGGATATATGATAATACTCGGGGTAGTTCTCTACTGTTTGAGGCCAGAACGGGAGTATTGCGAACAAAGACATATCGGGCCAAATATGAAGGGGTAGACACGGTATGCAGTGCGTGTGGAGAGGAAGAAAAAACTGCCGAACACTTGATAATGTTCTGTAAAGGGCTTCACCCTGTAGTTCAGGTTGATGGCGCAGAGTTTTTCAAAGCACTGGGGTTTAGGGACAGTGAGGGCAAAATAGACATTAAGCGGGTAGAATTAACTACAAGGAGGTTATCTGATTGGTGGCTAAAGTCAAGGCCCGAGTGAAAATTGAATCCTTCGCTGCAAAGTACGAATCCTCAACCTCACTATTTAAGAAAAAAAAATAAATCTAGTTTTTGGTTCATTAAGTATAACGGCTTGGTGGCGCTAGCCACCGCCCGATCTAAAAGGGTACAGCCATATCCATTCATCCATCCATCCATCCAACCGTCTCGGCGGAGCCGGCGCGTCCCGACGTCGCTCCAAGCGCATCAGTATGTCGACGGTGCCACCCGCTGTTTACTAACGTGGAATATGTCTGTGTACAGCCAGGTTCACTGCTAAAGGGAACACCTGTGTGGGCAGCATGTTTAGATTTCGCTATCTTAGGGTATCATAGCGTCTTAGATATGCACAAGGCTACTGGTGGTTAAAAGTTCACTCCTCTTGACCGACTATTGACTTGCATGAACGAGATCGTTTCTTAATCCACTTGCTCTTAGAGGGCCAGGAATATTGATGGTGTGCGTTCGAGTGTTCTTTATAACAGTGGACCATGCTGTACAAGGCATTGCTCCCAATAGTTGTGCGAAGTCTGCGTTTATAGGTGCTCAGCAATTTCCAAATCGAGCCCGAATCAGGCGGAATTCAGAATGAATGGGCAAGGGGAGGGTTTATAGCGCGTAGGCAAGATGACCGCTTGTCATTGAAAGTACAAAACTGGATTCCAAGAGAAGGCGAGCGCATAAGGAGGAGGCAGCAAGCACAGGACCGGGTTGATTGGCGAAACATGGGGGATGTATTTTCCCTGCAGTTGTCGTAGTTAGGCCGATGACGACGAGGCAGTAATGAGCGCCACCTGATACCGCGTAGGGATTGTTATGCACTGACGACAGGTGGCGTTATCTTACAGCTAGCATATTAGTTCATTCAGTTGCTGTAAGCAATCAATGTAGGGGCATCCTGGGGCATCCAATACACTGTACAATACAATGTACAATATAAGGAAAGATCTGTTGAAACTATATATACTATTTCTTCTAAAATTGGCGGCTTGTTGCGTAATGACGGAAGATAAGCGATTGACGACGCCGTGGTTGGAGCTTGCTGATTGTTACTTATAAGTTATCATGTCAGTATCGGTATAGCGTATCTGTCGTTACTGATGACATATCAGCCGACATGACATAAGGCCGCATTTTTTAACGCCTGTCCGCGCTAATCTCGCCGCCCCAGTATGTACCGCTCTCTACCGCTGTAGATATCACATGCGATTGCGGTGAATGCCTACGCGCATACTGCGTTAAAGAATCGTCGGCATGAACTACCAGCACAATGGCTGAGTTTTTCCCGATTAGACGAACGGCTATCGGGGACTGCGACTGCTTGGAGTGTACTGGCGGGCTCTGTTTACACGACGAGGAGCAACGCTTGATCGCGTGGTTCTGAAGTGCTGATACGCACTATAGCACAGGTGATTCCCGTGTGCCACAGAACCGCAGCCGAACTTGTTATGTCGAGCATGTCTGCACACACTTTTCAGCCACATCGCAAGCTGTCTCTACGCGAGCGCTTCGTGTTGTGGAGTGGGCGTTTACGTTCTCTTCTTGGAATAAGAAGTCACAACTCTGATGCGGCAGTAGCTACGCGGGAATACTCGAAACGAGGTATTTACATGTTTGTCGTAATCTCAGTCGTGCGCTGGCCACCGTTCCTTTATTATTAATTTTTTTATGTTGTGGTGTTTTTTTTTTTATCGCACTCACCCGCTAAAGAGAATGTACCAAGAACCGGGTGGCAGAATGTTCAAGGTAAAACCCTATTAAGACAAGCGATACTGAAAATCTGCATGAAAAATGAAAGACTGAATATATAAAAATGACTAGCGAGAAAGCAGTCAAACTGTGTGATGGAATTTATAGATGACATATAAACTGTACATGGTTGTAAAAATGTCGCTGTGAAGTTTTATAACGAAGCGATTTGTACTTTTGTATGTTGCACTTGTTGTTTCCTCACATGTGGCTCACACCCACACTAGCCAATTGACTAAGAATTGCTCACATGAAAAATGTAAATACGACTAAATGATGAATAAACTGAAAAGAAAAGCAAGACATAATGTATATTGCGCTCTTTGTCTTATGAAGGGCTTTCACCCGCTGTGGAGGATTGATCAATAATCGGTTGACGTATTAACGCAAATATTCAGTCGAAAACGAGGCGGGATAGACCGGCCATAAGTTGCCGCAACTCCCTTTCTCACGGATTTCTTGGCACCGCATGTTACGCCTATAAATGCGCTACGATTGATAATGTGGGGTTTAACTTCCCAAAACCACCATATGGTTATGAGAGACGCCTGTAAATGTGCTACGCAGAGCCGTCCTTAACATTTGTGCCCAACAAGTGTCAAGGCCGTGTATCGTTCCGTCCTGTAGGGCGTGTATATGATAAGAGCCGCGGCAAAATGATAAAGCTCCAGTGACGAACGAATGCCAGGGGTGTGTCCGTATCTTTCGTTCGCTCTACACTTGGTCATCGTGCTTATCTAGCGCGATGTCCTCGCGTCGCGCGGGGAACTAGTTTCGAGACCCAGGTTTCCCCTTTTAGGGCGCAAGGTGCTCACAATGCGACAGCCGATTTTAGTAGCGATTGTTGTCCGCGGCCGCCGGCAGTGTCTGTCGAACCTATCGCGCGCAATGAGAAGAAAGGAATTCCAGGTTTCGAACCGGAATCGAACCCTGACTTTACTTGGCAGTGAAGTACTCTGTAGCCGTATACCTTCCAAAAGCGCGAAAGGCATGTGTCATAGCGTATGTAACAAAGGCTAAGTGATGGAAAGCTTAATACGCATCACCATCGGCAAATGTGACAAAGCGCGCACGATGTGACCGCGCCACGCGTAACTTCTAAAAAATGGTAGCCCCCTTGTTGTCAGGGCAATCGAAGGAACGCTAGCTGCAATCAAATCGCCCCTCTTCATCTCAGCGGCCTTGAAGATCAATTAGGAGCTCGTTCACTCCGGCAAAAGCGGGAAAGCGGGCTTTTCGAAGCGGTGAGGCGGCGATGCCTGGAGAGGAGAGTTTTCGCCGCTCGGGCTCTTCGGTCACCCCCCGCCTTCGGTGTTAACAAGCCTTTAATGTCCCAGTCCCGATACAATACCACAGTGTTGTGGAGAAATGGTTCACACCCACAGTCTGAACGGTGTGCCGTAAGCCGCCCACCCTCGCCCTTGCGCACCTTATCGCGGTGCTCACTCAGACGGGCATCAAGGTAACGTTCAGTCTGTCCTGTACATAAACTCGGTCACACGAAAGAAGCCATCTACCTCAGAGCCACGCCTGTGCTTGTGAAACTGCTTCGTAAGAAGCCCATATAAAGATGTCATGTAGTCACGTTAATAGCGTCGCATAATCGTGCACTCGCGATAGGCGCAGCTTTATTCGAATTCCATAACAATTGCTAGTTCTTTTGCCCCGCCACGGTGGTCTAGTGGCTAAGGTACTCGGCTGCTGACCCGCAGGTCGCGGGATCGAATCCCGGCTGCGGCGGCTGCATTTCCGATGGAGGCGGAAATGTTGTAGGCCCGTGTGCTCAGATTTGTGTGCACGTTAAAGAACCCCGGGTGGTCGAAATTTCCGGAGCCCTCCACTACGGCGTCTCTCATAATCATATGGTGGTTTCGGGACGTTGATCCCCACAAATCAATCAATTGGTAGTTTCAATCTGCACACTCAGTACAAAAGCGATCTGGAGTAACTCATCATCATTATCAGCCACTGCATTAACATTGTATGCAACCGCGCCGATGCTCACATAGCACTCCAGAAGCGTATGTATGCTTAGCGACGTAAGTTTAGAATATCTGCCATCGCCGTCGCCGTGAGGTTCTATGTAAAGTCGTTAACACCGGCCCACGTTTTCGCACCGTATTCACCCGACCTTAAGTCCGCTCTAATGTAGGTCGACCCTCCTGATCCCGGGTCGCCGCCCCCCTGACCGCGCCGCTGAGTGGGCTGACCTGCAATCGTGTGAAAACGATGTGTTCTACGAGTGAGTGAAAGCTTGTGGTGACAGCCGATCAAGCGCAGGGAACCGGCCGCGTTATTTCGCCCGCGAAAGACTCGTTGTGGAAAGCGAGGAAGGTCTCTAGAGAGGTGGGGGCACAGATTCGGCCGCTCACGTTTACGCTTCGTGTGACCCGGCGACCCACAAACTGCGAGATGTCTGCGGGCAAACTAAAGCTTTCCATTGTGACACACTGTGAACACGTTAAACCTTGTCCCACAGAGTGCGGTTTTCTTTCTTTTTATCTATCTATCTATCTATCTATCTATCTATCTATCTATCTATCTATCTATCTATCTATCTATCTATCTATCTATCTAGTCAAATAACACACGCGTGCTCTTTTTTTCCGCTGCACAAATGGATTGCCGGCCCTTCGGTCTTGTCGCGCATATGGTCTCTCTCTCTCTCTCTCTCTCTCTCTCTCTCTCTCTCTCTCTCTCTCTGTGTGTGCGTGCGCGCGTGCGTGTGCGCCCACATCATTGTACAAAATTTGCTTTTGTCAAAGCTGGCTTCTCCGCAATGATGGTGTGCTTAAGGAGAAGCCCGCTTTCTGTGATTTCTTCGGTGCAATGTATATAATTTCTTCAGTGCGATGTGTTTACTTCGTACAAACATCCATTTCGCTTCTTTTTGCGCGTACGCACAAAAACAAAACCAACTGGGACCGAAACGGAAGGAGCATAATGGCGCCGTTTCCGCCTCTAATAAAACCGACTTTTATTCCGCCGACGTCGGATAAGTATAGAGCGGACGACATTCGGGTCTTGTCGCGTGCCCCTCGCCACCTTCGCATTTAGGAGGCGCGAACGATTTGTCACAGTCCAGACGCGTCGACGACACTTCATCGTCCCCGCCTTGCACAAACATGCAGTTCCGCGCTGTTTAAACTCCTGCATAGGCGGTCAGTGTGGCGCGATGTCGGAGGCCAATGTGGGCGCGGTCTTGTTCCTTGTAGCGTATACATGCATAAAACACGAGGATACGCCTGGGGTGAAGGTCGTTGGTGAGAAAGCAGTGGTGGCGTTGAAGCGTGCGAGGTCAAGTGATTTTTCGTTATGCACCGCTTAACATCCGGGACACAAGTCTATTGAAAAGAGTTAGAACAGGTCAGCAAGAGGTGGCGCTCGCGCTGCCCACCCTCAATGCGTCCAAAGCATGCGTTTTGGTCAGCCCCATTCGGCTTTCGAATACGGTTGATGGGAACAACAACAGCAACAACAACAACGAAATGTTGTGATGAAAGTGCAAGTAGGGAAAGGTGTTCCCTCCAGTAAGATCTGTAATCTTAATTGCTTTACTCGCCACCGATCTATTAACGTACTATCACTTTGCAGACGTGTTTCGAGCAGCAGTGTTTCAAATAGATGACGTTACCGTACAGATACAAGTTTGTCTCTGGTCTTATATAAGAAACTTGAGCTCCATGGCAAATTTCGTAGGGAATTATGACAACTCTCTAAGCCATTCGTAACGTGTTAGACAGTAACGACGAACTTTTCAACTCATAATATGCACACAATAAATCGGGGGGTGAGTATAGTGGGGATTACCCCATTTTTGTGGCCCATACTCGTTCATGACGGACCGCGACGACGACATGACCCGCCGACAAACCGAGACGCGCTTCGCCCCTAATAATAACGAAGGCGTCTTCTTTCCCGCTTTTCGATCGTCTTTTCAATCGGTGTTCTGTACAGACATCACCCTGACGCTCTTGTGCATCTCGTCTAACCCGGTACCCGAATGTCATTTCGCATGCACCTCGTCAGTGGCATGTGACCATTTCCCGGGATTCGGCGTATACTTAATATTGCAGACACACGAAAAGTAAAGGGATACCATGCTCGGACGTACTCCGTTCGTATTGCTGGAATAAGTGCCTCTCTCTTTTTTTTTTTTCGTCATTTTTTCCTTTAGCTGTATTCTGAAACCTGGCGCGGTATAGGGATAGCAACAACGCAAGAACATGATCATAACATCGTGCCGCTCTTTCCAACAAATTCAGCATAGCGTGATGTAAGGAATGTCAAAGCCCGGCGTTACTTTAAACTGTTGCATAACGACACGTACTTTATCGGCGTATCGACGCGGTTACCAATACGGTTCACGTTGGTGACTTCGAAAGTATGTATAAAAACGTAGACGGGGCGAGGCGGGAAGAGAGGCACGCACAGCTGATCAACCGGCGTGCGTTCCGTGCCATCCATCAAGGTAGGCTGCGTGCGCGCCCTTGGCTCCGGAAAGGCGTCGCCGTGGCCCAGGGCGGGGCCTGGCCCGCTCCTCGGCCCCCCCGTCGGGTCGCGGTCGTCGTCGAGTGAGAGCCGTGCGCTCGGCCGCCCGCGGTTGCGTGCGGGGAGCGCACGATGCTGATGCCCCTGAAGCGCGAGTCGCCGCCTCCTCCGCTGCCGACGCTCAGCGAACGACGCCGGTCCAGCGCGGCGGCGCGGCGCCGGGCTTCGTTCGTGGACGCTCCGCCGTCCGACCAGCCCGAGGACTTCGCGTCGCCCGCCGGGAGACCGCAGGATTACCGGCCTGGTGGTGGCGGCAACCAGCGTGAGTGCCTCCTGCGTCCCCTCTCGCTTGCTCAGAGCATGCCATGGCTGTAAAGTTTTTAAAGGACGATAGTCTTTCTCGGGGACCCTCGACGCCAAAGTTTTGATGTCTGTCTGTCTGTCTGTGCATTTGTCTGTTTGTCCGTGCTAACGATATCCTAAACGGCACCCAACGATGCGTCAAAGGGCCAATCCAATGCGCAGCGCCCCACCAATGTTGCTCAAGATTGAGCGTTCATACTTGTGCGATTGTCAATTCAAAAGCAATTATTGCGCATATCTGAGCCACCACAACAACACGTAGATTTTTCGTGTACGTGCCTTTATATTAGAGAAGGCACACACAAGTATACCTATAAGGACTGTAGCGTTTATCACGCTGCGCTGACAGTGCAACGCGATGATGCTCAAAAAGATAAGTGTTTGCAACGCTTTGTTAAGATGGCATGGTGCTGGCATTTAATTGCCAGTCGCTTTGCGTTCTACACTTTATCACCTCCGAGACAGACGCGCGCATCTTTCTCCGTGAACAAGAGCGCGCGCCTTCCTTCGTTTTCGAAGATAACTGCCAGATGGCGCTCGTGTCTAACGTGCTTCGATGCGCTCGTTCGCCTTCGCTGCACGAATCGAGACTCTCTAACGCGGCGCTTCCAGAATACAATCTACCGATTTTCTCGCGCAGAACACCAACTAAACGTTTCGTTCACTCTCTCCACACGCAAGACTATCGTCTTTCGACGACATTTGCGGTGAAACATGCAGATAAGAGGCCAAATTTTTTTTTTCATTATTTTTCTTCTTCCTTTCTGAGACAAACGTGAGTCTCGCACGCGCAAACAGTGCGTGAACGGGAAAGCACGGACGAGAGCAAGGGCCGTTTTGCGTAAGCTCACCGCTGTTGTGGCACAAAATACGCGTGAGTATACGCTGTTGCGGGTTGACCTGAAGTCGTTTGGGCGTTCGCTTTTCACGAGCCGGCATCGTTTGCGCGTTTTCAGGGTCTATACTCGCATGACGATAGTTATAGCGCGAGAACAAAACGCCGACACGGAGACAAGAAGGACGCTCGTGTCCTTCGTGTCGTTCTTGTCTCTGTGTCGTCGTTTTGTTCTCGCGCTATAACTGTCGTCATGTCATACCAACTAGCCCAAGCTGCCACACTTCTATACTCGCAACATGACAAGTCGACCCGACACGACGCGCTCGTCTCATACTTCTGTGATCGTCGCTTTCGCCGTAGTGGGGTGAGACGCGGCCACCTGACCGCGATAAGGAGGGGAGGTGCGTCTGTCGCCGCCGTTTGTTTTTTCTCTCTCTCCCCGTATAGGGAACAACGCTTCTGTCCCGCATTGATTGCGCAGGCCGCTTGTTGTTCTACCCTGAATCCCTGCTACCCTTTGCTTTGGCTTTGGCGCGACCCATGGGAGGCGGGAAATTGTTGATGCCGTTCGGTTCCCGCCATTGTTCTCTTGCCATTGTCTGCTTCGCTCGGGGAAAGGAGGGTGTGGAAGGTGGAGGCGTGTGTGTATCATACGCAGCAGAAATACTAGGCGTTCGTCTTTCTTCCTTTCCCATTGTCTCGTGTGTCACAGCATCGTGTGCGAGATCGCGCCTCAAGCTGCCGCCATTGTCAAGCAAAGTGCTCCCCCCCTGGTCGCTAATTGACGCGAGATGAGAGCTAGGGGGAGGGGGGGAGCTGCACATTGCGATTGGAGTGCGTCTCCCTTTCTTCTTTATGTCTTTGGATCTTTCTTCATTGTTCTTTGCGTGATCCACTTATTCATTTTTTTGCACTTGTGTTACGCTGTCGAGTGGCTTGACAGATCCGTTTAGGAGAAACTTGAGCAGTCTGTATATAGGACGTAAATGAAGAAATGAGAAAAAATGAGAAAGCTTCGCTGTAAATTGTCTTTTCCTTGGACGTATCTGTATAAAAAAAATAATCCTTTTATGTCAAAGAAACTTCCTTAAGTTTACTTAACGGAAACTTTGTTAAGGGCACGTACCTAATGGCGTTAGGCGTTTCGTGTTGAATGAAAGGGCTGTCGATTGAAAACATTCTTTGAAGGCTATATGAAAGTCACGTAGCTCGCTTCTGAAAGGTTTTGTGAGGTAGCGCATCCTCGTCTAAATATTATTATATTATTATTATTATTATTATTATTATTATTATTATTATTATTTCATTGTTCTTTTTTCGCTGGTCGACTTCCGTTATGTTCACAACGAAACTATGCGCAGCGTTACCTTTTGCAGACATTGTTCGTTGTATGCGTTTATTGACAGGACGGACAAAGAGAGATGGAAGCTGAGATGGGACGAGAAATAACGGAGCGGGGAATTTCGAGCTGTAGCGTTGCGCTAAGGAGCCTTCATTATGACAACAACATTTGCTATGCCCCGACAATGCCGCTTGTCAAAATATTGGCGCTGACGACGTTTTCTTGGTGAACAGCTTGTATATAGGCTTGCCGCTTTTTCAGCAGAGTCAGGTATAACCGGGAAAATATCTGGAGGAAAAAAGCGGGAGGACGTCTTGTCGTTACAAGCTGATATCACGTGATCGTTCTAGTTTCCGCCAAATATCTTGTTGTATACATTCATTGCTACTCGTGAACTAATTATGACGCCGACAGGTATATACGAGTCACAGTTATTTGCTGATGATCATTGAAGAACACATTCCAGTACACCCGCAAATCATCCACATCGCTTTAAGTTAGTGCTATTCCATGCACGGCGAAAGAATCCGGCAGATCCAACGATTTGGGTGGATCGATGACATGCGAAAACAGTGAGCGTCTGGGGAAGGTCCCTATTACTGACGCGTCTACCGATTACGGATTATGTTTGTCGGTTTATGTGCCTGTATGGTGACCTGTAGTAAGCTCTAGTAAACCAGTGCCAAAGTTATTTAGAAGTGTGGCAGCTTGGGCTTGTTGGTATGACGCGACGATAGTTATAGCGCGAGAACAAAACGCCGACACGGAGACAAGAAGGACGCTCGTGTCCTTCGTGTCGTTCTTGTCTCTGTGTCGTCGTTTTTGTTCTCGCGCTATAACTGTCGTCATGTCATACCAACTAGCCCAAGCTGCCACACTTCTATACTCGCAACATGACAAGTCGACCCGACACGACGCGCTCGTCTCATACTTCTGTGATCCGTCGCTTTCGCCGTAGTGGGGTGAGACGCGGCCACCTGACCGCGATAAGGAAGGGAGGTGCGTCTGTCGCCGCCGTTTGTTTTTTTTCTCTCTCTCTCCCCGTATAGGGAACAACGCTTCTGTCCCGCATTGATTGCGCAGGCCGCTTGTTGTTCTACCTGAATCCCTGCTACCCTTTGCTTTGGCTTTGGCGCGACCCATGGGAGGCGGGAAATTGTTGATGCCGTTCGGTTCCCGCCATTGTTCTCTTGCCATTGTCTGCTTCGCTCGGGGAAAGGAGGGTGTGGAAGGTGGAGGCGTGTGTGTATCATACGCAGCAGAAATACTAGGCGTTCGTTTTCTTCCTTTCCCATGTCTCGTGTGTCACAGCATCGTGTGCGAGAGATCGCGCCTCAAGCTGCCGCCATTGTCAAGCAAAGTGCTCCCCTGGGTCGCTAATTGACGCGAGATGAGAGCTATGGGGGAGGGGGGGAGTGCACATTGCGATTGGAGTGCGTCTCCCTTTCTCTTTATGTCTTTTGGATCTTTCTTCATTGTTCTTTGTGTGATCCACTTATCATTTTTTGCACTTGTGTTACGCTGTCGAGTGGCTTGACAGATCCGTTTAGGAGAAACTTGAGCAGTCTGTATATAGGACGTAAATGAAGAAATGAGAAAAAATGAGAAAGCTTCGCTGTAAATTGTCTTTTCCTTGGAACGTCATCTGTAGAAAAAAAAATAATCCTTTTATGTCAAAGAAACTTCCTTAAGTTTACTTAACGGAAACTTTGTTAAGGGCACGTACCTAATGGCGTTAGGCGTTTCGTGTTGAATGAAAGGGCTGTCGATTGAAAACATTCTTTGAAGTCTATATGAAAGTCACGTAGCTCGCTTCTGAAAGGTTTTGTGAGGTAGCGCATCCTCTTCTAAATATATTATTATTATTATTATTATTATTATTATTATTATTATTATTATTATTTCATTGTTCTTTTTCTGCTGTCGACTTCCAGTTATGTTCACAACGAAACTATGCGCAGCGTTACCTTTTGCAGACATTGTTCGTTGTATGCGTTTATTGACAGGACGGACAAAGAGAGATGGAAGCTGAGATGGGACGAGAAATAACGGAGCGGGGAATTTCGAGCTGTAGCGTTGCGCTAAGGAGCCTTCATTATGACAACAACATTTGCTATGCCCCGACAATGCCGCTTGTCAAAATATTGGCGCTGACGACGTTTTCTTGGTGAACAGCTTGTAGGCTTGCCGCTTTTTCAGCAGAGTCAGGTATAACCGGGAAAATATCTGGAGGAAAAAAGCGGGAGGACGTCTTGTCGTTACAAGCTGATATCACGTGATCGTTCTAGTTTCCGCCAAATATCTTGTTGTATACATTCATTGCTACTCGTGAACTAATTATGACGCCGACAGGTATATACGAGTCACAGTTATTTGCTGATGATCATTGAAGAACACATTCCAGTACACCCGCAAATCATCCACATCGCTTTAAGGTAGTGCTATTCCATGCACGGCGAAAGAATCCGGCAGATTCAGCGATTTGGGTGGATCAATGTCATGCGAAAACAGTGAGCGTCTGGGGAAGGTCCCTATTACTGACGCGTCTACCGATTACGGATTATGTTTGTCGGTTTATATACCTGTATGGTGACCTGTAGTAAACTCTAGTAAACCAGTGCCAAAGTTATTTAGAAGTGTGGCAGCTTGGGCTTGTTGGTATGACATGACGATAGTTATATCGCGAGAACAGAACGACACAGATAGAAGGAAGACACGAAGGAGCGCTCGTGTCATTCGTGACCTCCTTGTCTATGTGGCGTCGTTCTGTTCTCGCGCTGTAACCTTCGTCATGCCAAAGTTTCGGTCAGTGTGCGTGAGGTGTGTTGCGTGACGTGGTTGGCGGCGAACGAACGTACGCGTAGTACGTGACCACTGCATCGCGAACGTGACGTCAGGCCCGGTGGAACAATGTTTACTAGCTTGTAACGCGGTTCACTGCGCCGTACTTATAGTTACGGGTGCCCTATAGTATACCGCGCTGTGCGAATCAATTAGACGTACACGCACACTCAGTCAGAGGCACGTGAGTTCTGCGAACTCTTTTTTATGGTGCCGTTGCGTGTCTCGCGTGCTGCGGCCGCCGATGCTCACGCCACCCTCCGCAGCCACATATATATATGTCATTCACGCAAACTGTCTCCTCTCCGGCGAGTCCCCGGCACGATCCGGTACAATGGCTGGCAGACATTCGTTCGGAGAAGCGCCCGACGTCGTGTATTCGTTCGGTACATCCTTCACCCCCAGCACCTTCTTCTTTCGACGTTTTTCTTCGTACGCGTATGTATAAACGTGCCCACCTGCGGTCGGTTAGAGTGTATGGCGAAATGAAAATAAATAAAGACACATACATACAACCTTCACCCAAACGAGGAGCTCGGTTGAACCATAGTCACCCAATAAGGCCTTTTTGGGCGCGTCTGGATGGCTTTAAAAATTCTTTTTTTTTCCGTATAGTATAGAAGTGTGGAATAGACTATAGAAGTGTGGAATAGACTTCCAGAGTACGCTGTTTACTAGCGCAAATGTCAAAGCGTTTGAGTGTTCGCTTGAATTGTACTACCGGCAACATGAAACGTAATGTCTGTTTTGTCATTGTGTATTGTTTTTGTTTTGTGTTTATATTCCTCCCTGTAATGACCCTCAAGTGAGGGTTACAGTATTAATAAATAAAAAAAACATAAAAATATACAGTTGCGTGCAGCGTACGGCGGAGGCCCCGTTCCAGCAGTACTGACGAAGAACTGCTGTATAGACGAAGTTCTCGTTCTTTTTTTTTTTTTTTGAGTAAATTGTCTCTATTTAGGTTGTTGAAACGCTATGTAGCCACCTATATATAGAAGAGCGACTTGACGCGAAGAAGGAATGCGCACAAGGGGAGATCTTGTGTTCGTCTTCTCGTATCGCTTGCACGGATGCCCATGGTTAACACCGCATTGTCTGCGTTGAGCAACGCACCCTTTTAGGAGCGCAAGATGTCACTGGGCCGTGGAGGCCCAAGTCAAGATTCACTGCGAGGCGGTGTCGGTTCGAACAATAGCTCTGTTCACATTTCCAACGCGGAAACGACCTCACTTCAATAGCCTGAGGAACTGACGCGCCCATTCATTGTGCTGGGGATGAAGTGCGTGCGCAGAACATTTGTGCGCAATTGCCGCTGTATACGGTATCACCGTTGTCCTAAGTTCGCTTCTCCATTCTTATTCCGTTTCACCTTCTCTCGATCTATGCATGGTATCCGGTGACGTCACTCACACCGCCACCTTGGTGCAAGACCGTGGTGAGTGGCGAAGCGTGTGATGTCGTGTTGATGTTATCAACGTATCGCATGCAAGGTCTTTTGCTATTTACATAATGAGACCATAGCGTCACGGTGGTGTATTTGTCACCTTCAATCATATTAGCCACCCCGAAATAATGCGGCTTTGACGTCATCGAAGCCGCCATGTTGGAGCAACGGTAGGTTAGATTCCGCGTCCGTGACCTCACGCGCGAGCTATCAAGACTAAGAGCAGCAATCCCGATGCACGTTTATCCTCATGATCTCTCGCTTTAATCTCATTAAAACGCGCTGTATCACGAGCTTCACTTCGCAGGAGCGTTTCGCAGAGGCGTTTCGCAGGATGGAAAAAAAAAAAAACGTCACTATTTTCGATCTCCCCTCATGGGGCTCGGCTCAGTGCTTTCGAGGTTTTGATTGATATGTGGGGTTTAACGTCCCAAAACCGCCTTATGATTGTGAGAGACGCCGTAGTGGAGGGCTCCGGAAATTTAGACCACCTGGGGTTCTTTAACGTGCACCCAAATCTGAGTACACGGGCCTACAAGTGCTTTCGAGGTAAAGAAAAGGATATTAATGATGAATATTCAGGAACATAAAAAGGGGGCAGAAAAGCCGCAGCTCGTTGTCATGAATAATAGTTCAACCACGCTTTTTGTTTTTGTTTTTTTCATGCTCGCCTCGGACTATTGCCTCAGCTGTGCCTCGTTGGACATTGAAAGCGCGGCTTCTTTCAGCTCGCCAGAGCGTGCAGCGAGTGTTCAAGCGGTGACGAACGCATGTGTGGCGGTCATTCTCGGCCTCGGCTCGAAATTTCTATAGCCGTCAACTGCACTCTCCTCCGCTATGGGGTGGCGGTATACATCCGCGGCGAAGTACAGACGGTGGTTTTTGAGTGAGGGGACGTCACATGTGCTCCTCTTTCAACTGGAAATCCTCGTGTGGATGTTTGAAGCGTCTGGGCTGGCGGATAAGCAGAGGGAAGTAAAAGGAGAAGGATTACCGGGGGATGAGCCACGGCGGAGCGCATTTGGATTCCGCAAGTGGAGGAAAAGATTCAGAGGAAGTCAGCTTTTGATGTCAACTATGTAACAACAGTTCTCTGTCACGACAGTATGTAATTTTCGGCCTTGTATAGCCTCCAGAAGTCGCAGCAGTCCTCCGGTAGGAAGGAAGGAAAACAGAGGGAAAAGAAAGGCAAGGAGGTTAACCAGCCTATAGGCAGCCGGTTTGCTACCCTGCGCATGGGAGAGGGATGGGGGAGATGAAAGAGAGCAGAGAGGGAAGAGAAACAGCACATTCGACAGCACACGCGCTCACACTCAGTCATAGTCCAGTCTTGTCTTTCGCGGTGTGTGTCATTGCTGGCAGACTTTTGTGCCTGCTATAGGTGTTTGACAATGATCTGGAAATGTATTCGTTGCGTCTATATACGCAGAGAAGAACTGCGTGTCGTGAAGTTTGGTACCTTTATACGTATTTTTTTCACAGTTAGTTGTGCACGTGACTGTTTTTTTTTTCTTTAATGGATAGTTTACCGATCTTTGCGTGTTAGCTTGCTGAAATACTTTTTACTAATGCGACAAAACCGCTGTGGTTGTTTAGCTTATAGCTAGTAGCAACGTGTCGCTCTGGTAAGCTCGAGGACGCAGGTTCGACTCCCGGTCATGGCCACCGCATTTCTATGGGGGAGGTCATGACGTAAATGTATAGACGTAAACACCCGTGTACTCGGGTTTAGGTGCTCGTCTAAGAACACTGAGGTGGTCAAAATTTACCCGCACAAGAGTATACCCCGCTACGCTGCATTTCGAATTCGTTCAATGGGTAAACACACAAAGTCCCAGATTATAGGTATAATGGCAAAATGACGTCACTGCATTTGTGCACTTCCGCGTCGCGACCCTGACGGGGGCAAAAAAAAAACGATATTGCACGATTGGCCCTGAACATACGAGCCGAATTCTCGGAGAAGGGGCACCCCACCCCGGCTGTGTGATGACGCGCCACTCCCCGCGAGCAAGGCCAAACCGATGGACGGTCAGTGCAGCGTGTTTGTGTGGGCCCAGAGGGGGGGTCGTAGTACCACAGTGCGGAGAACACAGGGGACCGCGCCCCGGGGCTGCTGGTTGCGTGGCCGTCAATGCGTTACGGGAGCCTCTGCACGCGATGAAGTCATTATCGTGTTGACTCGCGCGAGACGACGGCCGATCGTGTTCTGTCCTGGTGACGTGTGTGCCTCGTCCTTCTAACGCAACTCAATGGCGTCGTTCGGAGGGAGGTGCTGTAATCCATCGGGTAGTGTTTGTAGTAACGTTACGTATCGTGTTTCGCTTGAGTTAAGAATGGACTGACGCAAGGTCGTTAAGGAAAGACGCGGGGCGATGTACGCTAAATTCCCTGCGTGTATTGGGAGGCCGGGAAAACAAAAGCAGCGTGGCCACACTTTCGGAACGTGTCCGCCGACCCGCTAACTTGCTGGACTCACGTTTCGGGCGAACATTCATTCATTCTGCGACTCGTGCACAAAACCACGCACGTGGTATCTAACTATAGACCGACCGCACACGTGACAGATACACGGCGTATATACGCGTCTGTCTATTGAAATCAATAGGGAGTTTTAGAATACCGTTTGCAAGCGCTGCGGGCGTTGCGGGCGCCATATGAGTTTTAGAATAGCGTTTGCCCTGCCGCGAACCGCAACGCACGATCGCAGCGACACCGTAGCCTCGAAACCAGCGCTTGCGGGACGCATGCGGGCCGCCATCACCGCACGCTATTTCGGATTTTCTGCGTGCGGGGCGCGAACGCCGACTCGCGTTACGACGCATGCGCAGTGGCAGCGACCGCTCCGCAAGGGCTCGCGGTGCGCTATTCTAAAGCTCCCCATTATTACGCAAACAACGAGCAGAACTTTTTACTTGCACGTGGTCATATGTGCTTTCTATGGTAGACCGCAAAACCAAGATCGTATAACATCCAGCTTTGAAATGCAAGGATCGTTGCGTTCCGAATATTTTAGATCAGGCGGAACTCTCAAGTACGGAAGCGATCAGCGCTGCTCTTTAACGCGCCGTTCTTCTCCTTGCATGGAGCGGAGTTGTCGTTATCCTTCTATTAACTGTTGTACCAACAGATGGAGTAAGCGTAGTGATACGACTTGTTTGGCATTTTGCCGGTGTACGAAGACGATCACAGAAGGGCAGTCTCTTCGCGTAGTTAGCGTAATGCGAAAAAAAAAATTCCGAAACAGCGATGCATTATCTAATGTGTTCCATCAGTCCGTCCGCCACTCAATCAACCATGCCAATCAGTTGACCAATCAATCAACCAACGAAGTCATTGCTCGCGAAAGCACACACATGCGTTTATCTGTACACGATATTCGAAATCCGGAAGCCCTAATTATAGGCCGACACTGCTTTACTAAATACTTCGGCTGCAGCATTGATGATAACATATACAAGATTGGTTTGTGCTTGTCGGTTCATTTCGTAAGTGTAAACAGATGGACAACGCACGAGAACTGTGCCCCCCCCCCTTAAAAAATAAGGAAGACACGCAAAACAGGACGGAGGGACGCGAATGAATTATACGTGTGCGCACTTATACAGGGATCTCAGAGATCTTATCGTCTTTCTTATACTGCAACCGATCTTCCTTGTTCGCCGTGGTAGAGCTGTGGTTAAGGTGCGTGGCTGCTGACCCGACGGTGTCGATCCCGGCTGTGGCGAATGCATTTCGATGGAGCCGAAATGGTATAGGCCCGTGTGCTGTGTGATATTCGTGCACGTTAAGGAACACTGCAGGTGGTCGAAATTTCCGGAGCCCTCCATCGTGGCGTCTCTCAGAATCGTATGGTGGTTTTGGGACGTTAAACTCCAGATATCAGCGTGTTATTGAGTGATGTTTCTTTACATGCACCGCCCTTGATTAGAGATGCTGGAGTTTTCAGCCACCGCGATTACTGTCGGCAGCGCGTCGTGATGGTCTCGCAGATGGAGACGAGGAAGTGGTGGCTCTCGTATACATTGTTGTGCCACAGACATGTTCCTCGTTCGGGAGCGCGTCTCGCAGGATCGAGCCCTGTTTCGACGAACTGTCTCCCCCCCCCCTCCCAGCGCCGCCTTCCGTGCAGAAGAACCGTGCAGTCCGGGGATAACGTCGTTTCCTCCGCCGGACCACTTTGCAGTTCCGGGTATGGCTACGTCTCCCCCTCCGAGCCCGAGAACTGGTCTTAGAGAATGGACCAAAGACGCTATTTAAGGCCGAGCCGGCCCCATGTTAGGAGATTTTGCCCCAGCCGACGTTGTCGTGCTGGCCGGCTCTGTAAAACGACAACCTGCTACAGTAAACGCTACTTTTGTTGCTGTTTTCCAAACGAATTGCCTCCCTGTTTCACCTTCGGGCTAAGGCTTCATCGAAGTCCGCTCGACGGATCGCCGCTCTTCGCCACCGCTACCATCGCGACAGAGCAAATTCATAATAGTGGTTGGCAGCTACGGGATACGATATCCTACGTTTGGCACGCCGGATCAGACCCCTGTCCTCAACGTTTTGCTGCTCTGGGACCCGCTACCCCGATCTCAACGGCTGAAAAGTTGGATCGGATCTCCGAGCACGAGGACGACCGCCGTGATAGCGTTTGGCTACGCTGCGATACGCTACCCTGTTCTCATCGTTCGGCAAGCTGGGACAAGCAACCCCGGATCTCAACATTGGCAAGTTGGACCGGATCCCTGAAGGCCTGATACTGTTCGACGGCAGCCACGAGTTGGACCATCGTTGGCTACTTTGGTTGGGTGAGTGCCCAACGTTTACTGTTCATTTCGCCAGACCTCTCTAGCACAGGCAGATGTTAGGAGAGCGTTTTGTGTTTTTTTTTAGTTGTAATTTAAGTATTCACCTGCTTTAAACCACGAGATTAGTTTTAAAGTACGGTGAATATCAGTAGTAGAGCATCACGAGGGACGAGATCGCGATGGAGCAGTACCTGTTGCAGGATCTCCTTGAAATTTGTGGAGCCATGGGGATTTCCGCCGGGCCCGCTAAAACAAGGGAAGCGATTCTCGAGGTGATGCGGGCAGAGAATGTGACGGCCGAGGAAGCTGACGAGTTTTGGGAGCTCATTTGTGAGCAAAAGCAGAAGGCCGAGAAAAGCCGCGAAGAGCTCGAAGCTCAAAGGCGCGAACAGCAGAAGGCCGAAGAGCTCGAAGCTCAAAGGCACGAACAGCAGAAGGCCGAAGAGCTCGAAGCTCAAAGGCACGAACAGTGGAAGGCCGAAGAGTGCCGAAAAAGGAGAGAGCATGCTCTCAGTATGAAAGAGCTTGATCTTCAAATTCAAGCACTTAAATGGGAGCGAGCTAAACACCAGCTCCACAACTTTCAGACAGGCGAGAACATCGCGCATTTTCTTGATGATTTTGAAGTGTCTGCTGTAATGTTGGTGTTAGCCGCGACCTTTGGGTGGAGAAGCTCGCCACGTTGTTGCCGCGCAAGATCGCGCATGTTTTGAATTGCTTACCCTTCGAGGAAGCAGGAGACTTCAGTCATGCTAGATATGCCTTGATAAGATATTTTTTTCTTTCGAGTCCTGCTGACTGGGAAAGTCGGAGCGATAGAGACAGCGCTGAAGCGCGCTGTAAAGCGCTAGAAACAGAGGCGCGTCGTAAAGCGCTGGAGGACGAGGCGCGTCGTAAAGCGATGGAGGCCCGTCGCGCAGCGCTTCAGGATGAGGAAAGTCGCGAGGCATCTGACGTTGAGGCCCGTCACAAGGTGCAAGACACCGAAGTGCGTCAGAGAGATCCGGGCACTGAGGAGCCTCACGAAGAGTTAGGGGTGGAGGCCCATCGGAAACCTCGGGACGCAGAGGCGCATCGTAAAGCGCCAGAGACGGAGCCGCTTCGCAGCGCACATGATCAAGATGCATCGCGTCAAAAAGAGCTTGACGGCGAGTCGCATCGCAAGGCGCTAGAGGTTGACGCATGTCGACAAAATATTGAGCAGTATGCGCGAGATAAAGCGCTACAGAATGAATGGCGTCAAAGAGAGCATGAGGCCAAGTTCGAAGGCCAGAGAATTAGGGCTATCCACGACAGCGATAGACCCTCACACATCAAAAGCTCTCTATGCGTGTTGGTTGGCTTTGATGGCATCGGGAGTCCCGTTCTGTCGCAAGCAGAGACAGCTAGCAACGGGCCCGAAGAAATGCTAGCTAACCAGTCTAGAGTCTTGGCAGTGCCTGTCAAAGGCAGCGCACTTGAAATTAGGTGTGTCGAAGCGGCCCGCATTCCTAGCCTTTCCGTCAAAAGGAGGCATCGGCGAAAGCATAACACCAAAAGGATGACAGGCGCCAAGTGCGCTAAAGCCGCTATTAAGGTCCATGACGTCATCAGTCGAGACGCCAGTTTGAGGGCTAGGCGTAGGATCACGAAAGGGCCCTCTAAGAAACGTTTGAAGCTCAGACTGTCACTGAGTTCAAGATTAGGCGCGTTAGTTCCTTTTAAAGGCATCGGGACTCCCGTTCTGTCCCAAGCAGAGGCAGCTAGCAACGGGTCCGAGGATAAGCTAGATAACCAGTGTGGAGTTTCGGGAGTACTTGTCAAAGGCAGCACACTTGAAAGTAAGTGTGTCGAGGCTGCCAGTATTGCGAGAAGTCCCGACAGAAAGAGGCGTCGGCGTAAGCGTAACGTGGTAAAGACGACGGGCGCCAAGAGTGCTAAAACTGCTGTTAGGTGCCATGACATCATTCGTCGAGACGCCATGTTCACGGCTAGGCGTAGGATCGCGACAGGGCCCTCTGGGAAATGTTTGAAGCTCAGACCATCACGAGGATCGACATTAGGCGGGAAGCGCGTCAAGAAAAACCGACTTTCAGGAAAATTCGGACGCCGAGATCTTCGCCTGGTCTCATCAATTTTGGTGCTGCGTAGAGGCAACCACGAGGGAAAGCATCACGCACGCCTGAGTTGTAACAAAGGCGGTTGTTCCCCACCGTGGAGAAAGGGTTACTGGTCGAACGGGTGGCGTAAACGATGCAGTGCAGATGCCCCTTTCCTCGAGTTCAGCGGCTGCGGGTCAAAAGTCGCTGCTACTGAGTTCGGCGAACGGGTTGATTCGTCGTCCTTTTGTCCAGACCGCAACCCTCAAAAGCTGTGGAGTGCGCGACTCCCCAGAGTTCGTCTGAGAGGGGCCCCGTCTTGCCATTACTATGAATGGACAATGTAATCAGCTTTGAAAATTGTTTTTCTAGTTTGTCGTAAGCTATTCAGTAATAAATGTGTTTGAAATTTTGTGTTTTACTTTCCTTCTCATTGGAGAAGCAGGCATTGATATGTTTGTTTGATTATTTTGTTCGCATAATATTTCAAAGGTAACAGTTAATGTGTTTTATTTTAACAGAGAATGCTGTGTAAAAACTGTTGTTTAAAGTACCTCCTGGGTTTTGCATTACGTTTAAGTATGCACGTAAATGTAGGTCAATTTTTCACTTTGTTTTGTATAACCCACGCAAGTTTGATTTTCAGTCTTATTTCCTTAGTTTTTTCAAGCGTGCTTACTCTTTTCGTGATGATCGTTGGCGGCACGCATTGAATGATTGCTTGTAGGATGACGAACTTTGTTATGTTTAACAGTCTGACGCTTGCAAGTGACGCCAATGTGCGTGATTCATAATTGCTTGGTATTCTAAATTGTAGTTACGGGGCCAAATTGAGTTAACCTCGGCAGCTTCGATCGTCCCTAATCTGCCCGGATCACAACCGAGAATCGCTCACGAAAAAAAAAAAATTCTGTTTGGTTTAGCCGTGTCATGCACTGTAAAGAAGTGTCCACATTATGTATTGCTCCTCAGATACATTGCTCGTGATGCTATTTTTTCAGCTCAGTTAAATCTCGAGGAAATATTTTCGTTTCTGCTGGTCTGGCGATTTGATCAGCATTTGGAGGGTGCTTGCTTTGGCCGGAGTGGTTCGCCTTTGTGTTCGACTCCGTCGTTCCAGTGAACATCTGCAGGCCTTTGGAAGTCTCAACGGGCGGAGAGAGCGGAACGGCTACCGATGGTCAACCAGCATCCCTCCTTCCGAGCCGCGCTGACGGCTCAAAACTCCGGATGCATTGTCTGGCGGCGGGGGTGCTGTTGTGCCACAGACATGTTCCTCGTTCGGGAGCGCGTCTCGCAGGATCGAGCCCTGTTTCGACGAACTGTCTCCCCCCCCCCCCCTCCCAGCGCCGCCTTCCGTGCAGAAGAACCGTGCAGTCCGGGGATAACGTCGTTTCCTCCGCCGGACCACTTTGCAGTTCCGGGTATGGCTACGTCTCCCCCTCCGAGCCCGAGAACTGGTCTTAGAGAATGGACCAAAGACGCTATTTAAGGCCGAGCCGGCCCCATGTTAGGAGATTTTGCCCCAGCCGACGTTGTCGTGCTGGCCGGCTCTGTAAAACAACAACCTGCTACAGTAAACGCTACTTTTGTTGCTGTTTTCCAAACGAATTGCCTCCCTGTTTCACCTTCGGGCTAAGGCTTCATCGAAGTCCGCTCGACGGATCGCCGCTCTTCGCCACCGCTACCATCGCGACAGAGCAAATTCATAATAACATGTTCCTGCGCAGGTGTCCCCGTTTGCTACGCGAGGTGTATATCGCTACATACCTATACACATGCTTGCGCACACAGGCAATGGCCACGTACCCGTCTTGTCGTCGCCGATTCGTCGTTGCTTCGAGCGTGATTAAGCGATTTCGGAAAGCGTGCGTACGTGATCGAGGGCCTTTTGCCGCCGCCGCCGCGCGAAGAAGCGCAGCTGTTCCACGTCGCGAACGCGCTGATGATGGGCCGAGCCTCGTGTTTGCTCGCCGCGGGGCCTTTCCTCGCGCGCTGTATTTTACGACCGACGACCGGGCGGGATGTAATTGCGCGGGCGCTGCATGGCGCGAATCTCGCGGTGTCCATTTCGACGGAGCGCGTTCAGTTATAGGGAAAGAAGAAAAAAAGAGGGGGAGGGTGGATCGTGACGTCATGGTGCTCTTGACCACGTCGACGCACCGAACCCGCCAACACATTGCGAGCGTAAAGAAAAAGAAAATGTACTAAATGTACAGCAGCAGGACTCCTCCTAAAGGGGTACTGACAGAAAAATATTGGCCTTCCGTTTCTTTTCAAGTGTGAATACACTTTATAAGCAACCCCAAACCATCCACCGCCGTCGGCGGCGTCCGCAGTCTTCTCTCTATCTTTAAAAGAAAGAGGATTTGGCGGGCCGCAGCGCGACGCTAACAGTCCCCCTCCCCCTTCGCTCGCTCCTCCGCTCTTCTCGCTCGCTGCAGCTGCGCGCGCACCCCTCTCTCTCGCGCGCCCGCCTTCTCTCAGTCTCCCGTCGAGAGCGGGTCGTGCGATGGATGTCCCGGAGGCAACGCTACCATCTGGATATAAGGCGCGTTACTGACACCGATATCAGCGTCGCCAACGGATTTTAACTTTACTCCCCCTCATAGCATCACCCCGTGCATTCGCACTTAACCATGTTCACCCTCGGGGAAATGCTTGGGAGTTTGTTTTTTTTTTTTTTCGCTATACAATGCGTTCCTGGGGGCCTGCTAGTCATAACACGGCACATCGGTTTCATCAGCGCGTGACAGATAATTAATTACAGGCTCGTTATTGCGGACCAGTATCAGTGTCGGTTTCAAAAATGACAAGCCACTCGGTGCAAGCTCGAGCATGTCAGCACGCCGCAGAACTGTGACGCACTCCCGCGCGGTTTGCGTCAAGAACTTTTTTTGATTGGGAAACGGGACAGCAATGTCATCAGACACAACTCTTTCTACTCGTGTGCCACAGACTCGCGAGCAGATGCATGCCGAGTGAGATAGTCTGCTTGAGCAAGCGCGACCAGTGAAAAATGGCGGCTATGACGTCGCCAATACTTGCTGCAGCGTAGTCACGTCAGGAAAGGAGGGGGTTCTCAAGGGTCTCCTTTGATAACGCAAACTTCAATGTTAATTTAAGATGCCATCGGAAGTATATTCGCTGTTAATATTTGGTAGATGAGATATACCCATGTTCACGTGAATTGATCCCGCAGGCTATCTCGGCCACGAAATTTCGGTTTCGTACCCCTTTAAACAAACGTGACAAGTCGGGACATGCTGAGATGTTTTAAAAAACGACGCGGGGAAAGCGTACTGGCCTTAAAGGTTCGTCAGGCTGGAAGCCGCGTTAAACCTATTTCAAGGACTAACGTGACAAGAGTTCATGCACGGCCTCGGCGATGTGCGTCCAAAAGCGGGTCTCTGGAGGCAGCATTCGCTGTGGCGAAACACGTTTGGTCTTTTTCATTTGTGTCGAGAGTCGTGAAAGATTGTCTGGCGTCAAAATGGCGCTGCGGAAGAAAGACCGGAATCGAGCTCTAGCCAATCAGTGGAGGCCCAAGTGGGCATGTCCACTACGGGGGCACCGCGAGAATAGCGCCCCAGTATACACACATTGACACATGGTGACGGAATGTGCCCATGTCCTGCCTGTGGGACGCTATTCGCCCTTGTTGACGTAGTATTCCGCCACATCGTCGTCAAGCTCTGAGACCACCTTCGATGAATGCGCTGTGAACGCTGCTTTGCGTCTGCTCGTCCGTGTCACTTGTTTCTCGCATCCTTTTCGCTTTAGTTTCTATTTGCCGCATATTCACTGCGCACCAGCGTAGCCAACTGAGGCCAAGCTCGTTTTAACTAGTCCACATTTTACTTGATTGTTCAGCGAACTGGGAGCGCGGGGGTAAACACAGAAACGAAGCAAAGAGGAGGCACACAGCACTCTTCGTTTCGTGTCTGTGTTTACCCCCGCGCTCCCAGTTCGCTGAACATCATGAATTACCAACTAGGCAATCTTTCCATCCTATTGCCCCGCCACGGTGGTCTAGTGGCTAAGGTACTCGGCTGCTCACCCGCAGGTCGCGGGATCAAATCCCGGCTGTGGCGGCTGCATTTCCGATGGAGGCGGAAATATTGTAGCCCCGTGTACTCAGATTTGGGTGCCCGTTAAAGAAACCCAGGTGGTCGAAATTTCTGGAGCCCTCCACTACGGCGTCTCTCATAATCATATGGTGGTTTTGGGACGGTAAACCCCACAAATCAATCAATCAATCAATCAATCAATCCATCCTATTGCTATACATTTTACTTGTCCCTAGTCAAGTTCACCACGAGGGTCGTAACGTGGTCCGATTGGTATACAAGGCCGCCACAAGTTTCTCGATTAGCTAAAGACGCCTAAATGACGAGGAATAGACTATTAATACACGTGGGCGCCGCCACCTTAGACTGATTGTTTCTTATTTCTGTATGTCGTGACGTGAACTGATACGGTCATGAAACGTCGAATGCACCGACCTAACCGCATTCATGCGCACACGTACACCGTATAGCAAGCACTGTCCGCTTAGTCGTTAAAACCGAAATGTTGCGGATATATTGTTACAGGAAGGAGACAGAGCTATTTACGATGAAAAATGCGATGAGCTATTTACAAGCTATTTGCGATGAAAAATTCACAGCATATCCATGGAGTGAATAATGATGAGTGGGGCGAAGCTTCGGAGGGTTTCATTGGTAAACCGTGAATCATCCGTCCGTCCGTCCGTCTGTTCATCAGAAATTCGTGTACAAGAGGAGCGAGCGCCGCAGCGCCATCTACTGAGCACTCTGAGTACTAAGGGTGGCTACGATGGACGACGACGCGGGACTTACGCATGACCTAAGGAGCTTCGCCTCTATGCTCCAGCAGTGAAGATGGCGGCCGTTATCAACCAGAACACCAATGCGTTGTCTCCCTCTTCTCTCACTTCAACAGGGTGATATCTGCGATTTCGCAACAATAACAACATCGCGACACCGAAACGCATGCGTAAAAGAGTCTGTAGCTTGGTCGACACCACTCCAGCCTGCGCTGCTCGATCAAAGGTAGTATGGAATCGCTCGTTACTACGTGGTCAACCTGCCGGCCAGAAACTCGCGGTGAAAAATATATTTGTACAAAACGCGCGATTCGAATAAGGCTGCGTGTTATTCTTAACGGCAAAAGTGTCAATCGCGTCAAACTTTCTCGTTCCAAATTATTGTGGCCCATTTGTTACGTGTTTCGAGAGATAACTATATATAGTGCATACTTTCACGGCTTTTTTTTTATATGACATATAATGGCGACATGCTGTTGTACGTCGCCATTATTTCATTTGTCATCTGTCACACTACGTTCTTCTTGTTCCTTAGATGTTTACTTCTGTGCCAGCGCCGGTATATGTTTACGTTATAACTACCAATTCGTCATTTTTGCCGGAGCCTCCAGCATTTGTTTTTTTTTTTCTGAAATTCATTTTCATGTCGCGCTTTCGTCTGAACGGTGTGATGAAGTAGGCACGTGGCGCAGCTAAGCAAAAAAAAAGCGCAGTGCTGATGAGTGCACTCCAGGCGGTAACGACATAATATATATATATATATATATATATATATATATATATATATATATATTATATATATATATATATATATATATATATATATATATATATATATATATATATATGTGTGTGTGTGTGTGTGGTGTGTGTGTGTGTGTGTGTGTGTGTGTGTGTGTGTGAAGTTATGCTACGTGTTCCTTTTGTAATAACAAGCCAGGCGCTGGTACACATTCTCAGCAATCCGTGTGCTTGCGACCGAACTCCCAACAAACAAATGTAACACATTGCTCAAATATGTGAGATCAGAATTATCCGCAACACCCTCCATGTAACCCATGTCGTTTTTATTATC
This sequence comes from Rhipicephalus microplus, assembly GCF_013339725.1. NCBI lineage: Eukaryota > Metazoa > Arthropoda > Arachnida > Ixodida > Ixodidae > Rhipicephalus > Rhipicephalus microplus. The sequence continues at coordinate 317,364,759 of NC_051165.1, forward strand.
GCTTCCATCCAGAAGTCCGACGTATCTTTCTCCCTGCCAGTCCACGTGAAGAAGAAGAAGAAGAAAGAAGGAAGGAAAAAGAAGAAGAATTTATTTTTATTCGCCGCGTTCGGGAGCCGCAGATGCTTTCAACAGCAGCTTTCGTTTACGCCGCAGCCACGCAGTTTAGTATGCGGTCAGGCCTCCGCAACTCGCGGAAGGTGAAAGCATAGGAAGGCAAATTGAAACATAGACGTTCTGTTTACCTAGCTTTGTGTAAATGCGTGGCTGCCGTCTAATTTCGCACGCAACCCGAAGCTTTCTTTCTCCTCCGTTTTCTTTTGTTTATTATTTCTCTTGCGTCTACCGACTCGGTACATTTCCCTTACCCAAATACTGCCAGAGGATCAATTGCTAGCAGTGTTTGCCTTTAAGGCGTTGCATATTTAAGTGACCCAAGTTTTTCATCTTTTCTTGCGTTCATATTCGAGAGTAATGGCTAAGTGGGCCCGGTGACGGCTTGAGCGGAGGGGCGAGCGGAGCGCAAGACAAAAGAAAGAGTCATAGACGAGCTAATGCTCTGCTTGTTTCAGCAATGAAGCGGAGTAGGGTGGCGCATTGAAGTGGCGTATCGCTGCGCCACCTGTTGAACACGGTTGAAGCTTCGATCGAGTAGGTCCGCTTCGCTGGGGGAACGAAATGAGCGGGAGTAGCGGCTCGCTCCGTCAAATCGCTGTCTCGCTCAGCGTCCCGCGCATGCGCTGTTTGCGATCCACTTGTTCGCTGGGCCCGCTGAGCCGCTCCGCTATTACTTCGTGTAGCCATTCTTTCTTATGTTCCCTTCGTGTATGTTCCCTTCGTGTAGCCATACTTTCTTCTGCGTATTTTCTTTTGTCCTTCATTTTCGCATCCTAAGTGCTTGCAAGCGCTCAGCTTAAAAGAAGGTGAACGGTTCTGGTTGTACGAGATCAAGTACTTGACTGTTTCATAAGTTATTTATTGGCCGATCGATAGAGTTTTATAGTTGCTGTTCCTTGTATTTCGCTGGACCTTAACAGTTCGATCGTTTTGACCAGCCTGGTCGTAATGAGTACCAGGAACAGTATAAACACCGTTATTTCCGTTTTACCCGGGGTCGAGTGATTATAGTGCCAGGGTGCTAACCTGTAGGTTGCGGGATCGAATCCCGACCGCTGTGGCGCAGCTGGAAAGTGGCACACCGGTCTTGTGACCCCCCCCCCCCCCCCCTGTCCGAATTTTTTTTTTTCGCTATGGCGTACAGAGCGCCAAATGACCGTCTGCCTGCCCACCCCTTCAGATCAAAGAGGTGCCTCCCTCACCCTGAAAAAACAATTCTGCCTACGCCCCTGTCATGTGGTCGAAATTTCCAGAGCTCTTCACTGCGGCATCCCTCATAATCATAGCGTGTTTTTCATACTTAAAAGCAGGACAATTAATAATAATGTTATCATTTTAGCGACGCCGTTCATTGGCGGTGCCGCTGTGGCGGCTTGTGAGCGCCGAAATGCGGTAGGTATTGCGCAGGGTAACCGTTGCGAAAATGTTCTCACCGTGCAAGTGATGTGTACAGAACTCTCGCTTTGCGGTCTCTGGCAGGGCATCAATCTTCTGTCCCCGACGCGCGAGGGACCGATTGATTTCCGGTGCCTGCGTTGCACCAGCTGAGACGCCTCCTCCTTCTCGCCGCCGTCTGCTCCTCTTCGTCTGCTTCTTCTTGTTCCCGCGATCAGACGTGCTCGGTTGAGACATCCAACCGAGAAGCGGGGCTGAGTGTTTCCGAGGAAACGAAACACGATATCGCGATGCGACTTTTCGGCGAAGCGACCGCGGTCGTCGGGCTCGCTTTTTTATTTTTGGCCATGGATGTATAGATGTGTATGCTTAGCTTGTGTTGTGATTCTATCGATCCGCCGTTTAGGGAATGCTCTGCGCTCCTCTCTTTTGCGCACCTGATATCCACAAGGTTGTCCTCGCTAGACGCTTGTGCTGTTGGCAAGGGGATAAATCGTATCGCGACCGAAGAGACCCTCGGGTAACGTCTTGCGTCGGAGTGGAACTGCTCAAAAACATTTGGCATTGCGCTCAATACTGCGGAGTGTGCTGTGCAAACGAAGCGCGAAGACATCAAAGTGTGTGTGTGTGTGTGTGTGTGTGTGTGTGTGTGTGTGTGTGTGTGTGTGTGTGTGTGTGTGTGTGTGTGTGTGTGTGTGTGTGTGTGTGTGTGTGTGTGTGTGTGTGTGTGTGTGTGAGAGAGAGAGAGAGAGAGAGAGGGAATACCTCTAGATGCTCGTGTACGCGACGGTTTGCGAATATTGGTTGGTGTGTTTCTTTCCTGCGATACGCCTCGAGAATAGATTCTTAACATGACAAACAACCACAGCTCGCCCCCTCAGAACTTGTATAGACTTAACATAAAGTGCAATCAAATGTTGCATTCGAATAGTTACGTTAAACTGATAGAAAACTAACTCTTAAGTAGTACCACCTACTTGTCTTAACAAAAGCGAACAAAAAAGCAAACAAGGTTCTTGCCTATTTGTGGCTTGCGCCTGCATATCACGGTATTGTCTTCGGGTTTTCAATATGCCTGCCTAAACAGATACACAGAGCGTGCCTCAATCCCACCTTTAAAAAAAAAAATGCTTGAGGTCTTCGGTGATAAAATTGTTTTCATCGCTGGTAATGGTTCCTATCTCTGCGATCTTGCATCTCGTAAACAATACAGTAAGATGCACTCTCCGTAGCCTGGTCTTTATTTATGAGTGTCTAACAATGTTTGATGTGATGCAAGATAAGTTTGGCAATCTTCCGTTACGTTCGCTGTATTTTTTTTTTCACTTTGGATTCGTCTTGTACTTACCGCGTCGTTTTGAGCCTCACTGTTCACTTAATTAGTCTGCAAACTAACCCAAAATAAGCTGGAAATACTGATCGCGAGTGTCCGGGTCTGCAACAGCGTGATGCATGCACACTCGACTCGTCACCGGAGGGTCGGCTTTCACGCACAGCTTTCGTACGCGACGGCAAAGTGCCCTTCTGCGGAGCATGTCAGAAAACGGCGGGCTGCTTGCATCGCACAACATTCACTCACTGCCTGGTTTCGTGGTGGAACTCAAGACTGAACGAATGGTATCGGCGCTTTACTAATAATCCTGCAACCGGCTTCCACCAATGAGTATGAGTAGTGCACAGAGGCATATTCACTGCTGAAGCACCTGTCGTTTCCACGTACTAGCCGCGCACGTTTGGAATGTCGCAAAGAGAGAGAGATAAATGCCTCGAACAAAAGAGTGAATCACGAACCACGTCAGGCAGCACTATAGAGCATGTCAAGAGCGGTGAATGAGGGTGGCACAAGTGCGCAAGCTTGAAAGCTAGAATGAAAGAAAGGGCATTAAGAGCGCAAAGAGAAACTCGCTTTGAGCATAGAGCGGAATTCGACTTCCGAGTCGCAAGCATGTCCTACGCACACTCTCTTAAAGAGACGATATGCGAGAAGTCAAATTCACCTACGCAACACTGACGCGCGACTTCAAGCTGAGGCCGCAGCCAAGTTACGGCGCACCGTACGGTTTGTTGCCTGCAAAGCCGTCTTCGAATCCACGAATCCAATCACCCGCCGACTGGCTTCTGCACGTTTTCCAGTCCACCCTCAGCATGGACGATAGCGAAGCTATCCCTTCCTACCACTCGCACAAGCTGTCGCCGTAGCGTACTGCACAACACCACCCCGGCAGCGACCTTGAGGACGCAGTAGTGTCTATATAGTTGTTTCCTCGCTTGTTCTTTTCACGCCTCGTGAAGTCCGAGTACGACAAGCTCCGCGATGGCATCATCTCGAGCGACGGCAGCCTGTCCGAAGTGCCGCTGGACCGGCGCCGGTCGTCGACGACTTCCAGGATCAAGAGCAACGTCACGCGTTTCTTCCGGGGGCCCAGAGGTAACAGCAGCACAACGCACCCACCGCCGGCACTCGTATAGACTGCGCGAATCTGTAAACCTCACGGCACGAAAACACACCCCCTCGTGGGTAAGGACTGCTGCACTGACAACTGCGTAAACAGTTCTTGAATGGCAGTGTCGTTGAAGATTGTAGTGATACGCACGTCATATGGGGGAACCTCAGCGCCTCGCTCTGCGTTTGCCAGTTTAACGTCTAACTTTACATCCAGTGAACGCCTGCACTGCAGCAAGTATAGGTTTCTCTGACGTCACCAAAACTACCGTTTCGGAGTACCGACATGTTGGGAAATGATGTTTGTGACGTTACGTTGATGGTATCGGGACTTCGCATGCAGTTTTTCTTTTATTTTTTTCTTTTGTTATTCACGCACAGAGGCCAGTAACGTTCTGGTGGTGTCGTTGTCACATTGAAGGGGGTCATCCGCGCCAAGTGATAATGCTACTTCGACGCATGTTGGAAGACCAGAACGCTAACAACCTGCTTTCGTCGCTTTACTTGCCGGGTATCTATAGTTAAATACAACTAATATGTATTTCGATCACAACAGTCATCAAAATTGATAAAAGTTGGCAAGACACTTCCGCGCGAAAACGTTCCAGGCGCAGCACTGCATGTTGGCAGTTGGTGGGTTAGCGAAAACAGCCGGATTCCCTTAATTGGCGCCTCATTAGGGCTGGCCGGTCATGTGCGGGGCACACCCCGCGGGCTTCCACCCCGGGGTTCTGTTAGATGGGTTACGGTGGCGCTCGCTGTCCAGCCACTTAAAAAATGGGTGCACACGTGGCGCGTTTAGTTGGACGTGCGTGACTCCCCAAAACGAGATACGATATATCGACGACCATGTGTCGCCCTCTGGGTCAGCGTTTATGGCGTGCTGCGGATACTTTAAAAAAAAATACTAAATGGAAGGTAAGTTGAAGCAAGGTCAGCTTATGCGTGCTTTGTCGCGTTTCGTAACCGAACTAAGTGCCGGCTGCTGAAGAAGCGTGCAGTTGGAGTGTCTTATCTTATGCAGTCGGAGTCTTATCAATCCAGTGTGACAGTAAACGACATGTGCACGATTAGCATTTGCCTGTGTTGTTTATTCCGGGATAGGTTGGTTTATTTCATAAGCTCTTTTAGTTTTTTCTCTCAAAATAAATGGAAGAGCTTCGTGGACGACGTACAAAATTAATGACTATTACATACTGGGTTGATAATTTCATTATTATACTAGACAGGTGTGTGCGTTACAGCGTATACTTGGACGAGGAACACAGTTATGTATTGCTCGAGCGAAGTTGGATTTTTCATAATTTCGGCCCGGTGAAACAGGTGTGTGTGGTATAATTATTTAGCGGATGCGTGCCTGATAGTCAATTCGAGCCAGTATACCGGTCTACATTTGTCAGCTACAGAAGAGCTGGAGCTTCCGGCAAACGCCAGAGTTACCGAGCCTGTGCAACTGGCTCCGCGTGGACATCACGACAGGTAACGAAGGATTCCGAAGGGATAGAGTTCGGCAGGCGCGTCGATTGGTCATCGCTAAACGGAATGCATGGCGCGGAAGAAGCGAACGGCGCAAGACAAGCGCTCGTCGCGTCGTCTTCTCGTCCTGTGTTCGTTTCCGGGCGGTCAATTTAGCTTATAGCGAGGCAACAAATAGCGCTTTTTTATGGTACGCGCGTACGACGTTGTTGACGGTACAGAGTCCATTCGCGTGCCCAACCGTGACGTGGCGCCACCGGGCGACTGAAAGAAACAACAACGCCGCCGACTGGCAACGACGACCGCCACCACCTCGTCGGGTCATAGGGGTGGCCTGCTGGCATATAATGCTGCGTTCGATCCCGTTGTCACGGCGAGAGAAGAGACCCTGTAGCGGCAAAGCCAATGTCAGTGTGCATGCGCGCGCGCCTTACGGCCGACGGTTTCACGACCGTCGATCGTGTTTGCCGTCAGCTGTGTGTAGGCGCGGGTCCCTCCTCTCTTCCTTCCTGCACAGCTGCTCGCGTTGGCGCCTCGTCTTCTCGAAGCCAGAAGAAGCGGAGGGGAAGCCGCCGAGCTCTCTGATGGCGTCCGGGCACGACAGGGACGTCGCTTCCTGACCCAGATTTGCGCGCCGCACGCGACCCCATAGCGTCGTCGCGGCCGGCGAGATGTGGAGAGGAGGAATGGGGAAGAGACTCGGGCCTCGTAGAGGGCGTGAATAAAAGAGCAGGTGTAGATGTACGCTAGCTGAGAGAACAACAAAAAGAGAAAAAAAAGCGGCACAGCTTTCACTCGGCGGCCTTGGACCGCACCTGCCAGCCAGCGTGGTCTCCCTCCGCTGAAACTTGCTTCCGCAGCGTGGGGGAAACACTTTTCCCTTTTTTCCCCTTTCCTTGCCTTGCAAGTGCGGGAAGTCGACTAATGCATTCCCGCTTCCCACTCCCCAATCCCGTTCAACGCACAGCCAACGGTGGTGCCGCCGATCGCATAAGGGGCGTTCCGCGCGCGCTGTAGGCTCAACACTGACCGCGAAGATTCCCCCCCCCCCATTTTCCCTATTCTTTTCCCCACTTCCTTTCATTCTTCCAGCGGCCTCGATTTGAATGGGCAGTGCGCGGTCCCCACAGATCGGCTTAGGACACGCGTGATGGTGGCAGGGTCGAAGGCTTGCAAGCGCCCTTGATTGCAATGTCTACGGGTTTTCTCCTGTTTCGCTTTTTTTTTTTAGGAAAGGGGCGAAGAAGGGTAGGAGGGGAGGTAGCTTTTCAATCACCCCTTTTCATGCATACGCTGATTACTCACGCACTCAGCATGTAGGATCTGTGCGAGTTGCTGAGCCACATTCCACGCTCCATTTCGGTTTAGGAACTACACTTTTTGCGCTTTATGACACTATTGAGGTCTGTATACTGCTGCGCAATAAAAATTTCGAAATTCTAATATTTGACAAGCTTATCTGTATGCATAGTCAATGCACATGCCTGTATATTTTATATACATTTTTCATGTTTTAAGAACATATTGTCATATTCAACAGAGCTGTAATTTATTGCCTACTGTGTGTTCTTTGATAAAAATTTTGAGTTCACTTTTATGATTGTGGACCATTGTTAAAACCAGTGCAGAGTTTATGCTAATCTTTAGTGCCATTTCAGGAAGTTTTGTTGCAGTTGCATTGCTTATATGAACTAGTAAGGGAAACGATGTCACTGACTGACTGTTCATAGTAGGCACCACCTGTTTGTGTGATCTTGGTCACAGCAGCCAGCCTTGCCACAGTGAAGTAACCTTGCATATGTTACAGATAAGAACATTACGCCGCTGGTAGGATCGACTGAATTTGTTGTAGCTATTTTTATTCCTTTTTTTTAATTAAAGGACTACTTCATGTTTAATTTGTTCATTGATGTACCTACCTTACATCTATCATTGCAGTGGTGCATCGTACTGTGGCATTAAAGTTTGGCACGGCATAGGCTTTTATTGTTCTTCGAATTGGACACTGAAAATTTGGGATAAAATGTCGGTCATCAGCTCTACCTTCACGTTAACTAGCTGATAAGCTCAAAAACATGTCTTGCACCTTTACGATAGTGCATGAAGACCAACAGCAGTGTGGCATTTTTAGTTAATCACTATGCTTCTAAGCAGAAAACTGCTGAATTATTCTGGCCTTAAGTTTCTATGCTGTTTTAAAGTATATGTGTATTTCAAGATTGCCAGTATAAAAATTATTATCTGTTTACTTCATATTATTGGAACTCTTTCACTATTTGTTGCTTATCCTTTAAAACAAAACAAATTGCTTGTCGGAGAGTTGCAGTAATTATGAATGTCTATTACTATCAGAGCAGTGAAAAAGCATTGTAAACATAGCATTCTAACAGAATTCCTCCACTTATAAGCTTCATTTTCTGTCACATTTTATTTTTTTTACTTAGTCACAAAGGTTTCTAGATGAGTGAATTTTTCATGACCTTTTGTGATAGCGCAGCATTCTTTGCCCAGACACTTCGAAAGAGATTAAGGTGCACTTTTTGTACTTTTATTTCTGTTCATAGGCTCTCAGACATAGCTTGGTTGCTTGTACTAGCACTTTGGAGCATATAATTAATCTTGCTTGTATGCATATTTTTCAGAGACGGAGAGGCGCATTCGGGCTAATAATCCCGAATACAACAGCCAGTTTAATTATGCTGTGAGTACCATGCCCTCTTTGTCACATCTAGCAACAGCATGGTGTGGTTAGCTAAAGGCTTCCTGTCAGTTAACCTCCCTGTCTTTATCTTTGTTTTTCTCCCTCTGTTTAATATGCACAAAAATGAAAAGATGAACACAGGCTTAAGTTCATGAGAAGCATATAATTTATTGTATATCTGTATAGCCAGTGTAAGATGTCTGGATATCCAGTGTCCTTTTGTTTTATAGTGGAGCTGTTAATCTTTTCGTTAGGTTCATGTGCAGTCATTAGAAAGCCACTATCGTCAGGAATGACCTGTGCCTTATATGGCATCTCACGTCATCTAGCAACTGGCATAGCATCTCAGTATGAGCTCTCCTGCTGGGCCAATTGTCTGGCACGAAATTCAATTATTTTTATACTAATTTTGACCTTGCTAATTGACAATAAACTAATTGTCTTGTTAATTAATATTGCACTGATGACACATTGTCAGTTAAGAATACATTAAATCACGCAATGCTAGTTATTGCCTTGCTAATTAAGGTCTTGGTCTTTCTTATTTGCACCAACTCCACCGTTCTTTCACAAGCTCGGCACCCCTAGTACAAAGCTGCTTTAATTTTTTTACTACCTTAATTATATGTACTTTTGTGAACTAAAGTTGTAGCCTGCCAAAGCTTTGATATCATTTTTCAATTCAATAAAGTTCTGTCGAATTTTCCATGAATGCAACTACTGTGTTGAGGCAAGCCATCATCTTACTTGTCTGTGCACTCATTGGACATGTGTTCTTGTTTTGCAGAACAACTACATCAAGACATCCAAGTACTCCCTCCTGACGTTCCTGCCACGAAACTTGTTCGAGCAGTTCCAAAGGCTCGCCAACTTCTACTTCCTATGTCTCCTTGTCTTGCAAGTAAGTGCCACTCTATAAAGTGTTGACCACTCATTATACAGTGTACACTGTACTTCCGTAATGTTTTTGTAAATAGGGGACAATAAACTGCACTCTTTTTTCTGTACTTGTAGTGATGAATTCCACTGTGGACATGAACACTCACTATTTTGATCTTGTTTCTCATCCACAGATGATCCCGCAGATCTCCTCCCTAACCCCGTGGACCACCGCCGTGCCTTTAGTTGTGGTGCTGTCTCTGACAGCTCTGAAAGATGCTATCGACGATATTGTGAGCAAAACTTTTTTTTTGACATCATGCGTGATTATAAAATTGAAAATTTACTAAACAAATATTTTCTTGGCCTGGCTTTTTTTTTTTTGTCTTTATTTCTCAAAACTTGCTGTGTGAGCTTACGAGGAACAGAAATTTAATAAAAGCTTGTTAAATCACTAATTACAGATTGGGCAAAAGTGGCCCACAAGATGTGTTGGGCATAAAAGGGGTAGTCATTGTTCGAGTGCATATGTATAAAGCACGGACCTACTAAAAGTGTAGGAGCAGAATACTTTATACATTGTACCTGTTCTTTGATTGGCAGGCACAAGTTCTAAGTTTAAGGACTATGTCAGGTATGACAGTTCTACACAAAAACGTTCCCTTCTGAAAAAAGTTTAATCAGTGTCATTATTCCACGCAACACTTTGCGTGGAGCAATGATAACTAACTCTGTCACACATGTCGACTTATCCTCCACGCCGCCAGTACCTGATGGTGATTACATGGTGGCCCCGATTCCTGCAGTGATGCTTACGCATGGGGTTGCTGTGCCGCATATGATTCTGACAATTAAGAGAAACCGCACCTTCCTTCCACTGGTCAACTTTTCACTCACCACCCAAGTTCTGCCACAGGGTGAATTTTATGTTGCAAAGAAGTGAAAACTCATCTGAATCACCAGATTCAGTCAGTTTATAATTGGATACAACTTTAGAAGTCAGCGGCATTTTCTCCTGAAAGGCCGACGGGCGCAAGCCTGCACCAGTAGAGCACACTCTTTAGACTGGCATCATGAGCCATATGCCAGTGCCTCCACATCCGGAGAACATTTCCAAGTGCATGAGTACAACGATTTCCTTAGTCACGGAGTTTAGCAGCTGCCGAGCTTTGGTCCTCTGGGTGGGCCTCTTCTGACTTTTTAAGTGGTGTCCGAGTATAGAGTTATCACCTTGAAGCCTAACAAGGAATTCTCTTCAAAACAGCCTCACGAATCCCAACCATGCATGCATCGCTGCCGTGTCTCGGCAGAACAGGTCAAAATAAAATTTCTCTCATCATGGCTATGCTGCTGTGGAATGCCATTAGTGGAACCTTTGCATCACCCCTTGTGCCAGCTGTGTAAGTCTTCTAGTGTCACCTGTGTATGTCAGCAGACGCAGCAGTCGCTTAAAAAGGACAAATGTCGCACAACACGTGGACTCAGACAGAGCAAGACCATTGACCAGAATTGTTTATTGCTTCATTGCACTTTCTCGCAGCATTTCCGCCTCCAATATTCCAGTTTTCTTTTATAATCGTGATGACCATATTGGTTCACAAAGACTAACTTTACTGCACTTAACAACACTTATGGCATGCTAACAGCGTCCGCACTTACCAATCGATGAGTACTTTGACATACTCACTAGTTTCTTGTGCCAGCTTCACAAGATATGTGTGAATTAAAACGGACACTTCTGTCCTTTAATATGACTTCATGTTCTCAGACATCATGCCCTGGCCTTGAGTGGTAGGGCAGTGCTCTTTGAATTATTATTGAACATTTTCTTCTTTATTTGTTACATGTTTAATGTAGTTTTACGACTGTTTTCTTTTTTTATTGCATCTCTACAACGCACTGTCTGTGCATCTCTGCCTGTGCACTTGCAGCAACGTCACCAGAGTGACAACCAGGTCAACAACAGACTGTCCAAGGTGCTTCGCAATGGCCAACTCGTGGAGGAGCGTTGGCACAAAGTCCAAGTGGGCGACATCATATTTATGGAGAACGACCACTTCGTGGCTGTGAGTAGTCCATTGTAGCTCCAAGTCTGTGCCTTCATCAGATGATCCGGCTTGATGGTGCTTAAGTCAAGTGCCGACCCGGCAGAAAGTGTTTACAGCATCACATTGGTGCGGCGTCATGCCATGTTAATACATGACCTTCATTACCTAGTTTTGTAAGCGAGTACGTGGAACCTATTTCACCTACAACCTATGCAAAGTTATTGCATAGGTCTAGTTTAAATTACTATTAGCTATTATTATAGGTAGGTAGCACTTCAGTAAAAATATGCCATTGGAGCATTTCATCTGGTTGGAAATGCAGACTGTTATGCATGCACAAAGTTGTTGCAGGTTGGAAATGTTATTGTTTGCATTTATTGCATGATGTTTCTTCATGATATTTCTGACTCAGATGATAACTGTTGAATCACTGGATGTATCATGCCTTGATGGACATAAGAGCATAACCTACAAAATTTTTATATCCGGTTTTGCAAGTCACAAGTCAGTGTTCTGAATCTGAGAAAAATTGCATGTATATTAAATAAACAAATTTTAAGTGATGGCAATTTTTCTCTTTTATTCTTCACTGCATTGATTATTAGTAGCACACATGTTGATGGCATTCCATGAAAAAAAAGTATATCTCTCATGCAGATTGTCATGCTGAGCAGAGTCACTCAAATGGTAAAATAAATATGAGAAATTTTCATATAGGTTTTCTACAGGAGCACTAAAAAGGAATCTTTGAATGAGCCTAAAATTCAGCAATTATTTCTCTGGGCTTTCTGTTGAGATCCCAGATGAAAATTTAGCAATGCATAAACAGGATTTGTTGTGTAACTGTACCCTAAGAAATCTAGAAATATTCATGACATCGCATTCCTTGTTTTTTGATTTCATTATATTGTAAGAGGTGAAAACATCTCTCAAGAAATTTTGCCAAAGGATAGTTTGTCTGGCATAAGAAACCTGTGAAAATAATAGTGTGGCATGACGTCGCAATGCATCTCAGTGGCATCTCACAACATGTGACTCTATGCTTTCCAGGCCGACCTACTGCTGCTGTCTACAAGTGAGCCAAATGGCCTATGTTACATCGAGACGGCAGAACTTGATGGGTATGAGCATTGCTTTTATTCTAATTGCTGTCTGATGAAGTGCTTAGAAAATGAATCACACTGCGTGGTTTTGTAAACAATAATGGAGCTGTAAAAGCTAGCTAAGTGGGAAAAGTGCTTCATCTGCTGATGTATTCAATCAAATTTATTGCATATGGTTCACCACATGTCACTCACACAACATACCATATAAACTTCTTTGAGTAAGAGAAAGATCATTTCATGGAGTCATCCCTAGGTTTTTTGCGGAGTAACTCTCCTCATGTCATGTTATTTTTATGATTTTTACGCTGTAGCTGAAGTCTGTTTTGCTACAATGCAGCTTGATAGCTGCAGTTTTTGGGGTTCTTCCGTTATGTGAGCATGAGCCATCATGCTACGTGGAAGCATGAACATGACTGCATAAGTTAGAACATAAATATACTCATTTCACATCTGCCAGTGCTTGGGCCACTTTCATCATTCATTCACTGAGAAAATCGCACTATTGTTGCACAACACTGCCTCATCAGAATGTCTAGTACCTGTAGCATAGCACACGCTTTGCTTCTTGGCAATTGTATTTTACACTGGAGTAATCGTAAGGAAGCATGCCAAGGCAGTGCACTATGAACTTAAGAGACCTTGTTGTTCAATTCTGCCTCCCTTTTTTTTCATGCAGTGAAACTAACCTCAAGTGTCGCCAGGCCACTCCTGACACAGCTGAGATGAGCAATGACAACCAGCTCCTGGGGAGGTTTGATGGTAAGAAATATTGCTGGGTTCCTACTTTTTACTTGATTTTGCTCTGCAGTGAAATATAATTAAAACATTCATGCTTGAAAGGTGCCTCCAAGAGGGCCCTCTGTTCATATTGAGTCTTATTTCTTGGTAGATTTAGAATTGTTCTTTGTACACATCCCACATTTTACTGAAGGCACAATTCATGAAACTTTTTTTATGGTTAGTTTTAACTGTTTCTTTAAGAACACCATATGGTCAAAATTAATGAATATCTCTACATTGTTGATACAAAACAGCTGCCAAACACGGCTGCATAAAAGAGGAGGATGAAGTCAGTTTTCGTTGGATGCTGGTCTGGCGCCATCTTGCTCGTCGAGTTCTGTGCGCTGTAAATAGATCATTAAACAAGTTACTCATAACATTATTGGTGGAGGTGAACGACCCCCGTACTTCGATGGAGACGCGCAGCGGTCGCACCATCGGCGACCTTTCGACTGCTTCGACTGCTGGTACTTCCTCTACGCCGCTCTCATCAGTCCAAGCCACCACCTATGTCACACTCCCGCACCTCCGGGATCCCGGCACTTTCTCCGGTGATGGTACGATCGAACTCGACACTTGGCTGAAGCGGTACGAGCGCGTCAGTGCAACTCACCGCTGGGATCCTACGCTCATGCTCGCCAACGTGCTTTTCTACCTGGACGGCACTCCCCGAACATGGTTTGAAAGCCACGAAGCCGACATAACGAGCTGGGATCTCTTCAAAGAAAAGATACGTGACCTGTTTGGTGATTCATCTGGTCGTCAGCTCGCTGCAAAGAAGACTCTTGCCACACGGGCCCAGTCTTCTACCGAATCGTACGTCTCCTACATTCTTGACGTTTTGGCCCTTTGTTCCAAGGCCGACCAGTCAATGTCGGAAAACGAAAAGGTTAACCACGTCTTGAAAGGCATTGCCGACGATGCTTTCAACCTGCTGGTTTTTAACAACGTCTCGAGCATCGTCACCATCCTTAAAGAATGCCGACGTCTGGAACAAGCTAAAGCCCGCCGTGTAGCCCAAAACATCGTGCGCCTTCCGAACACAGTGGCCACTTCTTCGTGTGACGACGCCTTCCACCAGGCCCCTCTATGTGACAACCTCACATGCATCATTCGTCGAGAGGTCGAGGCAGCACAACCGGTAGCCACGCCACTACCGACGCCTGCGCCTTCCCCAACCACGATTTCTTTGATACAAGCCGTCGTTCGTCAAGAGCTATCGAATGTCGGCCTACATCCTGTTCCTGCCGTATACTCTGCTGCGCCTTTTTTTCGTCCCCCTTCTGCTCCTCGCATACAACGCAATCCGTCCGAATGGCGTACCCTTGATGACAGGCCCATATGTTTCAACTGTCGACGCGTTGGACATATTGCACGTCACTGCCGCAGCCGCTGGGCTCCACCGTCCCATTATGCACCTCTGTATCACAACACTTCTGCTCGCCAGTCGTCCCCATCTCTTTCTCCATCAACGCCGACCACATTTTCCGCTCCTACAGCACCTCTGAGCAGACCTCGCTACGACCGGTCACCGTCCCCTGCTCGTCGTCAGTCCCGGTCGCCCCCACAACGCCGTGCTGCCTCCCCGACCTATTCGCAGCATCTCCGACCGGAAAACTAGGCCGTGCAGCTTCTGGAGGTGGAGCTGCGTTGACGACCTTCGTAAGAAATCGTCGATTAACGTTAACAACGAACCGAAACCTTTTGGACGTTACTGTCGACAATGTTCGTGTCAGTGCATTGATAGATACTGGCGCGCATGTGTCCATTATGAGTGCTAATCTTCGCCGCCGACATGGAAAAGTTGTCACGCCCGCCCTCAACCAAGCTGTACGAGTCACCGATGGAGGAACTGCCGCAATTCTTGGCATGTGCCCTGCGTGAGTGTCTATTGGGGAGAGAAGCACTGTCGTTCTTTTCGCCGTTATCGAACATTGCCCTCATGAACTCATTCTCGGTATGGATTTTCTAGCCACGCACTCTGCCCTCATAGACTGTTCAGCTGGCTCTCTCCATCTCGATTTACCCCTCTCTTCCAACCCGCCTAGCCCACCGCAAATTAGCCTCTGCTGCATTGATTTCACGCGCCTCCCTCCTAACTTTGTCACACATGTCGACTTATCCTCCACGCCGCCAGTACCTGATGGTGATTACATGGTGGCCCCGATTCCTGCAGTGATGCTTACGCATGGGGTTTCTGTGCCGCATATGATTCTGACAATTAAGAGAAACCGCACCTTCCTTTCACTGGTCAACTTTTCACTCACCACCCAAGTTCTGCCACAGGGTATCTTCCTGGCCAAAATTACTGCTCTCCAAGATGACCATGTCGAGCCCTTCAGAGTTGACGATTGCTGCAGCTCAGTCAGTGGTTCCACTCCATCACGTTCTTGGGGCGCTGACATCGAGCGAATGGTGTCATCGGACCTCACGTCTGAGCAAGCTGCAGCGCATTGCCACGTTCTTGAGGGCTATCGTAGCATTTTCGACTTTGCCAGCAACTCTTTAGGCCAAACGACCATTGTCACCCATCGCATAAATACTGGCCATGCAACCCCCATTCACCGACGCCCCTACCGTGTGTCTGCGTCGGAGCGTGCAATATTACAACACGAAGTCGGCAAAATGCTTGCGAAAAAACATTATCGAGCCTTCATGCAGCCCCTGGGCTTCTCCAGTCGTCCTTGTTAAAAAGAAAGATGGAACATGGCGCTTTTGTGTCGATTACCGTCACCTTAACAAAATTACCAAAAAAGACGTTTATTCTTTACCTCGCATCGACGACGCCCTCGACTGCCTGTACGGTGCCACTTATTTTTCAACTACTGACCTTTGGTCAGGGTACTGGCAGATAGCCGTCGACGAGATGGACCGCGAGAAGACCGCATTCATCACTCCTGATGGTCTTTATCAGTTTAAGGTGATGCCCTTTGGACTCTGCAATGCACCAGCCACATTTGAAAGAATGATGGACTCATTGCTCCAAGGGTTGAAATGGTCCACCTGCTTGTGTTACTTTGACGATGTTATTGTCTTTTCGCCCACATTCGACTCGCATCTTGATCGTTTGTCAGCTATTCTGGACGTGTTTCGTCGAGCCGGACTCCAGCTTAACGCCTCCAAGTGCCGCTTCGCTCGTCGTCAAATTTCCGTGCTCGGTCACCTTGTCGATGCCAAGGCGTGCGTCCAGACCCAGAGAAAATTCGCGCAGTCACGAACTTTCCCGTTCCGAAGACCACAAAAGATGTCCACAGTTTTGTGGGGTTGTGCTCATATTTCAGACGCTTTGTTAAGGACTTTGCGACCATTGCACGCCCACTCACAGACATCTTGAAGAAAGACGCCTCGTTTACCTGGGGCCATGACCAAGCGTCATCGTTTTCGCAACTTACGACATTGCTTACAACGCCACCAATCTTGGCTCACTTTGATCCATTAGCCCCAACCGAGGTTCACACGGACGCCAGTGGACACGGCATAGGAGCTGTGCTATTGCAGCAACAACGCGGACACGACCGTGTTATAGCCTACCCAAGTCGACTGCTATCTCCAGCCGAGCGCAACTATTCCATCACGGAGCGCGAGTGCCTTGCCCTTGTATGGGCAGTCGCCAAGTTTCGCCCCTACCTGTACGGGCGCTCATTCCGTGTTGTCACGGATCATCACGCGCTCTGCTGGCTAGCCTCCCTGAAGGACCCCACGGGACGTCTCGCTCGTTGGGCTCTACGCCTTCAAGAGTACACGTTCTCTGTAATGTACAAAACAGGGCGATTACATCAGGATGCGGATTGTTTATCCCGCTACCCTGTTGACGAAGCAACCGATACCGACGCTATCACGGACGTTTTTTTCCGTGTCGCAGCTGTTAAACATTGGCGAAGAGCAACGTCGGGATGCTTCTTTACGAGCCATCATTGACAAACTGGAGTCAACGCCTCGCGACCCGTCCCTACAAATGTTTTTGGTGAAAGACGGGATCCTATATCGCCGAAACCTTGATTCCTTCGAATCAGACTTGCTTCCTGTCATCCCAGCGCACCTGCGTTCCACTGTCCTGCATCAACTTCATGACGTTCCCATGACGGGCCATTTGGGCGTTTCTCGCACGTACGATCGGGTACGACGTCGGCACTCCCGACCAGCTGCGCTACCGACGTTGCGGACTTTTTGCTGTACGACATAATATCACTGCACGGTGCTCCCCGTCAACTTCTCACCGACCGTGGCCGCACGTTCTTATCAGCTGTCGTTCATAAAATCCTGAGGTCTTGCCATACCAAGCACAAATTTACTACTTCGTACCATCCCCAGTCAAATGGCCTCAGGGAGCGCCTTAACAGGACCCTAACCGATATGCTTGCCAATTACGTTGCGCCAGACGACCATGATTGGGACATTCATTTGCCGTATGTGATGTTCGCCTACAATTCATCTCGTCACAACACTGCTGGATATTCCCCCTTCTATCTACTATATGGCCGGGACCCAACTTTACCTTTAGACACGTTACTACCTGCGGCCAATGAATATGCTGGGGAAGCCATTGCCCGCGCCGACCACGCGCGCCAAGTCGCCCGTAATCGTGTACAGGCTTCACAGGCGCGCCAACAACAGCTCTACAATTCTCACCATAGGGACGTGCACTTTTCTCCGGGTTCTCTCGTGCTCCTCTGGTCACCTACTCGGCTTGTGGGACTGTCTAGAAAACTTGTCGCCCTACACTGGACCATTCCGTATCGTTCGCCAAGTGACAGACGTCACGTACGAGATTGTTCCAACCGATCCAACAATGTCATCGTCAGCTCTGAGCGACACCGTTCACTTGGCTCGGCTAAAGCCCTGTTACCTCCTTCGACATCATCTGCGTAAATTTAGCACCGGGACGGTGCTTCTACTGCCGGGGGTTATGATACAAAACAGCCGCTAAACACGGCTGCATGAAAGAGGAGGACCAAGTCAGTTTTCGTTGGATGCTCGTCTGGCGCCATCTTGCTCGTCGAGTTCTGTGCGCTGTAAATAGATCATTAAACAAGTTACTCGTAACATATTAATACCTCACATATTACGTGCTTTTTTAACTCATGGACTTGCTGTGGAAAAGTGAACATGTTGCTGTAGTTTAATAATGTAGTGTAATATGGTAGGCGTAAACTTTTTAGCACTATACATTTAGTTCGGCCATGTCGACATCTAACAGAGGGGTCACACTGATGCCTCCAGCTGAAACATCTATGGCACCAACCTCAATACTGGGCGTTGAGGGTATTTAGATGTTGCCTCAGTCTTGGGTACTCTGTCGAGTGCCGTCAAAGAGTTCTATGCTCCTTTCTTCTTCTCCATCTCTTTTCCAGGGGAGATTATTTGTGAGGCACCGAACAACAACCTGAGCCGGTTCGAGGGTACCCTGTTCTGGCAGGGTCAGTCGTATCCGCTGGACAACGACAAGCTGCTGCTGCGGGGCTGCGTGCTGCGGAACACCCACTGGTGCTACGGGGTTGTGGTGTTTGCAGGCCGGGACACCAAGCTCATGCAGAACAGTGGCAAGACCATCTTCAAGCGCACCTCTCTCGACAGGCTCCTCAACGTTCTCATCCTCGGCGTAAGCTGACTGGCTTTTTTTTCAATTGCGCTAAGATAGATTTGGACTCAGCTTACATCTACTGCCTGTGTCTTGTCAATCACCAATGCTAGGGCTTGTAGACGTGTATATTATATTACTTTACATAAGTGGGCTGTGAATAGCATGACTGGAGCTGTAAGTTAGTTTAGCTAATTTGGATTGCCTCGCAGCAGTGGGACATTGGTCAAAGAAGGATTTCCTTTTGTTTTGTCTTTTTCCACAGTCATGAATTGTGAGACAACTTCAGCATGACTACAGCTTAACAAGCAATTTCTTCATTTTCTTTTACATGCCGCAGTGCAAGGTTTTCATTTAGGCAGATGTTTATTGGGTTATTAGACAGGCAGCACAATTATAAGAAGAATGAGTGAATATGTAATGTCATATATGAACAGTGCATTGCATTATGCCAGTGGTCTTTCCGGATGGTTCGTGTCATTTTTTTTTAACACAGTTAGACACAATCTGTTCATAATAAGATTACTGAATATAGCTTCTGCGCAACACCTTTGCGCACACTCCGCCCTTTCTGGACAGGACTACACATATAAATGCAGTGCAGCTGTCAACTTTCTGACTACATTACAATGTTTTGGGCTGTAACAATATGAATGATAAATAACAGACAATGATGCCAAGGAAAGTATAGGGAATGTTATTAGAAGTACAGTAAAACCTTAGTTCATTCAAAGTCGCTGGGGTTGCGAGTAATCTTCGAATCAAGCAGGTTTTTGAATTAACGGAATATACAAAAAAGTGTGATGCAAGGAACTTATAAATATTCAAAGTAATCAGGGCTGGCCGTTTGCTGTGCCGGCTATTTTGCAACTCCAAAGGTCATGTTTTTCCAGCAATGCCTAGTCTTAATTTTGCCTCAAACATGTGTAACAGTAGGCCTCGGTGGTGCCACAGAAAAAAAAAAAAATCCTGCTGTCATGATCAATTGAAATGTGTGCCTGAGGAAAACAAGATCTTCACTGCAACACAGTAGTGACACACGGGCAGCATGTCGCCAGCTCCTCGCAGCGTCGGCAAGTCATGATACGACCTATTCGCCCATTCTTTTCTCTTGAAATTAAGAATTTAATAAAGGGCAGTGTGACAAAATTCGCTATGTGTTTTGGCTGCAAAACATGTTCTTGAAACCTTCGAACTTAGTTTTCGAACTAGGTGTTGCAGGCAAGAACTCCGCCAGCGGGTTAAGTGCGCATGAGTCAAGAGGTTCGCATACATTGCAAATTCGGCCAAACTGTCCTTTATTAACTTCTTTACAATTCCAGATAGAATGGGTACATCATGACTCGCTGATGTTGCGATAAACATGCAATAAGCATGCCCGCGTGTCGCCACTGTGTTGCAGTGAAGCATGTCTTGTTTTGTGAAGGCGCACGTTTTGGTTGATCACAAGATTTTTTTTTTTTTTTTTTGCACTGGAAGTAGTGAGACTGGGGTGCTTCAGCTGTCATTCATCAGTGTCGCTTCGTTGCATTGCCTTGTGCCTCTTAAGGGCTGTCGTTTTCACAGATTTGTCGCAACCTCGAATAACACGTCCAATGCTTTGGTAGCAGTTATCTCAGTGTTCACTTTATAGGATATATATGTTCATTTAAACGTTAAGGCATCAGTCAGCGCCACCAGTAGCCATTACAGCGAGTGTGGAACACTCTTTTCTAGCCTGTTGGTGTCACGTAGCATGTGGTTTATTATGACCTGGCAGCGGAAACTATAATCCCGCACGTACCACATGAGGCCATTAAGTCTGCCAGAATTGGACCCTCGCTATCAAGAAGGAAAGAAGTGTAGATTTAAGGGCTCATTGAATTTTTAAGCACTTAAATTTACACTTTTATTTATTATTGTGCTGCAACATAATATAGGATAACAGTTTTGTTGCCATTGCTGATCTGTATTGAGTATAATGACTCCTCACCACTTTATCTCTTGTCTTTAGGCTTTTTACACGCTCAAGTGATGTAACCTATGCAGCTGTTGTCGGCTGCCCGCTCTCATTGATACCAACTTTGTTTTAGCCTCAGTTACTGTCGCTAGCATAGGCATGCTGGTTTTGTGTGATGTATCACATTCTTCCAGTATGTTTTGTTGACTTAGCCACGTGTCTTGTGCTAGCGTGTCATCAAGACTGATGTCATTATATAGACCACATGTCATTTAAAATGATTGTCTCAGTTCACTGAACTTATTCAGAAAAAAGGAAAAGCGTAATGTTACAACCATATTTTTGTGCCCATTAGATATGGAAGCATTGTGGAAGACCAAGCACTATGCTCACAAAAGAAACAAAATAATTTTAAGCGGGGATTTCTTTTTTTTTAGAAGAGCGGTTCCTGAGGAGTTCTTTTTCTGTTTTCCCTACCAGATTGTGTTCTTCCTGTTCAGCATCTGCCTCTTCTGCACCATAGCGTGTGGTGTATGGGAGACAGTGACAGGCCAGTTCTTCCGTGTCTACCTTCCTTGGGACAAAGTCATCCGCTCGGACAATACCGTGGCCGGTGCCACTGCCATTGCCGTTCTCATCTTCTTCTCCTATGCCATTGTACTCAACACTGTCGTGCCCATCTCCCTTTATGTCAGGTGAGCTGAACGACCACATTGAGAATCGCAGAACAACCAGCGACCTCTGTTCACATAGAGCTACAGCATTATCCGCTCAGTTTTTGGCCTCGACGCACTTCACTAAGAAGACTAGAAGTAGTTCTAGAGGTCTGTCAGTATGTCATGTTTGTTCTTCTGCATCAGTCTGGTTGATTAAACATGCTGAAGCTGTTGCTTAAAATTGTGACAGAACTAAGCTGGAGCAACAATGGAAGTACAAGATTTCATGTGCAAGTGTATTTTGTGTTTATAGACACCTCGCTCTGTTGTCTTCGTTGCTTTGTGCAGTAGCTTTAGTAAGTTACCTTTACATTCATAAGGGATACTGCAAGGCTTAATGATATTGAATTGTAAGCTCTCTTTTAAAGTGAAATCAGTTACATAAAATATATAAGTTAAACAATTTTACAGCTTTCAGTTTCCTGTAATGCTTCTACAATTGTTCTATGGTGTCTCCAGTAATGCTTCTGCAAGAAAAATTGTTAGTGGAAAAATTCGTGCCTCTAAAGAAACGACCAAAAGTGTTGGCTTTGCCAGCACTTCTAGTGTTTACTTGTTTACCGTAAAGCAGTATCAATTCTCTCATTCTCTGAGCTTTGTTTTCTTTTGCCATCACGCACCACAAGCCAACCTGCGATATGTCCACTGTGTTACATTCAAATACATAGCAAAAGTAATGTCAGCAAATCACTAAATGAATGTACAGTCTCTTGAGTTGTCCCTGCTTTTTCAAATTTAGCGTTTTTGAGTATTTACATAGTGTAGCATTTTTTTCGTCTGTGCAATAGTAAAAAAGAAAAGGCCTAAATTTCTATATTCATTCAAATTTGCAAAAGAAAAATTTAGTGTAAATATTTCGTCCAGCAGAGTGAACTTGATGTATGACAGCTAATCTCATTCGTAGACTTGCACATCCTACTTATAAAGAAAATAATTCAGCTTTATTATGTTGAAAAGGGATACTGCAAATAAATGTGACATGAAGTAAAATTTCAGTTAACGAAAATCTTCTTTAATGAAATTGTTGCTTAAATGAAACAACTGCCTCTAATTTTGTTAGTTTTGCATTTGGGTGCTATATAAATGTGCATCTTCCTCATTTGACGAAACTTTTGTTACCATATATACTCGCATAATGATCGCACTTTTTTTTTTCAAAAAAAATTGACTCCAACTTCAGGATGCGATCATTACGCGGGGTAAATTTTCCATGAAAAAATGTTCTGAGCACCGGTAACGCAAAAAAGTCGCTAATCAGAATTCTTACGGTAGCTATTCATGAACATAACCAAAAATAAAAGTAAATTAAGACTTACCTTTGTAATAAAATGCACGCATTACGCAGGAGCTACAGTGCATGACGCACTGCCCTTTTATTTTTTATCTCTCTGACCCTCTAACGTTCATTCAGACTCTGAAGCACCACTGGCGTCAGTGTCGTCGCCTGCACCGATTCCCTGTCGGAACCGGCAGTGTCTTCGCTGTCCCACAGAGGGTCATCTTCCGTTCCGTCGAGCGCGCTGGAAATGCCAGCGAGAGTCCATTCCACCGAATGAAGCAGTGTCGTCCAGCCGGAACTGGCGCGGAAGTCCTTTGTGGCTATTCCCAGCCTCCGGGAAACTGTGCACGCCTGCGTCCGTATCATGTCTAATGACACTGCATAACCGTCCTTGCGCATGTCCTTCACGTGTTCGAGGACTGCCTTTTCAATGTCGGGGAACTTGCCAGATTTGGATCTGTGAAAAAGCCCATCGCGTTCTGTTAGTAGCCATGAGCATGTCGCGCTGTTTTTTCTAATATCGAATCTGGATTTCGTCGACGCCGAAATGTCTGGCGGCAGCACGATTGCCGTGCTCTAGCGCGTAGCCAAGCGCCTTCAGCTTGAACGCGGCAGTAAAGCTCGCAACCGCCCCATGGTGAAACGGCGCTTCAACAGACGATCACAAAGCACACACACAAAAAAAAAAAAAAACGTGGTCTTAGGAAAAAAAGAAACATTGCTGCGGGATGAACACAGGTCAACCAACAGGCGGCCGCTGCTGTAACAGTGCGGGATGTCAAAACAAACATGGCGGCTGACGGAGCGAAGCACTCCTTGGAGCAAAGCCACTGCATTTTTTTTTTTCTTCTTTGCGTCAATTATTGAGGTTGTGAGTACGTCACGCGCGTCAAAACAGTTTCTTTCATCTAAATAAGGAATGCTTTCATTTAAATCAGTATATTTATGGCATTAGCATAGTGATGCCCGCTTTCAGATGACAGAAACAATGATAGGCGCGTGTCGATGCGGCAAGTTCAGGGTGCGATCATAACGCAGGGAAAAAAAGTCGAATTTAGACGACAATATTTAGGGATGCGATCATTACGCGAGTAGATACGGTAAGTGGAACAAATATTCCAGGTTTCTTCAGTTCACATTAAAATTGATTCTAGTGAATTCATAAATTAGAGATACCATGAAACAATACATTGTAGATATCAGACTTTGTAGATTTTTTAAGGAATTAGTTAGTGCATACAGAATTCTTTAATAATGAAAACGAACTACAGAGTGTTCTAAGTGAGCTAGAGAATAAACATGAGTAGTGTTAGGAACTTTTTTTGGGCCAATGAGGCAAAAAACAACAACAACAAAAACTTTGAACATACTTCTCAATACTTTGGTCGCACTGTCGTATTAGATTTATGGTTTCAGTGCAAAATTAAGATGTTGGAACCTCGCCTTTTATTTTCTCTACTGTAATAAACATGTGATCATGAAATTAAGAACACTGTAATTCTTAAAGAAATAATTGATCAGTGTAAATATGTTTAGTGTGTTATATTATTTTGCATTTATTGTGAGCCAGTGAGCTTTAGTGAGGCGATGGTATTTGGTTTACCTAATAGATGCATTCTCGTGTGCATTGCAGTGTGGAAGTGATTCGCTTCTGCCACAGCTTATGGATAAACTGGGACGAAAAGATGTACTATGCACCGAAAGACGCTCCAGCACGAGCACGCACCACAACATTAAATGAAGAGTTGGGACAGATCGAGTACATTTTCTCCGACAAGACGGGCACCCTGACACAAAACATCATGGCATTCATCAAGGCGTCCATCAATGGCCGTCTCTATGGAGACGTCCTCGACCCAGCCACAGGGGAAGCTATGGAAATCAATGAGGTGATTGCATGCCTCGGCACTGTATGTGTGTTGCGGCAGGGTTAGTTAACACACTGGTTCACTGGCATCAATTCAGTCTCCTTTGAACTGTTTCATTCTAGGTCAGATGATTACGTTTTCTTCTATGAAAGTCCACTTAACCATAAATGACAAAAGAATGCGTGCTGAAGCTTTGTGGAATACATTTACTACTCAGTAGTCCCATCATTTGTCCTGGCACTTTTTGGCCAAACATGGCCCTTGCACCATTCAAATCCACATAGCAACATTGTTCAGCAGTGATTATATTTTTTTTTCTCAACACATTGAGTTCTCAGCTACTGGCAGGTTGTATCGTCCTTACAGCAAGAAATTTGGGAACGCTGAAACAGTGTGAATGTTACATGTACAATTACAAAGGAAATGAATTGAATTACTGTAAGCATTTAAAATGTTAATCAATGGCAATATGAGTAGTTAAGTAAATTTGCAACATGATCACTTGTATGTGGTTTACATCAGTCGGATCAGTACACGTGTGCATACAATTTAGCAGTTTGTAGTAAACATTGCTTGTCAGTGCACTTGGGATACTTAGAATTTGCTAGGTCTCTAAGACATCCGTAAATTGTGGTGCTGTTGATGTAGGAGTTGTAAGTTATGTTCAATGGCACATTTAAGATTGACGACACTTGTCTGTATTATTGTGTCTGTTTGCGCTATAGCAACAACATGGCACATGTAAGTTATTTAATCCAATGACCGTATAGTCAACTGCAGTTAAGTTTCCCCTCAATCAGACAAAGAAAAATTAGGATAATTGTATGTTTCCAAGAGATGATTACTTTGTAAAGGCACCAGAGTCTCTTGGGGCTTTCACATCCTGTCAAATGAAAAGGCAATTCCCAAGAACCAGTGTTTTAATAAAATACTTGTTCTATCATTGCTGATGTTGTGTGGGAGGTGAAGGGAGCGGAGAGTTGTTTTTGTGCGCTAATTCTGTTCAGTGCAACTGAGACACTCTTCTCGTTGTTCTGCTAATTTTCCAACATGTAATATGCAATGATTTTCATTGCTGTCACTGCAGAACCTGAAGACCGTGGACTTCTCGGAGAACCCAGAGCACGAAACAGCCTTTCGTTTTTATGACCCATCTCTGCTGAAGGACGTAATGGCTGGAGACACCGATGCTCGGGAATATTTCCGTTTGCTGGCTTTGTGCCACACCGTTATGTCGGAGGAGAAGGATGGTGAGTTGACTCAGAGGAGCAGACGTTGTGAACGCAAAACAGCGCACGAGTCCAAACTTGATTCAATTCAAGTTGCCATCGAAAGTTTGTGGACCACTGCACTTAAAAAGTGTTGAATTCGGAGCGATTTGTGACCGTAGCTTCTGATACAGTACACCAGTATGTCATTTGGATACACAGTCCAGGATACACATTTGAATATACAGGGCTTTTTGTTCGCCTAGCCTGAGGGGGGGGGGGGGGAGACAAGGGGATGGGGTGTAAGTAGACTGACAGACTGTAGTCACAATGCGTTGAAACCCCACTCAGTTTTCAACCATCTTGCAGGCCGTCTCGAATACCAGGCGCAGTCACCAGACGAGGCTGCACTCACATCGGCAGCTCGAAATTTCGGATTTGTTTTCAAGGTAAGTGCAGCAATATTTGCTCTTTAACTAGGCCACAGCTGCTTTGAAGCATTTGTGAAGTTTACAATTTCTAATTTTTCGTGTCTGTCCAGAACCGGACACCAAAAAGCATTACTATTGAAGTTTGGGGCCAGGAAGAAGTCTATGAACTCTTCGGAATTTTGGATTTCAACAATGTTAGAAAAAGAATGTCGGTAAGTACTGCCACTTCTCAATACTGTAGAAGTTCACTCTTTTACAGCATTGATTTTCATCCACCGCTGTAGGAGCTGAAATATGGCGAAGTGTCAATAACACGAATGTCTTTCAAATTTCTGTTTTTTGGTTGCACGTTGTGCAGGGCTGCCGAGCGTAGTAGCAAACTCTCTGCGCCCTTAACTTCAGGTGATTGTGAAGAGGAATGGTGTCCTTAAGCTTTACTGCAAAGGTGCTGACTCTGTCATTTTTGAGCGCCTTCATCCGAGCAGTGAGCCTCTCAAAATTAAAACAGACGGAGCATTTGAATGTAAGTGCGATTCAGATTGGTCGTAAGCTGCCTTTTTCAAATTATGCTTTTATTGTTAGATTTTTTTTGCAATTTCTGACATACATAAGTGTGTAATAGGAAGAATATCTTTATTGCATGCTAATGCGTATAGTGGAAATGTAGTGTAGGATCTTCACCTCCTGTCAGTTGGTGCAGTAGGTAAAAACCAATGATTTAACTACAAAATAGCAAACAAATGTGAAATAATTGGCTCTGTATAAACATCGCACGCATATACATATGTACTACATAGACAGGTATACTATCAGAAGAAATCTGACTAGCAAAGCCTAATGCGATGGTGGCATTTTCTCCCTCTGTGGCTGGCTATGCTGTCCTATAATGAATTTAAAGCAATCAGTTGCCTGACTGCTTTCAAACTAAGGAAAAAACTTATATTGGTATATATTGCACATTCCCACTGCATGAAATGCCTCAGGCTTCTTCATATGAAAGTGCAGTTCAATTATTGTAAGTATCTGAGAACTGTCTGCATGTGCTGCATCTGACTACTTTTTTTTATACATTTGACATTGTCTGATTTCAGAAATATGCTGGTGAGGGCCTGCGGACATTGTGCCTGGCCTACAAAGACCTAGACGAGGCATATTTCCAGGAGTGGAGCTGAGAGGACATCATGAGGCTGCGTAAGCTTTTTGCTTTTCCATTTAGTACTATCTCTATGGTCAGGGTGATTTGTAGCACAGTGCTATAGAGTAATTATCTCTATCCATTAGCAAACTATGCATGAGCACGATGGCAGCTCGTTAGTGGCTGCAAACTAAATGCATTATTAGTTTTGGAAGTGAAACTGATGTGGCTACACGCATATATCACAAGTGTCACTTCATACTTTCAACGTGTACGGCAGGGCAATCAAGGCGCAGTTACGATGCAATTGTACACTCCTTGTGAAAGTTTATAATACACTCAATAAAGCTATCTAAGCTAGCTCCCAGCAATCTAAAGATTTGAGGACAAGAATCACACACCCTTCTTTTTTTATATCACATGCTGGAAACTCCGAGAGCAGACACTTGCTATGGAGCTTGTAGTCAGCATTGATCCTACCCGCTTAGACCCAGGACTTGCCATATTGTGCACAATCTTTAAAAATGGTAGCAATGTCTCAACTGAGAGCAAACAAGTGGAAAGGGAGGCTTTATAACAAAGTACAGGTGCACATGATCCAGAACATGATGCAAATACAAGTTATTTAGAGTACTAATAGTTTTCCTGGCCTTGTGAACCTTGAAAAGCGCTATAGCTGGCCAACTTTAAGTGCCACGCATTATCTATATCGCAAGAAACACAGGCACAAAAGAAGACAATAGACGGCACACGAGCGCTTTGAACTGTGTTTCTCGCGGTACACATCGTTTCTGATGTACAACACACAGGCCCAAATCACCATAATTCTGACGTTCCACTTATGAATTTATGAGAAGATGAGCAAAGAGGACTTGCACATTTTCATGCAGAACGTCTCTGCACGACCGAGAGGAGTTGGTGGATGCCGTGTATGACGAGATTGAACAGGGCCTGACACTGATAGGTGCCACAGCCATTGAGGACAAGCTGCAGGATGGCGTGCCGCAGGCCATTGCTAATCTGGCCATGGCTGGCATCAAGATATGGGTCCTCACAGGTGACAAGCAGGGTCAGTCTGACGTGCGATTCCTCAATGCGATAGAATTTGACACTGTTAACGCAATTAGCGTGAATCTGTTGCTTCTCAAGTCGGAGATTGTCATCAGATTGCTGCTCATGTTCAACAGCCGCACTCATGATTTGTTTGATGTTCGCTGCTTAGTATTCCTTCGCTTTGTCGTACTGGTTTTAGAAAAGCATACTGAACTGTATTGCTGAAACAGTGAGCACACAAGTATTGAAACTGCCAATCACTACTGTTTCCTCTGACATTTGTTGAATGTTTTAGCGTAATCATATTGAAGAAAACCTGCAAACTGAAGTGTTATCTCGCAAAAAAAAAAAGCTTCGGGTACGAAAGTCTACCTTTCATGAAATAAAGTAGCATTAAAACTTGGTTTATGCTGTGACTTGGCAACCAGTGCATCACAGTTAAAATGGCATTTGACATTTTAAAGTATGACAGTAACAAATTTAACTAGACTAAGCACACTAATAAGAGGCACTGTAATTTATTTTTAGACATTTGATTGTTGTGAAAGTAGTTATATTTTTATAGAAATTATTTAATTAATTCATTCATTGAGCTTGCCATCAGGGCTAAAGCATTAGAGTGGAAAATGCATTACATGTGAACAGAACATAGAAAATTTTTTTAATGAGTTAACACACAAAATTTTATTTTTTCATTGTTATATAAGGTGTTCTTGAACAAGTAATGATCGACAATGGAAGTTACTTGTGGAGTACGGTGACTCTCATCCTCTAATATTCATGATAGCGAGCTCTTACTGCTTGGCATTAGTAGGCAGCGAGTACCTGTTCAGTTCACAAAGTGCTAAACATCCCTGACTTGCATGGGAGATAGGCTTTATGTGCTATCAGCAGTTTTCACCTGCTTGTTTAGATGTCAAGTGGCGTACTTTGCATTTATGATACCATCACATTTTCGGCACTCCTAATATATTTATCTGTCAACAACATGTAGACACTCAGTGCACGCTTTTTACTACTTTCTTTAGCTTCAGACCATCTCCACACAAGACTTTCCTTTTCTCTGAAACCACAGAAACGGCCATCAACATTGGCTACTCGTGTCAGCTGCTCACAGACGACATGGTGGACATCTTCATCGTGGATGGCATGGAACGCGATGAAGTGTACAAGCAGCTGAGCTCATTCCGCGAAAGCATTGCAGGCATCGTTGCGCACGGCCGAGGTGCTGGAGACTGTTCGGTCGTGCGTTTCAGTGACAATGAGAATGGCCAAGCCTGGGAACTGTCTGGAGGAGAAAGCCTGGGTGGCTTTGCTCTCATCGTCAATGGACATAGTTTGGTGAGACACATTAAATGTTTGGCATTTCCACTGGCAGTTTATGTGAAGCAGAAGCTGATTACAATTTGCAAAACTCATTAGCATTTATGTTACAAAGTGTCTACATATTCAATGTAAAAATACTAGTGGGCACTCTTATCAAAGGCGAGTCATAGTACTGGCAGTAATTTGTCACTGTACATCTCCCTTTCACTTGGTTAACCTTGTTGCTCAAGAGATGCTTACAGGAAAGGTAACTTCTCAGCAAACTGCAAGAATAATGCTGTGGAGTTGAATAGCGAAGATCTAGCAGTACATCTCAGGATCTGTAATAAATATCCAGCAACTGACAGTTTTGTAGGCAGCCAATTAATTAAGATATAGGTTTGAAGCATTCTGCACACATTTTAAAGCTTGTGTACACTTCAGAAAGCAATCTGCCTGCTGGTATTACATTCTTAAGGGACTCTAAAGTTAAATAACAATTTACGTCAGAGTTAAAGCTCAATGTATGACAACGTCTAAAACATTATTAACAGCAGTGCCCTACTTGCCAGGAAATCAAGTAAATGCATAAGAACACATGCACTATGCGTAGGACATTTGCAAAATGATCCCGATGACGTGAATGGTACTGTCTACAATTACCCTAATCACTAATAATTGAATTAGCTGCCCTAAATAGATAACTTTTCATGCATCAAGAGGCGTAATAAAATGCTGCTTGTACGTTTATGTTTGATTTATGGATAAAGGAACCGCCCGTCGTTACTATGGGGAATGGCGCAAGTGGTTCAAAAGTTCAATGTTCGCCTCGTCTACCTGGACTGGTTGTGCCATCTAGCGGGGCCCAGTTGAACCAAGCATGTCTGCCATCTCAGAAGCCATGGCAGGAAATTGTTCAATGTCCGTTGATGCTGCTGTGGCTCCCGCTACTTTCTCTATGCGGCTACTAGTGTTGGCGGCCGCACAGTAAAGCTGTTCAACGTTGTGAACAGCAACAGTGATGCGATACGTTTCGCTTGAGGCAGGTAATCTGAAATGCGCTGACCCGATGCGGACCCCTAAAACGTGACTTTATTTAAAAATAATCACTTCCTTGGCATAAAAGTAACATAGAGGTTTCCACAACTCAACAATCAATGTTGACCTAATAGTTGCCTTTAGTGTCCCTTTAAGCTTCGTTGCTTTGCATTCAACCCTCACGAATATAATTTCTTTGTTCTGTATGCGTGACATACTTTGTAAATGCAGTGTTTGTCGGTGTGTCTGTGTTTGCACTGTAGGTGCATGCTCTGGAAGAGGACATGGAGCTCCTGTTTCTGGAAGTGGCCAGCCGGTGCAAAGCAGTCATCTGCTGTCGCGTCACTCCTCTGCAGAAGGCCCTTGTCGTGGACCTTGTCAAAAAACATAAACGTGCCGTTACTCTTGCCATTGGGGATGGTGCCAATGATGTCAGTATGATCAAAAGTGAGTGCTCCCACGTCACCCTTGGTGCTCGTGAAGTGAAATCCTTCAATATTTGTTTAAACATACATTTAGTGCAAGGGCAGCATGAGCTGTACTGCATCTCTCATAACCCTATGATGGTTTTAGGACGTTAAACCTCAGCAATTATTATTAATAATGAGCTGTACTGTCAAATACTGTGGTGTTTCTGAATATGTGTTCTTTTAATACTTTTGGTACTCGTTTTTAAATATTTTTTTGCATAGTTTTTAATTTTGAGAGACTTAGCTATTTCTAGATGCTACTTTAAATCTCTCGATGTAACCTTCCTGGTCAATTAGTGTGTCTCGCCACCATGTGCATTTTTTCTCTCCATGACTCTTAATATGATTACTTTCTTCTTTTATGCGGCAGTACTTATGAAGTTTGTCTTAATATACCCAGTCAGTGTTGGTGACTCCTATTCAGTGCTTCATTTTTATCAAATACAGGCCTGCTGAAGGAATAATGAAAATTTGTGGTTTTTTCACTGAGAACAAAATTCAACATGAAAGCAAAACTAAGGCAGACCATTTTTTTTTTTTTTTACCATCTGCACTGCTGTTGAAAGAAAGGTAGTATTTTATTTTGCTCTAAATTTTTTGAGCTTTTTCTTTTAAAGAAGAAAGCTTGCAAAATGTATTTATGAAGGCAGCACTTGGGCATGAATGTCCATGGCAGATGCCATTCATCTTTACCCATGTGACCAAGACAGTATGGGGTGGAGCCCATGATGAAGACATGCGCCACTGTTTACTAACCGGAATATCACTCTGTATACAGGGGCAGCTTCTCAATGTCCTCCTGTTACAGTGCACAATAAGTGTGGCAGCACTTATCATGTCATAGCTGTTATCCTTGTTTGTAGCACTGTCTGTAGATCTCAAAACCATCCTGTTCAGCATACGAACACTTACACTTCTTGTTCGTTGCTGTGCAGTGGCACACATTGGAGTGGGCATCAGTGGTCAAGAAGGCATGCAGGCGGTGCTGGCCTCGGACTTTTCGGTGGCCCAGTTTCGCTTTCTCGAGCGACTGCTGCTGGTGCACGGTCGTTGGTCCTACCTGCGTATGTGCCGTTTTCTCCGGTACTTCTTCTACAAGAATTTCGCATTCACCCTCTGCCACTTCTGGTTTGCGTTCTTCTGTGGATTCTCAGCACAGGTGAGTGCTGGGCACGGCAATCGAAAACTACTTGTGTTTGACACAGATGTTTTACCCTAGACAAGTGACAGAGTGCATTGCTGCGTCCTTCCATCTCCACGTTCTTGTTTGTTTTGCACTAAGTTTCTGTTATGAATAAGTGCAGAATAGTAGTTCACTATACCATACTAGTGGTAGCACATGTAGAAGTGAAACGAAGCCATCCTGTCATTTGCAGATGCATGTTTCTAGTTTCATCGCCAGAGATTTATAAATTCGTTCACACGAATGTGATGCTTTCCATGTGTTGAGCATACAGTTATGAGGTATTACTCAGCAGCAGTACTTCTTGTGATGAATGTGCAGCTTTGTGACGGCTTTTTAAATTGGTGGTAACGGGGCGCCGTACCTATGCACCTAGTTGTTCTTTTTTTGTCTTCATTCTTCATTGAAGCTCTATCGCGAAGCAATGTTAAAGTGAAAGTCTTATTGTATTTGCAATAAATGCCAAGTGTACTCGTTATGATAAATTTAAAAACAAAGGGCTGTTTCTGGAGTCGACGTTTTGACAAGCCGACTTGTCTTTTTCGAGGCTGCAAGCCTCAAAAGAGACTAGTTTACCTGTCGAAACATCAACCTGGGAACTCACCTTTTCTTTTCTTTAATTTCAATTTCTCCTTGCAAGCTTTCATCTTCTTCTTCTCGACTTTGTTTTGGAAACATACTCATTGGTATTTAGTTTCAGCCTGGCCACACAAACCACCTGGTGGTGTGTCTTTGCTAGGCTGTTTCTTGAAAACATTGTTATTCTGTGTTCTAGATTCATCTAAACATTTAAAAGCAAGCTCTGTCATTATACTTGTTTCAGCTGTCACGATGGTTTTGAAACAAATATTGGACAAAATATTGGACTCATAATAAAATAATATCTGCTGCAGATCATTTTTTCAGACCAAGGAATGCAGAACATATGCAGTGAATGATGCCGAATTGTACTATAGTAAAATTAAAGATTGTGAAGAAATAAAAATGCCAGTTACAATTTTTTCGAAGTGACACAGGAGCTGCTGCTTATCGCTTTATGCCCATTGTAATGTAGAGTGACGTTTTTGCTGAGAGTCGGTAATGTATAAAAAAAAATTTAATGAAAAAATATTCTATTGAGCAGGCGGACAATTTCAGTATGTGCACATATCAACATGAAAAACTGACAAGATTCGAGTGCTGTGAAAATGGCTGATTTTCCATGCAGTCTGGATGCGTGTTTATTTTGATTCGCCAATGCCTTATTTTGCAAGTCAGACATTCTTACTGCCTTTCACATATGACTGGTGTGAGCAACAGGCAGTGAAGCAACATGCAATTTTAATCGTTGTTTCTCCCTATACTCTCCAGTAGTTTCATTTTTCCATTTATGTCACTAAATGTTAAGAGTACAAGTGGGGATATAGAGCACGAAACATGCTTGTAAAACATTCAGTACATCAGGAATTTTACAGCAGCCAAATTCTATTGCACAAAATATGTATTGCTCAATAAATTTGTCACACAGGCAGGCACCAAAACACCGACCCTCTGAAAAGACTGCACTTCTCTCTTGTCATATAACCAAATTTTTGTATGTTTGAATATCGTAATTTTAGCTGGTTTATGATTTCAAAAGCTATTGTAAGGAAAATAAGCAAATAGTTCGAATTACCCCACACAAGACAGTGTCATCATTCTTTTTTAATCTTTGCCACATTTCTTTTGTGCATTTGCCACAACTGGAATGTGCAGTGCTCTGAAGAAGTCCAACTTTCTTTTTCTTTCTTTCAGACCTTGTATGATCCAGTGTTCATCTCTTTCTACAACGTCTTCTATACGTCTCTGCCTGTATTAGCGCTGGGTGTCTTTGACCAGGTATGTAGGTGCTCTTGAATATTATTGTGAGAACAGATGTGCAGTTGGATTTTGCACAGCATATAGGAGCAACCTTTGCACACTGAGAACCCTAGCAAACTTTCATGGCAATTCGGTAAGCTTGCGCGAATATTTAAATGTTTGAACGAATATTACAGTATTCCAACTGAATTGTCAAACACTTTGAATTGTTGAAAATTTTGAAGTATTCGAAATGAACGAATCAATGCATATTATTCCGCTTGCAACTTTTTGTAACGCTGGTTTCACTGCAGTGGAGGGATGCTAAGCCATGCAAACACTATCTAAATGTATATTAATCAGCATGTAATCTCTTGTAAAGGTGTTTTCACTGCAGTAAAAGGATGCTAAGCCTTGGAAACATCTGTTCAAGAGAGATCCGTACTGCTGCAAAGCCGCACTTCAAGGTTCAATAAACATGTTACCTTTCACATCAGTTCATCATTTTCAAGTTTAAAGGCTTCTTGTACCATCTTATGTTCTCCAAGTGTAGTAAATTATAAAACCCAACATATTTTGCTGGTTATCACTTGTATTTTACTGAAAGTCAAATCCTGCTACTATTTAAAGCTGTTTCCACTTTCTTTCAAAAACAAAAAAATGGCATTGGCATAGGCTTTATTTAAGTTCTTTTACTATTGTCCAGATTAAATTAGGTGGGTCATGACAAATACACCCCTTTTTATTTATAAGATGCCATGTATACTACTAAATTTGATTTGAAAATATTTGACTGAAATCATTATGCTCTTCAAATTCGCTTTGAACCTGAATGTCACAAACGTACAATTTACGTAAGTGAAGATTGCCCACACAAAAGTGCGAGGACCTACTTTAGTTGTGGCTTTTTCCTATTCATTGTGAGCCCCCATGAATGTACTTGATGGCACAGATCACACCTCAAATTAACAGCGAACAAGAATTGACATATAACTTTTTGCCAGCTGTATCTGATAATATTGACGGAATTCTCTTAATGTGCTTCCTGCACACTTCTCGATCCGTGCAATTTTTAATGGCTGATCTAGTCTGGCAAGCTAAAATTAATGACCAAGGCTACATACAGTTCTCATTTTTTACAAGATTCATTCTTTGTGTAGCGAACTTATCAATGGTAGCAAACTTCAAATTGCTGTGTTCATATTATAGTGATATGGTATATTTTCTCTAGTCCAGAGCTTGGCAAGGCAACTTTTAATATATTCTTTATGAATTTACATATGTAGTGCATGAATTTTGTTGTGCTTACAGATGCATCTTTCCTTGTTCTTAATGCCGGGGGTTGCTGCTCACAATGAATATTATATTAATGCAATTAAAGTGCAAATCTTTTGCTTCTTGAAATTTGTGTCATTGTGCTATTTCGTGTATAAGCATACTTGTATTGCGTAATAACAAACGTTAATATTCATCAGAAGTGATATGCTTTTTTACATTACAATGGTCTCTGAAGTTCTTGCTCCTAGTACGTCATTTGACAATTAAAATTTATTACGTGCACAGCCTGAAAATTTTGAGTGCTGGCAACAAGCAACAACATTAAATGGCTTGCCTCATTTTGATTTCTCTTTCAGGACGTGAACGACGTGAACTCTATGCGCTATCCCAAGCTCTACACGCCAGGCCATTTGAATCTGCTTTTCAACAAGGTTGAGTTCTTGAAGAGTGTCGCGCACGGAGTGGTCTCCTCCTTTGTCCTGTTTTTCATCCCGTACGGTGCCTTCAGCAACAGCATTGCACCCGATGGAGTCAATTTGGATGGGCAACAGCTGCTGGGCACCACAGTTTCGACCATCCTCGTCATCGTTGTGAACGCCCAGGTAACAGCACACCCCGAAACCACGAGTATATCTTTGTCATGACAGTCCGGAGGTAACCCTGGAGTGCAATCACAGAACGATGCCTTTTCTGGGGCCAGTGTTTTTCGTGCTTCTTGCGCTTGGCCAGTGGTCAGAGCGACGGTCTGTCCGAGTTATCTATGCAACTAGTCAGTCGCGAGTGATTGATAACAAGAATAGCATAGTATTAAAGCATCGCTCTGCAATAGCACCCCAGATTCATGACATGAGAGCATGGATTTGATTCCAGCATGGTTATCTTTGATGCCACATTCAAATGTGAACAGATGTAAAGAACATACTACGATTTGTATTTAAGCTGTACTTGAGGAGTCCCAAATTCCAATGATTGTTCAGATGACTACTCATGCTAGTGGTTCAGAGGTTTAGGGCACACGGAGCTCCTGTCGACTATTGTAGTAATGTTCTGAATAGTCTGGAAACGTTCACTCAATAGGGTTGGTGTCACATCTAGTTTATATGTGCAAATGACGTTTTGTTTACCTGCCACGCTGGCTCAGTAGTTGCAATAACGCTGTACTGCTAACCAAGTGGTCGCAGTTGTTTTAGACTCGTAAAGTATTGACTCAAAAGCTTGTGTTAGTTTCGTCGTAAGAGATTGTTTTTTTATATATGCACACTCCTTTTCTTTTTTTTACATATTTGGTTCATTGTGGCTAAACCTAAATTTTCAATGTTCTGTATCTTGCCTCTCCAGTATACCACTCTTTTGTGCTTGTTTTTTTTTTCTTCAGCTCATTGAACTGCCTCTCGCAACAAAATTGGCTTTTATGGTATTGTATAAATATGCTAATTTAATGCTCCATCTAAGTTTCTCTATAGGGTTTTTTCACGGTAGACCGGGTAGTCAAAACTAACCCAGAACTGTTCACTACACTATCCTTAGGCATGTATATAGCTGTATATGGCTTTGACAAATTAAGCCCTAGAGAACTTGGAGGTATTTCAACTTTGCCTTCAAGAGTAGAACGCGATAGCGTGATAGAGCCCTGTGCATAGCGCCTTCAACCTTGCCAGAAGGGAAGAAACGTTTTGTGCGTTTAATGTTGGCCATTACAAGTTTTCCTAGAAAGCCTTCTGTCAGGCAAAGTTCCCAGTACACCATAGTTCTTCCTTTTGTTAATTGGTGAAATTGGTACCCATTGTGCACCTGTACGGTGCCATGCACACCTGTGCAGCTGAGCACTTTGTAACGGGGGCCCAACTTTGAACCACCCACTCGCTGTACTATTGACGTGTTTGACACATGGTGCAATATTATGATTCTGCCACACAGTATTACATGCTTTAAGGAGGTAATATTACATATTCTGCCACACAATATTACATGCTTTAAATTATTGGAAATTTCGAAGTATTAAGAACGAACAAATAGGTGTATACATATTAATCCACATGTAACACACCTGTAAAGGTGGTTTCTCTGTAGTAAAGGAATGCTATATTGTGTAGTAAAGGAGTGATGTAAAGTTGGTTTCACTCTAGTTAAGGAATGCTACACACATTCAGCTAATGTGCCGCTACCAAATTGTAGTTTTTTTTTATCATCTTCATGATATTGCATCTGTCCGCTCACTGAAAACACTTAGCACATCCTAGCCTCCTAGGGAGCAGGGGTATAGTCTGAAGCATTGAAGGAAAGCCCCAGGACTTTATACGAAGTGGAAGAAGAAAATAGTGCATTAGAACAGGGGTATGTTGAAGCATTAAAGTAGAACCCCTGGCGCTGTCTGCTGAGTAGCAGAAGAAATGAGTGCATTAGATTGTGTGTATATTGAATTAAACTGGAATCCCTGCACTCTAGGTAGTGCATATTTTGAAGCATCAAAATGCAACCCTTGGCACCCTCTAGGAAGTGGCAAAAGAAAGTAGTGCATTAGGGTAGGTGTATGTTGAGGTGCCCTCAACCCCTGGTGCCTTGTGGAACAAAGTGGTGCGTTAGAGGAGGGGAGAACTCAGTATGCCTTCTATCGTATGTGTTTTGCTATGTCAGCCGAATGTAGGCACTGTGTTGGCACAGTCGTGTGTGGCAACTACGAGTCGACCACACAATGTGACAACGCCCTAAAAGCAGTGCCATTTCGAAGAATGGTGATGAAAGTAGAAGTGCGAGTTCAACCGTCGGTATCGCGCTAGGCCTGAGTTTCATGAAAAAGATGCTCAGTGCAAGTAATTAGCAAGAGCAACACTCCGCAGAATGGCAGCAGCGAGGCACACATCAGAAACTAGCGGTGTTTTTCACATAAACGTGCAGTTTTGAAGTTGAACTCTTCTCCATACAGCAGACAAAAATTTCATGCTAACAGTGTGGTGTCTTTTTCATATCTCCACTTGTCATCAACGTTTGTAGGGTGAAATGGCTCCACGTTTTTGTGGTTCTAAAATTTCATGCGTGGCATTCTTGTCGGAATTGAAGTAGCTTTCTTTGAGTGCCTAATATATTTCTCTGCATTTAAATTCTTATGGCCTTTACAGTACACTTGTGGATTCCCTCTTGCAACATTGAGCAAATGCCTATGAAGTCACTGAACTTTTGATTAACACTTTCTTCGGTGCATGTGGCACAATGTACGGCGAATGCATCAAATCGTGTAAGCTGCGCACCACAGTGTGGTGTCACTCCTTAATATATTTTTTAGACCAAGAAGTTCCTTTTTTTCTTACTTTGGGTCCTTTTATAGTGTATTTTCAGATAAGGCAGTTTCCACACCATTTCGCTTCTTAGTTCTTTAGAATTAGGCAAGCAACCACGAAACAGTGACAAGCGGTAGTTTTTGTGTTGCCTCAACTCACCACTCAAGATGTCATTTAGCGTGGATGCACTCATTCTTTGCCAAATGTGAACTACATTTTAAGCTCTTTTTTATTGCTTGATGTTACAAGGATGCATGAATATTCAGACACGTAATACTAATTATCGTATGTTTCTGCTTTTATCAAAGTGCACTGCTTCTCAATGTGAAATTTGAAGGCCATTCTTGCAACTGACCATTGCAGTTGAATGCGTGCTATATATGTATACATTATAATTCTGGTTCTGAACTCCAAAATGTGTTACCTGTTTAGCGGAAGTTTGGCTCATCCTTCTTATCAACTATACTTGGCCACCTGAGTTGCTTGAAAGTTAGAATAAAATTTGTCATTTGTACATTCATGTAGAGTGATTGTCTATAGAAGTAAGAGTAAAATAGAGTTAACAAAATGTGTTCTTTCGTTCTTGTTTCCATCAACACATGCAGTGTCATCATGATTTCAGCTTTCATACTGAAGTAGCTTAGGTTTTCTAAACCATGTTTGACTGTGACACAATTAACAGTCCAAGATAGCACTCTTGAGTTGCTGCTTGCAAAACCTGTTTGGTCTTCAATTTCTTGTTTTTGTTTCATTTGACGATCATGACATAAGTGCTATTGGTTGGAGGTCAGGTGCAGCTGATGAAATTATTGTTTCACCCCTTTTTGCCCATGCAGATTGCTCTGGACACATCATACTGGACTGTGTTCAACCACATTGTCATCTGGGGCTCTGTGGCATTCTACCTGGCTATGACGTTGTTCATCAACTCTGACATTGTGGGTAACCAGTTCCTTGGCTCGCTGCGCATGACGCTTGGCTCGGCGCAGTTCTGGTTTGTGGCATTCCTCACGGTTGCCGTACTGCTGCTGCCTGTGATCGCATTCCGCTTCTTCTACACGGACGTCTTCCCCACACTCTCGGACCGCGTGCGACTCAAGCAGCGGCGGGCGCGCCGTCTACGCCGCGAGGGTGCGCCCGAGAGCGGACTGGGTCGTGCCACGAGTGTGCGGCAGGGAAGCCGGCGTCGTTCGGTGCGTTCGGGCTATGCCTTCGCACACCAGGAAGGCTTTGGCAGACTCATTATGAGCGGCAAGATAATGCGGCGTGCGCGCTCTGGTGGCAACTGGAGCAACTCTCTCCACGTCCCTCCCACATTGCCCAACCAGCCAGACGACACGAGGTCTCCGCCTTTGGCGTGAGGAGTGACACAGTGTCGTGTGATGCTTCTGCATTTGTGCTTCGCAAGAACATTGGAGCCCACAGGCAAGCAACGCGCATGCCATCCCATTGACATAATGTTACTATAGTGCAGCCTGATCTGTTTTGCACATCACCACGGATGCGTGCGAATCGGTCCGGACCTTCATACAACACAGGAAACCCTCCTTCTGTTGGCCTGTCCTGGCCGCGCATGTCGCAAGTGCTGCAGCTGTACAGTCGAGATTGCGATGGCTTCGTCGCCGTTGTGACTGTGATGAAATTACTGCAGCATGCACTCTGGCTAGCCCACGGTGATGATGATGGTGGTGGGGGTAGTGCATGTGCCGTCTTTGGTACATGTGGGCAGTGTAGCGTTGTTGCACTTCGCGTATTGTGCGACTGTGCACCAGTACCGCTTCAGCACAGGTGGCAATGAGTCTTCTTGCTTCATCGCTGTTGTTTCCACTGCTGTGCTGTAAGATAAACCTACCTCCCTGCCTGTTATATGCCTGTCACTGTTCATTCTTAACACGCTGTAATCGACTGGAGAGCTTGACTTGGTCATGTAATGCAACAGACCACTACGAGGTAAGCAGCAAGCCACGTTTGACATTGTATCTTTCATTTGTTTTCTGTGCCTCTAAAGCTTGTTGCATTCGCAATTTTTGCAAAAAAAGAATACTCTCCCGCTTTTTTTTTTTTAACTGGAATTCTAATTTGAACTTCAGTGCTTACATTTCATAACTGTAGAGGTTGATCAAATGTTTTCGTTTTTTGCATAAGCTTGTACACTTACTTTTTTTTAAATCTCTGGCTTTCTTTTTCTTTCTCATTGTCTCTGTTTTCGGGCATCATTTTGTACAGGTCTGAATGGCAATATCAAGAGGATATTTTTGAAGAGAGCAAAGTTGCCAGCATTTTTATAAGGGAACTTGGGGTTTATTGGGGATTATCCGCAGACTACTACTAGCAATGTGCACTGATATGTGACGCTTTACTGCCACAACGCTTTGATGATTTTTACTCTGTGCATTTTTGCACTTTACAAGCACCCTCTTTCGTTTTCTTGTTTTTTATTAATGAATTATCGAATAGGTGGGAAGGAAAGTTTACTATATTATTTATTTCTTGTTACACATTATACCTAGATTGTTTTTCTCTTTCTAAGCTGTTATATATACATGTGTTCGTTTTCTTTGTGCCCCAATTTTACACTTGCTTATCAGTCGATGTAGCAGCCGGACTGTCTGTGTATGTTGAAAAGTTCTGTTTTGTGCTGGAATGTCCCGAGTGGTGCCGTTTGTTATTTTAACAGCCAAGTTGTGGGTGCAGGCCTTCTGAAGGTAATGTGATGAATGTGCTGAGTGGTGACAACAATTGTGCTTGAAGGAACAAAAGATTTGCCCAACCGTGAATGTCACGAGCTGCATCTATTCTTTCTTATGATAGAGTGTGAAGGAAGCGAACTCATTATCGTGTTAAGGCCTTATAAGGAAGCATTTTAGTTTCTAAAATTATCAGTTAAGTATACATTTTCACTGTATCACCAATTATGCATGGTGACAAGCGACCTGCTATTGAGGTGGACACCACAAAAGAGTCGTGCCACTTGTTATTTACCTTCCTTTGCCAGTGTTGTCATGCCACTATACCCGGTGACGTCATACAAACTCGCAAGCATATAAGTTCAAGCTGGTAAAGTCGTCGGTGCTGTCAAACTGTGTTGTTAGTTCATGTTTTGTTTCCATTTTGTTTATTGTCACAACATTTTTATGTAATCAGTGTGAGCGTTACAAAATGTATGCGGAGTGTTTGCAAGGTTAACTAGGCGTGATCGGCTAAGAGAGTTGGAAAGACCATTTGTGGATGAATGCTGGCTTTGTATAGCTTGTGTTGTATGCTGAAGAGTGAGGCTTCTACTGTGACCTATGCTGGGATCTATACATCAATATTTTCTTCTTTTTCCTATGCAGCCCTTTGTGAAATCGCTTGGAGCTGCTGGCACAGGTAGCTAGTGCAGAGCAGGCCAATCAAACCCCATTGTACCTGCATACATTTTTCTTATGCTGAAAAACATAATCACTTGGACTTGGAGGACACTAGTCTTTAGTAGTGTTGTTGATGATGATGAAGTTGTAATGTGAAGAAAGACATTTCAAATCTGCAGAAATGTTTGTACACTATCCCCAGAGCTTTCTTTTTAGACCAACCATAAGTCAGGTGGGGAACCAGTAAATGCATTTATTAGTCTCTAAAAAAATGATAGACGAGCACCACAGTTTTCATGAATTTCACCTTGAAAACACAGGAGAATGTTTATGTTGTAAACAACATTGTCAACAAAGTACAAAAATGTGATGCAAATGTGTGTTTCACAGATTACAGTGAAAGTGGGGAAAATACTGCTAATCAGAGTGCAGGTGGAGTAAACAAAAATTAACTAGAGAAGATATTGTTGTGGCTTCACCGGAAATGAGGGCAAAAGTTAATGTGCTTATCCGAGGATTTTTGCTGGCATCTCGAACTGTGAATACTAATGAAACTGTCCTGCAAGTGGACAAAGTGCACGATGTTGGATCAGTAGAGCACAACACGTGTGTCACTGGCTCTGAATTCTATATTCTGGTTTTATGACATACTATTAGCATTCAATGAAAGGTCTTTAGTTTAGAAGGACACAGTTTACAATATGGCAGTTTTATTTTTGCATTGGGTCTTTGGCATCTTCTAGCTGCGCAGCTTGCCTGATTTCAGTGTACAACTAAACATTTCGACGCTTCTTCTATTTCTTGTCTTCTAGTGGTGGTGGTTTGGCATCATTCAAAGTAATGTACCAACTGGCTCAACAAAAAATTCTGGCAACCTAAATATTGAACATCTTCGTTAAGAATGGGGCAAAAAACATGGGACACAAAATGATCAAAACACAAGGACAGGCACCGGTTCTTTCGTCGTGTTTTTTGTGCCGTTCTTAACTATGCGCCCACACCAACTTGCCCAACTGTCAGTGCAATTGAACATCTGTACCATTAAAGTTTCGCACTGGTCGCACACTAAAAAGTTCGAAAACACAAGCTCAGTTTCAAAATGAAAAATGTGCAATACATGTTAGTTGTGGTGCATATGTCATGCTTTTATCACACCAATGTTGTTTTCTGATGCGACACTTGGCTGAAACTCGCCAGACAGAACTTCTCACACACTCTAATCTGTTTATTAGTAGTGAAAAAAATCTGGAAACTGCCAATCATATCCCCCCCAAGGTCATGTGATCGCAGTAATGAGCAATTTCGTGTACCTTCCAGTCCCCACGCTTGGCAGAAAAAATTTTACCTGTGGTAGCAAGAACGATAAAATTAAGCCAAGAAAGATTCCGATGTTCTGTTGGGTGCATTTTATGTGCAAAGCACGTTTGCATTGTTCCAATACATGTGCATTCTGCAACGATTGCACTTGTGCCTGCATTTTTACACATTCCTCTTGTGCACACTGGAGGTCTTCAGAAAGTAGAGCGCCATACTATACCTGTACGAAATGGTCGCCTTAGTTCAGTGGTACCTTTCAATGATTCCTGCACACATTGTGTTGCTAAAATACTTTCATTACCATGCTTTTCCTATGTTCACTTGCAAGGTGATGAAGTGGTAACGCATCTTTCGAGTATCTCTCTATTGTGGAAATGGTCTAGGGGCTCTACTGAACTACAGTCTCAACTTCAGGAAATGAACTGTGGCATATTACACTCTGACAAGTCAAGGAAGTGCTTAGAATTGAGGCTCATCTAAAGGTACAGGGTTACCATTTCAAAGGTGCTGCAAAGATTGCATGCCTCTGTTTTAGCGCGACACAGATTTGAAGCACCGAGTAACCGTTTACTTCAAGTACACCACGCTGCCACGATGTATTGTCAGCCTTGTGAGCTCTGTGTACCACCTCAACATTTTCCCCAAGCATGCCAAAGTGTGCTCTTGGTGTGACTTTGGATGATGGGTATGTTCATTAGCCCGAATTTTTATTACTCCACTTGTTCTAATAAGCGGCAAAATGTGGTTTTGACAGGACCCAAGGTTTGATTTGGACAATGGGAGGGTGTAGCAACTGAAATCTTACTTGTCGAGCAATAATAAGAAAGCATGTTTTGTCTATTCTCTTCTTCGGCTGTTTGATGAAGCCTCTACGAAAAGATGACCACATGTTTAGCACCCTTGAAGTATGCTGAACTCTGCTCTGTCTGACACCATCCATTATTTTTAGAAGTGCTATGTGGGGTGTTGCAGAGAATGCAAGCTTTTATTAAAAATAGGTTCCAAGCGTTTCACTTAACTCACTTTAGGTCACACTTCGTAGTGGTTTCAGAACGAGCCCATCATTCTTTCCACCTCAATGGTGAATAGCAGCAAGTAAGTTTTATGTTGCATCTTGGTTGTCATATAAGTCATATTTGAGATTAAGCTATCGTTATGTGTGGTATTCATTACATAAGTGAGAATGTAAATGTTAACTTGTTCTGTTTCACCCATGTTCACATTGTCAACCATCGACTATAACTATTGTGTGTC
Organism: Rhipicephalus microplus; assembly: GCF_013339725.1. NCBI lineage: Eukaryota > Metazoa > Arthropoda > Arachnida > Ixodida > Ixodidae > Rhipicephalus > Rhipicephalus microplus. Next base: position 317,409,199 of record NC_051165.1, read on the forward strand.
GAATGCAGGCACTGCATTAAAGAAGTACAGACACTTTTTTTGTGTGTGTTTTGCTTTGAAGCTCTAACAAGTTTGCTCATACACAAGCAATATTTACTAGTATCTGCAGCAATTTTCCAGACTGCATTGTTAAGTTGACATTGTATACTTACACCCACAGTAATGCAAGCTTTTGTTAATGCAAGCAGTTGTTGCTTTCTGTGTCTTATGTTCAAAATGGACAGGATGCATATTTGAGATTGTTCCAAATGCACAAGTGTACAGCTTCAGAAAGCCATTTATGATTTGCAAAGCCTGTAAGTGCAGTCTATCAATACTGAATAACGTGGAGAAGTTTTACTACATTTTAAAGTGCCAACAGGTACCGGTGCTATTTTTATACAGTGTCGAAAGCCGTACCAAAGTCTAATACAACATTTAAGGCACTTCCCTTAATGCCGTTATTTGCAGACCAGGAGATGTGTATTTGGGCTTAAAAAGTTGTGTCTGTACTTCTTTAAGAGGGAATGCACACAGCTCTAATCTATAGCACAATTTCCTCTTCTGCTGTTGTCACCTGTATAGTGTTTGTTACACCCCCCAACCAATGCTGTGCTATTCATGGTGACATAGCAGCTAGGTATTGTAAACACTGCTATCGCAACTTGTTGAAAAAGATCCGTATTTTGGACATCTCGTTTCACTGCATGTCAGACCCAGCAAGAGGCATCTTACAAGTTTGAATGGTGCACCTTGTTGCATTCAGCCTTGGATATTGGTCTATTTTTGTCGGAGTAGTTATTTTTGAAAATTGTCTCTCCAGCTAGTAGGTGTGGGCCTCATTAATGTTTGGGATTAGCAAGGAAGCTCCAGAAGAGAATGTCTTTGTATTTAAAGCACTATGAAACAAGAGCACAAATGGGAGTGCAGCCTTTCTTCAAAGAGCGAGGTAACACAGATGTGGGACCACTCCAGAAGACAGGCAACAGGGAGAAGACTGGTAGCATTCCTCATTGTGTGCAGCCTAGAGGAGCTTTGCATGGCTTAAATCACCATATCATGCAAGCCATTCAGGCATCGCAGTGTTTGATTTGTACTCGGTATCCCTGGTTGCAGATTCACGCACCTGCAATGTTTGCCGTATGAACTGCCCCTGTTCATCCAGCCCGTGCTCTTTAAAGTCTTTTGTTTTCAAATGACATAACAGTTAAGTCATTCATATGCGTGTAAAGAGGTTAGTGGATGTGAGATCACATATCAGGTAGTACATGCAGACCCTTCTAAAAAATAAACTGTGGGGAAATGATAATCGATTTCGGGTCTTCAGTCTGGGTGCAGCTGGGACAAAAGACATCAGCGGCTTTGTTCTTTCAGCTCGAGGACCATGCAACAGTTCGCTGTTTCGCTGGGAGCTAGCTCACCAAGAAATGCACTGTCAAGGGAGCATTTGGGAATCGTGGTTCTCTGAAATACTGCCAAGTTGGGTAATAAACTGGAATAGACCAGTACACGTTTTCAGCAGTTTTGTTTCAGTGGAACATTGGGGCAGTGAACCTTCCAGCACTGACAGGTTTGAACACAGTCTCAAATGGTCAAAATTGTTATAGCTGTTTAACTGTTGAGATAAACCAAATTCCTGCCTAAACTTGGCAGGCACTCTGCTACAAGTAGGGTTGATGAATATGGAAAAGCTTTGCAATATTCTATTGGAAGTGAATGTCTTCTTTGGCCCATGTCTTGTCTTTGCAACAATGGAGTGCCTTAGTGAGTGCCGCTAGCAAGAAATGTTCACTGTACCAAGGCCTGCGCTTGTGTGACCTCGTTACCCAGTGTGGACTGCCGAGTGGGGAAGTGTTGAGTGGAGTCTATCTGTGCTGATGGCTTTGTTGGGCTTGTGTGCATCATGGTATTTCTGCAAGTAAACAACACAAGGAAAAGCAAGTATCTGTGTTGTTTTTCTTTCATTTGCTCTGACTGCAAACATATTAAAAAGTTATTTGCTATTCTAATAATAATAACAACAAGAGATGTTCTTATTATTGTGTTCTGAAGAGTATATGCAGGGCATTGTAATAATCACTGTAGCCACTGTGGCTACAAACCACAACCAAAAGCTCAGTATTAGAATGCCGCAGCTGCAATGGCAGCTTTCTCATCAAGATAGATTTCGCAGCACACGAAACATCGATAGGTCTGATAAGTACAACGTGTGCAATACTTTTTATTTGCTGAACACCAGGCTTTGCTTTGAAAATCTTGGCTGCCACTTTAGGAGGCTGCATTGTGCTCATAACAACTTCCATGAAACTGAGCAGTCGGTGTTTGTGCCATGATTGCCTACTGGACAAGGCCCCTTTAAACGAGCAATTATTTAATTATATCTAACAAGCACTGACACCAGTACAGAGAAGTGTCAAATATCTTTGACAAGCAAAAAGATCAGCTATACATAAATCAGTTTCACAACGGCTTTGCACTTATATAGTGTAACAGATGGGCTCACACATGAGGCTCTGTGCACTTGCACTTCTATAGCAATAACTTCTATATCTCCTCACTTATCACTGATATTTCGCAAACAATATTATTAAAATAAAAATTGCACAGATTTACTTTTATTTGAATCCAGTTTTATCACTTCTCAGATGAATTTATAAAGGTGGAATCATGGGTGAGTCTGATGATAAATTTTTAAAAGGTGATAAATTTTTAAAAGGCATGACGAACATAAATGAGAGGTTGTGACAGGAAAGTATGACACATGTTATGTAAGCCATATGATTTACACGCCGTGCTTGTTCGCTATCTTGACACAAACAAAAATTGGTGTGGCGGGGCGTTGCTAAATGACAAACATAAATGATAAGTTGTAACCAGAAAATATGATATGTTCCTTATCCCCACCTCTCATTTATGTTTGTCATTCAGCAGCGTCCCGCCACACCAATTTTGGTTTGGATCAAAATAGGGAACAGGCCGTGAGCATACCATGAGCGTGGAATGCAAGCTATGCAGTAGAGGTCTTTATTTGCTTGCCATTATTTGCTTGCTACCACCTATCTTTCATGTTCGTTGTACAGTCACGTCACACAATACTGTTGTTAGTGTATATATATCCAGATAGCGAACTGGCCGCGAGCACACTGTGAGAGTGGTGTTTACAACATGCAGTACATGACATGCATGTTATAATTTTCATGTTTACTCTTGTAATTTGCGTCATACAGTCCATCATGAAATAACAACGTAGGTGTATATCAAGCTAGCTAACCGGCCGCTTGCACGCCATGGACATAGTAATTCGTTAGTTGATCATGCCATACATCACATAAATCAATAATTTCATGCTACCACTTTTCATTTGTGTTTTTCATACACATATATCTCATCATATCAATTATTGCATACATGATTAAACGGCCCCAATAAGTTTGAGACCGCTTCTTATACGTCGTGCATGTTGTACATGACATGTGTGACACGACTCTCGCGTTAAGACCAGTGTTCATCATTCACTTTTGTCAGGCCATACTAATTGTGGTATGAATAAAGTTAACAAAGCGGCCGCAACAGCACCAAGACAGTGGCGTAAAATCGTGCGGTTCATCCCATGAACATTAGGATCTTGATGTTGTGACTTGCCGTTTATATTCGTAATACAGTCATCTTATGCCGTACCAATTTTGGTGCAAATCGTTAACCAAACAGCCAGGAAAGCATGAAGTTGTAGGTGGCTAGACAGAAGGACAGACAGATAGAGAGACAGACAGATATAGATAGATAGAGAAGTTCGCTAAGAATGAATTCTGTGCAGTTCGCATTTTTTTATCGTGTTAGTACGCGTGCGCGCAGGTGTACGCAATAGAAATTGCTGCTATTCCTTTCGTAGTCGGATAAAGAACATTGGCACGTTTCGTTCAGGTCTGCAGAAGCGCGCGCAATGAGTAAAACATGCGTTACTCCACGTAAGATCAACACTGCTCCGCCACAGCTTCTGCCGCCTTGGACGGTCGCGGTACTTTCCCCGTTCCAGTTACTTTATGCTTCAGCACATGCCAGCGCCCTTCACTGAACTGCCAACAGCTGGGCTTTTCGCAGCATCACTTACAGTCACCTCTAGCTGTTAGCGTGCCTAATTTGTTCGCCTTTTGGGAGAAAGCCCATTGCACGCTGGTCACGTAGAAACTATAAAAAGCGTCATGAAGGGTAACTTCGAATCACCAGTAAAAGCAAATAGCTATAAACTAGCAGTTGTTCCGTGTACGAATACAGCCGATGAACGAAGCTTCTCGGAGATGGCACGCAAAAGACTACGCGCTTGATCTTGCTGCTGGCTTTCATGAAAGCAAAAAGGGTGAGGAGTGGGTGGGGAGAGCATCTGCTGCGCTCTGTGGAGTGAGTGAGTGTGGGTAGAGTGCATCGGTGCCCGCTGAGCGGGCACATGAGTAGGGGGCGCGTTCCATCGAGGCACCGCAGCGCGAGCCATCTGCCGCCGCGCCTGCGCTCACCTGGAGCGCGCACTTGTTTTGCTCGGCGCGCTTGCCCGGCTCTGGGAACTTCGACGCATGTGAAGCTCTCAGCTGTACGCTCCGCTAATTGGTTCTTACTCATTGTGTCAACTGAAAACACACGTGAACTTTCAGTTTTTAGTGCTGTAGGCATCGTGTCGCATTTTTGGAAGTTGTGTCGTTCATACGGAAGGACAATAAACTTTTCTAGTTATCGGACTAAATGTGTATGTATAGTACGGTGTGCGCTCGCTGCGTGCTTAGCTGTGCGCACTGGAATTACACACGTGCACGATGTCGTATACAAAACAGTGGTGCCTTCTTACCAACATGAATTACGTCAAGTACTAGGCTGGCGTTGCACGGAATAGCTACGAAGCAAGCTCTCTAAATCGTGCATTGCCACACTGATACTATATACGAGCAAAGAACTGCTAATCGGCCCGTAGATATAGGAAATCTGGCTATGAAAAAAAAATAAAAAAGGTCTTACGGTGAGCAGAACGCGTCACTGCCGGGTGAGTTCGAATACGGTGATGCAGGGGCTGAATGATTTTGATTACGACACATACCAGTGCTTTCTGTGCTGTTGCACAAAAAATGGCAGCATATCCACAGGGTGATTGATGGAGAGTGGGGCGAAGCATCCGTCTGTCCATGCGCCAGTCTGTGTGACCGTCCGTGCGTCCATCCATGCGTCCGTCCCTGCGTTCGCCCATGCATCCGCCGCTGCGTCTGTCTATGCGTCCGTCCATGCATCTGTCTGTGCATCCGTTCGTTCATCTAGTCAACACTCCAAGTACCAGCATCTCGCATCTTTTCATCATATATTCCGCATATAGAAGCACCGCCCCAGCGAACATTCCAAGGACTAAACGAGATGGCACACGCACACTCTCTTACGGCTTGCGCTTCGTGTCTACTTCCCTCCTTTAACCACCTCGAGTTCATGGTACATACTAGTTCACTGTATTCATGGCACTGCGATCCAACGCTCGCTAAACCTTTCTAAAACCAAGGATGTTACGCCCAGCGAGTATAATGTAGCAACCACGGAGGAAGGAAAAAGGTAAGGAGAGGGCATGCCCACCCAGCACAGGGCATAAAAAATGTGGCGGAAGTTACGTCACGCGCGGCCATATTCACTAGGCACAATGGCGGGGTTTTGTTATTATTGATGTAGTGTGGTGCGGCACCGTTCAGGCTGGTTCAGGCGGTCCAGTGGCGGTGTGCGCGTTTTCATGGGCCTCGCACCTAACCGTGGCGTACTGCAGGTGTTCGACAGCATCCATTCTTTGTGCCGCATCGTTAGCTACGCGATTTTTTTCCGGTGGTGGTTGTAACCAGGTGTCTGAACTAGAAACCACGGAACGAGCGCGCGTAAACGTACTCCGAATTTGCAGCTTCCGTCAAAATTATGGTGAAAAGCCATCATAGAAGATAACGACTGTGCTCAAGAATTCGTTCAATGAATGCCTTGCAGGTTAGTGACAGTTATGCGGTGTTGCTTCTTATGACAACAAACGATGCATTTGCGGTCCACAGGCCCTTATTTAGACTGTAATCTAATCTTGCTTTTCATGTTCCTGTACAGTTACCACATGCTTCTGCGCAATAAAGTTCCTGTTCTGCTTCGCTTAAGACGCTCCCTCTTCGCAATATTGTCTCACTCTCCGCAATATTGTCTGTATTGAAGCAAAACTCGTTAAAATGTCTACACGCAGCTGCACAAGGTAACTAGGTGCACCTCACTAGATGCGCGTGCTTGTGCATTCAGAAGCTGACAAAGCCGTTCGAACGATGTTGACCAAGTGATTTGAGAACTCAAATATAACGAGTAAAACAATTTTAATGACACTTACGACAATAGCAAGTATGTGGTAAAATTGTGAAGTACACAAGGAGCAGTATATGAACAATTCAATGACGAAATATTTTATATAAACAGAAATATTTCACCGCAAATATTTGTGGCTACAGCAATAAAAAAAATCTGTCGCGTTGTTTGTCTAAGAAATAAGACAGAAAAACTTTTGTCTATGAGCATTACCAGCATGTATTTCAAGTCTTCTTTGGGGAGAGTCTAGGTGTACCATTCAAATGCAAATCAGAGACTGAACAATACAGATGTAAGAAACATAGATCAGCAAAACTTGTGCAGCCCACTGAAACTGACTTATTAAATATATTTTGCGCTTAGGGCTCACTCGGAATCACACTCGCGAAACTTTTCTTCAACCCACTCGAATTCACCTTAACAGCCTCATCTGATTTAGAGTGAGTTGTTTCGTGAGTTCGTTAGCCTAGAATGAGCTTTTTCAGCCATGCTGTCGCTGCTCTTTAACATCAATATCTCACATAATTGGTTCTCTTCCTGGCACCTATTGATATAGTACCTTCGAATACGAGTTGTGAGTGCTCGCAAACTAGTACGGTAAGTTTTCTTGAAAGCATGGCAACATAAGATATGTTTATCAAGAACTTCCCTAGAAGAATTGGAGAGGTGGTTAGGTAAAGGCATGTCCATCTGTTATTCGCGCCTCCGATCAATAAACAGTGCAATGGGGCATGAACGCCGCTGCTTTGGAATACGTTTATTAAACAGTGCAATGGGGCATGAACGACACTGCTTTGGAATACCTTTGAGAATACATGAGTTTAAACGTGAATTCAGGTGATGCTGATAGTAATGCTGAAGATTAGTTGATAGCTTGGTAAAAACAGTAGAACTCACTTAAAAAATGTATCTTGCACTTTTTGTACTCAATCAGACTCAGACTATTTTTTCTGGACCTACCTCACTCAGACTCACACTCAAAAAATTTTTTATATTACTCCCACCGACTTACTCAGACCATAGACGACTTACTCAGACCACCTATGGTAGTAAGTTGAATGAGTTCAAGAAAGGGGTGTGCAATATAATTACCAATACAATTGCGAGTACACGCAAGTGTTAGACGTATGTGTACGCTTAATTCTGAGAGAAGCATTGAAGGGCACATAATCATCTCAGCGTAATGAACATAAAGGGTACCAAAAACACAGTTTTGGTTCATTTCACCCATTTAGGTATGGGATGGTAGTCATTTTATCCAGTTATAAACTTATTCATTGATTTACTGAGCACTCAAATGAGAGGCAAACACAGAATGCAGCAGAACAAAGTGGGTGTGTGCAAATTTGCTTGTAAATATCACATAGATGCATAAGAGAAGACATTTCAACCGGCACGGTGTGGACAATGTCATCGAAGCAGCAGATAAATAAGAGTCAAACACAGAACATCTGAGTATACTCAGCAGCATTTATGCATTAGGGCAAAAACTTGCAACGTCACACATAAGGAACGTTGATCTGGACTACAAGAGCATATAGCAAAGACATTGTGAAGATTGTTACCATGCAAAGTAAATGTTCATATGGAGTGCTATTGCCCTTTAAATTGGATCAATTTCGTGAACATTTGGTGCACTTGACTGCTATGAAAACTTTGCGTTGTCTGCTTACCAACATGATATAGGCGCACATTAAGGTAATACTCTGCGACACTTCTTAAAAGATGGACATAGTGATTCTCCAGTGGAGAATTATCAAACATGTGTGAGTGCAGTTCTGCAAACAGTTTTTTATGCTGCAGTGATTCAAGGACTTGTAGCACAAGATCCTGCAAGAGTGATCTTGATGCTAATTTATTCATGTGCACAGCCCATCGAAGAAGAGATTCTGATTTCTTGCAAATTTCGAGGACACTTTTAGATGGGTAGTGAAGCCCCCCATGCTTTTCCTTTGAATGAATGCAGTGTCAGCTGCTCTGGATGTGCCAAACAATGCTTCAGTACAATGGGCACACATCAGCTTTGAGCCCAGCTTGTGAGCCACATAGCCAGCAATGTAGGTAACAGACTATACCGAAATCACTGATGTGTTCGAGTGATGCACAGTAATCATGTTCGCTGACTACATGGCTCTGCTCAATACACTCTTCAGATAAGAGCTGCCTTCTCTGAACAGTGGCATTCAGCAGAAGTGCTGAATGCCTCCTGGTTGAGCTACATGACAGTATAGTAATGTGGTCCAGCACTTGACAATTTCCAGAAACAGCATCAGACAGTTCATTTTGGACTATCACTTTTTTAAATGCTGCTTGAAATTGTTGGGCTGTCGGGTGGTCATTGTGCCCTCCATGTGCTCTAATTAAGCCAAAAAATAATTCCAAATGATCCTGGCTAATTTTATGCCCAGGAATATATTTCAGTATCTTCTTTTTACAAATGATAAAATCGTACATGGCTAACAGACTCTTCATGCATACTATGAAGCCCAAAAAGCCAGTTTTCCAAGCTGTTCCTATCAAATGTCTCATATTTGCAGGCTCTTTCAGGAGGGAAAGGTATTGAATTGTGCTGTCAAACAATGTTTTGATATCATTTACATTCTGTTCATTGACTTGTTTCTTCCACCCTCCCTGATGCATGCTACGGGAATTGAGTATGTCGAAGAGATTATTAATACTTAATAAAAATTCCTCAGTTGGCTCAGAATTTATAAATCCTCTCAAGCACATCGCCCTACATTCAGCGATAGCTGTTGCCACAGACAGGCTCATCACCTGCGCTGCCAGGCGAACCTTCATTGGTTGTTTTTGCCACTCGATGTGAGTCCTTCGCAACTTATTTGCCAAATGTAATCCCTCTTTATCTTGCAAGTCATGAAGTGCTTCGATGTGTGCCCATGATACAACTTTTCCCTCCTGATTGATAAAATATTTGTGGTGTGCAAAGGCATTTCTCACCAGCTTCAGCATGTGGCAGGGATAAAAAAATACGGCTATCGGTTCGTTAGTTGCTGGGTGCTTGAAGGTTGTTTGAAGGTTCTCAATATTTGTGAAATTGCAACCTAATTCTTGAAACATTGCAATGTTAGCAGGTGCACCATCGCATGTAACTGAAACAATCATGGCCCCTGCCTCATGAGCTGTCAGCAAGCTCTGCCTAACTAAGTTCGCTCGCTGCTCACCTACTATCCCGTCAACCTGAAAGTAGCCAAGAGGAACTTTCCAATGGCCATTAATGGCTACAACCATTATCACGAAGGCGGCTTTTGCCTGTGGCAAGCAGTCACCTTCGGTTCCTGTGCCCATGTCTACATAGCCTTCAAAGTGACCACTTTGCCACTGTACCTGCTGTCTAATTGACATCTCATCAATTATGAGGCTGCACACAGCTTGATGTCCTCGATTGCACGTGTCTAAGCACTTCAACTTTAATGCAGTCACAGCCTCTTTGGAAAACCCAGCTTTTCCATCAACACTCTCGTACCATTTTCTTAATGTTCGAGGATGTGGCAGACATGTGTCAAAGACTTGCCTTACATATTGATATACTCGAGGAGAGTAAAAGTTCAAGGTAAGAGCAAAAGTCCTTAGCTCAGGTGAATACTTTTTCAGGTGTTGTCTTGTCTGTTTTGCTATCTGTCGTTTTAAAAGATGCTGATTTGCTGCGCCCAGGGTGTCAAGCACTGAAACTTGCTCTCTGAGCAAAATGTTTTCTTTGGTTAGTGTTTTCAAAACTGATTTCAATTCAGCATTTTGTTTTTTAAGGCGCCTCTTAAACTGCTGAAGTTTTTTCATTGCTTTCCTTGATCTCTGCTGCTCCGAGGCAAGTCTTGCTGGGCGAGCTCGCAGAAAAGCCTTCTCTGGGGTGTCGACCTACAAAGCAAAACCACATAGAACAAAACACTCTCATTTGTTGGGTGGTAAGGTGTGTCACTTGTAAAAGGCTGAACCACTTCTAATAACAATGTGACTAAGCCAAGTAACTTGGACTTTAATTCATAATTTTTCCTTATTCCTGCTTCTTCTGTTGACACTGGTACTTATGGTATTTAAGTTTCATATTTAGGACAACCTCGTACTAGTATATTTTGGTCAGCTCTATGAAGACCCCATTGATATTTGCCAACCATTTCCTATAACTTGGAGCACAGCTCAAATTTCATTTAACATTGCAGTTATTAATTGATTTGTATCTCATGCTGATAAACACAGCATGTATAATTTACATGGATTGCTTTGATTGCACTTTGACTTCAACACCCTTCTCTTGTCTTGTTTTATTATTTACTGAAATAAATATTAGGACTGATTGTGTTACCCTTGGTGTATACAGGTGCATTGCTTTGATCTGATAGCTTGCATTTGTTGATCTTTTTTACCTTTGCCTGCTTTCTTCTTCTTGGTGTTTCAAATGTTGCCAGCATGTCTTGTGGCCTTTGTAATTCCTGTGGAAGTAGATCATAGCATCTTAATAAAAAAACTGTTATTTGTAATTTTCACAATGCTGAAATTCGCATGCGCTCGCCTAGCCAGCTGTCTTAAGAGGAAATGCTGCACACTTAACAGCATTTTGACTAACTCACAAGTGTCTGGGACTGAACAAGGCAGTTGTGTGTACATATTCCAATTATATATGCTGGTACATTTTAAAAAATGCTCAAAGCTAATAAATCACATTGTAAATATCAGCATTATTCCCATTTGCCCAATAAATGCACAGCTCTAGTCATAAACCAAACCACACACATGCATCCCTCAGGTTAGCACCCCCAAATTAAGGGTGCAGATAAATATTTTGTAAACATTAAATTACAATATTAGGTTTCAAACTCTGTTAACCCTGAAAGACATGATGGATTTAAAATGAACACTGCATTTCGTGTATATAGTCTTTCTAAATTAGGCAGCAGCAGTGAAACAGAGGCAGAAAGCAATTAGAGATTTAAGATACCTCTGTAAGCTCGTTGGTATGCTATTGCAGCAGCCTCAAATTCACCCACTTAAAAATGCTTTATTTACTGAGTTTCTCAGAAATAGGATCAATTATTTTTATTCCAATAAGTATTTGCTTTATTTAAATTTAAGTAAGGTGTGTTTGTTACACATTTGTGCTGCCTTCATTTACTTTGTGATTACAACCAAGCCAAAGTCGCAATGTAAAACAACAATTATTTTAACTATATTGTTTTTCGAAAAATTAAGGTGGGCTAGTACATGCATTGCTTCCCATCAGGACATTACAACAAAAATAAAGAGAAAGTGCATATTACGTTAGTACAGGCTCAACTAGAGAAGATATAACTTGGTATAATGTTCAACACTTATGTCGCATGGAAGTGGTTTACCTGCTCATGGACCGGCTCCCATTGAATACCAGCAGCGTGGCCGGATCGACCTGGTGTCGCGATGCTGGCCCGTGCTTCTTCACTCTTCTCACCAATATCCATGGGAGGCTTTTAAAAAGAGCACGTGTTAGGAATTCTTACTTTTACACCAACTGCAACAGTAGTTTACCTATAACAGAGGACAAGCATGCTTAATGAGTAGAAGAAAGGTAAATTTTCACCTGTACAAATGCCGACACATTGAAATGACTGGCACTTAGGTCGGAGGGAGCTGGGTCGGGTAAACTGATTGGATCTGCACTTTCAGGCTCTATATCCATGGCTTCCTGAAAGCAAGAATACCTATGCTATTCAGTGATTTGCTCTTCAGCTAGGTATTCAAAGCAGTAAGCTAATGAGGTGGATAAAAAATGACAGGGGAAAAGAGATGCGCGCCTCTTGGAGTGTGGACCTTTTCCTTCCTCCGTGGTAGCAACCCTTTCTTGTCACGTGGTGTTCAATGTTCATGCCAATGGCTGCTAATGGGGAATGAGAGACAGGAGAATTCGGCTTTTAGTTAACGCGCACACTGCGAATTTTTTATTGTTCAACAACGCACAGGAGAAATCTCCCACCGGACACCACCTTGCAGGTCAAAGCGTAAAACATGTTGCGTACTACGACGAGGGACGAACGGGTGCCGCTTTAAGGAGCTTCGCCCCTGAAACACTCTACGGAGTACTTCAGCACGCCGCCCTCTTAGCCTGTCACGCACGAACAGTCTCAGAAAGGTGTGCTCGCCACATTTTACTGCATGCAAACCATACAATACGCGTTAAGTTTACGCCGGGGCCTTAAGTCCGCGCAGAAGCGAACCAGCGCTGGGAGCACGTCGCGGAGCGTCTGCTGTTTTGTTTGCTCTATTAAACTGACGTCACTTCCGCTACACTTCTCGCAATGAATTGAAACAAAACCTCTCCTTAGTTCGTTTTTTTTTTTTTCATGACGAAAAAAAATGTTTTTTTTTTCTACATATAGCGATGCGAATGGCCCAGCCATGTCGCTACCGATGCCAGCGCTCTGCTTATTGGGATGTTTTTATGGCAGAGCTTACAGTCATAAACCTTTCTCTAAATATACTTGTATTTTTTTAGAATTTAATATAGCTAAGTTACGTTGCGTTGATTTTCTCGTTTTATTGCATAATCATAAGCATTGTTGAAATGCTCGTTCACGTTGTAAAGGAACCAGCGCGATCGCTAAAAGGGCATCAAAACCGAAACCGCGTGTCTGAGACCACGGTGTGCCACGGTCACCGCTTTATTTGCTTGAGCTTGTGTACAGACCGCATCGCAGGAACTTAATGAAGTTTCGCTCTCATCACGCTGTTCTCACCCTGTACTGCTGATTACTAAGCAACAACTCTACTGCGTTTCGTCTCCGAAGCGTGGTTAGTGAAGCGAAAGCTCAAGTACACTTGTGTCGTAGCTGTCTTCTCATCTCGGCCATCAGAGTGTCTACGCTCTTGTTTTGCGCTGTCCGAAGAAGCGGAATTCAACATGTGGTCGTTGAGGATGCACGCTCGCTCGCGTGTGATCCTCACGCTGCACAACATGTGTCGGTGGAAGCGGTCCATGTCTGAGGTTCGGGTGCGGTTTGCGCCCAGCCCTACCGGTGAGATGCACTTGGGAAGCCTTCGCACTGCTTTCTACAACTACCTCTTCGCCAAAAAGTACGGCGGCAAGTTTCTCCTCAGGATCGAGGACACGGATCAGGTAACCGTCTCAGCTTGGCGCTTTGAAGCCAGTAGTAGTGGTTCTAGGAGAGGAAATATGCTTATTTCTACTACCGGGAATCGAAACCACTAGTACCTCCCGCATTATAGGTGGATGATGAAGATCCATTCGCCGTCAGTACGGCGTACTTGCATTCTCTCTCACACTTTCACTGAGTATCCACATGGAAAGTGAAGGGTGCAAGGATTTGGGTATAAGCAACGACCGTTTTTTACGATTTTTGATCGCGTGAGGGCTCTAGAAAAAAAAAAAAAAAGACGACTTAAAATAACTACCAAGGAATTAATGGTTGTACGGTCTGTAATCCAATGTCTAGTCAAGTCTGAAAACAAGGCTTTAAGTTGATTCTATGTGGTAGAACCAATGAAAAACTTTCTCTCTGAAGTTAAGGTCCTCCATGAACACGACTAGACAAGGCCTTCTGCTATAGAGTGCAAAATCAAAGCTTTTTCACCACATTTCCTAGCAGTCGATGCGCAAATCTGAGAAGAATATTTGCCAATCATATGTGATCGTGTATCAATGTAACAAAAATTCATGTGTTCACATACTCATGTGGCATAATGTAATACACTCCGCATCACAGGTAAAAGCAAACTGCTCAGTAAATGCGTCAATGAAACAAAAATTGTTCTCGTACTGGGAAGGGAAGATTGCCTAATATTGGAGAAATTAATGTGTCATTGTGTGCCACAAATTCAACTTACTGATCAAGTGTGCAGAAAAAGAAAAGGGGTTATTGCCCTTCACATGAAAGTACTTTTTCATTTATTCTGTATTGTTATCTTAAGTTCAGTGTTACGTGTGTACAGACTGCATAGATGGAAGCCAAGCGGTAAAAACACATTGGTGTTCTAAGCTCGGCTAGTTGGGATTGGCTGAGTGCTCCTGTATTGTGAGCGAATACACACAAGGAGTACAGAGAAAAAGACAGGACAACCGCTGGCCAAGATTCCGATTAGTATAATAATGATAGCAATAATGACGTAGGTTCTTATTTATTTATTTATTTTAGTACCCTCAGGGCTCGAGGGCATCACGGAGGGGAGTGGGTTACAGTTTTAACGCAACGTACTTAAAAAAGCATAAATTTTGGGTCACATAGATACAATGAAGGAAACCAACAATAATTAGTTCGCAGTAAAAGAACAAAAAAATAGCTTATTAAGAATTGTATTACATAACAGGGCGTATCACAAAAAGATATCAACCTAAATGAAATAGTACTCGAGTACAAGCACGTGCCAGTGAACCAAAGAATGCATCGTTGCAGCGCCATATGTCAAGATATAGGCATGTTCAAAAAAAAAAAGGAAGATAGAAAGGCTACTCAAAGATAAAAATGTTATAATCCTACAAATAATACCATTATGACAACAACGTGTTAGTTACAGTAGCCTTAAGCTTAAAATCATCAGTAATATTGACGACAGATCGGGGAAGGCGATTCCAACCTGCTGAATGAATTGTAAAAATGGTTGGTGTGGCATGTGGGAATACCAACCTTCTGACGATGGTCGATGCGGGCGGATACGTAAGAAGAAGGGGTCATCACATTATTCTTGAGAGCTGGATTGTCCTAATGTACCTTGCAGAACAGGCAGAGACGAGATACGTTTCTCCGTTGTGAAAGCAGAGGTGATGACAAAGTTGTTTTCATGGAAGTGACGCTGGAGGTGCAATGATAGTTGGAAAGAACGAAACGAACAGCTCGACTCTGGATGGATCGAAGCTGATGAATAAGCGTTTCTTGACTGAGGTCCCACATAAATGGCAGCATATTCCACTTTGGAATGAACTAATGTTTTTTAAAGAAGTAATTTTACAGGACTGAAAGAAAGATAAAAATTATGCCATATAAAGCCCACCGTGCAATTAGTGTTATTGGTTACATGATCTACATGCATCTTCCAGAAAAGATAAGCATGCCAAGTTATTTGTAATAGGACACCGGTTCTAGGTTAGTGTTATCAAGATGATAAGCGGACACTGTTTTATGGTGACTCCAAATGCGCATGTGCTTGCATTTGTTAGTGTTTAATTTTACATTCCACATGTTAGTCCATTCACTAACACAGTCTATATCAGACTGAAGAAGATAATGTTCAGAGTCACTGTTGATAAAACGGTAGATAATGTAATCATCAGCAAACAGGTTCATTGATGAACGAAGATTATCAGGTAAGTCGTTTATATATATGAGAAAGAGGAATGATAACTAGTAATGTAACTATTTTTGCTGTATTCTTTTTATCTACTTTGCTGCATGGCCAATAATGGGGATAACAGCATGTGATGCCTTGAAAATAGTATAAAGAAGGAGTCAGAAAATGACTTTGATAAAATATTGCCCCCAGAGAGCATTGCACGATTCTCGAAGGGGGTATATAGCTTGCATGATTTAGCATATATGAATGCCAGCGGCCCTGAATAGTGTTAGCAACTTGGAAATATAATGTAACATAAAAAATAGGAGGCCAGTCAATTTTTAATACCAGGTTGTTTTGTCATAGCTTGTACTCATGAGCTAGTAACATTGTGCCCAGTATGTGAGCTTCACAACTTCTATGTTATTGTGATTGTTTCTAATTAGCTACTCTTATGGCATTTTTATCTCTACAGATAATGTCAAAATGTAAATTTAGCTGATCACACTATTGCAGTCAACCCAGTTGTAATGAATGCAAGGATCACAAATTATTCCTATGTCAGGCATGTAAAACTTTGTACACGAAGTAAAACATTTGCTTGCATGCTCTTGCAACATATTAGCCTACCTAATCATATTGGTTGATTGGCAACAGTACTCATGTAAAGTAGATGCCATAAAACGATCTGGATGTTAAATATCTGGGATTCAAAGCAGCTACGAACAATACTCGGTGGATTCTCCCGCACACACATGCTCATGTGTTTCCTGGACATGTATTTTCTTTTCTCAATTTTTTTTTATCGTGTTACTGAGCCTTTTGACAACAGGTTTGAAGGCTTCCGTGGTAACTAGTTGATGTGCAATATGGCACATAACCTAGTAAAGAGATACCAGATTCCATCAGGTTATAGGTTCGCTTTACATATACTGCTTCGAAAGTTAGCCATGATGTAATTATTCACTGAAAAGCCAAAGGGAGAGCACAGGAAACTTCTCAAGGGGATCTATCATGACACTGTGTGATGCAGATCAACAGAAAATGGTACACACAAGATTCATATTACAATATGGAATGCATTGGCTCTTTCGTTAAGTACGAAAGACCTTTTTAGTCATTGTTTCTTTACATTGACATGTAGATTATTTTACTTTTCCTAATCAGTAGTGGCATGGATAATACAGTGAATATAGCATCGTGTCTGAGCACCAGTCTGTATTATTAATGCCATGTGGCACATTTTAAACACACTAATCTCATGCGCTGTCATTTTAGCCATTTTTTACAAGCCCGTCAAATTTCTATTCTTAATTGCTTCCAAATATCATGTATTCTTTTCCGCATAGCAATGCCTGAACACTGAAACACTGCCATAAACTTATGCATCTTTTTTAATAAGTCTTTTTGCTCAACTGTAAAGCAATATAGATGGTTTAATATTTGGGATCAATTACTGTCTGTAATTGTGAGGACATACCAGATATGTAAAAATACTAATGCCATAAGCTGTATTTAGAATTATGCATTGCTCTTACATGGAAAGTGACATTTTTCTGCCAGCAAACTGCAGTTCAAAATAAAGAAAGATAAGTTGAAAATTTTTGTTTGTTTTTATGATTTTTTTCTGCTGTGTAGACTTTCCAGGAAGCTGCTGCCTTTGTACTGCACACATTGATTTGCAGCTGCTACAGATTGGTACCCATCCATAAAAACCTGAGCCATTTAAGCAGCCTTGTTGCATTGCAGTCACGTGTGGTTCCTGGAGCAGCAGAGAGAATTGTCGACACACTGCGCTGGGCTGGCCTTTGTCCAGATGAAGGTCCTGGTCTGGGTGGCAGTGTAGGCCCCTATGTGCAGGTGAGCTCTTGCATGCAACATCACAGACATGTCCTTTGCACTACTTCACAACAGCAAGGTAAATTAGCAAAGGTGTTTTTTTTTTAGCCATACAAATGAGTTGTGTGCGCTAAAGAGATTATGTAACTTACTTCAATGGCTTCCTTTTTTAAAATGAAGTCATACTGTTAAACGAAAATGACATTACATTTTTTATTTGTGAATTTGAGCATTTCTAAGCCCTGCAGACAACATAATACTATGTCTGGTTCTCAGTAGTGCAGATTACTGCATTGTGTGGTTTTTCACTCATAAGAGAAGTTTATGACTAATATTTGTATTTTTGCAGTCGCAAAGGTTAAAATTCTACCAAGAGCATGCACACAGGCTCCTTGAGGTGAGCACGCTTCCTTTCACACCTTTTGCTCAATTAATGAACATGTACCAATCATATATGCTACTAATTTATTAATGTTAATGAATACTACAAATAACAAAACTGGCTTGATAAAAAGCTTTGCTCATGCCTCTACATAGTTGACTTTGAGCTGCCAACATATGTGTGTGTTGGATGTTCAGAATGACATTCTTGGAGGCTTTTCTGGGTTACTGCTGTTAATTCTATCAGTTTTTTTTATGTGTCTGCATTGATAAGTAAGTTATAAATTTGCATATATTTGCATTCAATCATTTACAAGCTATAATTTCTTGCGTTTCTGTAAGTAGGACTTTTTCTGTCAGTAACATCATGTAATGCATGATTTGTGGGTGCTGCCTTACCCACAAAACAAGATGCAGAGGTAGTGAATGGAAACCTGTTGGTGCAGCTTTTAACAGCATTATGGGCACGCACAATCTAGTCGCTTTGCGCGACACAAACGGGGGTGAAGTAAGGAGTGCACACGGACGAGCACTTGTTCGTGTCACGCACAATGTGGCTGAAAGATGAATTTGCACCAACTAGACCTGCTAGCAGTTTTGTTATCATGTTGCATCATTAATTGAGCGCTCCAAAGCCCGAGAGAAGCAAAAAAAGTAACACTTTTATTGTGTCCCTGAACAAGTGAAGAAACATCTTCACTAAAATATGTGCTGCGGTAAAAATTAGCTTTACACAGTAAGCACATTTCAGCCCTATTCACAACATAATGAGGTGTTCTCCCGGTGTTGTATACTTGGCGGCAACTTTTCTTGACATTGGAGTGAAGGCTACGGAGCCAAATCGCGTGCATCCTACCGCCAGCAAAAGTAGTTCCACAATAGCGCATGAAATATAAAAATTCCTTCATTATTTTTTTTGTGGAGCTATCTGAGACAGGACGCAGCTCACACCAATAAGATATTCGTATTTCTTTTAATTTTCTCTCTGTGACTTCACGTTTTTGAGCCCGCGAGAAAGTCCCGCCTTTTTACGTGTACTTCAAACGCTGAGCGGCGTCTGCATCTACATGAAACGCTGTTGGTGCTCCCTCATCGCTTTCTCTAGCTTTAGGAAACGCGCGCCACATCGGACTACTTCGCGTAGTGCTACATGTGCAGAAGCTCCGCCCCCGTAGCTTTCCCCTCAGTGCCAAAAAAGGTTGTCACCAAGTATAGCAGCTTGTACCTTTGTGACCTCAGTGATGCATGACGGAATCTGTGTACCACTGTGACACTGCTGTAGAAAAGGCTTTTCACTCAGTTAGGCCACTGATACAGTGTCCTGTGTTACCTTTTTTTGAAGCAGTGATTGAGCCAGTAGCTCACCTTTTTGTCTTTGGCATAACTTTCTTTACCAGTACCATGTCTCTAATTGGCAGCAATCTTTATCATGTTTTCTTCATGAAAATATGCATAGCTAGAGCAGTTTCTACATGCTTTGTTATATGCTGGTGCCTTCCATTACACGTATCTTTAACGTACAGCACTTCTTAGTTCAAATAGCTGCATGTTTTCACAGCGAATGAACCTCTTTAAACTCGCACAGCATTCTGTTGTACGAGTTTGAAGACATGCTCTTGTAACACAGTCCATTCACACTCGCATTGTTTGAACAACATCGCATTGTGCCTCTTTTGCTTGTATTAGATCATGTTCATGGACATGAGGTTATACTATTGTTCACTGTTATGAGACGTAATGTAATACCTTTTTGATGTAACAAGATTATGTATATTTTGAAATTAGATATGAGATTTATTTTGGAAATTGTTTTCCTTGTTATCATTGTATCCAACCAATTGATTGTTCCTTATAAGAAATACTATCTTCCAGACATCGTGGGCAGTTTTACTCACAATTTAGTGCTCTTACCAAAGGTTCAAATTTGTGACATGTGTACATGCTGCTACGCTATTATATTGCGACTTTTGTGGTCACTACTACGAATGTGTGTTTTAGACTGGTCATGCCTACCGGTGTTACTGCTCAGAGGCACGGCTGGAAATCCTCCGGAAGAATGCTTTACGGAACCAGGAGGTGCCTCGTTATGACAATCGGTGTCGTTCGTTGGAAAAGAGCCCTCCAGGAAGCCAGCCTTATGTGATTCGTCTCAAGGTGGGAGTATCGGGTCTTCATTTGTAGTATTTCGTTAGTTCGTATTTTTACCACACCCATAAATAACTGACTGCTTTGGTTGCAGGAAACAAATAAAAGTTGTGGAAGAACATTGTGTGTTGTAGATACCATCAAGTGATTGCCTACACAACTTACGCAATGTGTTATCTTACTGCTTGATAAAAGCATTATTTACTGCATATTGTGTATATCTGAATTCACTCTGTGTCCTGAAGAAACAAACTTTATTGAAAGAAGGCTTATTGTGGTTCTTTAAAACAGCATTTCAAAAAGCTTATTGCTTTCTCGAACACTTTCATAACTTATTGTTGTAGTTTTTGCTCACTCTCTGAAAATAATTCTTTCTTATGGTTCATAATTGAAAATTTTGTTGAAGTGCACTGAAAAACAGTCGGACAGAAGAGGTTGACAAGGACAGCGCTTCCTTGTCAGCCTCTTCTGTCCGTCAGTTTTTTAGTGCGCTTCAACAAAATTTTCAATTATGAACGTATTCAACTGGACCAGCTTGTCACCTTGCTGCTTCTTATGGTTGTTGGTATTTGAAAAAATATTACCATTGTATCTCATGACTGCAAATTTTAATAATGAACTTAGTAATGATATTATATTATGAAAATGTTTGCTATCATTATGTCAGTTAATTAGATTAAATTTCTTGATAGAGCATTTATCATTCACAATTTCAAAAAGCAGTAGTAATTTAAGTCCATTGTTAAACAAAAAGTATTCTCTTAAGTGTTTTCTTATCTGCTCAATTGAATTTAAATATTGATTGCTAGTTCCCGGTTCCACTTCTGTTATGGCTGATGCATAATATTTTTTGATTGGCATGCAGCTGACTGACGGAAATGTGACATTTCACGACGGCGTTCATGGGCCAGTAACCCTCAATTTGTCTCTTACGGAAGGAGATCCTGTGAGTAATGGCATCACACCTTTATGCATGATTGCATGTATGCTGATTTTCTATGTGCATCACTTGACGGTTAAAAAAAGCATTCAAATATTTGTACTGTTCACCAACTTGATGAATTTCTCTTTTGGGCACATTTGTACATTATAACTTAACACTGTGTTCGGGACATGTAGAGATTAACTTTAATACAGTAGACGGTAACTTTCCCTCTAAGTCAAAGCTACATATTCCTAACAGACTTTAAAGATATTATTTGGTTAACAGTGTGCTCACATCTGTACCTGTATATCAGGTATGTGTCGTAAATAATGCGCACTTGACACAATACATGACTTTTGGAGTACAAGCTGCCAAACTCATTTTTCTACTTGCCAAAAAAAAAATGTGTTCTAGCATCTGGCATGAGAACTACTTTGGAGCATCTTTCTATCAGTGTGCTCTTGACTGTAGGAGACATTCACTTAAGATAATTTTTTGCTACTTTTCTTCTTAGGACTGAAGGACCATGTATAAATCACATTTACTACAACAGCAGTAAGAAAATTGACATGGAAGGTGGTTTTGTTCTGTTGATATACCTGTTATGGTATGTCGTGGCATGCAAAATGTAATACGCTTGGATGAGCTTGGACGGGGCTGCAGGAGTGTTGCAAAAGAAGGTAGTTAGTGTTGTGAGGAATTTGGGACAGTTACTGCTGGTACAGTGAAGGAATCGCGTCGTGAAAAATTGCCTATTTGTTGGCTTTCTCGATGCCGTTCTGCCGCTGTCCCCAAATTTTGCCATTATTTTCATGCAGCTTCTTGCTTTGTGCGAACCTCATAGACTGGGTTTCATTGTCATTGCAGTGGAGTGTGTATTTTGTTTCAGGTGATCCTAAAAAGTGATGGTTTCCCAACATACCATCTGGCGTGTGTGGTGGATGACCAGCTGATGAAGGTGACTGATGTACTGCGAGGTGTTGAGTGGCAGGTCTCAACGCCCAAGCACCTGATGCTGTACAGCGCTCTTGGCTGGGAGCCTCCCCGTTTCTGGCACCTGCCCCTGCTGCTTAACAAGTGCGTTTGCTGGGCTTCTTCATCATAAGTAGGTAGCTGGTGGGAGATGTGGTTATAACCAGGAGCAAACTAATCCTGCATCATAAGACAAAAAAGCGGTCTCCTCGTCATCTTTGGACACATGGGGGATGCTTTGAGTGTAATTATTTTACCTTAAACATGCGCTGAATAAAAAATTTCGCCGCTTTTAATTGAGTAGTGCTTTAATAAAGGGACACTTGAATGAAACAGCAAGTTAGTTTAGGCTAATAAGTTGTACTGTGAAAACTCTAGTGTTGTTAATTTTAACCCCACTGGTTCATTAATTAATCAGTAGATCAATGTAAATATTGTCACTGCTATATTTCCCGCTGAAATATTCTATGATGATGTTACAGATTTCAGAGTGCTTTTTCGTATTGTGATGAATCAGGAAACTATCACGCTTCGTGATTTTTTTCCTGAAGTTTGGGTTACATTTACAATTAAGGCAGTGTTGAGCAAGATTTCCCTCTTCCCTTCCCGATTGCAAGCCTGCATTGTTAATGGTTACATTGTAAACGTAACCCAAACCTCAGGGGAACTACTGCTTTGGCAAACAGCCAAGACAAAATCAAAAAAACAATCTTTGAAGTTTACAATATGATGTCGGGGAAGTTTGGCACATGCATTAGCTCGCCTTCAACAGCACTCACAGATAAACAAGTGGCATGCTTAGCGAGACAAATGTAAATTTATCGGAACACTAGTGCTATCTTTGACACAGGTACAAAGCCGCGAAAATGTTATTATTGAGCTTGATAAATGCACGTATTTTAATGCATAGAGAGCACCCCTGTAGGATCATGTATGTATGTCCTTTGTATGTCAACCCCCTTTTTTGTTTTGTTTTTCTTTTCGATAAATTCATTTGTTGGATGCGCTCTGTCTGTGTTAGTCCAGTTTTTTCTGTCCTCAACTTTGCAGGGCTGCTTTTATTTTCAGCATGTTCCAACTAGCCCCTTCGCGAGCTTTTCAGAATATGTACGTTTCTGTTAAAGTTGAAAATCTGCCCGTTTTCTTGCTGTTTGCTGGCAGTATTCCGTTACTGGGTGATTCTTTTTTCCCTTGTCTGAAGTACTGGACAAAATTAGAGCCAGAGAACAGCGATGAGAAATGCCAAGTGAACTCGAGAAACCACCAGCCAATGATGGTAAAACAGTGGTTAATGTGCTCGGCTACCATTACAAAGGTAGTGGGTTTGATCCCGGCTGTGGTGGCCACATTTTGTTGGAGGAGAAATAGTACAGCCCTGTGTACTGTGCTATGTCAGTGCATATTTAAGAACACCAGATGGTCAAACTTGCCGGGACCCTCCACTACGACATACCTTATAATCATAACGTAGTTTTGGGACAGAAAACCTAGATACTGTCGTTATTAATCGAGGAACCACAAATCTTGCCCTCGGTGTTCATTATTTGAAATGAAAGTATTAAGCTCTGGTCTCATGGTATGTTATAAAGTGGGAGTAGGCTTTTTTGGTAGTGAAATCGTTCCAGCTAATGTTGTGCAGGGATGGCACCAAGCTTTCCAAGCGTCGGGATGACATCCATGTGGAAAAACTGAGAGTGAGTCGTTTTGCCTTGCTTATTTCTCATGTAGCATGAAGTTTTTGCTATTGTTCATTAGTTTAAGCTGGGGTAAGATTGCGTTGTAGCTGAGCCAGTGCTACTGCCGGGCAATTGAGATTTTGTAACTTGTGACATGGAAAAAACTGATCGTTCAAAGAACAATTATAAATGGCTCACAGATAAAATATCTATTCATGACTGTTTTAGTGACAGCAGTGAAATGACCCCACAGGCTTATCTCACTACTCGCTGTATCACCTGGGGACATACTTAGATTCTGCAGCTGCTCAGAATGGTGTGGATGAGGGCTGAAGCCTTGAATTTCGGCTACCCACTTTGCGTGTGCTAGGCGATTGACATTTCTTCCCCCACAGTGGGCTTGCATTATCCGCTGCCACAAAAGTTGTCACTGCGGACACCTTTGTGTTACTGCTGACAAAATGCCTCACTGAAGGCTCGTAGTAGCGCTTCCAGTGACGTAGCGTGACATTTTATTTACCCGTCGTGTTTGTTGGGCAGCTAGAAATATAGTGCAGGCTTTTGCACAGATGTGTCAGTTCAGTGGGACATGCCTATTAGTGATATTGGCCTAAAATAATCATGATCGTATATGCTTTGTATGTTTCATCTCTTTGTGTATGTGGGGATTCATTAGAATTGACTCATTTCATTGGGCTGTAGTTTTGTTCGAAGTATTGAATTTTGATGCAGTTTGGTGCAAAATATTGAAAGAAGGTTCAAAGTTAATAGCCCATCTTTCTTTTTGATGTGCAGCGTCACAAAAAAATAATTCATCAGAAATAACCAAACCACGACATTCTGCGAAATTTCAAACGAGGGGGATGAAGGCAGCGCCCGAAAGGGAATGCGTCGAGACGATATGGTGTGGGTGTGCGCGGAAGTGTATAGTGATCAGTTTTTGCATGACCGTAAAGTGATGAACCTGGCATTCTGAACTTCCACTATGACTGGCTGCTGCTAACGCTGCTTCAGACTAGCCATTCCTCTTTGTATAGCATTTCATGGTCTTTAGTTATGGCATATGCCATAAAATCCCGAGCATGTGCCCGTTAGTGAAGTAAGCAGCCCCTTATCTTTTTCGGGAGACTTTAAATATGCACTGATAGTTGATGTTTTAAAAACTACATACTGTATGACAACAATAATTGCATGCTTGAAATCAGTGCACAAATATTCGTAACTTTGTAAATTTAGCAAGTTTCATTAAAATCAATCTGGATTTAAAAACGCCTTCAAGAGCAGGGTGTCCCCTTAGATGGGGGCTTTAGTATATTAAGCAGATGCTGCTTTCACTCCAGGAGCAAGGCTTTTCACCCGAAGCTGTGCTCAACCTGCTCGTGTTGGCAGGAGGCGGGTTCGGCAAACAGCTCAAGGACCAATTCTTTCAGCTCCACGAAATGGTTGACAAGGTAGGCTGTGCATTTTTCTGCCTATAATCTTCCAGGTGTTGAGGCTCGCACTGACCTCTTTAATTTTCCCTGTGCCCAGTTTTCACCCGATGACTTGAAGGCAGGCTCGTGCCGTCTGGACACTGAGCGGCTGCAATCCCTGAACAAGCTGCACCTGCACTCGTGCCTTTGCTCAGAGGATGGGACACGGATGCTCGCCAGGCAGTTGCAACAGCTCCTGGCTGAGAAGCAAGGCTCTACAGTCAACGCTTCCTTCTCCGAACAAGATGTCATTCATGTTCTACATCGAACTAAGGTACCTTCTAGCTCTTCCGGACCAATGCCTTAACATATATATTACAGCATGACTTTCTTTTTTTCTATGCTGTAGCATGGTATAACACTGCACCTGATCAACTAGGTCAAGCAAGAAGTCTGACCTGGCTTTTGCATGGCACATCAAATTATATAGGAACATACAAGCATAAAGCTCAATTTCTGTGCTGCACCACCTGCCCAGAATGCTGAAGGCATACTGCACAGTTGTAAAGAGTGCTGTATGTTTTACTGCTGCTTTGTTATCCAATATATTGTGCCAAATGCTACCTCATTTTGTGTAAGGAAGAATTGACACACTTATCAATGGCAATTGTTGCCTGCTTGTAGCACCTGTGGAATCTGCCATATCTTTAGCAGTGGTAATGTACCTTGCTGTGTGAAGTTTTTGAATTTGTGTGTTTACATGCATTCACATGTACAACCTTTTCTGCATATCGAAACGGTCGGATATTACTTGTACAGGCAAGAGAGAGAGAGAGAGAAATGTCTATAGGAAAAGAAAAAGGCTGGCAATGTGTGCGAAGAAAAAAATGCCAGGTAATTTGAGAGTTTACAGGATCTAAGAAAAAGTCTAAATGAATGGTGTGTAATCTATAAATTGGGCAAGGTGTCATTTGTTTTCAGACTAAAACACAAGGAAAGCAAGATCCTATTGCCCAATGCAGCACATAGGAGTTTTTTTGAATGCAGTAGGTTGTTATCATTTATCTTGTTCACGTGCATGCTAAAGGGCTATCTTATATCAGTTTAGAATGAGTATTTATTTTTCTCTGACCATGGTTTCTAGTGGCTATTTTTTTATTTCTTAATTTTTATTTTTCCAGCTTATATTAGCGGCACCCCCATCATCCTAGATTATGCTTTTGGCAATAATAGCCATTAACTAGCACAAAAAAAAACTATTTTTGTAATGGCAGTTTTGAACAACTGCCGTCATTAAGAAGTGTCAAAGCATGAAAGTCTCAAGTACAACAAACAAAATAGAACTGTCAGAGGTTTCAAAGTTGATTAATAAGCGTAAGGTATCCGATGTAAGAAGGTACAACATGGAGAGAATTGAACACGCTCTGAAAAACGGAGGAAGCGTCGAAGCAGTGAAGAGGAAACTTGGGATAGGGAAAAATCGGATGTACACACTAAGGGACAAAGCAGGCAAAATAACTACCAATATGGATAGGATAGTTAAAATAGCGGAGGAGTTTTACAGAGACCTGTACAGTAGCCGGGACAACCACGACCTTAATACTATAAGATCTAGCAGTAACCCTGATGACATCCCACCAGTAATGATAGAAAAAGTCAGAAAAACCTTGGAGAGCATGCAAAGAGGCAAAGCTGCTGGTGAGGATCAGGTAACATCAGATTTGCTGAAAGATGGAGGACAGATTGTGTTAAAAAAAACTAGCCACACTGTTTACGAGGTGTTTCTTGACGGGAAGAGTACCAGAGTCTTGTAAGAATGCTAACATCATCTTAATACATAAGAAAGGAGATGACAAGGACCTAAAGAATGACAGGCTGATCAGCTTGCTCTCTGTAGTATACAAGCTATTTACAAAGGTAATTGCTAACTGAGTAAAGAAAACATTAGAATTCAATCAACCAAAGGAACAAGCAGGATTTCGAACAGGCTACTCAACAACCGACCACATTCATACTATCAATCAGGTAATAGAAAAATGCTCAGAATATAACCAACCACTATATATAGCCTTCATAGATTACAAGAAGGCGTTTGATTCAGTAGAAATATCAGCCATCATGCAGACACTGCGGAATCAGGACGTAGATGAAGCATATACAAACATCCTGGAAGAAATCTAGTGGGGATCAACTGCTACCATAGTGCTTCATAAAGAAAGCAACAGAATACCAATCAAGAAGGGCGTAAGGCAGGGGGATACAATCTCTCCAACGCTATTTATGGTGTGCTTACAGGAGGTTTTCAGAAGTCTAGATTGGGAACAGTTGGGGATAAGAGTCAATAGAGAGTACCTTAGTAACCTGCGCTTCGTCGATGACATTGCATTGCTGAGTAACTCAGGGGACCAATTGCAACTCATGATTACGGAGTTAGACAAGGAGAGCAGAAAGGTGGGTCTTAAAATTAATCTGCAGAAAACGAAAGTAATGTACAACAACCTCGGAAGAGAGCAGCGCTTTGAGATAGGTAATAGTCCACTTCAAGTTGTAAAAGACTATTTCTACTTAGGGCAGGTAATAACCGCGGAGCCGAACCACGAGATTGAAGTAACTAGAAGAATAAGAATGGGATGGAGCACATTTGGCAAGCACTCTTAAATCCTCACAGGTAGATTGCCACTATCCCTCGAGAGGAAGGTATACAACAGCTGCATCTTGCCGGTACTTAGCTACGGAGCAGAAACCTGCAGACTTACAAAGTGGGTTCAGCTTCAATTGAGGACGACACAGTGAGAAAAGGAAAGAAAAATGGTAGGTGTAACCTTAAGAGACAAGAAGAGAGCAGAGTGGATTAGGGAACAAGCGGGGGTTAAGGATATAATAGTTGAAATCAAGAAGAAGAAATGGACATGGGCCGGGCATGTAGCTCGTAGATAGGATAACCGCTGGTCGTTAAGGGTAACTAACTGGATTCGCAGAGAAGGCAAGAGAGTTAGGGGGAGATAGAAGGTTAGGTGGGCAGCTGAGATTAAGAAGCTTGCGGGTATAAATTGGCAGCGGCAAGCACAGGACCGAGTTAACTGGCGGAACATGGGAGAGGCCTTTTTCCTGCAGTGGACATGGTCAGGTTGATGATGATGATGATGATGAACAACTGATGAGGCAGCCTACACAACTCTGGTGTTTTACGAAGCCTCTGTGTTATACGTGTTAGCTTTAGCCTGAGATTAATGTCTGCAGGAGCGCATCGACAGTTTACATGACCTGCTCACTCCAGAGATGGCATTCATCTGGTCTGATCCCATTCTCAGTGGAGTAGACCAACATAAACCTGAACTTGGTAAGTGAACCTCTTTATGGTTGTATAAACTTTTTTTCTTTTTTTTTTAGATTTCCTAGCATTTCGTGTATTTTTGTTCTATATCCTTCTGTAGCACACTGTGCACGTTTGCATAATGGTGAATTGCTGTGTTGAATGTCATTAAAGGCCTAAAATATGTGTTTACTTTCCCACTGAGCAGCTGAACATTTTATGTACTCGAGCTTCAATTTAATAATGCGGCTGCAGAAATGATGCAATACAGGAAGGGGTCTGGCTGTCTGCTTATTATGTTTCTAGGCTAATATTTTGTATATAATGTACATTGCAGGTAGATCAGAGCTCTAAAAAAACATTATTGTTATGTCTAAAGTACACATTATTGTTATGTCAAAAGCCTTGCAAGTGCAACTTGCCATTTTTTCAACTATAGTAGAAGTTTTTAATGCAGGTAGCCATTTTATGCCTTGTTTTTCGAAGTGGTTTGTGTTCTCACATTTCCTGAAGTTCTGTTTTCATTAAATCAACAATTTGAAATTGCTTCTTTTTCGGCATGGTGATATTCAAGGGAGTCGCACATTATTTGGCAGCTGAGCACATGAGGAGGCACTATCTGGACACGGGTTTTCCCGCAAGCCGTACACGCTTTAATGACATTAAGGACAATAGGACCGGTCTTAGTCAGTACATAGCAGGCACAACATCTTAATACAGAGGTCGTTGTCTTCAAATACATCAGCTAACTCTCACTAGTCAACCTGAATAAATAATTGAACTGAATTTATTGGTGGGGTTTAATGCCAGTTGGTGCAACAAGCATCACTTAGTTTTAAGGCCATAATCTTGAACTGGATGCAACAATTTAATGTTGACTGTCTTAGTCTGTTCATTTATTCTTTGTTGTCGGCAACTGGTCAGTCGTCTCAAGCTGCACATGCAAGGTAATAACAGTCTGAAGATAAGAGTTTTGTGCTGTATAAAATGTTGTACAACCATCCCTATACTTGTTATCAGAGACCCCTAGAAAATGAGTCCTAGCTTGTGGATTTATCATGCATGTTTCTCCCGTGAGATGTTATAATACATTGTACAAGTAGTGAAGATTTCGTGAGCACAGGGTGTAGATGGTGCCCACGTTTCGGCCAACACACTTGTCTTCTTCAAGCCTTCGTGAATACAAGTCTGTTTGTCAAAACATCTGCTCCAGTGACATGCTGGGTCCACGAATTCCCCATTTAATTTTTCATGAACTTCGGCCTGATGATATTATTCTCCTTCCTTTTGTAGATGCAGCGGTTCACCACTTGTGCAGCCAACTGGAACGCCTGGACAGTAGCCAGTACAATAGTGACTTCTTGAGCCAGCTTCTAAAGTCATTGGCGTCTGAGGCTGGGCTCAAGTACAGCAACTTCATGCACTATTTGCGACTGTTGCTAAGCGGGCTGAAGGTGAGCTACGTCACTAAATTGTTGTAGAAGCGCCATCAGCAAGACTGGAAGCTAGGTGGAGCACGATAACAATGAGGCCAGCTCATGCGTGTCATACTCCTCAAGGAGATAAGAAAGGCTCTTCCAAAGCAAAACATTTTGAAGCTACTAACTACAGCTTTGTAACTACAAATGCATTGTTCCTAACTACAGATGCCTGACCAGTGTATATAGCAGGCATGAGGTACTCATGTGCACCCACATGATCCATTAATAGTAACAGTTTAGTGCATTTCGACAGGGCTGTTGTAGGACGTTTTCGGCACTATTCAGGTGTTCATATTTGTGTGTGCCATATAATTCATACCATTGCTCATAAACTGCAAGGGCTTAATTCTTTTTTTTTCCTGACACAGTTGAAATCTTTTGCATTGAACATTCTGTGAATGCAATCTATGCTTGACCTAATTCGAGTGCACACACCAAAAAACTTACACATGGCATAATCGCTTGTGCAGCAATACAATCACTCGATGACATAAATCTTCCAATAGCTGTCATTGTATACAGCAGTATTTTCAGCTACATCTGTGAATGGTTAAATCTGTGAATTGTTTTCAACTAAATCTGGGATGCTTAAACTTTCTGTTTCAACTTTCTACAAACTATACAATTGGCTGCAAATTTTTGAAGGTGAGTTCTTCATTTTAAGCTTAAGTTTACTGTAAGCTGTGCTCTGGGAATGAAAGACAGTCACAGGCTTACATAAGGATTGATGGATATTTATAGGGAAGGGAGGATGACAGAAACTTTAACAGATATTTCCTGCGGTATACTTTTGCGTCCAGTGTACGGCACTATGCATAAACTGTGGCTGAAGCGAGCTGCCTGAAACGCTTGCATTTCTGTCTCGCAGCAAGGCCCAGGTGTAGCTGAAATGATGCTGCTTCTCGGAAAGGAACGAACGCTTCACCGCCTGCAGCGAGTTGCAGGCAGCGAGCTCCACTCGGGCAACAACGCCAGTTTGGGGGCTGTAAAAAACGCTTAGCCTGGAGTATCTCTTATGTACCAAGTGAGCTGTTTGGCAACGCAACATGCTTTTGGCATGTTGCCAGCTCGAAGAACGTCACCCCTGGAGCCAGTTGAACTGTAGAACTTTGCATTCGTCGCATCAAAGGAAATGTCCCGAGACAGTCGTAAGCAGGCTGGCCCATGATATTTTTATTGGCATTGAGGTTGAGTGAAACTGTAATATACTACAGGTACCGTAAAAAAGATGAACAGAACGTGGCTAGCATACTATCAAGATTCTCTTGTGTGATATTCTGACACTATTTACAGTTTCAACCTCCGTTTTTTACGACGGCATGATACCCTGTCAGCTGTAGTCTTGTAGGGAAACTCCTTTTTTTGTTCCTGCCATGTTAGTTTTTAAAACATAATGTGTGAAAAGGGCCTGAGAGAGTTTGGAACATGAGTGGCTCAGCACCCTAAACGACTATTGTGCATAAACTGGTTAAGGGCTAAGAATCCTGGAAACAGCTTTTTTGAAATTTTTCAGCATTCAGGCGACAGCATTGTCAAATTGTTTGCGTTTTAAATTGAGCAGCACTCCTTGTATCAAGCCAGCTGCTGGCAATCAGATGTTATCCTCCTTCTCAGCAGTGCTTTTTCTGTCTAACTCGTTAGACGCACAACCGTCGCGCCGGCAGTGACTGTGCACTTGACAAATTGAGCTGCATGATGTTTGAAATCAGCAAATGTTTGAAAAATTGTTTCGCTGAGCCACTGTGATCTGTTGTGATTTGTAGACTTAGAAAGATTGGCTAATAATCATTGGGACTTGCTCTACTGGCTCGATGCACATGTACATCATCAAAGGCCTTTCATGGTCTGCTTAAAGGAAAGTGTGCAAACAAGTGGTCATTGCTTTACCCGGCGTATAAACAATGACCAATTGGCTAATTATTCATACAGGAACAAGTGGTCCTCCCCTCTGTGCACATCTCATGCCTCTACTATATCGCCTGTGCTGGTCATCTTACATGTCACGTGCAGGTTCTAGATGTCAGCCAAGAATACTTTGCCTCTATTTTTGATGGTTGTGGTTGTTCAAACCACTACCCTGACTGTGGTTGTAGGCTGCTGCAACACTGCAAACACAGTTTTGGTTTTATATCAAATTGATTATGCACAGGCAAAAGCTATGGTGTGTGAATATTTGAAAAATTTGATATTTTTCTATTGGTGTTTGCTATTTGTTTCGATTCACACTGCTATTTTACTATACCAATCAAATTTTGAATGTGTTTCATCCCATCACATTCTCGTATTATGGCAAAGCTGCCTTTCAAGCTTTGCTACGGTCACAAATTTATTGATTCAAGAAAATGCTGGTTCCAACATGCAGATAACAGATGTGGCAGAGAGCAGAAGGGGAGGGGGGTGCTTAATTTAAAGCTGTTCTGAGCATCGAATTTGGGCAGGAAGTCCAAAAATTGAACGCTGTAGGTTTTTAGCATTGAGAGCTTCAGATGTTATTATATATTGACGTCTATGACGCATATTTGGAACTCCAGACTCCAAGAAAGCACACCTTTGTTCTCCACATTCGTTGGGCTTTCACAGAATTTGAAAGAGGTGGAGAGGCTGAGAAAGTAGCATCTTTGCTTTTCACGTGTAAAGTGTTGCCAGGAAATCTTTGGTAGCACCAAATCATGTATGTAAATACAATTCAGCTTCTTCATTGCCTCATTCTTTATAGCACAACTATGAAACACCACTCTTCAGCACTTCATCACTCCAACCAAAAGAAACTTTCATGTTGCTGTCTCTTAAGAATATAATTGGGTAAATACTGTGCATAGGTCGGCAAACTGACTCGTAAGTGAACTCACCAGACTCGAATAAAGCCTAGGGTCCGAGTCTGAGTGAGCCCAAGTGAGCATATTTTTTTATAGTGTGTATATAATGTACAGAGCACCAGTTTCATGCTTGTTTCCTTTACCATGGGCGATCCTGTTTATACTGTAGCTATGAACTCCACCACAAACTTAGTCGTACGTTTGTCAGCATCATTCCTCATGATTCGCACCTTGTTTGCGTTTTTCATTCATTCATTCATTGTTTATTTGGTGATTTGTGGAAGATGAAAATAAAGTAAAACATTGTGCACATTATGTGACAACTGCTTAGTGTTTTGTCTATTTGCAAGCAGCATTTGCTTCCATAAACATGAAGAACAATGACTAGGTATGAGCAAATAGTAATTTTGAGGTTCAAAGAAAATAGTGATTTGGCCAAATAATTTCTGATATGCGTATCACATAATATAAGTAAAAAAAATTGGCAGATCCCACATACAGTTAGAATCGATGATATGCGAAGCATAATTGAGAAATGTTGATATGTCACTTTAAAATCAGCACAACGTTACAAGGTGGAGGTAAATGATGCCGTACATGACTTCCGTGTCATGATTATACATGTTTGGATATGTCCTTTACATTCGTCATCTATTCACGTCACGTGATACCAAATTTAGTATATGTGGACCTAGCGAAACGGCCACGAGCATGCTATGAGCATGGTAGGTTGTCATGTTCTTACACGACACGCGTGTCAGGATTATCATGTTTGCACCAGTCATATGTTTTGTCATCCATTAACGTCACGTAACACCAGATTTGGTATATGTGGAGCTAGAAAAACGGCCGCGAGTGCATCATGAAGGGCCCATTATACCCTCATGTAGCGTTGATGCGTGTGCACGCTGGGCACAGTGACGCTGCTACGTTAGCAAAACGCGAGCAAAACGCAAGCAAAACGTTAGCAAAACACCAGGCGCGATTATCGTCTGTCTGCGCGGCCCGACGGCAACCGGCGCGAAATGCTGCATTTCGCACCAATCCGTTACCCAGACAACACTGTGTCTCCCTCTTTTTCGTGATGGAGGGACGCTGGACACGCTGAAACTCGCATGCGTCAAAGCAACGCAGCGCAGCGCCCACCTGCGAGTATATGGCAGGACTGGCGCCTGGCGTGGCAACGTCGGCGTGACGCGACGAAACGAATGCCGGCGAGCATGTGCACCGCGTCACATCGAAATGTATTGGCGCCTTGACTGTGGCATGTAGTCATGTTCTCACATGACACGCATCTCATGATTATTATGTTTGCACCAGTCACATACCTTCATCATCCATTGGCGTCACGTAATACCAAATTTGGCATATGAGAAGCTAGCGGGTATAAATTGGCAGCAGCAAGCACACGACCGAGTTAACTGGCGGAACATGGGAGAGGCCTTTGTCCTGCAGTGGACTTAGTCAGGCTGATGATGATGATGAAGCTAGCGAAACGACTATGAGCACATCATCAGTGTGGCATGTAGTCCTGTTGCTACATGATACACATGTCGTGATTATCATGTTTGGATGTGTCATTTACCTATGTCGTCCGTTCGCGTCGCGTAATACCGAGTTTGGTACATGTGAAGCTAGCAAAACGGCCGCGAGCGCATCATGAGCGTAAGATGTAGTCATGTTGTTACACGACAAGCATCTCATATTTTTCATGTTTGCACAAGTATCATACCTTCGTCATCAATTTACGTCCCTTAATACCAAATTTGGTGTAAGTGAAGCTAGCAAAACGGCCACCAGCACATCATGAGCGTGGCATGTAGTCATGTTTTTACATGACACACATCTGATGATTATCATGTTTGCACCAGTCACATACCTTCGTCATCCATTCACGTACTGTAATACCAAATTTGGTGTATGTGACGCTAGCGAAACGGCCGCGAGCGCATCATGAGCGTGCCATGTAGTCATGTTGTTACAAGACATGCATGTCATGATTATCATGTTAGGGTCTGTCCCTTGTGTTTGCCATGCAGTCATGTCATACCATACCAGTTTTGCAACATGCCATGTGAACGAAATCACCGCAAGAGCTGCAGGACCATGAAATGTAAATCATGACATACATGTCATGATTTTCATGTTATGACTAGTCAGATATGTTCTTCATACAATCACGTTATCCCATACCAAATTTGGTATCGATACCGTTATCGAAACAGCCAGGAGAGATAAAAGTCGTAGGCGGCTAGATAGATAGATAGATACGCTCAAAGTCGCTGAAGTTCGCTAAGAAATGCTTCGCATTTAAAACGGTGATTTTTGTCATGATGCAACTTTCTTGCATAATACTTTTAAGAATTGGAACTAGGTGTGATCAAATGGCACTTTTTGGTTCAAAATGAAGTGGAAACAACTTTGAATAGTACCAAAATTTGAATAGCTGCTGGGTGCGAGTTATAAGTGGCAGAATGTGTTGTGCTTTAAAATTTGTTATACTTAGAGCATGTAAACTCATATAACAATCTTTTAAATCTTAAGTAAAAATAATCGAATGTGGGAAAAGTGAAGTGTACATTTTACCTTGAAGTGTGGCTTTGTGGTAGCGCGCATTTTTCTTTGATAAGTGGTTTCACGGCATACTTTTTCTATGCTGCAGTGAAACCATGTTTACAAAAGGGTTACATGCTGTCAAATGTATAACTATTTGTATATTTCGAGTACTTCGAAATTTCGAATAATTCGTGTGGAACTGAATCCGAGTACAGAAATATTATTCTTACAAATATTTGAAGCGCTCGAATATCCGCCCATGCCTCACAATAATATACTGCAATGTTTTGGCACATATCATATATCACAAAATACACAAACATAATGTTTTAAGGTCTGAGATGTGATTGTGGCAGTAGGAAATATTTCAGCGTTTTAGTTGTTACATGTACACTTCTTTCCTTCATCCCTTTCTTGTTGTATGCCTTGCTTTTATTATGCTAAAGAATATGTGGTAAAGATGCCAAACAACCGCTGAGTGCGTTACATGTTTCACAATAAAAATGCAATTGGCATTGTAGTCAGTTCATGTGTGGTGTTAATAGCGATTTTTTTATCTATTGTAGCACATACATGTTTTTATAGCAGCATCGTAAACTGCGTCTTTGTTCAGTAAGCAAATCTGCACAAACACTGCCTTCATAAACGTTTCATATTTTCTGACATACTAACCTTGATGGTTTGGGTAGTTCTCTGTGAATGATTGTGTGTTAAAAACTGTTGGGCACAACACAGCCAGAGGAAAGAAGTCTGACAGTTCACATGACATCTTGGTACCTTCCAAGGCCTTTCTTTTTGTCACAAAGAATATGCTACAAAAGTCTTTGCATCAAATTCGTGTGTGATTCACACGTCTGAAATGGAGCGCTCAGGCCAGCACTTGCTTGGACACAGACGTGAGGTGGAGCTTTACAAGATCATGGTCCTAGCAGGAGTTGCCTCCTAGACCACACCTTCCATGGACTCCTCATCTTCCTGCTGTGTAAGGCAGTAAGAAGACACAGAATTCCCCGACGAGTTGTCAATAATTGCCCGCATAAGCATATTTGTTTTGTGAAAAGTTTCAAAAGTAGTTGCATGTTGCATGCTGCATTTGTGCACTGCAAGCAACAGCATATTCATTGCAAAATACAGCTCTTTTTTTTCGCGAGTACATGACTTTCCACATTTTACAACCACATAAAATCTTGACTGTAAGTACAGTGGCTTAGCACTTTTATTCTACACTTAATGACAAATGTTCGCAAGCAAGTGGCTAATGCTTTATTGTTGTTGTCAACTTGAAAAAGCTACCTGTCATGAAAATTTGCATACAAAAGACGATCATGGATAGATGAGTATAAATAATTGGCTACGCTGTTGGCAATGTT
The DNA here is from genome assembly GCF_013339725.1 of Rhipicephalus microplus. NCBI lineage: Eukaryota > Metazoa > Arthropoda > Arachnida > Ixodida > Ixodidae > Rhipicephalus > Rhipicephalus microplus. The sequence goes on from NC_051165.1 coordinate 317,445,676, forward strand.
AAAATGATGTATCTACACTTGTACAAGTACGATTTTGCAAACAGGTATACAAGTGTGTTTAACTGTAAGCTTGCATAGATACTTAGGTACGAAATAGAGATGACTGCCTTGTCCATTATAACAGCATTGTCGCGTGACTTGTCACGCGTGATTTGTCGCAAGCACAAAGGCTTGTGAAATTTCATGAAGTCTCAGAAGCATGCTTTGGGAAGATTGATAATCTCGTGCTTTATGTATTGTGGACTTAAATACCGGCTGAACGAGTGTATGCATCAAAAAAGATTTTAGCTTGCAAGGATGCAAGAGATGATGGGATAGTGAAGTTAGCAATGCTTACAGAGAAGTACAGAACATTGCAACTATGATGTATTGCTGCAGTGTGTGCCTGCAGAGTTTGCACAAAACTTGCAGATGCATTACTGTAGGCTAATATGTTCTTTTCCAGGCTGGAAAAACATGTAGTCACATCGGTAGTTTCCTGCTGAAGATATTTTTTTAATTTATTCTCAAATTTTCTCTTGCATAACTAAGATGCCTTATATTTGCTTTTCCTTATTTGTGTAAGCCAGGGGTTGGCAACCTTGGCCCACGAGGCTTTTTTCTCTGGTCCCTTGTTTTTGCATTTGCAGTGCACTGTATCGGACTATGGGAAAATAAAGTTTGGATTAGATTGGAACATGTTATGCGGCCCATAACACGGTGTCAACCCTTACCCCCCTTTCCTGCGTCACTTTCTATCTGAAGGCCAGCATGGCAGTTTTGACCTAAATGGGATTCAGCTCTGAAACATGTGTACTGAAACAAACATGAATTCCAATCCAGTTTTTCTAATTTTTGTCAATTTGCCAAATTTTTAAGCTTCGCCTGTAAAGCACACCCGCACAGCTGCTAACAAAGACTCTTTATTGCAAATATTTAAGCGTTTGGCATTGTCATTTGCATGGGTTATATAATCATAGATTCCTTCATACTTCCGTAGCACCATACTTAACTGTTTGGGTTATTAGCGCAAAAAATATGATAGTGTCCTGGTGTATTGCACACGTATTTATAAAAAGCTGTGTGCTTCACTACGTCGGTTCAATTCACAATTAGTGACCACAGTGCACACTTTAATGTTATCACTAAGGCATCAGCCTTGACAAGCAAGTGAGATCTTATTAGCACATTATAGCTCGAAATGGGTTACAGAGGCGATGTCCCGAAAATAAGCTGTACTTATGAGCCCTCTTCACCTGCTGCATCAGAGCTGTTCTGCTAGGCTGCATCATGCCTAACGTGTCTGTGTGCTGAGCACATCACTTTCGTGGCTTACTTCTGTTTTTCTTCAAGTCACCCCTTTTAAAAGTGACTTTCCTAGCTGTCACAAATTGGTTCTGCAGAATCCTGCAAGGTGATAGGTGAGTTAAAGGGCCAGTCAACAGGCTCCGAATTGAGCAGGAAAAACTCGCGCATTTTTCCTGTGCCTGGCCAACCTCCTTCCACACACAGTGACATCAACTCGGCGATCAGCGACGTGATGCAGCACGGAGCTCGTTGATTGGTCTAAACCAGGTCTCCACAAAGAGTAATGAAGTTACATCGCCGATCGCCGAGTTGATGTCACAGCACGTGGAAGGATATTAGTAAGGCGTACCAAAAATGCGCGAGCTTGTTTGAGGGTGTAAAAAAGTCAAAGCCTGTTGGCTGGAAATGGAAATTAGCAATCACCCTTTTGTCTATTGTCATTTGTCCCGGTCCAGGGATCACACCCGGGACCAACGCCCTTCCGGAATGATTGCTCTACTAATTGAGCTAACCAGGAAGATGGAAATATGATGCAAGAGGGCGTATTAATTGACAGCTCGAAGCACATGGACGCAGAATACTGCTATTTGGCTGTGTGCAAAACTGTGAGGTGGTGATAGGTTTAATAAACGCAAATGTCTTTGAGTTGTCAGTTAATTTGCCTTCATGCTGCCAATTGTGAACTTCCTCGTTTGCTCAATTGGCAGAGCAATTACCCTGGAAAGGCATTGGTGCCGGGCTCAATTTCTAGACCAGAACTAACTTTTCAGAAACTAAGAAGCTTTATGAGAAATCTGTATAGATTTTCTCATGGCTTCGTGCTGCAGACAGATGGTTGTTAATCTCTTTTTCCCAACCTGGTTGTTGCATCCATGTAGTGCTGACTAATCCTCATCCCATGTGTTGTCTACGATGGGTATTTGATTTATTTTGTCGAGGCATTCGTGTTCAACCTTTCACAATATGGTTGCCACCTTTCTATAGAAAAGCATGAGTAAACACAAAATTAGGCACAGTACCCTGGAATTCTTGGTCCTGAGCTTGCGGTCGTCGATGAAATTGTTGTTCTGCTTGTTGCTGTCTGTGGGTGAGGCCGATGGCAGGCTGGGGACGAGGCCTGCATAAGTACCATATTAAGATTCTATAGAATGTGTGCCAAAACCCATTCACAGAAAAAAAATAGCATGCTTGGTGCACAAGAAAAATAAAAGAGAGAGAAAATTTCAGCCTCATAGTAAGCTCATTCACTAAAAGCAATATACATAGTAGCAAGGTTTAACATTGAATTGAAGGCCTCTTGGAATGCTGAATTGATGAGGTGTGCCTTGACGAGATGTGGCTTTCATAACTACAAATACCTGCTGCAACAATGTTTGCAGAATGATAATTATTGATATCTGTGTTGACTGGCGACTACGCCGACGATCACTTTTCCCACTTGATCAGGCATGAAGAGCCTTGATAACTCGCCATCACTGTCCATGCTCACCATATGTGTGCATATAATATACATATACAAACTAATCAATTACGGAGGCTATGTGTTGAGCAGTGTGAAGAACCAGAGCGATCAGTTACCACTGTTGATGAAGTAGTAGAAGGAGAGATGTACTCAGCTGTTCACTATAATTTTGGTGCTAAATATTTTTGAAAATTGAAACCACTTTTTTATTTTTGTGGTGTCACTCCGCGAGCATTCTAACGAAGCCTGCCTCCTGGTAGCAAGTGTTTTTCAGAAGCCGGTCATACCTGGCGCTTTGACGCACTGTGTGAGCTGCTGGTAGACCTGTCGGATACGCTGCAGGTTGACGTGCGAGGCGACCTGGTGGTTGACCATGGGCAGCGGATAGTCACGACCCACGACGCATCGTGCGGCCACCTGCACCGACTCCGGCGCAGTCCACGGTTCGTGGATGTAGTTGTTGGGAAAGTGCTTCAGCACATGGCAGGTACTTCCTGGGTATAACAACATTTGTGAGGCCAAATGGCCCCATTTAACTGCAACTCAACTTGTGTCTCTTGAGCGTTGACGTGGTTGGCATTTATTTATACATTCATGGCCTGCATGAATTGCACAAATAAGACACTCAGCTTTTGGGCGATAGGTTCCTATTTGTGATAAACACGGCACTAAGGGCACAATATAGCGATTTACCTCTTTCACTATGCCACAGCATGTGTCCCTTCCCCTAGCAAAACGCATCTTGTTCGCGGGGCTTCTTTTGTTGACAATGCAGCAGAGGACAACATAGAAAATAAAAAAGGTGGATTGGAGCACAAGATATGCTGTGCCTCGATTCTCAGCCATGGTGGCAACATTTTGATGGGGGCAAAATGCAAAGAACACCCATGTACTTAGATTTAACTAGGTACTAATGAATCTCAAGTGGTCGAAATTGATTGAATGCCCCAATAAGGCATGCCTCTAGTCATGTTCAGGTCTTGGCACGTGGATTCCCAGCAATAAATTTTATTGCCTGGGCAAAAGATATATGCATCAGGTTGTTTTGAGAATACTGGCCTACTTTGTTCGTGAAATGCATTAAGAAGAGCATAATATAACTGAAATGTTGATTTCTGAACACGGCCAGTGGCATAAATCCTAAATTATCACAAGGGAGGACAGATTTTGCCATGATAGCCATTATGTGTATATCAAAATGTTTCTTTGATTTTTACTGATATAAAATTGAAATCCTGCCTTTAAATCATATTCAAGAATGAACATTTACTTCAAAATCGTGTAATTGTATTGTTCTGTTGGGCCTCCTCTGAAACCAATCGTGCAACAGTTGCGATTTCAGTAATCTACTCTGCTGAGGGGTACGTATTGAATACCGGTTACACGCTATAAAGAAAAAAAATACTTCAACCATCTCCCAAAAATGGGATGCAAAGCAGCAGCGTTGTGCAAGGTGGCATCACGTGTTGACGGCGCTAATGCGGGTGTTGCGGTGAGCGCTGAAGATTCGATTGAAGCGATGGCGGGCGTATGTCTTGTAGGTGACACGTACAGACATGTTTAAACGTGTACGTTAGACACACGTCAGGTATATTGCGTGTGAACCGACGAGTCGGTGGTGTAGCGAAGCGGTGGTCGCTGCAGGTGTTACGGGTGAACGGACGAGGTGGCAGCTGCGGGCGCCACAGCGAGCGTGTCGCAACGAGGGAGAGAGTGAGCTCAGCGCACACTGAGAGGGGAGTGTGACTTCCACGCGCAGCAGCGGTGTGACCTACTTGGCACTGTGCCAACACCTGCGGCACGTTGTACAGAGGGACAACGTTACATAGACTAGTCAAATGCTGCTTTGCATCTAAAACGGGCACTAAATATTTTGAACGTACAATACTTGACTGTCAAGTCATTCACATATATTATGTCTGTAAGATAAATCTCGAGGGAGTCTGAGCACAGGTGCGTGTGGGATCAAGACTCCCCTTTTCCCCTCCACCATGATTTCTCACAAAAAAAGAAGTTAACTTCTTTGGCGCAAACAATACGGAAAAAGGAAAAAAGAAGGCGAAACACGAAGGAAAGAAACAGATTGACGCCAAACTAACAACTGCTTTATTCTTCACACAGCAACGCATATATATGCCGAAACCACATACATTGCATGCGCACGCACAGCTTCGTATCGTATACGTAAAAATGAAAATTCCTTAAACCTTAATACGTCACACCACACACCTGAAAGTACACGCGTGTTGTCAAATTACACATGTAGAACACGATATCTTAACCAAGATGTGTACGCAAAAATTCATATTCGATGGCATGCAAAGAAACGGAAGTATCACTGATACAGTCAGCTCCGCTTTTCTTAATATGATAAGCCTCCAAAGCAAGTCTTGCATCTTCATTCCTGCTCCTGCCCAGAATCATCGTATCATGAAACCGTGGCGAACATCCAATGCAGGACTGCAAGTGAGCAACAAGATGTGCCCCTTTGTCTACCTTGTTAACTATTTTTTGCGCATGTTCCCTAAGACGCTCGTTTATGCAACGTCCCGTTTGCCCGATGTAGATCCTGCCACATACCAGAGGAATGCCATATACCACACAGGTGATGCAAGAAATAAAGCAGACACCGTGTTTTATTTTGCACCCAGTTATTTCTTGCATCACCTGTGTGGTATATGGCATTCCTCTGGTATGTGGCAGGATCTACATCGGGCAAACGGGACGTTGCATAAACGAGCGTCTTAGGGAACATGCGCAAAAAATAGTTAACAAGGTAGACAAAGGGGCACATCTTGTTGCTCACTTGCAGTCCTGCATTGGATGTTCGCCACGGTTTCATGATACGATGATTCTGGGCAGGAGCAGGAATGAAGATGCAAGACTTGCTTTGGAGGCTTATCATATTAAGAAAAGCGGAGCTGACTGTATCAGTGATACTTCCGTTTCTTTGCATGCCATCGAATATGAATTTTTGCGTACACATCTTGGTTAAGATATCGTGTTCTACATGTGTAATTTGACAACACGCGTGTACTTTCAGGTGTGTGGTGTGACGTATTAAGGTTTAAGGAATTTTCATTTTTACGTATACGATACGAAGCTGTGCGTGCGCATGCAATGTATGTGGTTTCGGCATATATATGCGTTGCTGTGTGAAGAATAAAGCAGTTGTTAGTTTGGCGTCAATCTGTTTCTTTCCTTCGTGTTTCGCCTTCTTTTTTCCTTTTTCCGTATTGTTTGCGCCAAAGAAGTTAACTTCTTTTTTTGTGCTATGTACCAACTAGACCCAACGCAAGTTTTACCATGATTTCTGCCACTGAACATGAGTGCCTATGTGTAAACATTGCGTTCCACTGAGGTAGTAACTTCATGTCAAAAATGATGATTTTGGTATGAGCACAGGCACATGAACACCTGCTGTCACAAACGAGCGTTCAAGAAAGGGCACGCGTCTGATTTCTAACAGCTGCGACAATACCGAACGCCGATAGCAGACTTTACAGAAGCCGGCGCATCGAAGGAATAAGCAGCAGAAGACATCGTGCGCGCTCCTCCTCTCCCCCTTTAACGGCCCCAGCCCACCGACAACTTCCTTGGATCAAACACCGACCGAATTCTATAATCATCGGGAAGGAAGGGGGAGACGCACTGCAGCGTTACGTCACGGGGTGCGGAAACTACATGAGCAAGATCTCGCCCTTTCCTCAGCTTCGGCTGTGCTACGCGCCGATGAAAAGCCTGGAAGCTTCGAGAGCCCAGTGGCAAGCGGATATAAGCAAGCAGCCGAGGGAGGCGACGAGGAGATTAGTGAGTGTGTGATTCAGCCAGTGGGCGAAGGCCTGTCCTACAGTAGCAGCGCATGATGCCGGCGAAGTTTTGTTGTCGAAGTGCGGTCAGTTGATCTGGAAGAATCGAATGACGATGACATTAGAGTGCGCAAGTTTTGAGCGTTTCCTAGAAAAGGAACGTCTGACGCAGCGGGACGACAACTGCGCTGGATATAGTGTGAGTTTTTCTGGAAGAGAAGCATTCAAGACTTTGGACTGAGGTCTTTTCATGCATAAGTTGCATGGTAGTGCGAGTTGTTTGTGCCCGTTGTTTTGAATGTACCTGAGTAGATTGTGAGTTGTATTGTATTTGATAACTACCGAGCGTGCATACTTGTTCATTGTTTGAACTGCATTATTTGAGGCTATAGTTCATTTTGTTGTATACTCCCAGCTCTGACTCAGCCTTTGGACCACAACAGGGGTTCGCTGGTGCACCAAAGGGACTAGCACTAAATCGTCCGTGCTTTCGTGGCGCATTTCGGGGCATCATCTGACCAATTTTGCCGGATGAACCGGAATGCCAAAGAGGGATAATGCCATACTGTTACAAGACATTCCTAATTAGTGAGGAGGCATTGCAAAATCAAATCTATATTACTTTGCTTTGTATGTCTGTGGAGTGCTCTTTCAATTATAACACAACAAGCACACATTGATCAACAAATGTCCAAGAACTACTGAGATCATTGTTGGAAACAGTGACGCTAATTTTGGTGTCTGCTGGGGTATGGCAGTTGCACAGAGGCAACTCAGTTTCATGGGTCCATTTGGCCAAATTTCGTCACTTTGCGAATGTGACTTGAGGCCGCTTTTTGAAAATTTTAAAGTGGGTGTGGGCTCTTCGAAGGAATGAATTCAATTCTCGCATTTTACTTGACCACCTGTTTCATATACAGAGTTAGCTTAATTCCTATAGTTATTCATGACGGTCAGTACAAAAAAGGTCACAGAAACCAAGAAACTACACGACACAAGCACTATATAACAACTGAGAGTCTAATGGGGGGAAAACGTGGCATATATAAACAGAAAGGAATCCACTAACAAGACCTTATCAACCCCAACAAATTATCTAATCACGTTTGCTGTAGATATGGAACCACCTCAGCATCAGTGAGAGCAATTGAAGACTCGTTAATACACCTATCTTTTGCATTTATTAATTTGAACGCTTCTATGATTTCACACGCGTCCTGGTCCTTGTGCCTCACCATCACTATAGCGGCTTTGTTTAGCTCGGGTGCGCAGCCGATAAGGATTGTGGCATTGAAGCACAATGCAAACTTGATGCCTGCCTCTGCGTCTGCACACCATCGGAGTGTTTGGCCGGGGCAATGGCGAGGCTTCAACTCACTTTACCAATATTCTCCGCAGTCCGACACCCATGTAGGCGTGCGCAAGACGGAAAAGGGATGGGGGAGGCACCCCCTAGTTGTGTAAGGGGGCACCAAGTCGGCTTAATATCTTTTCTTAGTCGGACCTATCTCGTCATTTGTAATGTGCAGGGTTGATTGATTGATATGTGAAGTTTAACATCCCAAAAACCACCATATTATTATGAAAGGCATCATATAGTGACGCCTTGAAGGAAGCCGTGATTCGATCCCACGACATGCGGGTCATATAATGTGCATGGTTACGGCTATGAAGGATTTTAACTATGATGGTGGCCGACGACCCTTAATGTTTAATTTACTTCCCACCTTTAAAGGCAGCCGTTTTAAAAAGAGTGTCATAGATTTATTTTCATGTTTGTGCTTATTGCTTGGCTTGTTTTCTTTTGGACCCGACCGATAGGGGGGGGGGGCTGCAGCGCAGTTTGCCCTCCCCCACCCCCCTTAATGGCAAACCCTGACTTGCACATTCATGGACTCAGCACAGTCACAGCTCCGCTGGCTTCTACCTTCACATTATTGGAAGGGTTCTGTATTAGGTTGCATATACTAATAATTATGTCGCTGGAATACTTTGGGATAAAAGCCTGCTAAAATACAGTAGTTAAGGTTCTTGTTTATGAGAATATGAGCAAATCAGAAACAGTATTCTTGTTCCTTGTTGGCAGCTCGAGGGATCGCGTAGCTGAACGGGCATGATGAAGCAAAGGTATGCATGCATTGTTTTCCTGCATGCTTCCCTACCGAATGTAGTCTCCCGAAGGGTCTGCCTTGCGTCCGAATCGTACGGGGCAGTAGACGTGGAAGAACTGCTGGAAGAAGGACGAGCAGGAGAGCCACATCCAAGAGCCTGCGTTCACACTCCAGTCGGCGTCCAGAAGTAGCTCATCAAAGACCTTCATGCCTTCCTCCCAGGAAAGCCAGAGGTCGCCTCGAGTCAGGAAACAGGCGACCGCGTGCCTCGCCACGTGATGAATCCAGCCTTCCTCGCGTAGCTGTCGCATGATGGCGTCGATCCACGGGTAGCCTGTCTGACCCTGCACAGAAAAAGAAATTGTGCGCACTTTTATATAGCGACCTGAACGTATACCTCTTTCTCACAGTGACAGCTTTCAGTGATAAAAAACGCCCCACGATGGAATCTCGAAACTCAGTAGCGTGTGCGCTGTCATGATTTGGATCACCATTTCGTTCACACGCGTCATTGGAGTGTGCTCGGGAAGAGTTCGTGGAGGGGGGTGGGGGAAGTTGACTACGGGAGGGGCACAATGTCTGCCCTATACTTTTGCTCAGTCGTACTTGTCGCGTAATGGCCACGCCGGTTATCGACGGCCTTTGATGTTGCATTCCAAGAACTGTGTGCTTCCCATCTTAACTCCCGGAGAACCAGGAACCAAAGGCAAGCCATTGCGAAAAGCACTCATCATCGCTTCGTTTTCATTTTTTTTTATCTCGAGATGTTCTTGAGGACTAAAACAAAAAAAACTTGGGGGGGGGGGGGGGCTTGGGGAGCTGTGCGAACGCTAGTGCTAATGCAGGTTTCTCGCCCCCTGAAATGCCGCCGCGTGACTTACATTAGCCCACTTGGCGAGTGCTTCTGCGTTGACGTCCCAGGGTATCTGCACGCACATGGGGTTGTTGTGCATACGGTCAAAGTTTGGGTTGCGCGTGGCTGCGCAGTAGAAGAACTCGCGCCACAGCAGCTGGCCCTGGAGTGACAGCGGCGGGTTCGAGTTCCTGATCTGCATGCAAACATGCATAACGCTTTTGCCAAAGGGCCGTTCAGCAGGCTTCGGACGCCGGAGAGGCATCGTGGTATTGCTCGGGACTTACCTTTCGGTAAAGGTCCGCCAGCTGGTGGTAGAAGAGGCGAGCCGACAGGCAGCCGAACCGCAGGTATGGACTCAAGCCTGTCTGACTGGCCAGCAATGCTTTGGGGGTCATCCTGGGGCTACCGAAGCTCGCCACCCACGCCTGCTGCATCGCGGGTCATTAATGAATCACGTTTCCCAGCAGCATGGACATGCATAGAGAACAGCGGTAACACGTGACCTGCGTACCTTACGTTCCATGTGTCGTTCCAGGCGCGTCAATGCCTCCGTTTCGCCCCCTGGCCAAACGGCTGCCTTCAAGTTGTCGGTGTCGAAACCTGTGGAAAGACTGCGCGTTTATAAGAAGCCAGCCGCCGATTTCGGGGACAATGTATTGCTTGCCTAGCTCTGCGAGCGTGGGCACGGCGAAACGTTCGTCGTGGTCCTCGTCGATGGGTGTCCGCGGCAGCGACTCGGGCGCCGGCAAGGGCTGCGCCGGCGGCTCCATGTCTACCACGACGCTCTGGAATTGGCGGTACGTGAGCGGCGTCTTTCCGCCGTGGCGCTCCAGAATGCGATCCAGCGGGTAGAGCGTGTGCGACGGTTCGCACACCACGCTCACGCCCATTTCGTGCGCCAGCGCCGTGATCTTCTGGTCGCGGATCGCACCGTACGGCTCCGGGTCTTGCTCGAACGTAAGGTGCGTCACGCGCCATTCCTGCACACGTGCGCGTCTGTTATCCCCGCCTTTCGCGCAAATGGACTTTGGAAGAGGACTGGGTGGTCGGGGAGGCTTTGAAGGATGCCGAGCGGTTATTTTGTAGGTATGACGTGGCTAATTAAGCCTGCAGGGTTCGACATCATCAAAGATGGCAAAATGAATTGCTGTGTCGGGTGGTCTATTACTTCCAGAAATTTAAGTACGAGTCCGACACGTTCATTTCGCGCGCTTTTGGCAACTGATTCTCAATAACGTCAAATAATAAAATTTCTGTTCATAATCCTAGAGGACATTAGCCTAATAGATAAACTGTAACGTAACTTGCATCATAACCATCATTTGGAGACACGCATTATATCAAGATCATCATGTTTTCTTTTTTTTTTCTTCTCTTTTCCTGCCCTCCTCCTCCTATAGGACCTTTATGTCCTCAATCCCCTCTTATATAGAGAGTTGGCGCCAAGCTTACATACGTCGGCAGAATTCATGTTTTTCATTATAGAGCTTTCTCTCTTTCTCTAAAGGATGAATGAATGAATGGAGCGAGATACGGGGTCCAGGTTCAGGTCACACGGGGGTGCTTCTAGGCAACCTGAAACGCGTTGAATCATCTCGGGCGCGGCTTTTGTGCAATGGAAGATTAGGCTTTCGTGCTTGCGTAAGACTGCTGTATACATTAGCTGACTGGGTAACGTTACGCAATAGCAAATCTATTTTTTAAAAAGGGCGCAATGCAATTTGAAACTTGTGTTTTCATTTCTTCTGCTCCATTCAAGACTCTCGGCGCTGACGTGTTGACTGAAGTGCGGCCTGCGCATGGGGTGGCTATTCTGATTACGTGTGCGCAAGATGTGACGTTGCCTGTGCAAGTAACTGGCGAAATTTTATTAAAAATTATAGGACTGTTGTGCAAGCGCTAATGCATACCATTGGTAGACAGCGCTGATGTATATCTCTGAATATCTGGTTCCGGTGACATTAGCTATCAACAATTAAAGTCGTCATCACCAGCCTATATTATGTCCACTGCGGGACGAAGGCCTCTATTGTCTACACCCCACTCTGTCTTGTGCGAGCTGATTCCTTTTTTATGTGTTCAGATTTCTTAATTCCGTCGCTCTTTTGCCGCCCTCGCTTGCGCTTTCGGTCTCTTATATAGTGTCGATTCCAATGTTCTAGTCATCTCAATTCATGACGTGCCCTGCACCAGTTATTTCTTCTCCCGATGTCTGTACCATAGATATCAGCTTCACCTGTTCTCCTTGCTGCCTCCCAATCTCTTTGAGTTGAAGGGACCCTGCAACACGTTTCTAAGTAACCATCAAATGGCGTCTCGAAAAAGTTCATTGCCTCAGGAATCGACCACTGCGAAAATTCTTAGAATCGGTCAAGCCACCACGCTGTGCATACTACAAACGCGAATCCCTTACATTCCCTCCTCCACCTCGTATTCCCGGACCTTTACACTATAGCTTCTACTTCCAGTGCTCGAGCACTCAATCGGCTACGCTTCCTCCAATGTCCTTGGAGTGTCCGGCTCAGTATACACACACTAACACACCAACAAGACCCAGGCTCGTAGCTGAGGAACTTTTTTTTTTTCGAGGGGGGGGGGGGGGTATAGAGCACTTGTTTAAGACCTTGAAAAACTGCTATTTTTATCGTTTTTCCTCGGTAAAACATCCCCTCCTTACAAATTTCGGATGGAAGAAGCCCCCCCTCCCCCCTCTACCTGCTTACGGGCCGCGCCAAGACCGTACCGTCGACGCTGACTGTGGCTCTGTGTAGCTGCGTCCGCGTTGAACGGCCCTGGGTAACAGCACGCTTGTGAAGCGGTAGGCAAGCCCATGACGTCCCCTCATGGGAGGCCGAAGCCCGGCCGCCTAAAATTGCTGGTTTCTGCCTATAATGTTAATTCCTCCTCCCCCTTTAAAGTACTACTAAAATTTATCGCAAGCTGCAATTGCTTTCTCTCTTTTCTCATCGCGGCGAATGCCCTGGAAGTTAAGCGGAGAATGATACATGACACGGGGGAAAAAAAGTTAGATCACGGGCTCATCATGACCTTGAGCACTTTTTTTTTCCTTTGAACGCGTGGCTAACTTTCATATGCAGCTCACGATACGCAAATCAGCCAATGACCATGAATTTGGGTATACTGTGCGGTCATTTGAGTATGTTACATCATTTGTCGAGAGAGGAGAAAGCGATTTTTAGTTGACTGAGAATTCATTGTAAATTCCTGGCCGCTCGCTGCGCTATAATGTTTGGCTCGTCTGTCCAAGAGACTCGACTACTGATCGGCAACGCTTTCTGCGAATACTGAAAAGGTGTTGCAGGGCCATCGGAGGCTGGTTGGTTCTCAGCTCCTATAGAGTTCCTTTGTTAGCCTCCGCGTTTCTGTCCCGCTGGCAAATTACATTGGTTGCACACTTTCCGCTTCAGTGACAGTAATAAGTTGTCGGTCACGATTTGAGAATGTCTTCGGTACGCGCCCATCCCATTGCTATTCTTCTGTTGTTCCCTAGGGCCTTTATAACGGTGTCACACGGGCACTTTTAATCGCGATCAGTGTCGATCCGGATTAACCACGATCCAGATTAGGTGCTGCTACACGGTCACCTTTAATCTCAATCAGGCGTGACCAAGATCAAGACTATCGCGATCTGCCTGAGAGATCGCGATTTTGCTGTCATCTACAACCCCTAGCCGAGCTTTTTGAGGTACAGTAAGCAAGAAAATCAAGCATACTTCAATAAAAACACTGATTTAAAGCAGCTAGAAGTTTATAAAAAAGCAAATTTTAATCTGTTTAAGTTGGAACAATATCTGGAGCATTGCATATTTTAGGGTTCGCATCGACCGCATGTACTTACGGGAGAAGCAGACGACAAGCAGTCGACCGTTGCCTTCAGCGCTTAGTTCAACTCTCGCCCCGTCGGAGCTGTTGGAGCACCTCGAAGGAAACTGATTGAGTGTCGCAAGCCTTCTGATCACGTCACAACGTACGCGCATTTCGTGGTCGAATGGAGAGGCCTTTGCAGTGATTAACCGCTAGCAGGAGCGACTGGAACAGACTTGAGGCGCCAGAAGTGACTGGCGCGTACAACGAGATAGACGCTTCACTGCGACTATACACGGCTACGAGCGGGGGCCATAAGAAATAAAAGCGATGGTTAACAATTCCACACAGCAATGCAGGTAAGTGCTAGGAAAATTTCATCGAATGATGTATTTATTAAATTACTATTGTCGTGGCATGCAAAGTTTTTTCACGTTCGAGTGGTTCTTGCACAAATAACATTGCTGATAAGGGGCTCTATAGATATACCGTTCGCCTAGTTTTGTCAGTGGCACGTTTTACGGCACGCAAATGCCACCTGGGGCGTTTCATGTGACCCAAGCTCGAACCGGATTAGCTTGGGCCGTGTAGCTGCGGTCATATATGAAGCGAGGGCCGGACTGGTAAATGGTCATTTTTCGCTCCGTATGCCATGGCGAAAAAAAGATTTTGGGGAGAGGATGGAGCAAGCCCGGTGTACCAACCTCCATGGTGACGCCACTGTTAATATCCGGCCTTGATAGACGTACTCTTCTGGCGATACAAAGTTTCGGTTTCCTGTCGCGATTCCTCACTGTTGCGGGACTGCCCATGACATCTTTGTGTTTGCATATTCATTTCCAGTCTTATTCTTTGGCTATTCCTCCATTCAATGCTCAAATCAGCTCTTCGCATTTCATCGCCGTCGTTGCCGAATAGTACGTGTCATCCGCAAACTGCTTTGAACATTGATAATATGCTCCGTTAATGTTCATTGCTAAGTTCCCCACAGTCTATAGTCGTTCAATTCCAATCCTTCTAGACTAGCACTAAATGGCAATAGCGAGTTGTGTGTCCTCCGTGGGCTCAATCGGGATTTTTCTGCTTTTCTTGAGGAGGAGCAGAGTATATAGCTGTGGAGTCTCTGTACAGTCGAGCTTTTTCATAAGATTGGCAAACCGGGGAGTACTTGTCCCTTGTATGAGGAGCCTCTTATAGGCAGGATACCACGGTTTTATATTTTGATCAACTACATTTTTGATCAAGCCAAGTTGCAGTATACCTTATTAGAGCGTCCGCTCTCCTCTCAGCAAGCACGCAGAAACTCTGCCCGGGAGGGGTGTCTGAATATGCCGTACACAATGCCTCGAAATAGCCAACCACATAATTGTGGTTCTAATAACTCAGGCTAGAACACTCCTATTTCAATCAGTGTTAAATAAAATTCAGTGTGATAAAACATGATCCTCGAGCAATGTGCACAAGCATCAGTCCGGTTGTATTGCACCCGGGCATTGGGAGCATGTCGGGGCAAGTGAAGTGGTATCAGCAGGTATCAACCGTTGAGTCGACAGTGCTTCTACCACATTCATGCTTGCCAAAGCTCTACCTACGGTTGGCCAGAAATGGGTACGTTACCTTGAATATCTTGGGAAACACATCGGCTGGCTGTCCGCGGATAACAAACAGACGTGAGTTGAGTTTCCGCAGCCGGGCGTCCAAGTCTTCGAGACTCTGCAGGAGGAACCTGCAGCGCAATGAGCCAATTAACTCCCGTCATGGCCGTGTCACGTCCGGCGTTGGGAGATGCGCCGCCCAAGTCGTGATTGGTTCTTGACAGTATACACTTGAAGGGCATCGCACATAACTCACCTCCACTTGTTGACGCCTGCGTTGGAAGATCCAGCGAACCATGGGTCCAGAATGTACACGCATCGGCAGGTGCGTGCTCCCTGAAGCCCCATCCTAAGCGCCGGTTGGTCGTGTAAGCGCAGTCCCTTGCGGAACCAGTGCACCACGTGGCGCTCGCCGTTGTTGTTGCCGCCCACTGAATTCGCCTGTTGCTGATGGTGTGGAGGCGCCGGAGCCGGCGCGTGTGACATGGCGGCTATCACTACGGGCTCGTCGCTAGATTCCGGCAGTTGGCCCTGGCCATGAGGTTACGTGTACGGTTCTCACTGGCTGCTAGGTCCCGGTCCTAATGCTGTAGTTCGCCTCGACGTTAAGGGCAGCTTCTTCGCTCAACCAGTGTTCGAGGCCGCGACAGTACCCAGCCGCAGGGCTGCGTTGGGAGACGTCATGGTGGTAACGATTGAAGGCGCTGAACGGCTGAAGAGCGAGCACAGCGATGCGAAGTTCTATGGCCACAGCACGGCGTCTTCAACGTGACCCGGCGCGGTGCGAGGATCCCATTGGAGGACTTGGGCGACGTCACGTGAACGGCCTCGCGCTCGGTCACGTTGCACGCGCCGTGCGCGACGCGTTGCCGTGTTCCTCCCCCGCCAACCAACGGCGCCGGAGTCGGCGCAGTGGCGACCTCTCGCCAGTCCGCTTCGGAGTTTTGGGTTGCATAATGGTTTCGATCAGAATGCACGCTCGGTTGCAGCCTAATCGATACAGACGGCAATGCAACGGTGACATTGCGGCGTCGCGCTCGCCGCGTGCTGCGTGAGCTTCGTGCCAAGGCTCATACCATGGTTGCCCTCCCTCTCGTCACCTGCCTCCCTTCCGGCCTGGACGTTTAGTTCGCCTCCGTAACAAAATCTGAACGGGCCTCTCCTTCTGAATGGTCGCTGTAAGAAACCGATTGTTCACGTGACTAGGTGACAAAGGGAGGGGAAAGAAACGTGTTTCACCTGAATGGACATGCGTCTATTAAACAACAAACTATGGTTCGAGAATTGTCGATCAGTTGCCCAGTCTGTGTTGGCCTCAGTTTGTAAACACGAGAAAAAAATTGCGCGCATGCTTTGTGCTCTATATGTATCTTCTTCGACTGCGTGGTGTTCTCCAAGTCGTACTAACACGTTTCTTTACTGCATTGTACAGTCCACGGTGTCCGAAAATACATTTTTTTTCGTGCCCAATGCTAACGCCGCTTTTCCAACGCTATCCTCGTTTGTGTTTCTGGATTACCTTGTTCTAATAATTTGATATATTTTTTCTTTGTCTATAGCACCGTCCCACACAGTCTTGTTACTTAATCCTTATGTGCTTCATTATAATGCAATGTCACAGGTACACCCTTTTATGAAGTGATAAACTCCACGTAGATTGGAGAAAAGCACTGAGGTAAAAGTGGCAACTTGCCACGGTGGGGCGCGCGGCTGCAGACCCGCAGGTCGCGGCATGGAATTCCGGCAGCGGCGGCCGTATTTTCGATGGAGGCAACAGGTGAAATCAGTTCACCTATTTATAGCACGCCTATCTATAGTATTGATAGGCGTGCTCTCGTCTATAGATCGGGTGGTCGAAATTTCCGCAGCCCTCCACTACAGAGCCTCGCATAATCATGTGCTGGTTTTGAGACCTTAAAGGAGCCCTGCAACACTTTTTGATCATGGTAAGAAAACGCTGCCGATTGGTAGTAGAGGCTCCCGACAACACGCGAGCCAAATATTTTAGTTCAGCACGCGGCCTGGAATTCACAATAAATTATCACAGTCAGCTAAAAATAGCTTTCTCTTCTCTCGACAAATCACAGAATAAGCCCAAAAATCACTCGTTGTGAGCCCATTTATCAGCCATTAGCTTATTTGAACATGGCGTGCTCGGTTGTTACAGAGGTCGCCGCGAGAAGCCGCCACTTGTCCACGCTTGTGCGCGCGATTGCAATGAAAAAGCCGCATATTCGAAGAAAAAAAAAAGAAAAAGGGCTCAAGGTCACGAGGCACCAGTGACGTTTTTTGTTTGCCCTTCCCATTCCTCCCTGCTTAGCTTCCAGCGCTTTCGTCAGGACGAGAGAAGAGAGAATGCGATTGCAGCATGCGACAAATCTTTGTAACTCTACATCGCAGTGGACAGATTCTTAAATTTTCTTCGGCGTTGAATTCGTGAGTCAATAAGCTCTTCCAGTGAAATAATTGCATGGTTACTCAAAAAAGTGTTTCAGGGCCCCTTTAAACCCCATCAATTATTATTATTATCATAATCATTATTGTGATTACTTTGTTACTACTACTGGTACTACTGATACTATTACTACTTATAGGTAAAAGTGCTGTTTCAAAAATTTCCTAGTCAATGAGACTCTCAGAACAGTTACGTTAAAGCTTTATTGCAGGGTTCCTTCAACAAGTGAAGGCCCAGCCGTAATTTTCAAACACTGGTCTGTTCCATTCATTAGAACTTTTCTCCCGTCTCTTACTGGTCCTGCTTTCTTGGCGATAACGTAATGGCGGGCCTTATGGTTGCGCTGCAATGGAATACTTGATTTGATATGCTATATAATTTAAGGTAATTCTTACTGTAACAATTAACATGATTATTGCAGCTGTTTAGTATTTTACTGCAGTATACTATATCTTGAAATGCGGTATTTTGCAGTGTAGGCGTTACCAAAAAAAAAACAACAACTAGTAACTCGATACATCAATCGATCGTTGCATGCAAAAGAAAGGAAGCGTTACCTATAAAGTGAAATAGCGTGGTGCAGTTGTCAAGAAAGCAATGAGGCACGTTACCTTCTCACTATATATACTCTGAATGTAAGAATTTTATGAAGTCCACACTTCATATACCTTGGGTGTTTTGAACGTAATAATTTAATTTCTAGAGGCCACCGTCATCATCCTCCCTGATGCTCTTTTTCTTTGCGTGCGCGCGCGCGTGTGTGTGTGTGTGTGTGTGTGTGTGTGTGTGTGTGTGTGAGTGTGTGTGTGTGAGTGTGTGTGTGTGTGTGTGTGTGTGTGAGTGAGTGTGTGTGTGTGTGTGTGTGAGTGTGTGTGTGTGTGTGTGTGTGTGTGTCTCCGCTGGTCTGGTCTCTTTCCGTCTTACAATACATACAGCCTTTAAAATTTCGAACGAAATGCGTTTACAACTGTGACTTAATAAATTCAACTGCACGAATATGCAGGACCTTATAACTGTCAGTGGGCTAAGGTTGCTAACCAGTATATATATATATATATATATATATATATATATATATATATATATATATATATATATCACGTGATCACTTCTAGCTCTGTGATGTATTTTGAAGCCATTTTTTTCTAAACGTGAAGTATAGTACCCAACTTCATTTAAATTGACAGCTATTAACCACAAAGAAACTCGATGTTTGAAGGGTTCGGCCTGAAAAAGAGCGACCCATGACATTTTGCTGCTGAACGTTATTCCTTATGATTCAAACGTGTCCGCGTACTCAATCACAGTATCGCACAAGTATAAGCAGAGCGATTGCTATAGGGCGTAGGCTTGAAAAACCCGTCACTGCAATAACGAAATGAATTGCCGCTTTCGTTAACTCAGTTATTTTTGAGAAAACCTCTTTAACAGTAGTTCGATATTGCTAACCTAGTTCGTAAATTCGGTTTGATGATAGCACTGAGCTTGTCCCGCCGCGGTGGTCTAGTGGCTAAAGTACTCGACTGCTGACCCGCAGGTCGCGCCATCGAATCCCGACTGCGGCGGCTGCATTTTCGATAGAGGCGAAAATGTGGTAGGCCCGTGTGCTCAGATGTGGGTGCACGTGAAGGGGCCCTGAAACACTTTTTCAGGTAACCATGGAATGAATTCACTGGATGAGCTTATTGCCTCACGAATTCAACGCCGAAAAAATTTCAAGAATCCGTCCCAGCAGTGCGAGTGGGGTTATACAAAGATCAGTCGCATGCTGCAATTGCATTCTATCTTCTCTCGTCCTCACACCCGCAGGTCGCGGGTTCGAATCCCGGCTGCGGCGGCTGCATTTCCGATGGAGGCGGAAATGTTGTAGGCCCGTGTGCTCAGATTTGGGTGCACGTTAAAGAGCCCCAGGTGGTCAAAATTTCCGGAGCCCTCCACTACGGCGTCTCTCATAATCATATGGTGGTTTTGGGACGTTAAACCCCACACATCAATCAATCAATCTCGTCCTCACGGAAGCGCTGGAAGCTAAGCAGGGAGAGATGGCAGGGCCACAGAAAAAACGTTACGCGCGCTTCACGAGCTTGAGCACTTTTTAATTTTATTTCTTTCGAATGCGCGGCTTTCCCAGTGTGATCGCGCGCGCGCGCGTAGACAAGTAGCAACTTTATTCCGTGGTGGTCTCTGTAACGAGCGTGCCTGTCATATTCAAATCAGCCAATGGCTGATACAGGGGTCGTTGTAATTTTCGGGCATATAACGTGATTTGTCAAGAGAAAGCAATTTTAGCTTACTTTGTTAATTTATTGTGAATTGTATGCTGCGTGCTGGGCTATAATATTTGGCTGACTTGTTGTCGGGAGCATACCGATCGGCAGCGTTTTCTTACCATGCTCAAAACGTGTCGCAGGGCCCCTTTAAAGAATCCCATGTGGTTGAAATTTCCGGAGCCCTCCACTACGGCATCTCTCATATTCATATGGTGGTTTTGGGACGTTAAACCCCACATATCAATCAATAACACTCAGCCCTACAGGTATATATTTGAGAAATCGAAATTCACTCGTTAGATCAAGAATTTCGTAAAATTGAGTTTCGTTAGATCGAGTTATGAGGCCATTGCGTCGCAGCCATTTCTTCGGCTTGCTTTCTAACTTTTTAGTGATGGTGGTGGTCGTGGTTGCCGGAAAGAGACGTCGCCGGGGAAACCAGCCCCTAGTGGGTCAGCGTCCCTACAGTTCTAGGTGTAATCCCCAGTTAGGGACCCCATTGGTCGTGACCGCTGTTCTGGCGCGCTAGACCATGCCTTGTTGGGTTGGAAGGTGCTGGCAACCGAGCAGGGCCGCCTCCCAGTACTCTCTGGTTGTATTTGGGTTCGGGAGTAAAGAAGGATTGAGCTGGCATGCCCATACCATGTGGTAGGTGTCAGCCACCTCTGCACAGTACTGGCAGAGGCCGAAAAGGAAGAGTCAAAGTGTTTAAGCACTGCCAGGCACACTAAAGTATTGGTAAATAGCCGGAGAAGAGTTCACTCGTCCGCCTTCCTGAGTCCTTTGCAGGGCGGAGGAAAACGGCGGTGGGAGTCCCGGTAATGGGTAATTATCTCTCTATAAGTTAGGAGAGGAGTGTTTTCTTCTGGAACACAGGGGTCATCGGTAAGCGAGGCAGTGGCCCGGGGAATAAGTGCGCGGGCGACAGCGTGCGCCGCCTCATTGCCTGCGAGGCCCTGATGGCCAGGAGTCCAGATTATTGAACGCGGAGAGGGGTAACCTACTCGCGGACAAAATTTAAGAATTTTGGCAGCTAGGGGTGCGATCCATCCCGGTTGAAAATTTCGACAAGCTCCTTTGGAGTCTGATAATATAATTTGAGAACTGTCGTGTGATATAGCCACAGCTATGGCCACCTCTTCAGCATGGGTAGCATTGGTTGCTCGGAAGGACAAACCATCCACCTGCCTGTCTTGGTGGACCACGGCGGCCGTATACCAACCCCCGTGGTAAGGGCCGGCGATGTCCGTGTAAAATACGTTTTGTTTAGAGCCGAATAGGTGCCGGAGAGCAAGAGCCCGCGCCTCTCGACGGCCATCTTGCGACTCACGTGCGACTCGCGGGACATATTGGTGGGGAGGAGTCGAACATGCATTGCGTATTTGCAATGTTCGGGCATTCTTACCCGCTCCTCCGTGTAGAATTCATGCCCATTGTGTAGGCGATCTAGGAGTCGTCTGCCTGGTGAGGTCTGCCTGGCGCGTTTATTAATTTTTTTAGGTGAGCCTCCCGGAGCTCCCGGTAGGTACTTACTACTCCCAAGGCAAGAAGTTTTGCAATTTTAGTGGTAGTTTAGTGTATAGTGGTACTGACCCAATTTTTCGGCGTACCCGTTTATGAATATGATGGTTTCTTTAGTATGGGGGTTAACCAGAAAGGAAACAGCTTCTGTGTTAAGTCACAGTGAAGAACACAGCATTCATTCTGGCTGTTTAACCGGGGACAACCCTTAGAGAGAGAGAGATATAAATAGAGAGGAAAGGCAGGGAGGTTAACCAAGCTTGGCTCGGTTGGCTGGACCATCTAAAATTTTCAAAGCGCCTTATGGGATGGGGTGCGTGTGGCCATTGGAGGTCGAGGCCTCTACCTGAGCTCTATCATATCGTATAACGTATTCGTCTGACCGTGGTTTAACTTCAGCGTGTGGACGAACTTCTCCGGTTCCTTTTGTATACCATCCTTTCCATAACACGCGACGTTCATCATGACTGACTGAGATGTCGCATAGATTCAATATATTGCACGCTTTGAGTTGTGAGGCCATTTAATCAGAAAACCCTGCCCGGATCGGATTAGATCGAAATTGAGAAGAGTTCATGGTTTTAAGTGGCAAAAAACTGACATCCTGACATGGCTTTTTTTTAATGTTATTTAGTGCAATTTTTTTTTCGTGAACAATTCTAGAAGGTTAAATTTAAGGGCCGTTAAGCATTCCTCGCTGAGCAGGTATTGTTATTGGGAACTGCTATGCTCAATAACAATGTGGAGGAGACTCCTGAATAGCCCCTGAAAATGCAGTAAACAGGCACGTCCTTCTCTCCTGTATGGCGTTTTTCGTCTGTCGCCCCACCGCGGTGGTCTATAGTGGCTAAGGTACTCGGCTGCTGACCCGCAGGTCACGGGATCGAAACCCGGCTGTGGTGGCTGCGTTTCCGACGGAGGCGGAAATGTTGTATGGGCCCGCGTGCTCAGAATCGGGTGCACGTTAAAGAACCCCAGGTGGTGGAAATTTCCGGCGCCCTCCACTACGGCGTCTCTCACAATCATGCGGTGGTTTTGGGACGTTAAACTCCACATATCAATCATCATCATCGTTTCTACTTTGTCTGGCGCACTTCGTGAGGCAAGAACGGCGATTCAGGTGTCTTCGTTACGGTGCATATTCAGCATCAGCGCATCGCCCAGCCGTTCTTCTTTGTCTCGCCCTTCTATATCGTGGGCAATATCGACTGATTTCACTTTACTTTGTGTTCGAGACTGCGCATGCTGAGACGAGTGCGTGTATCCGACAAGTGCGAAATCCTGGCAATCTCAACGCGTAGTCCTCGCGCTGTACTCGTGATTTTAATGAATAAGTGGCGAGGTGGAGATATCGCCTCTATGAAGGGCAGCAAAGGCAAGAAACTCCTCCCTCGTCTTTGAACGCCGGGTGCCCTTTAACAACTGCATTCTATAGATAGCTGCAGTGATGTCGGAGATCGTTGATTGAACGTGATTACGTGTACTCCTACGGAACAACACCTGCCTGGTACAAAATTATTGATATTTTGTTGTTCTTGTTGACGATGATGCGGTGGGCAGCGGAGTGCTTGACCCCTGCCTGATCTCACTCAACCGCACATCGTACCGGTATCGCATCTAATTTCCGGGATCAGTCCACGCTTGCCTTCTTATTGTTGACGCACAAGCACTAAGAATAAACGGAACATTAGCTGTAAAAAGAACGAAACAAAAAAAGGCAGATCCCACGTAGAGTAGGAATCGATGATATTCGAAGCATGAATGAGAAATGTTATTTCACTCTAAAATCAGCACGACGTTACCAGGTGGAGGTAAATGATGCCGTACATGACTTCCGTGTCATGATTATCATGTTTCAATGTGTCGTTTACCTTCGTCATGTATTCACATCAAGTGATACCAAATTTGGTATATGTGGAGCTTGCGAAGTGGCCGGGAGCGAGCTATGAGCGTGGTATCTTGTGATGTTCTTATATGACACGCGTGTCAGTATTATCATGTTTGCACAAGTCATATATCTCATCATTCATTGACGTCACGTAACACCAAATGTAGTAATCGTGGAGTTAGCAAAACGGTCGCGAGCGCATCGTGAAAGACCCAATATACTCTAATGTATCGTCGACTTGTGCGCATGCTGGGCATAGTGACGCTATTTCAGCAAAACGCGAGCACTCTATAGTCTGACGCCAGGCGTGACCATGTCCGTCGGCGCGACCCGACGGCAACTGGCACGAAATGCGACATGCTGCGTTTTGTGCTGATGCCACAGAGTAACATTCATCATCATCATCATCATCATCGTCATCATCATCATCATCAGCCTGACTACGTCCACTGCAGGACAAAGGCCTCTCCCATGTTCCGCCAGTTAACCCGGTCTTGTGCTTGCTGCTGCCAATTTATACCCGCGAGCTTCTTAATCTCATCTGCCCACCTAACCTTCTGTCTCCCCCTAACCCGCTTCCCTTCTCTGGGAATCCAGTTAGTTACCCTTAATGACCAGCGGTTATTCTGTCTACGCGCTACATGCCCGGCCCATGTCCATATCCTCTTCTTTATTTCAACTAGGATATCCTTAACCCTTAAAAAGGATGTAGGCGCGTAAGTCTGTACTACCTTCATCTTGTATCTTTTATTCAGTTTAATTACAATACCTACCACCCGTTCATTAATGCTATAGTATTTCTCTATGTTGCCAGCTATGTTTCTGTGAATTAGGAACCCCACTCCCAGTTCTCTTCTGTCTGCCAAGCCCCGATAGCAAAGGACGTGCCCATTCTGTAGCACCGTATAGTCCTCAACTATCCTCCTAACCTCACTGAGCCCTATTATTTCCATTTAACACCCTCTAGCTCCTCGAATAGTACAGCTAGACTTCCCTCACTACATAAAGTTCTAGCGTTAAACGTTGCCAAGTTCAGGTTCCAGTGGCGGCCTGTCCGGATCCAGAGATTCTTAGCACCCTCTGCTGCGTTGCAAATCTGACCGCCGCCGTGGTCAGCTGGTTCGAAGCTGCTGGGGACTGAGAGCCGTGAGTTATTTGACGTATGCATGTGGGAGGTAGTGGCCAGATACCGCACCAAGGTGGCCAATCCCTCTCTGGTGAGGGAGTGCGTTCCCGGTGGTGGTTACCGGTGAGGTCGCACCCCAGGCCTCTTCATGCAGTTCCATCAACACGCTGTTTTTTTTTTTTTTTTTTAATCCGGTTGGGAACTGCGCGGCACCGGGATTTGAGCCACGGACCTCTTGCATGCGAGGCGGATGCTCTAACTACTACGCCATCGCCACACAGAGTAACATTACTCTATGCATATGCGTTACTCAACACTGCGTCTCCCTCTTTTTCTTGACGGAGGGACGCCGGACGCGCTGAAACGCGCATGCGTCAATGCAACGCAGTGCGGCGCGTGCCTGCGAGTATATGGCAGGACCGGCGCCTGGTGTGGCAACGCTGGCGAGCACGCGCTGCGCGGCATGTCGAAATGTATTGGTGCTTTGACTGTGACATGTAGTAATGTCTCACATGACACGCATCTCATGATTATCATGTTTGCACCAGTCACATACTTTCGTCATCCATTGGTGTCACGTAGTACCAAATTTGGCATATGTGAAGCTAGCGCAACGGCCGCGAGCGCATCATCAGTGTGGCATGTAATTGATTGATATGTGGGGTTTAACGTCCCAAAACCACCATATGATTATGAGAGACGCCGTAGTGGAGGGCTCCGGAAATTTCGACCACCTGGGGTTCTTTAACGTGCACCCAAATCTGAGCACACGGGCCTACAACATTTCCGCCTCCATCGGAAATGCAGCCGCCGCAGCCGGGATTCGAACCCGCGACCTGCGGGTCAGTAGCCGATCAGTGTGGCATGTAGTCATGTTGTTACATGACACGCATGTCGTGATCATCATGTTTGGATGTGTCATTTACCTATGTCGTCCGTTCGCGTCGCGTAATACCGAGTTTGGTACATGTGAAGCTTGCGAAACGGTCGCGAGCACATCGTGAGCGTAGCATGTAGTCATGTTGTTACATGACACGCATCTCATGTTTATCATGCCTGCACCAGTATCATACCTTCGTCATTCATTCACGTCCCGTAATATCAAATTTGGTATAAGTGAAGCTAGTGAAACAGCCGCGAGCACATTATGATCTTGCAGTGCACTCCTGTTGTTACATGACACGCATGTCATGATTTTCGTGTTAGGGTCTGTCACTTGTGTTCGCCATGCAATCATGTCATACCATAGCAGTTTTGCAAAATGCCATGTGAACGAAACCAATGCATGAGCTGCAGGGCCACGAAATGTAAATCATGACATTCATGACACACATGTCATGATTTTTATGTTATGACCAGTCAAATGTGTTTTTCTTAGTCATGATATGCCATACCAAGTTTGGTACTGATACCATTATCGAAACGACCTGGAGAGCTAAAAATCGTAGGCGGCTAGATAGATAGATAGATAGATAGATAGATAGATAGATAGATAGATAGATAGATAGATAGATAGATAGATAGATAGATAGATAGATAGATAGATAGATAGATAGATAGATAGATAGATAGATAGATAGATAGATAGATAGATAGATAGATAGATAGATAGATGGATGGGTGGACGGACGGACGGACGGACGGACGGACGGACGGATGGACGGATGGACGGATGGATGGATGGATGGATGGATGGATGGACGGACGGACGGACGGACGGACGGATGGATGGATGGATGGATGGATGGATGGATGGATGGATGGATGGATGGATGGATGGATGGATGGATACGCTCAAAGTCGCCGAAGTTCGCTAAGAAATGCTTCGCATTTAAAAAAAAAATTGGTGGGCACTGAGCTGACTGGTCAGTGAGCTCAGTGCTTTTCGAGGCGCTCGCTCTATACTGCTCAGCGGTTCTAGAACTTGCTACCTTTTGACCGACGCTGTAGTCCTTCCTCTTTGATGAGATCATTATTCGAGAGAAGGAGAGTATGGCGCCCTTTTATGCAAACCGGTGACTCCCGGAAATTTTACAAGACTGGAAGCGTGGGCTTGTTGTTCTGGCAACAATTGAGTGTTGAAGATTGCGTGAGTTAGTCTGTCGTACTTGAACTATAGTGTAGCGAATTACGGTGAACAAGAAATGGCCGAGCAGACCGCGACACAGAAGGAGAGAGTGCTCTGTTCTCTTCTGTCGTTCTGCTCGGCAATTCCTTTCTTACCGTAATGCGCCATACGCGTTCACATATACTGGCAAGCTTGTTCGGCGTGCGAACATAGAAAAAAAGTCTATACAGAGCAGACCGAAAGAGCGCTGACTTCCAACTGTTGGAAGTCAGCGCTCTTTCTGCATGCTCTGTTCTTCTTTTTTTCTGCGTTCGCGCGCTGAACAAGCTTGTCAGGATGACTCCGCGAAAGCTTCCTTCCGGGACCACAATTCCCCATTCTTCGGGGAACACAACTAAGTGGAGTGGGCCTTTGCTTCCTGTTTGCGCGCAGTGGAATTCATGGAAGACAATTTTGGGATTTCGAGCAAGTCTCTATGAAGAGCTCATTGCTTTTCCTTTCTGGACAAGGAAGGTCAAGGAAGAACTGCTACAAAAAATTTAAAAAACGCAACCGGTGTGGTGGTAGAGCCGGGAGGCCGAAGCGAATTTTCATATTGGGCTCCCGGTCTTCAACAATAGGCGCAGAACGAACAAGGGACAAGAAAGGTAGTTTAAGTTACCTTTCTTGACCATTGTCCGTTCTGCGCCGATTGTTGAAGACGGGCAGTTTATACCGGACAGCTAAAGCTACTTGCAAAAGTACTCCACGGGCCCGCTAGGGTTTTGTCTGGGTGCACCAGAGAAGCTATGTATCGTATCGAGCAGTGAAAGTTCTTTTTCTAAAACTGTTTTTAATACTGAAGCTCCTATTTCATTCATAACACAATCGATTAATGAAGCTGAGACCACAGTGCAGTGCACATGACCATGTGCTGAAATGATAGGGTTCTGAACAGTTCAGTTAGTTTGATGCTCTATTAAGGCGAGTATAGTATGCTCGCTTGTGCCCGATGAGGTCATGTATCAGGCGCGTGTACTTCCTGCGCTTGTTCCACGTTGCGGGTGGCGCAGCCGTGCAGTTTTGTTGTTACAAGCACTTCAAAACTGCGGTGGTCTTCCCTCGCACGAGACATCGGCACGTCTTTCATCTTTCTGGAGTTTGTCACCACCAGCGTAATTTAAACAGAGCCATCAAATAAAGTGTTCTGCATTTGCATTTGTTTTGCACCCAAAGTATACCGCGCACTTGTGGACGGACAGTCGGACACGCAATACACGCATCTCGTTTTGCCGATCTGAGTACGCTGTCCACTCCTCTTTCTTGGGAACGTGCAATCAAAGGCATTTGAAAATTTGTTGCAGCCGTGACGACACGGCTGATTGCATCCCCTCCCCTCCCACAAAGACAGAAATCTTGCTGACACCAATGCCTACTCGTGCAGTGTAAAAAAAAAATCTATGAATTCACAGCGCTGAAAACACAGGTACCAAGGAGGAGGGCAGGACGTGTACAGTGCACGTTCTCTCCCCTTTCTTAGTTTCTATGTTTTAGACCCTATGGCTTCACTATATGTAACACACCAAGTAACCCAAAGTCTGTTCTCGTAAGAAAAAAAATACACAGATCTCCACGAAGTGAATGATGACGTGCGGCCGAAGTCTATGTCTTAAAGTCCATTATGTCTACGTTGACGGACAGATGGACGCACGGACAGATTGCGCTGGTGGTCATGTAGCTTTTTTTATTACATAGATGTTTTCGTTTTTCGTTGTGCAGATGTTCAGTTTTGTTTTGTGGAATGTGACGGATGCGGACAACAAGGCTAGGCCTTAAAGAACTTTTCCATAAAATATTTCTGATGTTCTCCTGGCGCGTAACATTACTATCCCACACTCCGTCGTAACCATGGCCTCTAACCGAACATATTTACCTGTTATCGATTTCGGTTTCATAAAACAAGTGCTACCCCAAGGAATTTCGGTTGCCACGCTAAGCCCCTAATTGACGACCACGTCATTTGTTTTACGGCAGACGTATGTCCCGAGCACCCACATCACTCGCAGTATGCCACGTGCCTCGATGCGACCTTACGCTCCATGATGGCCCTGGACCTCGAACCTGAGATGTCAACCGCGCTATGCCGCCTTTTGGCTTCGTACCGTGACATATTCGACATTGACAGCCGTCCAGTCGGCCAGACTTCATTCGTCAAGCAACGCACTAACACAGGTGATTCTCATCCCATTCATCGGTGATCATACCGGGTGCTGCCACCGAGCGTAAAGTAATTCAACAAGAAGTCACCAAGATGTTAGCCAAAGGAATTATTGAACCCTCTTCGAGCCCTTGGGCTTCCGCCGTTGTGCTCGTTAAAAAGAAACATGGCACGTGGCGCTTCTGCGTGGATTACCGTCATCTGAATAGAATCACGGAAAAGGACCTTTGCACTTTACCCCGCATTGATGACGCTCTTGATTGTCTCCACGGCGCCCGATTCTTTTCTACAATAGACCTACTTTCCGGCTACTGGCAGATTGCTGTCGACGAAAAAGACCAAGAGAAGACAGCATTTGTAACTCCATACGGCCTATATCAGTTCAACGTTATGCCGTTAGGTCTATGCAACGCCCCAGCCACGTTCGAGTGCATGATGGACTCTCTGCTACAAGAGTTTTAATGGTCTCAACATGTCTTTGTTATCTTGACGCTGTCGTTGTATATTCCCCAACATTTGTGACCCACCTTCAGCGTTTGTCAGCCATTCTCGACCTAGGTAGGGTAGCAAACTGGACGCATAGTCTAGTTAACCTCCCTACCTTTCCTACATTTCTTCTCTCTCTCTCTCTCTCGACATATTCCGCACTGCAGGCCTTCAATTAAACTCGTCGAAGTGCCACTTCGGACGCCGGCAAATTACAGTGTTAGGCCACCTTGTCGACGCCTCTGGTGTGCAGCCGGACCCCGAGAAAATTCGTGCAGTCACCAGTTTTCCTGTACCCCAGTCAGCCAAAGACGTCCGGGGTTTTGAAGGACTTTGCTCATATTTTAGAAGGTTTGTGAAAGATTTCGCAACCATCGCTCGACCGCTCACAGAGCTTCTGAAGAAAGACGTCACATGTACGTGGGGTACCGACCAAGCTGCCGCTTTTCCTCACCTAATCACGCTACTGACGACTCCACCTATATTGGCTCACTTTGACCCATTCGCTCCGACAGAAGTCCGAACCTATGCTAGTGGTCATGGAACCGGAGCTGTCTTAGCAAACGCCAACTGGGACACGACCGAGTTGTCACCTACGCTAGCCGCCTCCTCACAGCTGCTGAGCGCAACTATTCCATTACAGAGCGTGAATGTCTTGCTCTTGTTTGGGCAGTCTCAAAGTTCCGCCCATATTTATATGGCACTAATTTCTCTGTGATAACTGACCATCATGTGCTATGTTAGCTTACGTCACTGAAGGATCCTGGCAGGCTCGGGCGCTGGGCTCTGCGACTGCAAGAGTATACCTACACGGTGACGTACAAATCCGGACGCCTACATCAGGGCACAGACTGCCTGTCCCGCTACCCGGTAGCTGAGTCGAGCACTATGCCTGACGCCAACACCGAGCCTTGCGTCTTTTTTCCTTCGCAAATGACATGCATCGGTGACGAGCAGCGCCATGATGCGCCCTTGTGTACTATCATTGAGCACCTTGAATTACCATCTTCCAATCAGTCCAATCGCTCATTCGTCCTCAACGATGGTGCATTATATACCGCCAAAGTTTTGAGCCGGATGGATTGGCTCTGCTGCTTGTCATTCCGAAACACCTTCGCTCGGACGTTCTACATGAACTTCATGACCTTCCGACTGCTGGTCACCTTGGTGTGTCACGCACTTATGACCGAATACGCCGACGCTTCTTTTGGCCAGGGCTTGCACGCTCAGTCAGAAGATAAGTTGAGGCTTGTGAGAAATGTCAGCGCCGCAAAACACGATCGACACTTCCCGCCGGACGCCTTCAAACACTTGATATTTCGTCAGAACCGTTCTTCCACGTTGGATTGGACCTACTTGGCCCTTTCCCATTGTCTTCCTCTGGTAACATGTGGATAGCCGTGGCCACCTACTACGCCACGCGTTATGCCATCACACGAGCTCTTCCAACAAGCTGCGCCACAGATGTCGCCAACTTCCTCCCCAAGGACGTGATTTTGCAACACGGAGCCCCACGGCAGCTGCTTACAGACCGTGGCCGCACTTTTTTGTCGAAGGTCATAGCCGACATCTTGCAGTCCTGTAAAACAACACACAAGCTGACTACGTCATACCACCCGCAAATCAATGGGCTCACGGAGCGTCCAAATCGAACTCTTACAGACATGCTCGCTAAGTGTGTTTCTACCAACCACACCGACTGGGATCTCGCGTTGCCGTACGTCACATTTGCCTACAATTCTTCGCGCCATCACACTGCCGGTTACTCTCCATTTTTTCTGCTGTTTGGCCGAGAACCAACATTGCCTCTAGACACCGTCATACCGTCCCCTGGACTACTGACCAGTGAATATGCCATGGACGCTATCACTCGGGCCGCTCACGCATGCTAAATCACCCGTACTCGCCTTGTGAACTCTCAAGAGAAGCAACGGCGCTTAATGACCAATGACAGAGCGCCGTACGCTTTCCGCCCGGTTATTCGGTCCTGCTCTGGTCATCGACCCGTCAAGTGGGCTTGTCAGAAAAATTGCTTACTCGCTACACAGGTCCATACCGAGTCTTTCATGTGGTTACTCCTGTAACATATGAAATTGGTCCCGTCGCCCCGTCGCCTTCATGTGCCCAACAGGCTACCAATATTGTACATGTTGCGCGCTTGAAGCCCTACAACTCTCCTAGTGAAGGTGACATTTAGATGCGCCGAGACAGTGCTTGTGCCGCCAGGGGTTATGCTACATGCATGTATATTGATATTCTAGCGGGCGACGCGCGTGTGTGCCTGACGAGGAAGACGAGGGGTTGTCTCCGCTCGATCGCTGGTGAACCGGTCACACCATTACCGCTGGTTTTGAATACATTTAACCCCACCCTCGTCGATACGGCGTCTCTTCTTTTCCGTAACAATATTGCCTATTTGATTTCTGTGAAACAGGCAACCTTAAGGTAATTGTAGACTAGGTGCCTATGTAGTTAACATTTCACTATTTTGTGCTTTATTCGCCCTCCTTAACATTTTGTATTTTACATTCAAGTCAATTAAATGTTTTTATTTTCTTGATCTATCATGAGGGTGGCGAGGAGAGGCATGCGAGCCTGACAAGAGTTCCCGCCCCCCGCGTACACTAATTCGCACAGTGTTTGTTTCGTAATCTTTAATGTTATTTTGCAATAGCAATAATCGAAATGCCTGCGCGGAGTCTCTTTACATAGACTACCTCTATACCGTAATGTTGTATGCTTTATCGAGGAAAAAAACGTAATGAAAAACGTAATGGTTATCGAAAAAAAAAGAAAATTAACGAAGCTTACCTCTGTCATTCCTCCGCAATCATCAGTTTTATTCAATGTGTCTTTGCTGTAGGAAACCACAATAAGCATTTTCTAAAATCTCAAGTTTAGACAAAACCAGAATTATACCCAAAATGTCCATTTAGCGAGAAATATTTGTGCAAATGAACCGAATCTTAGCACTGTAGTAGTAGCTTAAAGGTGCCTATACAGTTACATGTGATGACTTGTGACGTTCTGGCACATGATGAAGCGATTTTTCTCCATTATGACATAATACACAAAATGAGATTCAATCACTGACGCTATCGCAAAAAAAAAAAAAAACATCACAGACCCCTCAAACAATTTACTGCAATTCTGAAGGCGTGACTGTTCTAGTAATTATGGATTCGCAGATTTTGTAGTAATCAAGAAAATGCTTCTATGTGAGGGTGTTCAAGATCAGGCTTGCTCACTCAGGAGTTAAATAATCAGAAAAGTAGCCGTCGTTGCAGAGAGAAACAAGCGAAATTTGCTTTCAAAACCAAGTTGATAAGTTTTATCAACGTTGTAAGAACTATCATAAAACGTATCATATTTAGACATCCTTCGAGAATACTTTCCTTCGCTCTACAAGTTTTACTTTATTCTTTATTGTGCATAAATTTCATACACGAAATATAACGGTAACGGTAATCTTTGTAACGGTAATATTTGTGCGTTACATCAATGAACTTTCGAGAACGACGGGTTATGCGATTGGTCTCGCCATGTTGAATTTAGTCGATATTTTTTTTCCTTGTATATAACACAGTTATTAAGAAAACTAAGTTTCTTTTCGGGCTACTGGTTGGTATGTGCTTAAACTATATAATACTCAACCAAATCTAAAATATCCATCTTTGGATCGGTGAAGCATGGTCAGGGGGACTAACTGCGGTTATGCTGGCCGTGGTTAGCGGTATTCTTCGTGTGACATTGGCATTAATGGGTTTCACTTGAAACTGAGGGATGCCAATCAACGTAGCCAGTGAAAAAGAAGTTTTTCTTTTGCTCTAACAGAAAAAAAAACTTCACGTTTGGCGTTCCGCTTGCGTTTTGCGTCATGCTTATTCTCGATCGACAGCGCACCTGTATAGGCCTCTTGGATAGGCTAGGATTCTGCAAAAAGCCGCTCATAGTAATTAACCTCTAAGTCAAGTACGCTGGACTTGTCAAGTCCAATGCGGTCGTCATTCACCGCATCGTGTTGCATGCTCAGCGAGTATTGCTGCAGTCTTCCCCCACGAAGTGTTACAGTCGGCACGTGACATGCATGTGAACCTACCCATGCGCATTTTCTTCGGGTAGCCTGTCTTTTGGACGTTGAAAAGCACAGGTGCCAGCAATCCACCTGCTACTATTCATGTTCACGAATGGCATGTCCGTAAGTTTCTCGTGGCGGATTTCATGGCTTTCTTCAAGCTTTCTAGCGATGGCGCAACTCTCCCCACGGGGATTCGGTGCGTCTTTATAAATTTGTCCCCACCGTTCCCGAAAACAAAGGCGATTACGCCCGCGGTGTCTTCGTTAATGCCTCGCAGACCGACAACAGTCTGACTAAAGAATTTGTCGGGCTGAGCTCTGGGAAAAATGGCGCCCACAAGATGAAAAAGTAACGTGTAACATGGCACCACATGTCACCGAAAACTGGTTATCTACTCGCGTTACCATTTTGACAGTTCCAAAATTGCAACCGTGCTAAAACAACTAACAATGAGAAGCTTGCAAGAAGTACAATGACTTTCGAGAACGAGAGGAATCAAAGGATGAGCTGGACGCACCTGTTTGTTCTGCACAGATATGTAAATACGCCAGAAATGTGTTCCAGAGGTGGAAGTCTATAGGAGCGACGAATGTCGACGCCTCTACGATTCGCTAGACGGATGTTGGACGCCTCATCGGCTCGCGAAAGTGGCTGAAGAAACTTTAGCGTGGGAGAATTTGTGTACTTTGTTTTGTTTCGTGTCTGGAAATATGTAAGCTGTGCCGTGCACAAAAAAACTTATACATTGTAAATGCTAGCAGTGCACTATATGTAAAGATATATATCTTATCCCCCTTTCTTTTGGCTGTTTATGCGTATTACGAAAAGCACGCGTGCTGCACGCAATTAGTTAATTTTCATCTAGGCTAGTATTAATTGGTGGGGTTGCACGTCTCGAAATCACGATGTGATCATGAGAAACGCCGTAGTACGGGGCTCCCGGAAATGTCTAACTCCTAAGGTTCACGTATTTACAAAATGAGTAATAAATTTGGCTTTCCTCTTAATTTTCCTTGCTGCAGCAAGGTACTACTACGCTGAAGACTATGCTGAAGACATATCCAGAAACGTGTGCGATCGGGTTTGCTTTTTCGGACATGCTTTCAATTTCGATAGAGAGCGTAATGAAAACAAAAAGCGCTGGTAACGCACTGCTTTCTGTCGTCATTTCGTCCCTATTTCAAGTGCACTCAAGCTGCAAATGACTTTCCTTGCTACAATATCTGCTAAAACACATTCCATTCGAAGAAAAGGAGGTACATTATGCCGTTTCCGAACAAACGTTCATCGCACCCTGTATGTCCGTCTCCATCGTTAGGCCCTTTTGTACAAGGAAGAAATGTTTTGAAATGTCAATAACAGTGTCATATATAACGCAGTCATCAGCAAACAGGTGGGTTTTACAGGTTAGGTTTGAAGGCAAGTCATTTATGTATATAAGGAATAAAAGGGGACCAAGAACCGAACCCTGGGGTACTCCGGACGTTACTGGAAGAGGATTAGAGGTACGATTGTTGATATTAACAGGACAGGGAATCACCGTGCTCGTGCAGCACCGTAATTCGGTGCGATTGTGACTTCGTCAATGCATTATGGATATATACGTATAACCCGACACTGTACAGCGCAGCGTGCGGCCGTTTTAGGTAATATTGCCGCAGTGTTCAACCAACGGGCCCATGGCAACTCCGTCTCCATCGTTATGCCCTTTTGTACAAGGAGTTACCTTATGTACCAACTCTACCCGATCTGTAGTAGGGTTCATTTCATTTTATTTCCTTAAAGACCCGCGAGGGGATATTACATAAGGGGTGGGTAATTATAAGGACAAAACATAGAAGCCAAAGATTCAACATAGAAAGTGCTTATTGATATTTTCTATGAACGATGATGGGGCAGGGAACGGTTGCAATTTCACTGGGAAGGCCGTTCCAGTCTGGTGCGGTACGTGGAAAAAACGAGGCAGACAAAGTAGAAGTCCGGGAACAAGGCCGAGCAACTTGAAGCAACTGGCTCGTGCGGTGAGGAGATATGCGTGTTGCGAGAACGATATAAGGTGGGGCATGCAAGGAACTATGAAAAAGTTTGTGGAACAATGACAGGCTGGCAATACGACGGCAAAGTTCTAGATCTGGTAAACCAGATTCTGCTTTCAATCCAGATACGCTGGCAGTGGAAGAGTATGAACAGTGAATAAATCTAGTGGCCCGATTTTGAAGCGATTCGATGGCATGTGTAACATAAGATTGTCGAGGGTCCCAAATTAGCGATGCGTATTCTAGTTTAGTTCGAACGATGGTTTTGTATGCTTGTAATTTTACGTGTTGTGGAGCGAGGCGTAAATGGCGTTTAAGGAAACCCAGTGTTTGATTTGCAGATGAAATGATATTAGTGACGTGCATGTTCCATGAAAGATCGCTACAAAGAGTGACGCCCAAATAATTGTATGACGGAACATTTTCTAGGGGGATGGCATTAACTGCGTACGGATACACAAGCGGCATGCGGCGGCGATGGAATGAAACGACTTTACATTTGCTCGGGTTAAGTTCCGTGAGCCGCCGCTCGCACCATTCCTGAAGGCAGTTTAGGTTGGCTTGTAAGTGTGACTGTTATGAAATGTCAGTAACAGTGTCATATATAACGCAGTCATCAGCAAACAGGCGGGTTTTACAGGTTAAGTTTGAAGGCAAGTCATTTATGTATATAAGGAATAGAAGGGGATCAAGAACCGAACCCTGGGATACTCCGGACGTTACTGGAAGAGAATTAGAGGTACGGTTGTTGGTATTAACGGGACAGGGAATTACCGTGCTCGTGCAGCACCGTAATTCGGTGCAATTGTGACTTCATCAATGCATTATGGATATATACGTATAACCCGACACTGTACAGCGCAGCGTGCGGCCGTTTTAGGTAATATTGCCGCAGTGTTCAACCAACGGGTCCATAGCAACTCATGAAGTCTGCCTCATGTCTGTTTCTGAGCGTTACCTTGGTGCATCGGAAGAGAATAACGCGCCTAGGAAGCAGACGGAGCCCGCACAAGTTCTCACCCTTTACACGGAGGAGCTAACGGCATCTGCTAAGTAACCGCTTCGAGCACCGGGGTCCTTTGAAAAGAAACGGCATCAAAGGACTCCGGAAACGGGGCCATTTTGCGAGTTCCAAATGGGACGCGGGTGTTCGCTTGTCCGATTGTGCGCTGCAAGCTTTTCAACTTTATTCACGTACGAGAGGTGCATTGTGGGCGAAATAAACAGACGCTCTCCCGAAGCGGTTCAGAGAGGATAACGATCCTCCTTTTGAACCGTTACCGAAGCCACGTGCCCCCTGGTTCTCCCGTGAGATACCAGTGTCAATGCACTGAAAGGCGATGCCGTTGTCCTATAAATTAATGAGGCACTACGCCAATACCTATCGCGCCAAACTGCGACCGCGCACACGAGAGCTCTGTGCACTGCTTGTTTTGCCGTGTGTAGTCGTGCGCGGTTTGGTTTCCGACGTGATTCGATCCGCCGTGCAGGTGCGTGCGTGAAGAATTGCTGACAAGGGATGCGTTCGTGGAAGGTTCGCAGTGTCACGACTCGCTCTGAGGCACGGGCTTCAAGACAGTAACAGAGGCCTCATTCCCGAAAGGAATTAGTCGGATGCCGTGCGTGTCCTTGTGCGGCCTTGGAAAAGGGCTGAGCGAGGAGAGTGGAGGAAGATACGTTTTGTTTTTCTTTCTTTTTTTTTTGGACTCGGAGAACTTGTTTCGTGCAAAGGGAACCGCCGAAACGACTAGTCCAGCTGATGGTGACGGAGATACGCTTCGACCCGGGGACATTTTTCCTCCTTTTGTGGCATTCAAAGGAAGCGGCGGGAACCTTTTGAATGGGTCCCCCAGTTTCTTAGCCCCCCCCCCCCCCCCCATGCTTTTCTTTATGGCGACCCCAATACGATGTGCGGCCGGTTCCTGTTCCTTTTTCTCTTTTTGGCGGCTACAATGCGCGTTCGCGGGCTAAATGGAATGTTGCAAAGCCTGTAGAAATAGGTCTCGCGTGGACTTCTGTGCAGGCAGGCTGCACTGTTGAGGCTTTGTGCGGTTGTAGGCCTAAACGCAGTGAGACTTGCGAGTGATCTATAACCGTGATCTAGTGCATATGTCTGCACATGTACAGTGGTGCGACTGACATTGAACACCAGCAGTCCAAAGAGTGCTCATTAATGATAACTAACGAACAATTGCGCAGATTTCTCCGTTATTATTAATATTACGTCTTACAAAGAAAGCTAACCCTTGTATATGCTCTCTTTCCTTTATGTAACTTACTGTTTCCCATGTCGGTGCCACCGTGCAGTAGTTGGCGCCGGTTTCACCACGGGCAGCTTGTTACTCATATGGGCGAAAACGGGACACAATGACGCACCCGGAGTGCTACCTTCCAATTATTTTACTGCGTTCAACAGGAAGGGTAGAAGTACGACGAGAAATTATCAATGAACACATGCGTCGCGCAGACGTGACATTTCCTGATTAGATTAGGGGGACAAAAACTATGCGAACACATTCGTGTTTTAGAATTGTGATCTTGCGCGCGTCACAGTGAGGCCTGCCACTTCATCGTGTTAGGTTTAATGCTTATTATTCTTTTTTTTTTTGTAATCACTTCCGCCTTGTCTCAAATCAGGGACAGCAGTATCTGTAAATAAATAAACCCCTTTAGTCCACTGCACACAGTATTTCGTTTGACGATTCTTGGTATACATGGCTTGCATGTGACGTCACCATTGATGTCCTATAGTGGTGGCTATTTGATTTTGTAATTTCGCACACTTTAGCATGATTTCTTTTTTTTTACTGCTACTAAAAGATGACATTCACATCAGCTCTTTGCGCTATTTTTTTTTAATTCCCTGCGGCAACATTTTC
The DNA here is from genome assembly GCF_013339725.1 of Rhipicephalus microplus. Taxonomy (NCBI): domain Eukaryota; kingdom Metazoa; phylum Arthropoda; class Arachnida; order Ixodida; family Ixodidae; genus Rhipicephalus; species Rhipicephalus microplus. The sequence continues at coordinate 317,483,625 of NC_051165.1, forward strand.
TCACTCTTACATATGCCTGTGCACGCATAGATACCTTTGAACTGCCACCCACCTACGTACGTGGCGCAGTGAGCAGAACCCCGGGCTTGTTATTAATAATCGTTGAGGTTTATTGGCTCAAACCACCATATGATCATGAGAGACGTCGTAGTGGAGGGCGTCGAAACTTCGTTCTCCAGGAGTTCTTTAAAGTAAGTACACGGCCCTCAAGCACTTTCACCTTCATCGAAAAATCGGCAGAGGTTTGATCCCGCGAGTTGCCGGAGAAGCCTTTAAAAATTAAGTGAAACTCCCCATTCTTTTTGCTCAACTTTTGCAGTTCATTTCAAGAAAAAAAGAGAAACGAATGAAATATTGCTCGAAAAATTAAAAACGATTACATTATTAAGTGTTCAGCTTAGTGTAAATCATTACCACGTGTTAAATTGCATTAACTGCATTTCTATGAAGGTCTGACAAGTTTATTACCTTTCTTGAGGCCGATGCTTTAAACTTCGTTGCAAACAGCCCCTAGGCGGCTTAATGTTGATAAATGAATCGCGTTGATATGAGTAATAAAGCGTTTTAGAACAGCAAACGATCAACCAGGCGTCGCACAATGCGGATTGTGCAACGAGTGGGTCGTCCAACACACTACAAAAGCTTGTTGATCAGATATTAACTGTGGCGCATACCAGTGGTGGATCCAGACTGATCGAGAGTGTTAGGGGGGCGATCGCTCCCCCCCTCCTCAATGTATGTGTCAGCCCCCCCCCCTCCACTTCAGTGCTTGCAGTCCACCTCCTATCACCAATTACGATAAACGAGTTAAACCACTGTGAGAACACATTGACAGTATTTATGCTATGAAGGAGTTTTTCTGAATTGCAAAAAGAAGAAAAAAGTCCTCAACACCCTCTAGTGCCCCCCCCCCCCCCCCTAAAATGAGTGGCTGGATCTGCCCCTGGTGCATACGCATTTCAGGCATAAATCTTCATCGTCGTCAGCCACTGCATAAAATAAAAAGATTGTTCAAAATCTTTGTAAGTGTGCAATACGCCTCCTCGTAAAATCATGAAGGGTAACATATCGAATGGTGTAGTGGGTACCCTGCAAGTGTGCATGTAGCAGTTACCCAAATAGTGTTTGAAAAATACTCTAAAATGCCTCTCTTCCAGCTTTCGCCGCGCAAGCCTGGCGTTTATTATTTATTTATTTTTTTGTCGCGCTGCACTTCGCGATGCCAACGGGACGATTGAACTGACGTGATCCACGTGACGGGGATATCAGCGTGTGCAGAGATAACTTGCAGAAATAAATGCGCAACGATGCCGAGTTGCCTCCACCTTCGTGTTGAAGGTGATTGTTCGTGGTCGATGAAACCGTTACAACTCTGTGTTATCTAAGGTCGATGGATTACTGCTCGGCTACGTCGCTGCTAGTGCGGTGGAACATGCGACATCAATCTGCGTTGCATCAATCTGCGTTGCATCAATCTGCGCTGGTTGCAGCGGTGATGTGTGCGTCGCTTTGTTCTCTTCTTTTGAACACGGAACATGTGTTGAAATCGGTGCGAACTGTGTTCACACATGCGCGTGCATGCACATAACTTGCGTGGCCACGTGGTTTTTGTATGCGAATATGTGTTACCAATGTGTCACCTGAGAGAAAATTTTGTAGCTGAAAGTTAACATCTTTTTTTCTTTTTTGTTGTTGTTTCAAGATGGCCGTTGTCCAGGTCTTCGCCTGTCTTTTTCGTCAGTGAAGCACTCCCGTTCTACTGCTTTTTTTACCTCGCAGCGCTTTCGCTCTGCTGGTCAAGGTATAGGCGAACACCACAAATATCTTCTAGGACAGTCACTTTGGTATCTTCACGATTCATTGTTGCCTGTCAGCGTACGCATTGTAAACGAGGAACATCTTCCAGGGCAGTCACTGTGGTATCCTCACGCCTCGTTGTTGGCTGCCAGCGTACGCATTGTGAACGAGGAACCTGTCGTTCGGGTTGCGCTGAAACTGGGATCGGCAAAAGTGCAACGAACGATTAAAGCAGTCTGTGTAGAAAAAATGCTCGGTTGGTAAAAAAAAGAAAAAAAGCAAGGAACGTGACTGGAATGCAGTCTCGCTGATTTTCGCAAAGCGATCATTGATTGCTGCCCCTTCTCTAGCCAGCCCTTCACGGCAAACCAAGATGACCGCGCTTTGAAAGAAAAATAACCATGAGTTTTTTTCTGTTGTTGTTGTTTTTTCTCACAAGTGCTTCCTCTTGGGCGAGTTGGTTCTTACATTGCTCAGTTGCAGTGCACTAGGCCTGACGTTGACGTCCTACATTTGGTAACCCCCAAAAGTCGCGAATCGATGCGATACGCAAACTTTTCTTTTTTTACAGAGAAAGCTGTTATACGAGATCGCAACTCGGGTCACGCGTAGTTGTCTGCCGCCGCCGCCGGTTTCCGTAACAGCACCAAGGACACAGTGCGGTTCGAAATTCGGGTCTGCTGGGTGCGAGCCCAGTATTCTACCACTGAGCTACACCAGTGCTTGTGACTTGTTGTCGAACTTGCCTTAGGCAGACTTGATGTCGGGAACGCGATTGCGTTAATACGACTTATAATGCGTTTTACAACAGCGAAAGAACAACCAGTCGTCACACAATGCGAATGGCGTAACGAGTGGGCCGTCCAATGCTCCAACCCACTACAAAAGGTTATTCTTTATCACCCATTAACTGTGGCGCGTATACCCACTTCAGCCACATTTCCTCGTGGTCGCCAGCCACTGCATGAAAAATTGGCGCGAAATTCCTTGCAAGTGTTTAGCGGATACCACGCTTCTCAAAAGAATGACGAAAAATAGCATAGCGAATGCTGACCTACTATACTCAAGCGTTTATTATTAATTCCCTAATGAGTATCAAGCAAGTCCGCTTCCAGTAGGTACCCAATGGGTGTTTTGAAAAGGCTCTGTAAGGCCGCTCTTCTAGCTTTCGCTGTGACTGTGATGCGCCTTCCGCGCAGGTCTGGCGTTTTTTAAAATAGCTGCTGAAGTTGGCGTCGTGTTTTTCTGCAAGAGAGGCTACATTCATCCAGTTTTGTCCGGGCGGGCTCCTATCAAAACGCCGAAAACCAAAAAAAGCTGAACTATGAAAAGGCCGAATGTCAGAACGGCGAAAAATTGATATGCTGAAAAAGTGTAATGCCGAAAAATGAAAACACCGAACAGACAGAACGCCGAAACAACGTGCTGCGAATTTCATTAAACAGTGTGAAGAATAAATGACGTGCTTTGTAAATTGTGACGAGCACTTGCTCATTTCCGCCGTGTCACTGTCCCCTGATCTAGCTGTTTAACGTAGTCTGCAAATGTACCAGCATAATATTATTAAACCGGTCCACATTTCTGTATTTTTTACCTGTCGTGAAGCTATAGACAAAACGGCTCTTTCGAGTCAGCAGAAAAAAAAAACATGTGTTCAGTTTTTGGAGTACAAAAACAGCAGCAACGTAAGATAACTGTCATTTGATTTAAAATAGAATAAGACACCGTTGTCGTGTGCTTTCAGAAGAGAAAAACTGAACTTTGATACAAAATGAATATGCGTAGATGCTTAGAAAAAGTATACGTTCTAGGCACTGGAGGTGCGAGAGGCTAGGCAAGTGTAATGCTAGAATGATTACCGACCTTCATGGATAACATACGCCTCGCCGCGGTGGTCTATTGGCTAAGGTACCCGGCTACTGACTCGCAGGTCGCGGGATCGAATCCCGGCTGCGGCGGCTGCATTTCCAATGGAGGCGGAAATGTTGTAGGCCCGTGTGCTCATATTAGGGTACACGTTAAAGAACTCCAGGTGGTCCAAATTTCCGGAGCCCTTTACTACGGCGTCTCTCATAATCATGTAGTGGATTTGGGACGTTAAACCCCACATATCAATCAATCAATAAATGGATAAATGGATAAGGTACTTGCTAAGTCGTCTATAAAGAAAAAAAAACTGGTCCACGCTATAGCCATGCTCTGTAAGCTTTAGAGCGACAGTTCTTAGCTCTCAGAAGCGGATCGAAGCTCTGGTGGTAGCGCGCCTGTGGAGCTTGTGCAGCAAAACACAGCATATGTATCACCGTCTTCAAGGCAACACCTTCCGAGTGATGAAGCCTTGCGCCAGCTGTGTGAGAAAGAAAAGCGGACTGCCCACATGAGCCATGGAGGAACTCGGCCTAGAGGGCGAGTTTCGAACAACCGTAGATCGTCATTGCTTGAGTTCTCTTCGAATGGCTGAACCATATATTCGAAGAGAACATGGCTCTTGGAAACGAGGGAGAAAGCGCATGCATATTGTACAACACCGGTGGAACCTTTATCTTGGGAATATGCATGATCTTCTATACTATAGCTGGGTGATGTCGGCATTTTGATGATTCGATTTCTCGGCATTTTAAATTTTCGACTTCTTATATTTTCGGTGTTTTAAGTATCGGCATTTCGATAGTTCGGCCACTTGATTTTCGACGTTTTGAGTGCCACCCTGTCGGTGAAAAGGCACCCCGCGCTTTCACGATGCCATCGAGATTCGGAACAGAACGCGCATGCCGTTATGTGGCCACAAGTGCTCCGAGATCATCGCAAGGGTCCTGTGTACACGAGTTAGTTGGCGAGTGAACAGCATAATGAAAGAGTCCCGTTTGTAGCGATGTGTACGCTCACAGGTTGCATGCAACAGAAGCGGGAGCCCGGCTCGGATATTTACGGTGTTCTGCTGCCAACACAGAAGGCCGCGGGTTCGACCCTGGTCACGGCGGCCGTATTTCTATGGAAGCGAAATTCTGGATGCCCGCGTGCTATGCGATGTACGACGACACACTTCATGGTCATATCTTGATTTTGGTACGTGCACCGCAGGTTTTAAGGAAAAAAGGCAACGAAACCAGTGCAGTCCCGATGGTGACGGTGAAGTAGACTACTTTTAACCTCATCAGAATACATCACCTTTTTTAAAAGATGACAGCAACCTTGAGCCAGTGTGTTTCTCTAATCATTTATTCGCGTGCGGCCGATGCGATGTAGCCGCTTATTAGCGTCTTGAGTATCTGATTGACCGCCTGCCATCATCGCGATGGCAAGCGTGATGATGGCGAGCAAGAGCGCGATCTCGCAGTGCACAGGACAAGTGAAAAATGCTGTGCCGTGGAGTTTTACATTTTAACTCTCTAACTAAAGCGAACTACATGCGTTTCTGCTTTGTGAAGTGCATGTAACTATAGACACAAGCTTATTAGAACACAGAAAACGGAGCTTCATTGACTTGTGTCTCGCGCGTGCCCCTCGTTCTATTTCGTATCTTTCGTTCGTCTGCAGGACGTGTCATTCATAGTGTTGAAAAAGCATGCTTTAACAATTAGTGACATCGTATTGCGGCTTAATATTGTGAAAGCGTGAGTGGCGATCAGGAAACGCATCCCTTGAATGGTGTGGCGGGAGAAACGGGCAGCGTATGGTACACGTAATTTTTTTTTTATCTTTTCAGTCTCAAAGAGAGGTGGGGTATGCTGCATAGCGTTTTGCCATTGCAGGCGGTGCTACGAGAATCCTCACAAAAGGCGCAGCCGCGACGAACACTCGACATTGTAAAGGGGAAAGAAGGACCGACAATGGGTTTTCGGGGTCCTAAGGCAGCAGAGGGGAGAGTAGGGGGTGATGGACGATCCTATTGGCACAGCAGGGACACCATTCACTTCGGTTAGGGGGCTCGCAGGCCTTTATCTTTTTTTTTCTTCGAATGGAGTGGGGTGGGGCGGCATGTCACCTTCTGTGCAGCGTCGTGCAAGTTTCTTGGTTAGCATAGAGAGCGAGGATAATCGCAGCCTTTCAACCTGAGCTTCCTCCTTTCCCAACATGGGAACCAATGAAAGAAAAGTTGTGTGCTGACATTGGGTGACACGGAACACCGCGCTCTGTTCTTCGCCATAGCGTGTCGTCAGACTCATACGGTCAGTCTACCTCGTGTTGTACACGGTGAAGGTTGGTGCGATGCAGCAGCAGCCCGCCTTACAAGCCATGGCCGTCACCGCAGCTTTGCAGCACCAACAGCAGCAGTTGCAACAGCACCAGTTTCATCAGCACCATTTGCAACAGTTGCAGCAGTTTCAGCAGCAGCAGCAGCAGCTACAACAACATCAACAGCAGCAGCAGCAGCTACAACAGCAGCAGCATCAGCAGCAGCTACAACAGCAGCAACAGCAGCAGCAGCTACAACAACAGCAGCAACTACAACATCAGCAGCAGCAAAACCAGCAACACGCCCCTTCTCCTGTGACCATCGCTCCAGCTAGCGGCTCTGAAAGCATAATTGATTGCAACGTTGCGAATGGCGGTAAGAACCGTACCGATCACGTCAAGCGGCCCATGAATGCGTTCATGGTGTGGTCGCGCGCGCAGCGGCGCAAGATCGCGCTGGAGCACCCCAAGATGCACAACTCCGAGATATCCAAGCGGCTGGGCGCCGAATGGAAGCAGCTGGGCGAAGAAAGCAAGCGGCCGTTCATCGATGAGGCCAAGCGACTTCGGGAGCAGCACCAGAAGGACCACCCGGACTACAAGTACCGGCCCCGGCGCAAGGTCAAGTCGCCCATGGCCAAAAAGCAGGACCAGCCGTACCCGATGCAGGGGGGCCCTTACTATGCGGAGCAATGCAGAGCCTTCTTGCACCAAGGGTTCGCCGCCCAGCTTCATGCTTCCAACGCAGCAGCGGTCGCAGCCGCCGCTGCTGCTGCCTCCACGCCGCAGATCCCCCCGAAGGACTCGCCCCAGCAGTCTCAGACCTCGCCGCAATCGTCGTCTACCTCGAGCACGCCGTCGTTGCCTGGCACCTACCCGACGTACCCTCCAGACGTGAAGCCGTTCGCGCTGCACTACCCACCGGCCGGGGTTCCCATGGACATGGAAAAGTACTCGATGTTCGCGTCACACGGAATGTTTGCGGCACAACCGCCCGCGACGCTTGGCCCTGGCGGATATGCGCAAGCGTACATGTGCGGCTACCCAGGCTTCCCGACGACCCACGACCCTTACCGCGTGGTATAGCCGTTGCGACCATGCCCGACCATGTAAGTGTCTGCACTTCTATTCTTGCTTCTGAACCTTGCTCCACAGGCGGGGCATCGGGCGTTCATTTTCCTCGATCCGCTTCCATTCATCTCAAGCATTGTCCGCGTTATTGCCTTACGAACCAAACAGTGTGGCTTTCTTCACCGCGTGCTGTTCTCGAAGAGAGCATTACAACTTGATCGCTGCTTACACAATGTTGCGTAAATCTACGCGAATTTCAAGGTTAAAACTCTGCAAATCTTCCCAATGCACCGTGAATGCATACATAGGATTACCACGTGCCCCGAGAAAATCTATAAATGTGCCATGTGCAATCCGTCACGCGCATCACCTGCATTCATCATGTGGCTGCTGCTACTTATGTCGCACGTGCTAGGGAGTACGTACCGGTTTCGATGAGTCACGCTGCTTGACTTTTTTGCTCGACGTACGGACGCGCGAAGCTTGGCATTAGTGCCCCCCTCCTTTCCCCGCCGTGACAGGAGGACATTGACACGACACTAATCCTTTCCTGTGTGTTTTTTAGGCCACCGATATTTCTACACAAACAGAAATTCTAGGAAAACGCTGGTCCACCTGCCTGCAAATGACTCAGCCGTATGCCCAGAGACGCGACGCTTTCTGGAACACTGTAACAACACGCTCCAACAACAAAAAAAAGGCACGTGCATTGTGGCCACGCGTTCAACAATTTGGGCTGTTCCAACCCAGGTTTATCTATTAACTATTAGATTTATCTTTTTTTTTAAAGAATGAGGTTGAGGATTCGTACTTTACAGTGAAGGGTTCCATTTTCACTCGTGCCTTGACTTTAGCCACTAATCAGGTAACCTACTTCTAGTTAATTCTACCCGCTTAAAGTGTATTTTGCCTTCCCTGTCCCTAAACCCCAGTGCTTTGAAAAACTCTGCGCCATCATCCTGAATTATAGGGTGAAGCCCTTTACAGAACATTATCAAGTGTTCGGCAGTTTCATCTTCCTCTCCACACGCACTGCATACTGTGTCTACCTCTTCGTATTCGTATGTCGTTCGAAAAGTCGTCGCCCTCTGCTTAAAAGTGACGTCACTTTTCTTTCCTCCGTCCGCCATTACCGAGCCCACGGAGCACGTACGTCTCAGTGACCAGCTCCGTGTCTACGTTCGCGTGGTGGATTGTTTGGCGTAGTGGGCATGTTTTGATCGTTTGCCTTGCACTTGTGACGAAAGAGAATCGTTCAGAACATTACGCAGCCAGCATCGAAGCAGTGTTGATTGGGAAACTGATCGTTTGTGTATGTAGCGTCCGAGTCAATGACGTAATCGATAAAATAACTCCGCTTGAGATTTGGAAACATACCGTCCCCTTATGAAGTGACACACACACGTTGTTCACTGCCTTCAGGTCCGTCCTGTTTATGCGCGCATAAGCCATGGGCTGCGCTTCTCGGACATCTCTCGCGTGGCCGTACAGTTTAGTGATCACCCTTTGCAAACGGGAAGCCTCCGCTTCTGGTCCTTGTTTTAGCTCATTTACACTTACTTCTCATGTGGCAGTCAAATATCGCACTGTCATTGCAAACCGAATGCAAGAGTTGCAATGCTTGACTCGGTGTCCGTGGTGTGACGTACTTGCAAGTCATGCGTATACAGGTAGAATCGAGCTTCTCTATAGCAGCGGAGAGCGTGGCTGTCGACCCCATTGTTGATTCCGTTAGCTATAAGCTTTCGTTCGTGCTTAAATTATAGCACAGTGACCTAGCATGCAGTATAACCTTGATTAGTATCATTACGGTGTCGCTCTTTACATACTTCCGTAGAAAACGGCAGCTGGAGTGGCCAGCAGGGTGCTTTAGACAAGTGCGATTTCATCTGTACGACTCAAGATGGCGCCCGGACGGGAGGGCCAAACCGTTCGTAGGCAATGGGAACAGATGAGGGGTGTGGACGTTCAGCCCGTGTCACTTTCACCGGACGAGGTCATGAACTGAAATGTATGCGAGACCAAAATACCTTCCCACACCATGGAAACTCGCCACCATATTATTTGTCGTGGCGTGAAAGGTTATATTTCGGCTCCCGTTAAGCGTGGATGCACGATGCTGTCCGAAATCCTGTGCTTGCTACAGAAAAGTGCATGAGCTGGAGTTGACGTATACACTGCGTCTGTACCACTGAGCTGCTGCTTTGACGGATCACAAGCATTATTAGCATTTAATATCCCATTCCGTAAAGCTTGGGTCACAGCCAAACTCACACTCTACCTGTACTATGTAATTAACTGCATTCGGATATTGCAGGTTCGATCGAAAGTTTGTTGAGCAATGCCGTTAGGAAGGTACCGGCGAAGTGCAGGTGAAGTTAGTCGAGAGGCGTGGATTGTAGCCGTGAGTGACTGCACGCTTCATTCACAAAACTTTATTAGTGTCCTGAAGCCCGGTCTTTTCAGATCGAGGCGGGCCGCGTCGGTACCGTCAGGCCGAGCATTTTGGAGTCATTGTGGACCTTCGGGATAACCCGTAGCTGATCTTAATATGCGGTCTCACCATTTCGCTTCGCCGTTCGAGATTGAGCGTGTTGTGGGCGCACGGCGCTCTATAATGTCCACAACAAATGCGCTACCTGCAATGCACAAAAAACTTCGCTTTCATTTTGATCTAGCTGAATATTTTACATTAAATACAATCGGAGTGAGTTATGAGCTTGGCAAAAAAATCATTAAACGTGAAGTGCAACTCGTTCCTCCTGAGTTACCTGCTGATCGTTCATTGCCGCTGTCACTCGGTGCTTTTGTAACCGTCTACGTTCAGTGAAAAATCGTCGTCGTAAACATTACTGTTGAAGGCAATCTGAAGGTTCCTCCGCTGAACGACTTCGCCTACTCCGCGTCACATCATTATCTGGATGGGCATAACATTTTGCTCTCAAACTGCTCACCCCGCACAAACAGTAAATCGCTAGTAGTGTACTGCTACCTATCAATTGACGTACAAAAGTAAGCGGTGCAGCGCTGGTAATTTGAGATTGTTCAGTTATTGAAGAGTACAACGCGAGTCCGCGTGTACTCTTATGGGATTCGTGCACTACAGAAGCTGTTCATGCACGACAGAAAAGGTCAAATGATAACAGTTCAACTAACTTGCGACGCTGCAGAAAACTCACGTAGCTTATGTCTACGCTGTAAGCTATCATCGAAAGCGCGAGTTGCCACTTTTAACACGAAAACTTCGCGTCTCGCCGCATGGTATCAGATTTATCGTGTCGTGCGCTGTTGTAACCATACTGTACGCTTTATTATGCGGCAGCCAAAACGCGCCTCCGTCCGCCGCCAGGAGTGCCAAAGCGTTTACGGCTAGTAGTAGTAGTAGTACTTTTATTTACAGTAAGCCGGATACAGAGCTCACTGCAGGGGCAAAGGGCTAAAGGCGAACAGCCTGACAAAAGCCCTTGTCCCTCCGCAGTCCGTGACAGTGCAAAGCTTAGACATCAGCACTGACAAACATATATATTCAATACATTTGTTTCAAGCAACCTGCAATTGTACACACAAAATTCAAACATAAATAGCATAAGAAGTTTACATAACACATTTTAAGAATTAGAGGTCACTCTCGTAAAAATTCACAACTAAACGATATCAATGAAACAACTCAAAAACAGACACAAAATGCATGCGGATACAATGAATTGCGCTGTATACACTCGTATAATTGAGATAGAAATTTATGAACAATTTAAGCATTTACTAGGTGGCGTTAGCCGCCACCTGATCGAAAGAGTACAGCCATATCAATTCATTCATACATATGGCCAGGTGGCAAGAGCCGTACATACAGTCTTATACATCCTTCCAGAAAGCTCGTCATCGTCATGTTAAAGGGAGCGGCAACTGCCCAGAACATGAAATGGGATGACTGCACGGATGGAAAGATTGTCCCTCATAATGACTCAAACCAACCCAGTTTTTTCTCGTAAGAAGTGGAGTTATAATTTTATTTCTTCATTGAAAATCGCAAAGTAGCTTGTGGCGCCACCGGGTGCCAAAAACTTCGATTATCCGAACTGTCTTGTCACGTGACCGTCAACTAGTGTACGCGGCCAATGATTTCCCTGATCCTGTTGAAATATTCTTCGCTTCTTTATAGTAACATATATTATTCCATAAAAATTTATGTATAGGACTGCGTTAGGAGTGCGCAATAAAGTGGCGCTGCCTTCGCATGACGTAATGATCCCGTGCTCGTCAGCGTGTCTTGAGCAATTTTTCTTCGCGCTCACGAAATCATGCATGCAGTTTCCAGGTCGCTAAGATTTCGGAGAGACTTTTTTACCTACACTGTCTCCGAAATGACGCGCAGTGGCGTTTCCGGTGACTGCACTTGGGTCGAGAGAGTAACGACGACGGGACATGCCATCCAGGACACAGGCGCATCAAACTCGGGCGCAGGCGCACGCAACGCGGTACAAACCGTCTCATTGTAACGACTTGTTATTTTCAAAAAAATAGTCGTAAAGCTCACAATAAACATAGTTAAGCATGGTTACAGGAACTCCTGCGAAACCATAACGACAGCATGTTACAAGTCTCCAGAAAGGCTATTGGCATCGCCATCAATTCTCAGCGTTACCGGATGAAAGGGCTCATCCGTGTTTGGGGCCTTTTAGATGGAAAAATACTGCTCATAAAATGACTGCGGGCTTTAATGAGTAACTACTGCAGCTGCGAACACTAAGAAGGGCAAGCTTTCAGTCACGCCAGAAAAAAATTGGTTCGAAAAAAATCAATTGTCAGTCCCTTAAAGAACAAGAATTTGAAAAACTGATGAAACTTCGAAAATTCGACTCGGATGATGCCACTGTTGTGATAAATAGTTTGGATAGTTAGTTGTATTTTTGATGGATTGTCAGCGCGCCGCGAGTCGTGACGTCACACTCACCGAGGAGCATATAGGTAGCATGTGTTTTTGTCCTCGTTTTCTATTCTCTACCTCTTCTCTCATACCACTCTTTCCCTTCCACAAAAGCGCTGGTAGCTGCTGTTGCTGTACGTATCGGTTTTGAGAACCGAAGTGGGAGTTGAGCGAGTCGAGAGACGCGGGCAACGGCTGTGATTGCTCACTTGCCCGTTTCAGGTGTGTGACGTCACCTTCTCAAGTTCATGGCGCCGCTGCTGGACGCGGCAGTTTGTGGAAAATGCATTAAATTCATTATTTCCCCGGAGTTTCTACCTGGAATTAAGGTTGTCTATCGATTTCAGTGCCCAATCTTTCAATTTGGCTTAAAATCGTGGCAGCAAATCTCGCCGCATCTATGCACGGTCTGAAGCGGAATGAGTGCAAGGAGCTTGACACGGCGTGCTTGCGGTGCGTAATAGGTGAAGCACTGCACGCAACTAGCCGCTTATCGCGGACAGCCGATTATTTCTGTTTCGTCGCTTTGTCAGTTGGCGTATCCAGGACTCCGCTATAGTTTCGAAATGTTCCTTGGTGTCTCCGCCGCGTGCCGTTAGATGCTCGTGCGAAAGGGCCAATCATTTCTGAACTTTGGGGAAAATGAAGGTATGACTTTGTGGTCGGCACTTTCAATGACTGAGCACGTAAAAAGATGCAAATTGGTACTTGGTAATTGATTAAGTAGTTTAGTGCGTAGTTATAAGCGCTCGGCACGCTGCTATGAACTTCATGCTGCAGCCAGCTTGTTGGGGCAATGTCCATCACTATTTTATATCGCCGCTTTTGTACATGATCCTTACTTTGTTCATTTTCCGTGCTTATTTTGTGGGCACGCTGTTTTTGTATATATCATTGTGTGAATGAATGGGGCGGGGCGTTGAAACCAAAGCTAAATTGTCTTCCCCTGGTGTGTCATGAAAGCCCGTGCATTCCCCAAACAGAGAGGTAGCTTCACCAAAGACAGATTTTCCCTGCTCCAAAATGCTGGAAGGCATCCTTTTCACGACGTGACTAAAATATGTCACTACTCGAGGCGTTAAAAAATTGCGAGACACTTAGTCACCTGACTAAAATCATGCAACGTCGTGTAATAGCTAGCCACGTGATATGCTTGCCGCCATATACACTAACTAACTAACTGTAGTGACGTGTCTAAAATCAACCTCGCGTGACAGGTAGGCGAGTGACAGGCCTATAGCCACACTTATCACTAGAGAGAAAGTTAGCATTTATGCTAGCAAAACCTTGGCATTGCTGACAAAGCATGGGCAAAGCTTCGCGAGGCCGAACGCTAGCTCCGCTGATGGCATTGCGCCGCTCGTGCAAGGTGCGCACTTTCTTTTTTCTTTTTATCCAAGAATTCGTAGTTGATCAGCCACACTCGGATTCTGGCCCATTTGCTGCCGTACACCGAACTTGCGCGAGAAGTTCTGGCTGGTCTCACTCTTAGGTTGTCGCGCCATTTTTGTTTCTTTCTACAGTGAATTACCGAGACATTTTTGTGCACCGCGTATTCAACATGTCTTTTGCGACTGCCTACAGTATATTGGACAGCGACTATGCATTCGCAATGAGCTCAGCAACTTAGATAATCAACCTATGTCGGAGGAAATAATTTTACTATATCGCCAGGATGCAACGTCACGGAAGGCCCTGCGATGCTACTGCACTTTTTGCGATCTGAACAGTTGTTTCTCAATAGTTGTAGCCAAAACGCCCTTCCTGTGTGCGTTCTTGTTTTCTCTCAAGTGCAGGTGCGCTTTTTTCCTCTCTCTCTGTACACCCTATTTCCCCACCCCCAGTGCTGGGTAGCGAACCGGATGCCAATATCTCGTTAACCCCTCTGCCTTTTTTCTCTCTCTCACCACTACGTGTGTGCCGATTTGTTCGGCACGAGTATGTTACGTGACTAAGCATCGCGTAACGACTAGTATTGAAAACTGGGCAAGTTGGTAACGTCGTTACTTTGCTGTCTACTTTTTTCTTTTTTTTTTGCGCTGTTCCCCTCGACCAGCTATCAATCGCGTAACATCCCGCCAACGAGCCGAACTGTTCTGCTTAAACGAAACGTCTACAATAAAAATTGCAACGGAAAAATCCATGTTTCGTTTCTTCCGTCGTTCCGTTAGGTAATACGGTATAGGAGGTACTCGCGCGTGACGTCATCCGCTAGGGGCGCTAGCGCGGCAGCCGCCATACTTGTGGTCTCGAGCGCGAACGTCCTCGTCGGACCACAACAAAGGTTCTCAGCAGCACGTGTTGTGCGCATAAGCTCGCGCACGGTTCTTCTTCTTCAGAGGGGCCTAAGGTTAGTCGCAGTGCCCCACCCCCCTTCATTATCCTGTCAGTGTATGGGGCTGACTTTGCCCCTCCCTCCCTATAATGTCAATGCATAGGGCTTGTTTCGTGGCTCTCCCTTCCACCCCCTCCCTTGTGCGCACGCCTATCAGTGTGCGTACATTTTTCCGAAAAAAACGGCTTAGTGAGGTCCAGCGCTGCCAAACTTCAGGCTACCGTATGCCGGATCGCTGACGGACCGCAGCTATGGCGACGCCAGCGAGTGCGCCACCTGATGCAATAAGCTTAGCGAATATGACCTTGCTTTGAAGCTCTATAATCTGTTCCGAAGAGCTGAGTATATACCGGTTTAACTTAGCCTTCGGTGGCGGGTTGAAGTGACTATAGTTGGCCGCCTTTTTTGCGAATTTAGGTAGCAAATGATTATTTCATGGCACACGTACGATAAAACTAAGTATCCTTGTGACTAATTGTGTAATGTTTTGCGATCGTGCTGAACGTTTTTTCCCCCTCCCACTTGGTTATGAGCTTCTCAGCTCCTAATTGTCAGCGTTTCGCGTGTAATGAAGTTGTTGTAATTCCTGTCAAACTGCACTGGGAAGGCTCCATTTTTAAAGGAAAAATATCTGAAGTATACACATCAACCAAACTTTTATAGGACTTGGGCTTCACTCCAAATGAGAATTTTCTGTTCTGTTAGTTGTGCATGACGCTTCCAATCTGACAGGTAACTGCATAAGTCGCCACAAATACTACAGGTTGGAACACTTAGAGGTTGGGTTTCTTCATAAAAGGGGCAATATGAATTTCTGAAAAATGCCATGTTCCACAGCCGTTGGTTGTTCTATACGTAGTGTACCAGTCCTTCAATGCTTTGAAGGTTTCTGGTAGCACGCAGCTTTATCCGATGGTGTGGGGACCGGGACCCTGACGCATGGGTGTTGGTCTCGAAGTGAGGTTCCCGTTATTCCCTAGCGTAGCTGACATATCAGTTCTAGAAGCGTTATGAGGTCTAAAGGAAATATAGCTACGGTGCCGCAGATGTTCGCTGCCGGCAGCGTGCACCAGTTTAGCCGGAGAGCGTATACGTACTCAGGCTGTGACGGTGGCGTCACGTAGAGGAGGGTGAATGCGTTATAAAATTAAAAAACAAAACAAAACTGAGAATGATTGCTCCTATGCCTGCTTGAAGTAATACGACTGCATTTGTTTAGTAACAACAAAGGTACATAGATGTGCACCAAACCGAAGATATTTACGTTGCAGGTATTTACACACCTTTTTGCACAGTGTTACTTATGCACAACACCAAGTAAAAGTTATTCATCTTCCCTTGTTCTGGCGCATGTCATTGGCATATGTACAGTCGTCGGCAAGCTTAAAAGGGGCCCTGAAACACCTTTTCAAGTAACCATGGAATGCATTCACTGGAAGAGCATATTGCCTTACGAATTCAACGCCGCAAAAGTTTTAAGAATCCGTCTTGTACGAGCGCAGTTACAAAACGATAGTTATAGCGCGAGAACAGAACGACGACACAGAGACAAGGACACAAAAGAACACGAGCGCTCGTGTCCTTGTCTCTGTGTCGTCGTTCTGTTCTTGCGCTATAACTATCGTTTTGTAACTGCGCTCGTACAAGACGACACAGAGACAAGGACACAAAGGACACGATCACTCGTGTCCTTGTCTCTGTGTCGTCGTTCTGTTCTCGCGCTATAACTATCGTCATGCCAACTAGCCCAAGCTGCCACACTTCGCAGTTACAAGGATTTGTTGCACGCTGCCAACGCATTCTTTCTTCTCTCGTGCTCAAAATGTGTTGCAGGGCCCCTTTAACACGAACGCCCCGGAGCGTAATTCACGCTAGCGCCGCGTAGCTTTGGGTTCTGCTGCCGAGATGTTACCCACTCGTGCCGACATACTATGCAATCATACCGAGGTACTATCTCGGCAACAGCGATCAACTCTTCGCGGCTCATCGCGCGTCGGAGCGTCCGTCTTTAAGCTTGCTGACGACTGTACATAAGTTCATCCTTTCTATGCTGCGCATGAAGCGTTGCAAGTCGGCGCTGTGTCTGCTTCTCCCACCCTGTAGACTTCTATTTTTGCGCTGTGTTCCCTCCGATTGTAAGTTTTGATGAACGTTCCGAGTGCCTGGCTGACTGATTCTTTCCTTTTTTTTTTTCCCAGGACCAGGCGGACCATTCCTCATCGTGCCTTCTTGATACATCATCAGCGGCTGGTTTAGAACAATTGGTGGTGATGTTGACGCGTTGAACATGGAGGGACTTCTGCCAACTCCTGTGAACGCGCTTACTAGCAATTGATTTTTATTTAGAAACAACGTCCTCATGTACATAAAATGTTCGTCATGGTTGAAACCGAATTTTGAACAAGTGATCATCGAGGAAACAAACAAGCGAGAGATTTTTCGTTACCCCCAATCTAGCTCTCCGTTGAAGGGGTTTTTTTTTTTTTTTTTAGCTAGTGACACTCGCTGGTGGGCTGAAACAGCGGGGTGTACGTTGAAAAAAAAAAAAAAAACAAGTGTATCGGCTCTCGTCTCGCGAGATTAAACAGATGAGCACCAAGGCGGTCGTAGGACGATGATGATTGATTGATTGATATGTGAGGTTTAACGTCCCAAAACCATCATATGAAGAGAGACGCCGTCTGTTAGAGATCGTTAAGGCTTATCGTATCAGGAAGTGTGGCACTGATTACGTCAGCCAGGTGTCCGTTACGTTCTTTGAATGTGAAGGTTTTTTTTTTTTTTCGAGAGTTAAAATGAAGTGTTTGTCCTTTTGGTGTGCGGGCATGCGCGATTTTCATATCTTGCCTCTTTGTTTCATTTGTGATCTCGTGTTCAGTTCTAGGTTTAATGATGACGCATGTATACATAAATATATATATGGGTGTTGTTTCTAAATTAAGTTCAGTTGCTTGTACTGTGTTCACAAGTCTCCGTTCCTTCGTAGCGCTTCACCATCGTGAGCTCCTGATTGTTTTGTGAGTGGCCAACACCATCACTGGACGCTTCAAGCTGCTCTTGTTTCGACCGCCTCTTTTCTGTTCGCACATCATTAAAAATGTTTTGCGAGGTAGCACACCCAAGGCTTAGCGCTCAGTTTTGGTACTGCTTATGAGTTATTCCGGCTACTTTGAGTAATTTAAGCTCCAGAAGTCCTGTTCTCGATACCAACAATAGTAGCCTGTTGTTCTACTTGTCGAGTCCTGTATTGCCACGTAATATACAACACGTTAACTTTTTTGGGTCATCGCACCTCCCACAGCGCTTAAGAGAATACAAAGATCTCACGAAGGGAGTCGTGGGCGTGTGGCATGTCACGGCTCCGCACGTTGTTGAATTACAACTTTGTTTTTTTTCTTCGAGTGTCTAACAAACGTAGTGGTCGACGCCATCTGCGTCGCTGCCCGGTGCTTCATTGTAGCTTGTACCACGTATCATTGAGCGCTAGGTCGTGGGTGCGATCCTCTGACGCGTCCTTGTTGAACACTGCTCGCTTGTAAGCTCGTGAGGCGGCATAGGTAAATTTCGCGCGTGTCCAATGCCGCTGACGTCATTTTGTGGCTAAGGCTCGCGACGCCGGCGCTTCGGTCGCCAGACTGGGGTGGATTGGGGCGGTATGCGCATGCGCAGTAGATTTACTTTGCAACAGGCCATTACGGGGTCTTAAAGCTAGCGTGGCCGCGGTACGCTCAAGTGCGTCCCCGCGTAGCAATACTTCGAGAACTTGGTTGTTCACCTAATGTTCCTTTGCTGTTGCAGTTTCTAGTGCTTTATGCAAATCAAGTGCAAACTTGTTGTTGGTCGTTGCCATTTTTGTGTGTGTGTGTGTGTGTGTGTGTTTATAGCGTGTGCAGTTTGTGTAGCAACGCGTTGTTAATGGACACGTTTTAGTGTTTGATGCGTTTATGAAGTGACTATTTTTTTATTATTTGGACGCTTTCTCGGTTCATCATGTCCAGGATTATTCACACGTTGTTCGACATGCCGCCCGCTTCGACGCCTCGTTAAAATTGGAAGGAGTCTCTTGCCTCGAGCCAATAAGCCGTGATAGCGGTTTGGGATTAGGAAAGACGCAAATGTTACCGACTGTTGGGAGTACACTGCAGCGTCATGATTAGGGTCATAAGTTAGATGCGAGGGCAGAAGGTACGGCCACTTAGCCCGAATTCTAGTCGCACTTTCCCACGTTCTTCCGGAGCTTTGGGCTGGTCTAGCTTGTGTTCCCGATTTTGTCACGACTGTACTGGAGTAGTCCATCAACTGAAGACCAGTTCCGCGTTTGTACACAGTGGTAGGCGCCGTCGACATACTAAGGCGCTTGTGGCGACGTCGTGGCACGTACACGCCGGAGGCTCCCCGACGCGCTGTGCTCGTAGGCAGTTTTGAAGCTGCTGTGCCAGTTGTCCCACGATCATAGTGGGTGGTGTGACGTCATAGCCTACGCTCTGTGACGTCGCTACAGGCGTCTCAGTATGTCGACGGCGCCTACCGCTGTCTACAAACATGGAATAGGTTTACCAGCGCTTCAGGGTGCGTTCTAATGACACTGACAGCAGGGTATTCTTTCGCGAGTTCACCACGCGGCTTACACTATAGAATTGCGCATACAGACTTATCTGTTAGTGCCTGCGCAAATATGCTTGTTAACGGAGGCACACGTAAGTGGTCCCTCGAAACACACCTTGTCACGTCTTCGCTTGTTGAAGTCGAGGTTTTACTTTTTCACTACGTGTTGTTGGCACCTACGAGCGTCACAACAAAGCAATCTGACCAAATTTTTTCCCGCGTGATAGTTTACTTGCCACGTGTTCTTTTTTACTGAGACGAGTAGCGGGCGCCGAGTAGAGCACGTCGTTTTTATCAACTGTGTGCGTGACCATTTTTCTATCCTCTGGCAGGCTGTGCAAAAATGTATAAATGACAAAGAAATAAAATTCTTTTATATGTTCACTGTTTTTGAATGTTAACGCTTTGTCTCACATGTTTGTCTCTTCTGGCAAATTGTGAGGAAAAAATGTAGAAGTGAGCGTATGTGCTTAAATCCAATCCTACTTCCTTTACCTTTTTGTTGTGCAGTGGTACATGTCACCAGCCTTTCTAATCTTAATGTTTTTATTGCTTCTTTATTGATTATCGCGTATTTTATAAGGCATAGGCAGTTCGGAAGTTGTTCATGTTGTCTGCGAGCGGCATTCTTTTCTTTGTCCCAAAAAGGCGTGTCCGTCGTATATTCCAAATACTGCTTTAGCGCAGCATGGATGATCAAACGAAGTGCCATTACCTCGTATCTTACACAAATAGTATGCGCTCTTGGTTGAAGATAGTTGAATGTTAGTGGTTTGTTTTTCATACTAAATTAATTACATGAACACTCGGCTGATTTTTGCCGCTGCCGTCATGCCCCGCATATGTATATTTGTGAATCGTGAAAAGAATTCCCACGCACCTGGCTGGGGATTCGAATCGGTGACCCCTCGCATCGCAGTGCGCGGCGTTAGACCATTCAGTCACACGCCATTCGTGCGAATATGCACCTTTAGTTTCTGTATATGCTATCTTTAGGCTCACCGTTTATCACTGTTTCTTTTTCAGTTTTAACGCATTGTACATGCTATCTAAAGGTAGCATGTACAGTAACTCGCACGTACACCTTGTGTCAGACGCCACCGTGTGGAGAGAGGGGTCATTCTACTCGCTGCACTTTTAAGAGATAAACAAACATCTTCGAGCGTCGCGCTGTGTGTTGTCGACGCTTACAGCGCGTTGTTCAAATGCATTAAGGCGTAACAACTGTGATAGTCGTTACTTGACGCTCGTCCTGTGTGTACCTGCGCGTTCTTTTCGAGCGTCTTTTTTTGTTTGTTTCAGCTACAAGTACCAAGGTGCTTGTGGTTCTTCGTGCATGTGACTGTGACCTTTTTGTAACTGTGACTCTCTGTAAATGCTAAATGTATAGTTGTAGCGTTGCTGCTCTCGTACGTATGTAAAATAAATAGGTTGAATTTGAACTCTCTTGTCGTTTGCTATTCCTGTTATACATCCTCGTCGGGTAGGTATAGCTCCTCGTAGAGCTCCCCAACGAGATGGACTCATTCCGGGGACAATTATTTACTTACAGAATACTGCAGGTCCGAAAAACGGGCCCGGGGGGAGTTTGAAAGATGGAGAGAGAGGGAGAGCACGCACCCACAAACTCGCACTCCACAGTGGTCGTCTGCAATCGCCGGTGCAAGTCTGTCCCCTTCAAAAAGTTGAGCACCGCCTTCGCCGCCTTCACCCGCGATGACCACTGGGGTCGACATCGCAGAATGGTTCCTGCCATCATTGGTCTCTGGAGATTGGCTCTGCCAGTGCCTTCTCTGGCTCTGCGCACTGCAGAGAGGACAGTCGCAGATGTGCCGCAATGGTCTCGTCGAAAAAGGGGTCGGCAGCCATTTCGATAGGAAGGAGAATTGCTTCGTGAAAACCACTCTCAGCCATAAAAGGCAAAGTGGCACAAGAATGTAGAAAGGAAGGAACAAACTAAATGATTATCAAGAAGTAACAATGCATGCCAAGTGCAAACAGCAAGAGTATATAGCAACAGTCAAATGCGAAGTTTTCACGTATACGTACTTGAAATAAGGCCATGTTGAAAAGAGCTAGTCGTATTTTTATACACGTGAAAAAAAATGAAGAGGAAACAATTTTAATTAGTCATTGCGTGATGAATCTGGTAACACGAGGTAACAAATTAATGACTGCATGAAAACAGCAAATGAATGACAACAGGGTATTTGCGTTGACTTCAGCCTTGACAAAGTAGTTTTTTTACTGTTGTGAGGTATATACCTATTCTTGTGGGCTGATAAATAATGTAGTGCATTACTTTATTCCGAGTAGTTTAAAAAATACTGATCACGTTTCTAATCAATGCTTCTGTCTGTCTCCTTTCTGGACCATTTCCTGCGCACTAAGGACGTATATTTCCTTCGAAAATGCCACTCTCCAGTTTTCACGTTAGCGGAGCTGCAGTGTCCTTCTAGAGGCTCAAGCAAGATTAGAAATTGAGCAACGTGGAATAGGTAGGCATGCTTTAGACGCTCACAGCCATTACGAATCGGGGAGTACAAGGCGATATAGGATGAACATCATTCGAGGGCAGGGAAGGTATACAGCAAGATAAAATTTGAGCAGCTATTGAGAAAAGTGGGGGAGGAGCGTCGGGCTATGAAGGTTCTCTGCTACCTGTACATGAAGAATGTCGATACAAAATGAAGGAAGTGAACCAGAAAATTGAGAATTAACTATAGAAGGAGGCTATCTCATTGGTGACTTAAATCAAGGCACGAGTGAAAATTAAACCCTTTACTGCAAAGTACCAGTCCTCAACTTCACTATTTAAAGGGGGAAAAAAGATACATCGAGTTTTTGGTTCACTAAGTATTACGGCTAGGTGGCGTTATCCACCGCCCGATCTAAAGAGTACAGCCACATCAATCCATACGTGCTTCGCCCCTCACTAGTTTCGTTGCTCGGCTCGCGCAGCGGTATATACTGGGCGCGGCATATGCGTGTACTGCTAACCGACTGCTGATTGCGAAGCAAGACTCATCGGGTGCCGCTAATAAGCGACAGCGTGAGATAAGCCAGGCACGGGTTGTGTTTCTTTTTTTTTTTGCATATTCCTTGCTTCATCCGCGTTACGTCATCCGCAAGGATCGCTAGCGTCGGGATCACCATTTTGAAGATCCTGGTGTTCGCGCGCATCAAATTCGCAGCACGTGCTCAGTTAGAAAATCGCTCAGCAATTGGTATGTTTAAGAGACCTAAGGAACCCTTTCAGCACGCCATAACATGGACAGCAGGACGGCGCGTACGTGCGGATCTTTCTTTTTTTTTTTTTAAATGGCGCGGTGATGGTGTCGTCTTCTTGCGGATCAGGCTCAGTGCATGCCCTCTAATAGTACGTAGCGTGACCTGAATGAAAATGTTTGCATAATAGCGGGAGGAAAGTGCGGGGAGGTTCCTTGGCATTTAATGGAGCTTAGCGGATTCGCTAAGACCAACATGCTTGATAATTTCTGGTCCAAAATATAGTATGCACGCTTCCATAATGACATCTATGGAATTCACCAAACAATGTAAGAAAAGTTACAAGGACTAGTTAATCTGGATGTCAAATATCAAGCTTGGGAACGAGGCAGCTGCTTCTGCCATGCAACAAAGGTATCCGAGATTTCAATCACATGTGCTGTAAATGAATTCAGTATATCAGTTAGTGCGTGAAGTAGTACATGCTGTTATGACCGTCTGTGAACCCGACGAAAAGTTCTCGACGCATTCCAAGCAAGGGTGTGCCGTTGAGACGGCCTGAATATTTCTCTGTGCAAGCACGAACAAGGAGTTCAACCGACCGGTTAGGCGCGAACGAAACAAACAAGACGGGAAAAGCCATTGTGACCTTGACTCCATACAAAGTACGAGAAGCATCTCGGGCAAGCAACGAGGCCAAGGAGCCATCATCGAAGCCACTGTGGTATTTGCTGTTTAGGGTGGAAGCTATAGGACTAATCCAGTTGCTGCTGCACCTTTCGAAGAGAGTGAAGTCACGGAAATTTGCAGGTGTTGAGGAGTAACTCCTAGCTATTCTGTTCTGTCAATGGAATCCACCATAATGAATGGAATTCGCCATAATGGCGAATTCCATTAAGAATGAAATCCACCATAATGGCGAATTCTCATCGCTATAGTGGAATTCCCATTGGAATTCCGCCAATGGAATTCGCCAAAATGGCGAATTCCATTGAGAATGAAATCCACCATAATGGCGAATTTTCATAGCCGTAATGGAATTTGCCACAACGGCGAATTCCATTGAGAGAAGAGGAGAATAGAGAGGCAGGGCAGGGAGAAGTGAAAGGCAGAGCATTGAGAACAGAATAACTCGATCTTCCACTGGAATGTGGCGCGCTCCCGGAGAGCAGTTGAGAGGGTGACAAGAGGGAGATCTTTTGATCAAAATATTCCAAGCCCCAGCATACGGTCTGGGGTGCAGCAGGAAAATACGCGCGAAATCGGTCTTCAGTTGTTCTTCATTATCCTAATACATAGTATGTTTGTGCAGTGACGAATTTCGTGGACGCCCAGCTGTCATCGTTGTCACCAGTACAAAAAAAGAGCGCAACAATGGTTTTAAACTACACGTGGTTGCTACCATTTCCGCCGCACTCACCGGTTGAAGAAAAATTGGGAGACAGTGACGTTCAAAGACCACGTGTCTCTTCGTACCACGCCTACTAGAGTGCCTAGAATATATTCCATGGGCACCAACCTTACTAAGGATCTAGTAACGTTGATAGGCACTGTATGCCGCTTTTCAGGCGAGAAAACTACAAACTACACCTGGATGCTCTTTGCGAAGCAAAAACCCTCTCACTCTACCAATGGAGGACAGTACCTTTTCTTATGTGATTCTTAAAAGGAAAAGAAGAGAAAAGTTAGCCACGTAACTGTCAGCATTAGAGTGCGACACCTCAGCAGTAGCTCACAAGGGATGGGGGTAAGGAAGGATTAAAAGGATAGGATTGAATGGTATATGTGTGACGCTACGATGAATGGGCGACGTGGCCTGGCTCATACCACATGTTTATTCTGCTGTCACTTCTTCCTTCTCTACCTCTACTAACCATCACTTGACACGTCACACGATTCCCCCTCCCCCCGAAAGATGGCACTGGTTACAAACTATAACAAATTAAAGAAGTGAATGAACAAAACAATGCCCAAATTCACAGTTTCACGTCCAGACGGAGTTCCACAATCTCACGAAATCTTCAAGGCCGATTGAGCAGTCCGATGAATTTTATGACAACTCTGGTGGGCGAGGTTGACTGTTGCGTTCTGGCCAACTGAAGCACGCCTTGAACGTAGAAATTACTGATGACACAGCGATTCTCGTCATGAATGAACAAGGATCGAAGTACTTGTAGCATTTGAGAGTCGGATGTCGTAGGCACGAAGTTCTCCGTCGTAGACGCTGCTTTCTGTGTCGTGGCTGAGACAGAACGAGTGCTTGCAGCCTGCATGTGCGAGAACCGAAGCTGATGGTATGATGCCTTTGTTCCTTCATTGTACACGTGGTAGCTGCACGTCTCTTTCGTGGCTTTCTGTGGTCTTCTCTCAGTTTGTTGAATCGTAGACACGGCGTTGAGAACTGGTGCAGAAAACTTTGTCGACGTCGCTTTCTGCGAAGATGGCTTAGGCATCGACTTCGTCTTTGCTTCTTTAATTGGTGTTGTCTCTGATGATCTTTCAGCCACAAGTGTACTCGTGAGGATGTTTCACTTGATCGTTGTTCTTGTTCAAGTAGCCGTTGCAGTTCTTGGAGTTCGTGGAGTTGCCTTTGTTGAAATTGCTCGTCTTCTTGTGAAAGTTCGTCAGATGGGCCTCTTTCAGGAACATGAGTCTGCTTTTCTTTAGATGGTGATGTGATCAGTAGATTGTCGGTAGTCGACACTGTACTGCTAGGCTTGTCCTGCGATGAAAGCAGCGTGACAGGCTGATGAGAACGCTCCCAAGATGGTTGTGAGTCATCCTTGATTTTAAATGCTTCTGTCAGTTGACAATGCGCCGGCGTTGGTGGATTCGAAATTCCTACAGTGCTTTGACTCACATGTGTGTTGTCACTTGACAATGAGAGCACAACAGACATGGCTTCAGGTGGTTCTGATGGCGTATGTTTTTCTTTTTGCAGCGTAGTTAGGCTGACAATGTCTGTCGAACGACCCCGGTCCGAAACGTCAGGGTAGGGGCTGGTATTGTGAGGATTCACTAGTTCGTCACGCGTGAATTCCGTCGCACGCTCGAAACCGTCTGGGCCTTGTGTGTGACACGAAGCATCAAGGAATTCAGGTGGTTCAGTAAAATGTGAAGTGTTGTGGTGCAGTGAACACGTTGAAAATGCCGATTTCATTGTTCTTGGGAAAGCCGGCTTTAGGTTTAGTCTTTTTCCGAAATGGTCTAAATTCCTTTCGGTATACGGAGGCTTTACCTTGTCTGTTGCGACGTGCAAGTAACCAGTCGGTGTTCGATTGCGTGACGTTTTCTTCGGAAGAGTCATATGATGGTACAATGGTGGTGTATTTTCTCTGAGGTCTCGTTTGGAAAATAGGCTTACTGCGGGAAGACTTCGCGTAACTGTGATGGGTCAGTTGAAAAACCTTCCGCTGATGAGGTATGAACAGGTCTTCATCGTATTCTTTGAAACGAATGATCATTTCTTCTTTGATCTTTTTCCAAGACTCATCGTTCTCGAAGATGTGGGTGAGGTAAAATTTGAATGCCTCACCTGAGATGTAGTCAGTAAAGTTGATGACCATCTCCCGTTCCGACCATGATGCAGCGGTAGCGTGGAGCTCGAACAGGTCGAACCAGTTTTGTACGGGTCCATCGTCCGCTGCTCCGGTGTACTTGGGGATGTCGAGGTCAGCCGATGGTTCTGTCATGGTGCTGGTCGTTGTCCTCCTAGGCGATAATTCGGTAGTCAATGTACGGTCAGGGCGTCTTCTGGGGAACTGCGTCGATGATGAGTGACTGATGAAGGGGCAGGCAGGTCTCCATCCTGTCGACTCGTGTGACGCTACGATGAATGGGCGACGTGGCCTGGCTCATACCCCATGTTTATTCTGCTGTCACTTCTTCCTTCTCTACCTCTACTAACCATCACTTGACACGTCACATATGCATATAGAGAGAGAGGCGCAGGGACAGGGAGCAACGGAAATAAAGAGAAGATAGGAAATATGAACACGGTCGCAGGAGTCCGAGGACGGGGCACCCCTAGGCGAGAGCTCTTGTCGGCGTCAGGAAATGGCGTAGGGGGAGCTCAGTCGGCCGGAGCTGCGCTGTCGTCGGAGATCGCGGGGACACAACCGGTCGGCACGAAATTCAGCGAGCGAGTCGACACTATTCCTGCACCTGTTCGATCGCTGAAACACGCCGGCTTTGAGCGCGCTTTTGAGTGCTCCTGCTCTCCCAATGGAATTCGCCGTTGTTCGGCCGCTCCTCATTCCCTTTCTCTTCATAGTATCTGCTACATGGGGTGGCATGTTTGAAAATAAACCTGTCGGGCCGCTACAATGTTCAACCCTAACGCAGACAGGCAAGTTTGGCACGTGTCCAAAGGAGCCGGTTTTTCCGAGGATGATGAACTCTTCTCCACCTTTCCTTTCGAGCCTGTACTTTCGAGCTTTAATGGACAGTTTGGAATAATCTGCGAGTCGGCTTACCTGTAAGGCTTGTTTTCCAACTAAAAACTCTTGTTCACAGACCCGAGTGGTATTGTTCGAAAATGGCCGGCATTCGAAATGCGAGTCAAGCCGGACTTCTTCGCGGTGGATGGATGTGATATAGCTCCGCCCCCGTAGCTACAGTACGGTAGCTTTTCCTTCATTGCCACAGAAAACTGTCCCCGAGTATAGATCAGCTAGGGTCCTCAAACGTGTGCGAAATCTTCGTCGTGTCATGTGCAAAACCTTGGTGTTGTGCGTTCTTGACCATGTTTGGGCGTAGTTTAGACTGTGCCCTCTCTACGTGCATTGTGTGGCGTCTTGTTTTCTTGTCGTTCACACAGGTCGCGTACTTCTTCGCCTGAAATTATTTGCATTCATGTGCAAACTGTTCGTGCATATATTTACGACACCAGGGGCCTAAAACGTTGCTTAGCCTGCCTATATCTGGCGCCTATAAAACGCGCTTCTTTAATACCCAAAAATCCCATCTCTACATTGGAACCTCGACCGAACTAGCAGAACTAAACGTTTTTAGTCTAACCTGTGCTGTGGTATACTAGTCGGCGTCCGCAGAAAGCTGCTAGCATGTGTGTGCCCTTGCTTCAACCGGCATGCCACGGCTTCTCGCTTTGACCAATTATTCGTGCGAATTTCGAATCTAGTGACGTATCCACGACACCACGTGCGGGATCTCTATAGCCAGCCACAGATTAGCCAGACGTCTTCTTAGCCACACGAGACCTCGCCAGCCAGTCGTGACCTGCGCGTATGCATGGGAGTTGCCATGCCGAAGACGCTCCGTTGCAAGTTCACAATTCAATTCATGTCAAAGACTCTGAAATGTGAACTGGCGCCGTTGACGTACCGAGGTGCTTTTAGCGACGCGTACACTCCGCCCAGCCAAAGCCCAGCCCGCCACCACACTCTATATATGATCGCGTAACAACCGGTACAGCAGCTTTGCTTCTGGAGCTTCACGTGGACGCGCTGGAAGCTCCCCGACGCGCTGTGCTACCATAAACCCCGTCGGGTCCTATACACTGACTCCACGTTACTGTGGTTTCACTAATCACAATTTATGTAAGTGAAATTGTGTTCGGTTGACACATTTATCCAGATTATAGAAAAAAATTAGTTATTTCAAAAAAAATAAAAAAAAATAAGTAAACAGGGACAATAAGTACAGGTAACAGGTTATACCATGTCAGCTATAATGTTTCGTGAAAAGTTTGCGATCAGTGATGGTTGTGACACATGAGGGATGGTGGTTCCAATCTTGATATGTACGGGGAATAAACGCTGTGACATGATACGATTCCTACCTTATTACGATGATCAACACGGTTTGAAATGTACAGAGATCGGAGTATTAGGCCATTATTAAGTGTTCGATGGTTACAAAATTCTATGAAATAGTGGCAAGCAGGCGCTTTTTCATCAGTGACATGTTGGAATAAGTGGCAAGTTTTTTCGTCGATGTTATACTGGCAGAGCGGTTATATACAGTTAGAGAGGATGAATCTAGCAGAGTTATTTTGTACTTGTTGAAAAGAGATGATAAGGTTAGCATGACTGGGATCCCATATGGCACATGCATAATCAAGTTTCGAGTGTATGAGATTATTTTCTGAGATAGTTATAGACTATTAGTTTTAAGAAAGAGGGCGCTTTGAAAAAGTTACGTCGTCAGTAGCCGAGCATGCGATTAGCATTGCTAATGACGTACTCTGCATAAGTAGTCTTACTTAAGTTATTTGTTATGTGCACGCCAAGATATTTATAGGAGATGACGGAATTTAAGGGACTGTTGTTTAGATGGTAGGTGTTATGTTTCGTGTTGGTTCTGCATACGTGCATTGTTACACATTTCCTAATAATTAAGTTCCATTAATCAGTTATTGCACCAGTTATATTAGGCCAGCTTGAAACGTTTTAGTATCATCAACATTAATAATTTCGTGGTAGATAACACAGTCATCTGCAAACAGATGTATGTTTTATTGAAGTTAAATCATTAAAAGGGGCCCTGCAACACAACACTTTTTGAGCATGGTCAGAAAACACTGTCGATCGGTAGTAGAGGCTCCCGACAACACGCGAGCCAAATATTATAGCACAGCATGTGGCCTGGAATTCACAATAAATTATCAAAGGCAGCTAAAAATTGCTTTCTCTTCTCTCGGAAAATCACGTTATATGCCCGAAAATACACGTCAACGACCCATCTATCAGCCATTGGCTGATTTGAACATAATGCGCTCGCTCGTTACAGAGATCGCCGCGGGAGGCCGCTACTTGTCGACGCGTGCGTGCGCGATCACGCTGAAAAAGCGGTGTATTCGAAGAAAAAAAGTGCTCAAAGTCGCGAGGCTCGCGTGACGTTTTTCTGTGGTCCTGCCATCGCTCCCTGCTTATAGCTTCCAGCGCTTTCGTCGGGACGAGAGAAGAGAGAATGTGATTGCAGCATGCGACAAACCTTTGTAACTCCACTCGCACTGGATAGATTCTTAAGTTTTTGTGGCGTTAAATTTGTGAGACAATAAGCTCTTCCAGTGAATTCATTGCATGCTTAATTGAAAAAGTGTTTCAGGGGCCCTATATATAGGAAATAATAAAGGTCCCAACACAGAACCTTGAGGCACGCCCGACTGAACTTCATTCAGTAGTGAATGAGGGTCATTAGCAGTTATAAATTGAGAGAGATTAGAGAGAAAATGTTTTATTTATTTTTTAAATTAATTAATTTATTTATTTACAAATACTGCTGTCTTGATAGACGAGATGTAGCAGAAATGGGTACATGAGTTAGTAAAGGTAAACAACAGTCATACAACGCATGTAAACAATATGTAATTCGGCAATTCTTCCACGAACTGTTCATGCGGCTTTTTCTCTAAAGGAACCACCTATTCTGTTTCAAAATGTCGACAACGCTAGGGAAAAAAAGAGAGTGCTTTAAAAAATTGACAAAAAGCAGAAAAGGAACAATATCAAGTGGGTGTGAACTGCGCGGGGCACGCCTATAGTGAAATGACTGAAAGAAATCGGAGCTTGAATGAAACTGTGGCCGTGTATACAACACGCTCAAGCGTGCGTCGATGAACCAGTGGCTTTCAGGATGAAGCGCATGCGTGAGATGGAGAAAAATGATACTTAAGACTTTCTTTTCAATTACCTCAAGCTTGTTTCTCTCAAGTGCAGTGTAGGACGACCATACCACTGAGGAGTAATGGCCTCACTATAGGGATACGTAAGTGGTTAACTTGCAGTCAGTGGTTGAGTGCTTGAGAGTTCGTTTTAAGTATCCCAACTTCCTATAAGTCCCCTAGCGCAAATGGTCTCAATGTTAAGGTGCCACTTTAGATTTTCTGTAAGGTAATGCCAGATATTTGAAGGTATTCACAGAATTGAGGGAGTTCCCAATGTAACTATATATAACTGAAACCTATAGTGGCTGTTTTTTATTAGTAAATGTCATTTGTACAGTCTTTTGGTGATCGATACTCATTTGCCATGCAGTGCTTGAGCCGCAAAAGTGCGAAAATGCATTGTTGAGACCCTCTTGATCCCGTTTATTAATTAGACTGGCGTAAAGCACATGGTCGTCAGCGCACAATCGCAGTTTCACTGATGAGTCCTAGACTACCTGTGTGATATCGTTAATGCAAATAATGAACAATAAAGGCCCAAGGACCGAGCCTACGCAAGAAGTTACTGTGGCCGATGACGACTGCGCACGATTGAAAGTAACAAATTGGGATAATAAACGTAACTAAAATCAGCTATCCAGTATTTAAGAAGGTTAGTGTCGATATGTAGCAAGCTTAGTTTCAAAAGCAGTAATTTATGGCAAACCTTGTCGCATGCTTTGCTACAAACTAAAAAAAAAAACTGTCAGCGCAACATGATCGATCCGGGATTTGATGCAAATGATGAGTGAAAGAAGCAAGCTGTGTTTCGCAGGAGTACAATTTTCTAAAGCCATGCTGAGCATTAGCAAAGCATGAGTTAGACTCTAGAAAGTGAGATTTGTGAAGATTAAATCTTCTAATAATTTTCAACAATTACTTGTAAGTGATATGATTCGGTAATTGAGAATCGAACTTCTGGGGCCAGATTTATAGATTTGAACCACCATCCCTATTTTCCATTCCTTTGGAAGTTGACAAATACTCAATGATTGTTCAAATATTTTAGTCAGTATCATTAATAAACTACGTTAGTGGTTTTAAGGAATTTGCTATATATACTATCATAGTCAGGAGCGGAGTGGAATCGTGAGTTATCTATTAGCTTGATGATTCCAGATATCTCGATAATCATAGAATTCATTGGAATGTAATTACATTACACGCCATTATAGTGTGGAGCATGCACGTGGATATACGTGTGCGATTTCTAAGTTGAACCTCAATTAGCGAAATTCAGGTCATCAAGCACCACACGCAGCTTTACCAGCTTGCCTCACGAACTCCATGCACCCCCCCCCCCCCCCCCCCTGAAAAAACATCCACTTCTGCCGTCCCGCCCACAGGAAGCTGCCGGACAAACCTTTAATAAACTTCACTCACTCATTCATTCAGTTTTGAGGTGAAGCTTTTCCACTTTGTCGCTTCACTGTTCAATGTCATTTTAAATAACAGAGCACACTATACACACTGATGAGGGAAGACGAACAGGACGGCTGCTGAATTGTGCTGTCCCGTGTCGTTCTGTCAACGCCGCTTCTGTTTTCTCGAAGCGTGCTAAAAGTTTACTGTGAGAACAACCTACTGACCACTCACTACTCACTTGGCTCTTCTTTCGTCAGAAAACATAGCGATATGGCCATTCTTTTAGCTGTAATTTTCGGACGTCCAAGCAGCATAATCTTGCTCATATCTGGTCATTAAGCTTGTTTTTGTATTGCGGTTAAGAGTGCGCCTGACACGATCGCGTATAAAAAATGTGTAGTTTTTAAGTTGCGCGTCAGCGCCCATTGCGTTCGTTGTTCCTCGCGCACGTGTTGATCGGGATATTTTGGAAGACGAAGCCTGACCGACTTGCCGCATACTCAGAACTTAGAGATCGCGCGCAGACAACCAAAGTAATCTGATAGTTCCGATGCCTCTGCATGGCAGGATGCTTCCAAGAACAGTCGACTCTCGGAATGACGCAACCCTTGTGTGCGGTACTCGAGAGATGACATTGGCAGAAAAGTAACGTCGACACAACAAGTTAGCGTGAGAGAGCTTGTCGTCCGACAATGCAGACTGCGACACCAGCTGGCCGCGCGGTGTGGCCCTGCTTCGGGAGTGGTTGTTTTCGCGGCGCAGCACGGCACACCTGTCCCCGCAAGCGACCCAAGCTCCGCTCGACGCACGCCCCGCCAGGAGCTCTCGCATTGTTCCCAGGAACAGAGGCTGCATCGCGACTCGAGTCGCACCTTGCATGCGTGGCCCGAACGTGCGCGGGAAAAATCCGCTGCGCGCATCCACGGCGGGACGAAATGTAACCAGCGGGAGGACACTGGAAAGGGTCTGTCCTTTTTTCTCTCGAAAAGAAGACTGAGAGATCGCGGGGCGGTCAGCAGTATGGCTGTTCGAAAAACACGGGAGTCCCCCCCCCCTCCCACAATGGGGGCCTCGACTAGCGAGAGCTTCCCTATTGTGCCCAAAGGCCAGGTGCCCTTTGTCGGCGTGCAGGAAGCAACCCCGCGACAGCTTTTCTCCTCCTCACAATGGGCCACCTTTCTTCCCTTTCTTTTCTGGGAGCGAGCACAGAGACGCACGCGCGCTCGAAACACTGTGTGTCGCACCGCTGTTCAATTCTTCAAAAAAAAGGGAGGGGGGAGGGGGAGAGACCTTGTTGCAGCCGCTTCCGCCCGCAGCGGCGGCGCGGACCATGGGACAGTCCCGCTGTCGCAGCGTGGTACGACCCATTCCTTTCTGCGTGGCTCCAGTTCCGTTCATCCGCGTGCAAGACTCTTGCCTCTTGGAAAAAGGAACCCTTCTCCTTATGTCTTTTGACATCCCGCATCCACTTCTGTTCCTCTGTACGCGCAAAACGGTGTGAGAAAAAAAAGTAATAAACGCACTGATTGCTAGCCGTTTCCACCGTCATTCGCAGCTCTACGAACTACACCCGCACGTCGACACGTACAAATGTATTCATTAATAACAAATCGCTTTACTCCCCAAAGATAAGAGGGTGAAACGGCTATCACTTGCAGCTAGCGTGACGACCTTGCCGATTAGCGCTGCACGCAACTAGGCCGTCAAAATAAAAAAAAAAGCGATCGCGGCCTGTTTCAGTGCCACGGGCATTGTTGTCGGACCCTCTGTTGCGGTGCCAGCGGGCGCTTTCAAACTGAAAGAGAACCCTCCTCGGGGGTTAAAAGAGGAGGCTTTTGAGAGCCGGTCCACTCTCGCTGCCAGAATGGCCACAAATCAAGAGCGTATCGGAGCGGCGCTCGTTTTGCTTTTGTCGCTGTCGCCTGTCAACACCGCGTACACTCGTTGCGGCCAGCCCAAACGACGCGGAGTGTGTTTGCGTGTGAGGAACGACCGATGCGAGGCCCTCGGTGAATGCGTATTCGTCGCATTGTTCGCTTTATTGGCGAGCTCCCGGTAAAAATCTTCAACTTAATTACGCGCTGCGATGTCGAAGGCCCCAGCGAAGTCACGACAGTGTGGTCGTATTGAATCTACGGAGCGCATATAAGTTGGCTTTGAAAGTGTACTCCTCCCGTTCCATCCGTTGATCCGAGTCCGAAAGAAAACGAGCGCCTCGCAATAGCTCTGCGCAATGAAAACGAAGCGATTAGGACCTCCAGTCGGTCCCCGGCCTAATAGAACAGTAAAGTGTTCTTTGAATGGAATGTCAGAGGTCCTCGGCTGCCGTTATCGGAAAAAAGAACGTTCGGGGCCACAACCCTGGCGAAACAGGTCCGACAGGGTTATTATACAGTGTTACTTCGAAGTCAAAAAAAAAAGGGGGAGGGTGCGACGAAGTTGTAATGAGTGAGGCAGGTTCGAACCCTGCATCACTAGCCGATGCAGTAGCCTTTTATACAGTCTAACCCACTTATATTAATATACTGAAGTGAATTTCATTGTTATGACCGATAATTTATATAAACGGGATGCGTGGAAAATTTTGAAATAGTTGACGGCAGGCTGTTGTGAGAAAAGTGTAATATCGGATGGGTTATGCCAAGAGACACCACTTAGAACGATGACAAATCAGCCAATTTTTCGGGCATATTGAACATTCTGGCGCTTTCATGGGACCGCTAACAAGCCCCATAGAGCCAATGCATGACAACTTCTGAAGTTTCGTTCGCCTTATTCTCAGATCTTTACGAAACCTCGTGCGTTCACCTATGAAATGGTGGGCTCTGATATCACACGAACAGAATCTGTGAAATTATTTTGGTATAACCATCACGGGCAACTTAATGTGGAACGTTCATATTGAAAACACATGCGTGAAAGCATTTAAAACACTCGGGTGGAAAGCTATAGCTCCGGCTCCTGCATCCACCAAGTTAACAGCTTATGAAACTCTATAGTGCGTACCACTCTTAAATATGGTCACATAGTTTGGAACCCCCACCGAGTATATCTTACGGATAGACTGGAAAGAATGCAAAATAAAGCGCAACGTTTTACCTTTCGAAGTATTCCCGTAATGATAGCATCACTGCTGTTCGAAATGCCGCAGGAATTCCTACGCTTGCTGGCCGGCAGCGGGGAACAGTGATGAAATTTCTTTACTTGCTTTGTAACAATGACATAAACAAACGTAGACAAGCATGACCACTTGAAACCACCGCATCGCCATTTTTCTAGAAATTGTCATGAGAAGCACCTCAGGCAATACGTAACATCCTCCGACACGTTCGAATTTTCATTTTTCCCGGCTTCCATTGAAATATGGAACGCGTTTCCCCAAGATATTATTGCCATAGATATAGCGTAGAATGTTTAGTGCAAAAGGTATAGAAGAGTATTTTCGTACGCTATAACATAGTGGTGTGTTTTTTTTTTTTCTTTTTTTTTGCCATCTTGACAACGAGGCCTATACGAGTTGTTTGCTGCTTTGGTTGTCATTAATAATGACTAGTTTGATTTTGTGTACATTGTAACCATTCCCCACCTGATTACGCGACTTACCACACTTTGTTGTTTCAGTCATTATGACTGTCTAGTTTGACCTATTGTACAATGTACTTCCCCTGTGTATCTCTCAACCCACTCCCCGTGATGGCCTGTGAAAGGCTGACAGTATTTGACAAATAAAAAATAAATAAAAATAAACAGCTTCTCCAAGAGTTTATGAAGAGAAGCAACCACCGCGCCCGGAATAGGGACTCCACCTAGTATGTAAGGACCTTCTAAAGAGGTCCTACTCCTGTATTTTGTAATTAAATGTTTTTCACCCCCATTACCCACGCCGTAGCAGATATAGAAGTCATATTTGGCGCCAACGCTATGCGGTGAAGCGTACTGCGAATTCGAAGGGGCTCTGAACGTGGTTGTGGGTGGAGGGTTCAGCAGCTTGAATTTCTTGTTTTCTTCGTTATTTTAGAGGATTTCGCGTTCCATTACCTTTCATCACGGCCACTCAACGGCCAGAACTAATCGTTATAACAAATAGGCGGCATTCGGGCATTGCTGTAAACGGATTGTTTCACAATAAAAAGCAAAGAAAAAAATGACGGTGCAGCAGGTTCTCATAGTTGTAACTGATGTATTGACAAAACCGGTATCCTTATTAGTGAATGTGACTTTACTTAGAAAGTTGCGAGACTTAATATTATTGCAACAAGTTGTGCCATAGGCAGAGCGCAGAAATGAAAATTGCAGAATTATTTTCAAAATCACATGGTTTGCTTGATTTCCCTAGCTGCACCCCATGTTGTTATATATATTCCATGAGCATTCAGTCTAGTGAACTTTCAGTTAAGTGAACCATCGACTTGGGTCCCTGAAAGTTCACCCAATCGAGAGTTCTTTGTGTACGTTAGGAGCAAGGAACATCTGCTTTGCAAATTATGCTGGACACGCAGTTTCTCAGCGTGTTTACCACTGGTGGTCCAGCATTATACGAGTGTGGTTCAAAAGGTTAGGGCCGTTTGCTAATAGTTAAATAATTACTCTTCAGCATGAATATTGGATTGCGCAAGGTCACCTGCTCGTCCTTCACCGATGTATACTGAATTTATTGCCCTGGCCTAATTGTAGTCTGCTTTACGAATCGCTTGCTCCCGCCAGTTGGACAGTGTGAGCTGTAATTCAATTTTTTTGTGGGCAAAAGAGTCATCAGTTTTTTTTTTCAAATTCATGTGGAGTTGTGCCTATAAATAGTTGATGAATTGTGCCTATAAATAGAATGATGCCGATATAATTCACAAATGACCTCACGATTTGCTCGATGAAGAGTGGAGTGCCACTCCACTCTTCATCCGACGTTCGACTTAGCATCAAGACTAATGAACGTGTTCGGATAATGGACCGGGAATTTCGGTTGGGTCGACGACTGACAGGTTAGCCAGTCGGAAAATTCTCCTTTTTTTTTTTGTTAACTGAAATAAGCAGAATTCGCCCGGTGCGCGCAAGCTGGGTACCATAAAGACTTGTCGACCAACTCAAAGAGCGAAGAATTCTTAGCCTGCGACAGACTTCTATGCAAAGAAACTAAAGACACTGGTGCAGTGGTACAAAAATGGCTTAGAAGTTCACGAAAAAAAACTGAAGAAGGATTGCATTAAACCAATTCAGCCCAATAAAGACTTTTACTAATGAATATATTTATTTGGGAAGGGGGGAGGGGCAACAGAACAGCCCCAACTTTTTGAGTGACCCAGGTGTCATACTGCAGTGTATGCTCAATGCCTCGAGCAAACTCCTTCAGTTTCACCGAGACGCAAGCGGAATGCTGCTGTAAGCGTGTGCATGCGGGCAAACCACCGTGCATGACTGACTGCAACTTTCCGGCATTGCTGCTTCTCCAAGTATGGCAGCTAACATGACGAACCATCAAAAAGACGCCCACAATCACGTAGTTACACAGCTCGTGCATAGCTTGACGACACGTTTTGTTTTCTATAAACCTCTTCACAGGCCTAGCAAAAAAAAAAAAAAAGTGCCGCTATGCTTGGCTGCACAGGAGAGTATATACACAGGCTGACGTCACAGCTTCGGTGCTGCACTGATGGGGGTCATGACGGTTTAGCGCAGCCGAGATGGGACTATGGCGGCCCCCACGAAGCCGTTTGTTTGTTGGCGTGTGCACAGAGCACGCAGGGGAAACCATCCCCCCTCGAACGATGAAAAAAAGGGCGCCAATTGGCGATTCTGCCTAGAGTTACTGTATATGCTACCTTACGCAGTATTTATAGTTCCCCTCAAAGCTTTACTACCTGATACATTTCACGTTATTTTTTAAGGCCTGGGGTTATGTAGCCACGCACGTTCTTTTGACCATATATTACGGCGACCAAGGACACCTGATGTTGTATTCAAGGACATGTATACTTCTATGGCAAACCTAGTAAAAAGCGATTTACATCTCTTCATTTTCATCGTTGGATGCACTGCGGAACGTATTTTGCGTACACTTTTTGAAAAGCAACCAAACAAAAAAAGGAAGATGGGGTAACACTTTCCCCCACCCATATGTCTCCCATCCTGCGTATATCTCAGTTTTGTCGGCTGATGCACTCGCCTTATCACCTTATTTCTAAAGGTGGTTTAATTTATTCCGCGCGTTTTTTGGAAACACAAAGGTTTCACTGGGGATATGCATCGTCTTGACTGCGCATGCTGTCAATCTCTGATAAAGCCCCGTTAGTCTAGAAGGTATCAGTTATCACGTATGCAGTTGCTTTTTATAATAAATTGAAAATTTACGCAGTTTCCCGACTTTAAGGCTGTTTACATTACCAGATATGTTTACAAATATACAGTCAGTTACAAATTTAAAAGTCAGTGACCGTTTTCCTCCTTCAAGGCGGATGCACACAAACCTGCACTGATAGACATTTCGTCATGAGCCGGACGGCTCTGGATTCCGCCTGCAGAGAACGTTGCCGAGAGGGAGGGGTAGGGACTTTAAATGAAAAGAAGAGAAAAGTGAGCCCCGAACTGTCTTTCATGGGGAGGACACCTCAACAGTATACTATAGCTCACGAGGGGGGTGGGGGTGAAGGAGGCATTAAAAGCATAGGATTAAAAGGTAAAGAGATAGAGAGGAAGGAGAGAGCGAGGCGCAGGGACAGAGAACGACGGAAGTTAGGAGAAGATAGGAAAGATGCACACGGTCGCAGGAGTCCGAGAACGGGGCACCACTCGGCGATAGCTCTAGTCGGCGTTAGGAGATGGCGTAGGGAAAGCCCAGTCTGCCATAGCTGCGCTGTCGTCGGAGATCGCGGGGACACAACCGGTCGGCACGAAATCCAGCGAGCGAGTCCCTTGCCAAGAGGAAGAGCGGGGCTATATATTTTGTCACTGAGGTTCCGTCATATACAGCACCAAAGATAACCGTATATATGGGGCCCTAAGCCAAATAGATTCGCCATTAGCGTGGCTGAAAATGCACCGGCTTCGTTAACTGGGAAATGCGGTGCATTGGGGCACACGTTTCGTGTCTCGCCGCCGGTGGTGACCCGAGTTGGCTCACTTGCGACTCGGGTCGCGCGGTTCGACTTCAGTTCTCGTGGCAGGATCGGGGTGGCGAGCACAACTGCGTCAAGTGGGTGGTTGTTGCCCCGCAGTACCACCTGCCTGCTGGAGCGCGTATATGCGTCTGATTTCCGTGGCTCTGATATTGGGGAGTCCTAACGGAGGTGCGAGTAAACAGACTGTGTATGATGAATTATGTTTGCCTGTTGGTAGCCAGCGTATGTCCTGGTGGCAGCCACAGCCCGCCGTGCCACGAAATTGTTATTGTTGAAGTTGTTATTATGACAACGGCGCTCGGATATACCACAACGCGAGCGCATTCTTCGAGAAATTATGCCATATTAAATTGTGATCCTGTCTTTTCATCTATCCACTTCATAAGTTTTGGCGCTTTTGCGTTCTCATCCGGAAGAGGACCTAGATGAAGTGTGATGCTTTGACGGTAAGCAGTACGTCAGCAACATAAGCGGTGCCAGGATTTTTAAATGGGACTGAGTATTTGCGTATACTGCTGACTTAATTGAGCGCTATCTATCTATCTATCTATCTATCTATCTATCTATCTATCTATCTATCTATCTATCTATCTATCTATCTATCTATTTATCCGCATGTGTCCGGGTAAAACGTAGGTCTGGTTGCTCTCGGGATCAACCCCTTGAAGATGCATGGTCGCTGACTGAGCCCAGCGCCAGAGTCCCCTCTAGTTAATTTTAGGAAACTCTAGGTCCGGGAGAAGTGCCCCGAGATTGAGCAGAGTCGCTGCGTGGTGGCCGCTGGCTGAAGCGTGCCTGGGGTGGATTGCTGCCTGCGTCGTATGCGTACCACACATAATTTCGTGCTGTTACATGATGTTTGCATGTAAGGCTAGCATGTGCGCGTATACACGTCACGAACAAACCGCCCTGTCCCGCTTTGTTGGCGCAAGTTTACTGCTTGTACGCTTACCTACAGCACGAACTATTTCTTGTTCGGTACTGCAATAAGATCAGTTCGTGCACTTGCCGAAAGTGCTGTGTATCGTCGTCTTGATCCACCGTTCACAAGATCATGTCGGTGTAGTCGCCGCTTTGTAGTTGACGCACGTCGTAAAGTGCACTTGGCGTCGTCCCAAACATGAGGAGTACTAACTCAGTGATAAATGAAGTTTTGCGTTGCCGTTAGGTGTCTAACCGCGGCGTTGTTGCTTATCGGTTATGGGACTAGCTTTACCTGTGCTTGAGATAACATTTTATTGTGTGGTCCTGGTCCCACTTTGGTATTTAAATACCTGACACTTCGGTATTTAAATTGTTCTTTTTAAAGAACACGAAATGGAATGACACGGAGGTGATCAGTAGACTTGAGGCGCCGTGCGCTATTCTAACATTGGGCGAAGTTTATACAGACACGTACCCGTGGGCTTAGATTTGGATTCGCTTTAAAGGATTCAGATGGTCACAATTAGGCCAGATAGCGTGCCTCACAATATTTAACATTATTTTTAACGCTTTTGTGATTATAGACTGATGGAAAGAGCGGACATTATTGGCTTGAAACAAAATACTTTTGGCACATCAAATAGCCGAACCTTGTTGAATCACTTCCATGCAGATAATCAATCCAAGAAAGCTTGGATTGGTATTGAGTGAAAACGAGGTCTCTAAAGCGCTGTCAGCCACGTATTTTTGCTGAATAAACTTATCAACTGTCCTCCGTTCCTTTCATGAAGAACTGAGTGAGAAAAAATGTGGGTGCGTATTCAAGGTTACATCGCTCAACGACATGAAATTTCTTTTTTCTCTTTTTTTATATTCATGACCAGCATGCATAAAGAAATAACTCAGTCGCGCTACAGCAGTGCATAGTAAACACAGTGCACAGGCTCAACACTTAAAAAATACAAGAAATCTGGTGCAGAGTGCAGGCAGTCGCCAAGCGCGAACATCCCTTTCAATGGCA
Source organism: Rhipicephalus microplus (assembly GCF_013339725.1). Taxonomy (NCBI): domain Eukaryota; kingdom Metazoa; phylum Arthropoda; class Arachnida; order Ixodida; family Ixodidae; genus Rhipicephalus; species Rhipicephalus microplus. The sequence continues at coordinate 317,523,849 of NC_051165.1, forward strand.
GATTGCGTTTCTCTCACAAGTATGATAGTAACGTTCCGCGAGGTTCGTGCATCCATTCAGCAATGGATGACATATATATTACGAGTAGACATATATTAGTATATATGGTATATATACATATAGACATGTATATATACATGTAGACATATATATATATATATATATATATATATATATATATATATATTACGAGTAGACAACAGTCAACGCGTTTTATTCGCCAACACTCGACTTACACCGCTCAGGAAAAAAATTATGAAGCATCTTCCCGAAGGGAACCCTGCTGGAATCGATGCGAAGCAGCAGAGGTGCGCACGATGTTGACCCAGCTTAAACGGGCGGTGGCGCGGGTGCCAGAAGAACGGTGTGAAGCAAAACTCGGTGTAGTCTTCACTCTAGTAAACGTTTGATTGAAACGCATACGGGAGGCAGGTTGGGTTTCGTGTAAGTTTCGCCGCAGATAAACGAGCACTTGACGTGCGGTCGAGCGTTGCGAGTGGTGGGGAGAGAAGTGTGTTGCGAGCGGGTGGATGAGTTGGAAGCTGCTGCGGGTGAGGAAAAGAGTGACGTCAACGCGCAGCTGAGACTTGACCTACTTGGCACCGTTCCAACAACTGCGGCGGGGGGAACGCATTGTGACCACTTTGTGTGGACGTACGGGACAGCGTTACACAGGCTATAGTCAAGAGCTGCTTCGCATCTAAAAGCGCCGCGGAATGTATACATTCGTATGCGCGCCGCCGGCCGCCTATCCATACAAGCGCGATGGTGACGATGCTGCTCCTAGTCCGAGATAAAGAGGCGTCTCACTATTATAACTACAGTGTAGAATACTGTAGCATAACCGTAACAACGTACTGCGAAAGGAACGTGCTTCTCGCTCAGTGTTTCCTGCTTGCGCCGGGGGAAGTCCCACTCGGCCGTTGGTTGCGCGCCGATGACGTATCATGGACGTCGTGTCGCGCTGCCGCAGTGGGCAGAGCACGGTGGAAGGAAAGATAGGAGAGGGCATGCCCAGCCGGCGCGCTACGTGAAAAGTGTGGAGGAAATGACATCGTGGCTGCCATATTCACTTGGCACAATGGCGGCGTTGCTATGGTTACGTGTTGCGCAGTTTAGCTGGTCTAGCACTGAGCGGCCGCGGCGGGCGGCGGCATGTGTGCCTCCTGTTGCGCCTTTGGGTAGCGTGGTGCGGACTCGGGCCATCCGAGTCCCCGGAGAGGACGAGTAGAGAAGCCGGAGAAGGAGAAAAAAATGTTTATATACAGTATTTACATGGTAGCGAGGTACAACATGAAAAGAGAATCACACACGAGCGCCTCTGCGCTAGCGTTTTTATACATCGTCCGCCTTCCCAAGATCCCTTGCAAAGAAAATTTATGCGCAGGATACTCCAATGAGATCGTCGTCTTCCTCTCCGTCCCCGAAGAGGGAAAGCCAAACCCCGCCTCCCTCTGAACCTAGGAAAGGGGCAAGACATGCCCAGTTCGCTGTTTGGTGAGGGAGACCCCACGCGCCAGCGTGGCACCACAGTGAGATGACGTGGAATCCCATGCGCAAAGTCGCTCCCTGATGCAGCCAGGTTGACTCAAGCAAGGCAGAATACCCCGTACAGCTGCTGGGTCGACGCTGCTTCGGAGTGTTGCTCTCGGCGGCTGACAAAAGCTTGGCCAACGACTTTTGTGTCAAGAGGAGCCGGCGACGTGGTTTTTCCAGATTGTCCGCGTCCGTCGCCGTCCCGGTGCAGGGTTGACTCATCAACAGCTGCCAGGTGCCAGCAGGCCGCGAAGACCACGTGGAACTTGGGCGAGGCACAACAGCACCCCCGCCGCCAGATGATACATCGGGAGGTCGAGTTGTTCCATGCAGCTCGGCCGGGTCGATGTCGGCGACGTTCCGGCAAGGCTCTTGCTTTCTCGAAGGGCCTGGTCAAACTGGAATGCTCCAAGAGCTGGCCTCTGCGCCCCGCTTCGGTGAAAAGTGGGTGACAAGCTCCAAGAAACGACCTTTGTCAGCCACACACAATGCGACAAGCACCGCGTGCACGCCACTCTCATCGCCAGGCCTCCGATTTTACAAAGCAAACATCTTATCTTAATAACTTAAGCTCAAGGAAACAGTGTGCATACCAATCGGGACAAGTGTCCAGTAACTCTTTCATACGTAACTCCATTTGGAATCGAGATAACATTATAATCAAGCTAAACAAGCAAACTGTAGAGCTCGGGACAACGAGGGAGTCAGTGAAAATTTCTCTACGCCCTCACTGTAACACATTGAAAAAAAAAGTACACATAAACTAGGTAAAGGTAAACAAAAAAATCAAACAAACCTTCCGCGTCTTTTGACGAGTCAAAACGCTCGACTTAGGGCGTCTGCATTTGTATGAAGGCCACCTCTCTTGTAGCGCACCTCGAAATTGTGCTGCTGCAGTGCTATGCTCCATCTGAGCAAACGACCATTCTTAGGTGACATTTGGTGTAACCAGGTTAGTGGAGAGTGATCAGTTTCTATAATAAACTTAGAGCCAGCAACATAGCAGCCTAGTTTTCGTACGGCCCAAACAATGCAAGCACATTCTTTTTCCGAAGTGCTATAAGCCTCTTCCCTGCTGCTCAATTTGCGACTCAAATACAAAACCGGCCGCTCCTCTCCACTCTGGTCCGTCTGACATAGCACTGCTCCTAAACCGCGTTCGCTTGCATCACACTGAATAGTGAAAGGTTTTGCAAATCCGGTGCCCTCAAGACGGGTTTCTCACTCAATGCGTGCTTCAGCTTCTGAAAAGCGTCTTCCTTTTTAGAGTCCCATTGAATGTTCACAGGTTCGGTCTTGCGTAAACTATCTGTCAAAGGGCTGGCAATCTCGGAGTAATTCGGGACGTAATGCTGATAGTAACCTGTGAGGCCGAGGAATGCTCTCATCTCGGTCTTAGTGCTGGGACGACGATAACCGACCACCGCGGCTACCTTGAGTTCGGACGGTCGACGACGCCCATTTCCTACAATGTGCCCTAAATAGCTTACTTCAGCACAGCCCAAATGACATTTCTCTCTCTTTACCGTAAGACCTGCATTTTTGACCCGTTCCAAAACCATCCGAAGGTGTTCAACATGGTCTTCCCATTTGTCCGAAAATATCGCCACATCGTCTAGGTAAGGCAGCGCAAATTTCTCGAGCCCGTGGAGAACCTTATCCATCAGGCGGCTGAAACAATACGGCGCGTTCTTGAGCCCAAAGCTCATCATCAAAGGACGAAAAGTGCCCAGGGGTGAGATAAAAGCAGCGTATCGACTCGCGCGCTCTGTCAAAGGGACCTGCCAATACCCCCTAACAAGGTCTAACGTAGAAATGTATTTCGCCTTAGACACTGTCTCTACCCTCTCTTCAATGTTAGGAATAGGGTAAGTCTGGTCGACTGTTACAGAGTTCAGGCGGCGATAGTCCACGCATGGCCTTGGATCACGGCCCGGAATCTCAACCAAAATCAAAGGCGAGGTGAAATCACTGTCTGCTTCGATGATAACACCTAGGTCGATCATGCGGCGAATTTCGGCCTCTAGTATCTCTCTCTGTCTAGGTGACACCCGATACGGCTTACAGCTGATCGGCTTGTTAACCGTCAGCTCAATGTCGTGCTTAATCACATCCGTTTTGCCTGGCTTCTCGGAGAAAACGGTAGCGAATTCCTGTACTAAAAGCTCTAAATCTTCCTCTTGAGCCTTACTTAGGGTGTTCCCTGTGTCTACCCTATCGGACAATGTGCTGCTGACCGTGCTATCGGAAAGACAAAGGATTTCCGCGCCCTCATCCTCAGGAACATTGAGTGCAAGGTTTACTACTGCTTTTCGTCGCATGTAGGGTTTCATTAGGTTACTGTGATACACTTTGGGGCATTTCCGGCCCCACTTTACCTCGTAGTTGGTGTCTGAAAGCACTGACAATACTGTCGCTGGTCCCTCCCATTGTACGTCCAGCTTGTTTTTTCTTGAAGGGCACAACAGCATCACCTCATCGCCCACTCTAAAGACTCGCTTTCGAGCTGACTTATCGTAACGGGCCTTGGAAAGCGCCTGTGCTGCGCGCATGTTGCTCTCCACCACTTCGCGTGTAGTCCCCAGTCGCCCCAATAAATCCAGTACATAGGAAACCACATTAGGGTCCTCCCCATATCCAGTCCATGACTCTCGTATTAAGTGCAGCGGACCTCTCAAGTTCCTGCCGTAGACAAGTTCAGCCGGACTAAAACCCGTACTCTCGTGTGGGGCCGACCTCAGAGAAAACATCGCAGCTGGTATACACCCCTCCCAGTCACTTTTATGCTCAAAGCACAAAGCTCGCAAAACGCGTTTCATGACCGAGTGCATGCGTTCCACAGGGTTCGACTGTGGATGGTGAATAGAGCTATGCGCGATTTTTATCCCGCAGCGTTCTAGGAATGTAGTCGTAAGGCAGCTTGTGAACACACTTCCGTTGTCACACTGTATCTCCGAGGGAAAACCCACCCGAGAAAAAATAGACAACAATGCGTCCACCACGCATACTGAACTCAACTCTTTCAGTGCGATTGCCTCCGGGAACTTGGTGGCAACGCACAGCGCGGTCAGGACGTACCGATATCCTGATTTAGATGGAGGCAGAGGCCCCACGATGTCAATCACGAGCCGACGGAAGGGTTCTGTGACTATTGGCACTAGTTTCATTGGTGCCTTCCATTTGTCTGTTGATTTTCCTATCCGCTGACAAGTGTCGCATCCACGGACAAACATCTCTACATCCTTCCAGCACCCGGGCCAGTAGAACTCCTGAGCCAGCTTAGCTTTCGTTTTCTTTATACCTAAGTGGCCCGCCCAGGCGTTGCTGTGGGCCAGGTCGAGAATGTTCCGCCGGTATTTTAGTGGAACTACCACTTGGTTGTAGACCCGCCCTTTAGCGTTCTCATACCTGCGATGCAACACCTCGTTTTGGGTGTAGAACGAAACGTTCTTCCTAGAGTTACCTTCCTTATGTATGGCATCTAGCAGCATAGAGAGTGCGAGATCCGCCTTTTGATCGACCACTAGCGTTGCACGGTCGGTTCTGGCTAGCTGACACCAACTGGTGGACGCGGGTGTTAACACCGAGCCTGTCACCAAGTCCTCGTTGTCGGGCGTTAGAGATATTTCCTCGCTGTTGTCGACCATAGCCCCAGTTTCCGTCTCGACAACTCGCATGGCAGACTCATTTTCCGTCGCAACTACCTCAGGTTTTCCTACACTGCCCTCGGACGTCTGTTCCCCAGAGGGTGAGCTGCTCAGCTGTTGCGTCAGCTCGCGCGCCTTCGAACGGGTAAGGGCCATGCAAGCTATTTCGGTGGCAAATGATTCTCCACGTGTTTTTAACATTTCCTCAGACTTATTTGAAAATAGGTAAGGGAAGTGCTCCGGAAGGTTGGCTGAAATTGCTGCTTCCGTACACAATTGGCCGAAAGGGCCCTCGATTACAACCCTCGCTATCGGTAGGCAGACGCTTTGCTTTTCTGCCACTTGCCGAATCCAGGCACACTCTCCTATATAGTCTTCGGAAGATACGCAACTTGGATGCGCTACATCCATTGTGGCCGCCGAGTCCCTCAATACCCTACACATTCGGCCGTTCACTGAGAGTGTCCTCATGTAAGGCTTCAACAGCTTTAAGCTATCCTCTGACTCCTGAATTGTGGCAAATGCCATGTGCCTCTTACAGCTCCTGGCCATGTGGCCCTTTTCTCCGCAGCTGTAGCAAACAACTGGCTTCCGCGCTTCTAACGCATGCGCTATGTCACCAGGCGCCTTTGAACCTGATGAAGGTGCCGCCTTAGTCCCCTCACTGTCCTTTCCCTGCTGATTGTCTAATAACTTGGAATTTTCGGGTTTCCAGTTATTTCTTGCAAACCTCTTGCGTCCCTGGTTTCCCGACCAGCTTTCTACCTTTTCATTTTTTCCCGAAGTTCGTGGTGTATTGCGGAGACTACGGCGTGAGCAGTAATCTTCGGCGAGTTCTGCTGCCCTGTTCATGTCTACGTCTTTCATCCTATCCTGCACCCAAAGCCTTACCTCCTCGGGAATTCCCCGGTAAAACTGCTCAAGTACCATCAACTCAATGACCTTGTCATGGTTGCCATAGACTTGCGCGCTTTTGAGCCACTCTTCAAAGTTGGCTCTAATTTGGTAGGCATAGTCTGAATGAGATTCGTTGCCCCTCTTAGAGTGCCTGAACCGCAGGCGGAAAGCCTCTGTCGATAGGCGACATTTTCGTAGCAATGCAGCCTTTACCCTGTCATACACCTCGGAGTCCTCTTTATTCATTCTTGCGATAACATCGGACACTTCGCCTGGTAGTACGCATATCAGTTTTTGTGGCCAAGTCTCCCTACTAAACCCTGCATTTTCGCATGCTCGCTCAAAATGCACGAGGTATAATGCAATGTCGTCACCCGCCTTGAAGGTGTGGATTAGATCCTTTATCTTTGATTCTCCACCCCCTGAATTTTGATTTCCCACGGACATACGAAGCTCCAGTTCTTTCAGACGGATTTCATGTTCTTTATCCTCGCGATCCCTCCTTATTTCCTCCTCTCTTTGTTCACGGGCTAAGCGCTCACGCTCCTCTTTCTTTGCCAAAATGGTTTCTCTGGCCTCAATGGCCTCTTCTAAACTCACTTCCTCTTTTCCCAAGTGCTCCAAAATTTGTTGTTTTCTTTTAACCGAGCCGACCGAAATATTCAGCTCCTGACAAATTTCGAGGAGTTCTTGGACCTTAAACTTCTCCATCTTAGATATGCACACCGTTTCTCTTCTAAGGTAATTTTGCCCACGAGCCACCCAATTCTTGGTCTGCGAATCAAAATTTACCAAAATCACCCTACCACGTTACCGACCATCTGCGCTAACGAGTCTGGCGAAAAGAAGAGCAAACAAGCGGCACTCACCACTTCGATGCAGCCGACGCAGGCGAATCCCATAAGCTGCCAGCCACTGTTGCGCCTTTGGGTAGCGTGGTGCGGACTCGGGCCATCCGAGTCCCCGGAGAGGACGAGTAGAGAAGCCGGAGAAGGAGAAAAAAATGTTTATATACAGTATTTACATGGTAGCGAGGTACAACATGAAAAGAGAATCACACACGAGCGCCTCTGCGCTAGCGTTTTTATACATCGTCCGCCTTCCCAAGATCCCTTGCAAAGAAAATTTATGCGCAGGATACTCCAATGAGATCGTCGTCTTCCTCTCCGTCCCCGAAGAGGGAAAGCCAAACCCCGCCTCCCTCTGAACCTAGGAAAGGGGCAAGACATGCCCAGTTCGCTGTTTGGTGAGGGAGACCCCACGCGCCAGCGTGGCACCACAGTGAGATGACGTGGAATCCCATGCGCAAAGTCGCTCCCTGATGCAGCCAGGTTGACTCAAGCAAGGCAGAATACCCCGTACAGCTGCTGGGTCGACGCTGCTTCGGAGTGTTGCTCTCGGCGGCTGACAAAAGCTTGGCCAACGACTTTTGTGTCAAGAGGAGCCGGCGACGTGGTTTTTCCAGATTGTCCGCGTCCGTCGCCGTCCCGGTGCAGGACTAATTATGAAATGGAAGCGCACAACGTTAAAGCAGACGGAAAGACAGGGACAAGCGCTACCCGGTGCAGGGTTGACTCATCAACAGCTGCCAGGTGCCAGCAGGCCGCGAAGACCACGTGGAACTTGGGCGAGGCACAACACTCCCCAGGTCTCGTGCTGAGCCGTGGCGGACAATATCCGTGCTCTGCGCCGTGTTATTGGTTACGCAGTGTTCTGCTGGCAGTTACTGTACTCTCAGCAACGTTTACAAAACTTTTCGTCCACCACGGGGCTTGAACAGTGCGTAGAATGAGCACATATCCATGTGTCGTGCGGCGGATGACGCGGATGAAGCATTTGAAGTGTTCAGCGAAATTGCGTTGGGCACCATGACGAAGCGTAACGAAGACGAACACCTTGCAGGTCAGTGACGGCTGGGCAGTGTTCTTGCTTGTGGCAAGAGACGAAACTGTTGCGTCCAGCAAGACGCAATGAGGACCATGTGCACATACGAAGCTTCGTGTTCGATGTGCACAGTAACAACATGTGCGTAATAAAACACCTTTTCTGTTCCACTTGTTAAACACGCCCCTGCAGCATCGTAATCTCAACGTTATAAGTGTCACTTGCATCGGGCTGAAAGTCACCACGGTCGCAGAATGCTGACGCCGGTAAGTTTCACACGGAACACCGGCACAGTGACCGGGCGCTGCGTCGGCCTCGAGTCAGAATGCAACCGTAGAAGGCGCACGACCAATCGTGATGGCTGTACATTTGCTGAATTAATGACGTGAAAGCACTCGCCGTTGTCAGTGCATCTAGCGCGCGTTCTCTTGTACTTGCTTCGTTGGCGGCGAGCCGTTACTCGCTGCTAATACTCGGACGAAATGATTTCGCCGAAGGTGTTGCGCTGGCCGAGAGTGTTGAGCCCCGTTCCATTGGTTTCGGATCGTCACGACACGCGCGCTACGCAGCCCACGTGCTTTCCGAGCCGGAGAGAGAGTCGTGCCTTCTGCTTATAGCATTTGGATGTAAACAAGAAAGGAGAATTAGCCCTGTCAATATGATTGACTTCCGGCTTCACCACGGCTTCACAACGATTGACGTCAGGGCCTCTCCTAAGTTTTAGGGGCGAAGCTTCTTATAGCGGCACCCGTTCGTCCCTCGTAGTCGTAGTAGAAGTCGTAGTGTGTAACCAGTCTTACATTTTGACCTCCAAGGTGGTGCTGGTGAGAGATTTCTTCTTCTGATTCTAATTCTTTATTTTAGCATTCATTTACAACAAATGCTAGGACAGGAGCAAAAAAAAAGCGCTATCATATAGCGGCTTGACGAAGGCCCCTGTCCCTACAGAATTTGGCAGGAGACAACACACGTACTCAAAAAATGAAATGCATCGATATACATATTATCTTTTGAGAAAAAAATCAAACTAACAAAACACTGAAATGTGTGTTGCAAATTGACAGCACAACAAAAAGTTTTCTTTTTTTCTTACACAGAAGACACTTTTTTTTTAGTGAACAGTTCAAACGTTTACAAACACAGTCGTAGAAAATATGCATCATGGTGAAACCACACAGATTTTCAAGTGCATAAGAGCATGTAGGAAGACTTTCACACACACCACAAAAATAAAAGATATACCATACCTAAGAAACAAGAAAGGAAAAGCAAGCGCATATGTGGCATAATATTACTCACATAAAGCCGCACGGCTAAGAAAATGCTGCTTTTACATTCGACGTGAAGTAGTATTTAAATTAATGTTTTCCCCCTCAAGATTGTTAAGCAGTAATGATGTATACGGTACGGTAGCCGGTCTCTTCCATGATTGGTTTGCGAAAAGGGGACAGCCCAAGTGTCACGCTCTCTGATGTCATAATTGAGTTGATGTGGTTTGTTTAACTTACAAAGATGAATAAATGCACCATGGCCTCGTTTAACGCTTTATTTATACTTCATGGCAAGGTTAAACTCATAATGGTAACGAAATGAGAGAAGATTAAACTGAGCAAATAATCGATTTGTATGGCTGTCATATGGAACACACGCACCATGCCGTAATGCTTTTTTTTTTTTTGTTGCATAAATAACGTCCTGCAGTTCTTCTTTGACGTAGTTCCCCATACTAAATTACAATAATTACATGAGAGATAAATATTGTATTATACAGCAGTAGCCGTATTTTTTATGGAAGAACATCCCGAAGCCTACACAGTGCCCGCATGCTTTCGCCATACGTGTTGCAACGCGTTCGATGTGTTTGTCCCACAATAAGTGCTGATCAAAGATTACACCTAACGTTTTAACGTCAGCCGTGACTTCAATTCGTTCTGATCGATAGAATATGTTTAGATTACGATTTACGTGTTTTTTGGGTTCGTGCAAAAAGAACAGCTTTTGTTTTTTTAGGATTAACCTGCAAAGAATTTGCTTTGCTCCACAAATACGTGGAGTGTGCGTTGTTGAACAATAAAAAATTCGCAGCGTGCGCGTTTACTAAAAGCCGAATTCTTCCATCTCTCATTCCCTCTTAGCAGCCATTGACATTGTACATTGAGCACTATCTGACAAGAAAGGGTTGCTACGTTATACTCTCTGGGCATATCCTCCTTGGTTTTAGAAAGGTTTAGCGAGCGTTGGGCCACAGTGCCATGAATACAGTGAACTAGTATATACCATGAACTCGAGGTAGTTAAAGGGGGGAACTAGACAAAAAGCGCAAGCCGTAAGAAAGTGTGCATGTGCCACATTTCGTTTAGTCCTACTAATGTCCGCTGGATGGCGGTGCATATGCGGAATGCATCGAAATAGCAGAAAAGGAACACAGGCCCATGTGACTAGCATTTTTGGATATCAAGGGAGCGTACGATAGCGTGGTTCAAGAGGAATTGTGGGGAATACTGGACACACTAGGCGTGGAACATGTAGTCACTAATCTTTTAAAGAATATCTATAAAGGTAACAAGGTAGTTATCAAGTGGGAAAAACAGGTATCCAAGCCTGCAGAGGTAAAACGGGGGCTTAGGCAGGGGTGTCCCCTGTCACCCTTATTATTCATGATGTACCTACAAGGATTAGAGGCCAAATTAGAGGAAGTGGACTGGGCTTACAACCTCTCTTTAGTCAAACAAGGAAAACTCTTTGATCAGGCACTACCAGCATTAATGTACGCAGATGATATAGTGCTAATGGCCAACAACAAGGAAGATTTGCAGAGATTAATGGACATCTGCGGTAATGAGGGAGATAGGTTCGATTTTAAATTCAGTAAGGAAAAATCAGCAGTCATGATTTTCAATGACAACGAAGGTAGTGAGCTTAAAATACAGGAGGTCACGCTAGAGATAACAGATAAATACAAATATCTGTGCGTATGGATAAGCAACGGGACCGAGTACCTGAGGGAACACGAAATATACGTGATGACTAAAGGTAACAGGAATGCAGCAGTGATGAAAAATAGGGCACTGTGGAATTACAATAGGTATGATGTTGTGAGAGGAATATGGAAAAGGGTCATGGTTCCTGGGCTGACGTTCGGCAATGCGGTCTTGTGCATGAGATCAGAAGTTCAAGCAAGATTACAAATTAAGCAACGTGGAATCGGTAGGCTTGCTTTAGGAGCTCACGGGAATGCACCAAATCAGGGAGTACAAGGTTATATGAGATGGACATCATTTGAGGGCAGGGAAGCTAGCAGCACGATAAAATTTGAGAAGCGATTGAGAGAAATGGGGGAGGAGCGTTGGGCTAGGAAGGTTTTCAGCTACTTGTACGTGAAGAATGTCGATACAAAATGGAGGAAGCGAACCAGGAAATTGACTGGTGAATACTTAGAAAACAGCAGGTGGCCAAACCAAAAAGAACTATCGGTTAAGAAGAAAGTGAAGGAAACGGAGACTGTCATGTGGAGAATGGGCATGATTAAGAAGTCCGCACTAGAGACCTATCGAACTTTTAAGCAGGAAATTGCCAAGGAAAGGATCTATGATAACACTCGGGGTAGTTCTCTACTGTTTGAGGCCAAAACGGGAGTACTGCGAACCAAGACATATCGGGCCAAATACGAAGAGGTAGACACAGTATGCAGTGCGTGTGGAGAGGAAGAAGAAACTGCCGAACACTTGATAATGTTCTGTAAAGGGCTTCACCCTATAGTTCAGGATGATGGCGCAGAGTTTTTCAAAGCACTGGGGTTTAGGGACCGGGAGGGCAAAATAGACTTTAAGCGGGTAGACTTAACTGGAAGGAGGTTATCTGATTGGTGGCTAAAGTCAAGGCACGAGTGAAAATTAAACCCTTCACTGCAAAGTACGAATCCTCAAACTCACTTTTTAAAGAAACAAAATAAATCTAGTTTTTGGTTCATTGTATTGCGGCTTGGTGGCGCAAGCCACCGCCCGATCTAAAGGGTATAGCCATATCCGTCCATCCATCCATCCATCCATCCATCCATCCATCCATCTATATAATGAAAAGATGCGAGATGGTGGTACTTGGAGTGTTGAATAGATGGGCGAACGGACACACAGGCAGATGCATGGATGGACTCATGGATGGCTGCACCGACGGATGGACGCATGGACGGACGCAGGGGCGGATGCATGGACGAACGAAAGTACGGACGCCCAGATGGACGTGCGGACGCACGAACAGACGCACACACGGACGGGCGAATGGACGCATGGACGGTCACACAGACAGACGCATGGACGGACGGAAGCAAGAACGAATGGACGGACGGATGCTTCGCCTCACTCTCCAACATTCACTCCGTGGATATGCTGCCATTTTTTTAAAATGCGAAGCATTTCTTAGCGAACTTCGGTGACTTTGAGCGTATCTATCTATCTATCTATCTATCTATCTATCTATCTATCTATCTATCTATCTATCTATCTATCTATCTATCTATCTATCTATCTATCTATCTATCTATCTATCCAGCCGCCTACGACTTTTAGCTCTCCTGGCCGTGTTTCGATGATCGTATCGATATCAAACTTGGCGTAGCATAAGATGACTGTATTAAAACATATTGGACTAGTCATAACATGAAAATCATGTTATTTATGTCATGAATGTCATGATTGACATTTCATGGTCCTGCAGCTCTTGCAGGGCGATTGCACGGCGAGCACAAGCGACAGACCCTAACATGAAAATCATGACATGCGTGTCATCTAACAACTTGACTACACTGCCATGCTCATGATGCGCTCGCGGCCGTTTCGCTAGCGTCACATATACCAGATTTGGTATTACAGTACGTGAATGGTAGACGAAGGTATGTGACTAGTGCAAACATGATAATCATGAGATGTCTGTCATGTAACAACATGACTACATGCCACGCTCATGATGCGCTGGCAGCCGTTGCGCTAGCTTCACGTATTTGGTATTACGGAACGTGAATGGATGACGAAGGTATGATGCTGGTGCAAACATGAAAAACATGAGATGCATGTCGTGTAACAACATGCATGACTACATGCTACGCTCATGATGCGCTCACGGCCGTTTCTCTAGCTTCACATGTACAAAACTCAGTATTACGCGACGTGAACGGACGACATAGGTAAATGACACATCCAAACATGATAATGACGACATGCGTGTCATGTAACAACATGACTACATGCCCCACTGGTGATGCGCTGGCGGCCGTTTCGCTAGCTTCACATATGCCAAATTTGGTATTACGTGACGCCAATGATGACGAAGGCATGTGAATGGTGCAAACATGATAATCATGAAGTGCGTGTCATGTGAGAACATGACTACATGCCACAGACAAGGCGCCAATACATTTCCACGTGACGCGATGCGCGTGCTCGCCGGCGTTCATTTCGTCGCGTCACACCGGCGTTGCCACGACAGTCACCGGTCCTGCCATATACTCGCAGGCGCGCACCGCGCTTCGTTGCTTTGACGCATGCGCGTTTCAGCGCGTCCGGCGTCCCTCCGTCACGCGAAGGGAGCGCTCGGGGCCGTTTTGCTAGCTCTACATATACCAAATTTGGTGTTACGTGACGTCAATGGATGACAAAATATATGACTGGTGAAAAGATGATAATACTGACACGCGTGTCATGTAAAAGCATGACAACATACCACGCTCATAGCGTTCTCGCGGCGGTTTCGCTAGCTCCACATATAATAAATTTGGTATCACGTGACGTGTATAGATGACGAAGGTAAACGACACATATCCATACATGATAATCATGACTCGGAAGGCATCCTTTACCTCCACCTCGTAACGCTGTGCTTATTTTAAAGTGACATATCAACATTTCTTATTCGTGCTTCGCATATCGTCGATTCTCAGTGTACGTGGCATCTGCCAATTTTTTTTTTCCTTCCTTCATGGGGCAGAGTCACGATGACGGGCTACTCCTTCCCGGAGAAGGATGGTTACCATGCAGCCGTGCAAAAAATTGAAACCAGCTGAAGCGGATGTTCCAACCCTTGTAACTTCCTTATTATAGCACGCAGCCGCAAAATTCTTGCGGCAGAATGTTCACCAACCAAATGTGCGCACATTTTAATTCATTAAAATTTTTGAACCTCGTGGTTGTTTAGGACATTGTCGCCTACGACTTTGTGCCCTCAAGACCCAGGACATATGGCATAGCACGACCATATGACGCCCCGCCACGGTGGTCTAGTGGCTTAGGTATGTGCTGACCCGCAGGCCGCGGGATCGGATCCCTGCTATGGCGGCTGCTTTTACGATGGAGGCGAAAATTCTGTAGGTCCGTGTGCTCAGATTTGGGTGCACGTTAAAGAACCCCAGGTGGTCGAAATACCCGGAGCCCCCACTACGCCGTCTCTTATAATCATATGGTGGTTTTGGGACGTTAAACCCCACCTACAATCAATCAATCAATCAATCATCATAACGAACATAAGTGAGAGGTCATATCATAAATATCATGGCTTGTCTTGAACGTTATGGTTCACATGCCATGGCCTTGCGGCCGTTTCGTTAACTTGATATATTCTAAAATTGGTATGATTATAGACATCTGTATGACGAACATATAAATTACTAGTGGTAAATGAAAGTCATCACCTGTACATGTCATGTTTGAATGTAAAAACGGCGCAAAAATATTGACAAAAACTGAAGAGGAGACGACAAGGCGCTGATACTCGCAACTAAAATCTATTGAAAGGAACACACAAAAAATAACAAGTAGAGGACCTTGGCACAACATGGTGTCTGCGCAGCAGTGCAAACAGGCTACAAAAAAAATCTAATCATGGTGAACAGCTACGCATGTGGTAAACACCCGATAAAAAAAGAGAGATGGAAAAACCTACTTGCAAAAACATGCGTACCATTGCATAAAAAAACTAATAATTGCTTTAACCAGGCAGCGCTGAACCCAGGTAACTAACCTCCTATTTACCAAGGGCCACCGACGGCTTGCGCACGCAACTTTCCCCCTCCCTTTTAATGTAATAAGCCTCCATCACCTCTATGGTGCATTTGTCCTGATGGTGAATTAAATAAACAAGTTGCGATGATGTTTATTAGAACAGAGGAGTCGCAACGAGGTCGCGACGGAAAATGGGCGAACAGCAAGTCTGGCAAAGGCGGCACAGGTTCTCGCGCAATCAGAGCACGGGCTTTTCTTTGTCTTCCGAAGGCGCATACGCGTTGGTGCGTATGCTCCACTACAATACCCCCGGGGTGAATGGTAGCCATCCTGGCGACTCAGGGAGTAGGCACTATGAGGGGATCGTAGTAGGGCTTGAGACGGTCGACTTGTACGGTCTCGCGTCCTCGACGGCGCAAATCTGGTGATTGTGTTAATGGCTCGATGACGTAATTCACCGGGGAGGTCGCGTCAATGACACGGTAGGGACCATGGTACCGGGCCAGAAGTTTAGAAGACAGGCCAGGAACGTGCGGGGGCACCCAAAGCCACACAAGGGAGCCAGCACGAAATGTAGGAGCTATGCGGTGAGCGTCGTCGTGTCGAGTCTTTTGTAGGCCTTGAGCCTCACTTGTCAGAGACCGAGCCAACTGACGGCAGTCTTCAGCGTATCTGGCGACTTCCGAAAGCGGGGAGCACTCAGATGCATCAGGGCGATACGGTAGTATAGTGTCGAGTGGCTGGGAAGGTTCGCGGCCGTACAATAGAAAGAACGGGGAAAAACCGGTAGTCGCTTGCGTCGCGGTGTTATAAGCGAAGGTAACAAAGGGCAATACAGCGTCCCAGTTAGTGTGGTCGGAGGAGGTGTACATCCTCAGCATGTCGCCAAGTGTGCGGTTGAACCGCTCAGTAAGACCATTTGTCTGTGGATGGTATGTGGTAGATTTCCGGTGGATAATGTTGCATTCAGCGAGGATAGCTTGGATGACCTCCGACAGGAACACTCGACCCCTATCACTGAGTAATTCCCGCGGAGCACCATGGCGTAGAATGAAGCTGCGGAGAATGAAGAGTGCAACTTCGTGGGCGGTCGCTGCCGGTAGAGCTGCAGTCTCAGCGTAGCGTGTCAGCTGATCGACTCTGACAATAATCCACCGGTTTCCAGAGATACTATATGGGAGGGGGTCATAGAGGTCTATACCCACGCGGTCGAATGGGTGAGCCGGGCACGGGAGCGGCTGTAACATGCCAGTAAGGTGCCGCGGAGGTGTCTTGTTCTGTTGGCAAGTGGTGCAAGACTGAACGTATTTCTGCACAAAGCGATACATTCCTCGCCAGTAATAGCGTTGGCGCAGCCTTTCGTAGGTTTTCAGGACACCTGCGTGAGCACTTTGGGGATCTGCATAGAAATTCATGCAGATGTCAGAGCGCATATGAGTTGGGACAGCAAGGATCCACTTCCGACCACCAGGCATGTAGTTACGGCGGTACAGAATGTTGTCTCGTAAGGAAAAGTGGGCTGCTTGCCAGCGTAGCGCTCTCGTGGAAGGGACAGCAGACGGATCGGTAAGGTAGTCGACTAACAAGGCAAGGTGTGGGTCTTTACGCTGCTCCGAAAGCATGTCAGTCGTGTCGAGTGGTGACAAGGTGGTAAAAGGGGGAGACAGAGAAGCCACATCTGGTGTTAATGGCGATCGCGAAAGTGCATCGGCATCCGCATGCTTGCGACCGGAACGATATACGACACGGATGTCGTATTCTTGCAATCGAAGTGCCCAACGCCCCAGGCGTTCGGACGGGTCTTTCAAGGTAGACAGCCAACATAGAGCGTGGTGGTCTGTGACCACGTCGAAAGGACGGCCGTAAAGGTACGGGCGAAACTTCGTCAACGCCCAGATTATGGCCAAACACTCCTTCTCTGTCACGGAGTAATTCAATTCAGCCTTCTTGAGAGCGCGACTTGCATAGGCGACTACGTATTCAGCTTGGGTGCCTTTCCGTTGTGCCAAAACTGCACCAAGACCGATGCCACTTGCATCGGTGTGAATTTCTGTGGCCGCAGCAGGGTCGAAGTGACGAAGAATAGGTGGTGTGGTCAGCAGGCGGCACAGCTGGCGAAATGCGTCGTCTCATGCAGGTGACCATGCAGATATGCCTTTGCTGTTGGAAAGCAGACTCGTGAGAGGTGCGATGATGGACGCGAAGTTGCGCACGAAGCGACGAAAGTAGGAGCAGAGACCGACGAAACTTCTTAGGGCTTTCAGTGATGTGGGCAACGGAAAGTCAGCGACAGCTCGAAGCTTATCGGGATCCGGAAGAACACCGTCTCTGGTGATGACATGTCCCAAGATGGTTAGTTTTCGTGCTGCGAAGTGGCACTTCTTGGAGTTAAGTTGTAGGCCTGCAGAAGTTAGACACGTCAGAATCTCGTGGAGGCGAGCAAGATGTGTCGGGAAATCAGATGAAAAGACTACGATGTCGTCCAGGTAACATAAGCAGGTTTTCCACTTGTGGGCACGCAAGATGGTGTCGATCATGCGCTCAAATGTGGCAGGCGCGTTGCAGAGCCCAAATGGCATGACTTTGAACTCATATAGGCCATCCGGCGTTACAAAGGCTGTTTTAGGGCGATCACATTCAGCCATTGGCACCTGCCAATACCCACAACGCAGATCCAAAGATGTAAAGTACTCGGCGCCTTGTAAACAGTCAAGAGCATCGTCTATTCGTGGTAGCGGGTAGACATCTTTTTTCGTAATATTGTTTAAGCGGCGATAGTCCACGCAAAATCGTACGGTGCCATCTTTTTTCTTGACCAGAACCACAGGTGATGACCAAGCGCTTTGAGAAGGCTGTATGACTCCACGTTTAAGCATGTCATCTACTTGCTCCGTAATGACGCGGCGCTCTTCGGCGGAAACGCGGTAAGGACGCTGTCGCAGAGGCGAATGTGAGCCGGTGTCAATAGTATGAGCGATAGTGGTGGTGCGGCCCAAAGCAGGTTCTTGAAAGTCGAAAAAAGAACGAAACTTGTTAAGGAGAGCAACAAGTTGGCGGCGATGCCAGAGGGGAAGGTCTGCGTTAATAGCATTGTTGAAGGCTGACGAACTTGATGGCTCAGACGCATGAGTGATTGCAGCAATGTGACATGGCGTTTCATCGGGAAGAATAATATCATCGATATGGTCGACAGGTTGCACATATCCTAACGTTTCACCACGAAGTAAGCCAATGGGGTAGTTGCAGTGGTTGGTGACCAGCATTACGGTTAAACCAGACGCAATTGTAAGAACAGCAAATGGGAGAACGATGCCCTTGCGTTCAGTAAAAACCGGAGATGGCGTAAACATCACCGTGCCGTCAGGTTGCGTTGCGCCAGACATGAAAGGCTAATAGGGACCGAAGCTTCAGGAGGCAAGGTGATGTCGTCATCAGCGATGACTTTGCAGAGCAGAGGAGAGCGGTTGGGTGGTGGAAATTCACATGTTGGCACAAGGGACGTCGACACTTCGGCACGGGAACAATCGATGATAGCTTCATGACGTGATAAGAAATCCCAACCCAGGATAAGGTCATGAGAGCAAGATGGTAGAACAAAAAACTGTACGACGTACAAAACGTCTCGGATGACGACGCGCGCCGTACACACAGCCGAGGGATGAATGCGTTGCGCGCTAGCCGTGGACAGCACCAAGCCACTGAGAGATGTGGTCACTTTCTTCAGTTTCCTACAAAAGTTTGCGTTCATCACAGAAACGGCGGCCCCGGTATCAATTAACGCTAATGTGGCGACTCCCTCAACATCGACATCAACAACATTTTGCGGCGAAAATGGAGGCCTTGGGAATTGCGCACAAGTTGCAGTTCTTGCCTCCGGAACTGCACTGATTAGTTTCCCTCCTCAAGAGGTGGTCGACGACGCATAGGTGATGGCGATCGGCGACGAGGTGATGGGAAACGAGCAGTCGATGGGTGGCGATCCGAGTCGGAGTGCCTCTGTTCATATGCAGACGTGGTGGTCTGCTGCGGTGCGTAGGTAGGAGCTCCGAAGTATGCGTGCGCAGGCGTGGGACGGCGGCGGCAGAAGCGTGCAATGTGGCCAGCGATGCCACACGCGAAGCAGATGGGACGATTGTCTCGGGTGCGCCACTCATTAGATGGACGGAAAAAAGCGAGGTGGGGGCCTGTAGACTGGAGGCGAGGCCGGAGGAGGTGGAGCCGATAAGGCGACTGGATGCGGTGGGGGCCGCGCGACCACAGCTGCGTAGCTGAGAGGTGAAGGCGGCGCAGTTGGTGCGTAGCCAGCAGTTGAGAGATCAGATGGCACCGAAGTGCACGGGTAAGAGGCCGGCACTGTAGGGAGTGCATTGCAAATTTCAGTGCGTATGGCCTGCTGCATATTCGAAGGGAGGCTTGTCGTGGGCGCGTCACTATGCGGCAGCAGGGAAAGCTGTCGGGCGACTTCCTCCCTGATGAAGTCTTTAATCTGGTTCGACAGGGTTCCTTGGTGAACGTTGCCATTGGCGAGTGCGACGGCCGAGATCGAATCTGGTGATGGGACACTCTGACGGGCGATGGAACGCTGACGACGCAATTCATCGAAGCTCTGGCACAGGCTTACGAGGACTGCCACCGTGGTCGGGCTCTTCGCCAGCAACATCTGGAATGCGCCATCCTCGATGCCTTTGAGAATATGTCGAATTTTCTCTTCTTCAGGCATGGATGAGTTAACACGCCTGCAGAGGTCGAGCACATCCTCAATATAGCTAGTAAAGGTCTCACCAGGTTGCTGGGCTCGGTGGCGCAGACGCTGGTCAGCGCGGAGCTTGCGGACCTCTGGTCGGCCGAACGCTTCGGTCACGAGGGTCTTGAAGGTGGACCAGCTGGCGATGGCGGTTTCGCGGTTGGTGAACCATAGCTTGGCGACGTCAGCCAAGTAAAAGATGACATAGGCAAGCTTAGAGTCGTTGTCCCATTTGTTGCTGGCACTCACGCGTTCGTACAAGGAGAGCCAGTCTTCGACGTCTTGCTCACCACTGCCGCTGAAGATTGGTGGGTCCCACTGACGGGTAGCACCGTGGCAGGTCGACGGGGCAGCCGATGGTGCTGGCTGTGCTGGGATGGGCTGGTTGGCGACTGCGTTAGTCATGTTGTACGGTAGTCTTTCGGCCAACTTGCGAGAGCGGAGCTCCAGGTCTGCTTAGGGATCTCAGCAGCCTCCACCAAATGCGATGATGTTTATTAGAACAGAGGAGTCGCAACGAGGTCACGACGGAAAATGGGCGAACAGCAAGTCTGGCAAAGGCGGCACAGGTTCTCGCGCAATCAGAGCACGGGCTTTTCGTTGTCTTCCGAAGGCGCATACGCGTTGGTGCATATGCTCCACTACAAAGTGTTTTTCTCCGCCATTGGCTTGGAATGTAGCCACACTCCCTGCAATGAGCTGGACAAGTGCATGCAAACTACCAGAAGTCGTCAAAAAAGTCAAATGTTCCCTTAGACTATAACATTGACGCACCACCCGGTTTGTCCTATATAACCCCCCCCCCCCCCAAACACACACACTGCATGATAATGATAGCTTATAAACGACACATGATTTACAATTCAACTACCGGTATCCTTTTTTTCTCTCCGGACAGAACGAGCAGGTCTTGAATGTGTGAACCCGAACTTTTGTGCAAGCGGGAGCAAAGCGGGAGTAGGGCATGTTTTGGGGGGCTCACATCACAACACGTACCCTATACATACTGGCCACATTTTTCAAGCTATAGGAAAACTTATACACTTAGGGAACCACTACTGGTGGCTTAATTATTTTAATTGCGCATGCGCTCTGTTCACTATACGCGTATTATTTACGTCTTTGATCAGATTGATTAGCTTTTGAAAGCCCCTCAAGATTTCTGTATCACAGTAGCTCGCCGATTTCAGCCTTTCAACCACTCAGGAAACTTTCTTTCATCTCATGCGTGCACGTTTTCTAGAGCGCATATGTCATGCCCGACTTGACTTATATTAGAATGGCCTGAAGTAAATGGCAGGACACCCCTTGCGGATTGGGGCCTGAACAGCCAACACAGATGTTCCTCGTCAAAGCGTGGTCTAATGTTTAGAAACTGAAGCTCTCGAGCCTTTTTCTCCAGTGGCTATAGCAGGTGAACCTTGGCCCATGACCAGAGCCCTTAAAAATGTTTAATACACCAGTTATCGTGCTATGCTAACTGTCGACTTTAATAAAAATAAAAATAATAATCAACTTACTGAAAATGTGGCAGGACAAGTTCTCGGCAACGAACCTGCCAACTTGACCCAGAAAAATATTAATTTAAATTGGTGCCACCTTAGATATAATGTTATCCGCGGATTTTTGGACATAAATGTCCCCTTTCCATTCCACAAACATAGACCGCAAGTGCGTCAGCAACTCTAGAAAGCTTAATAAGAAAACACCACAAGTGTAAACGAACTTAGCTTTATCGTTCTCCTCAACAACACAAGATTTAACACTGTGCAGAACTTGACCATGCGGCGAGGAGTAAAACATGCCCTCTCTAGTTTTTGTCTCTATTTTTTCGCCGTTTTTATCCAAGCATGAGTGTGCCGTGTATACAATAGCATAATGACATACTAATGGTGCGCTCGTGGTGGTTTCGCCACTTTGCGTTGCACCAAATTTGACAGTGGGTGACGTCACTGTATGAAGAATATGAATTGCGGCTGATAACATGAAAATCATGGCGTACATTTTATGTAAAACATATTTAGATGTCACACTCATGGTGCGCTCACGGCCGTTTTGCTAGCTTTATGTACCCCAAATTCGGTATTGCGCGACGTGACTGTATGGCGAACATATATGTATACATGATATGTGGTATTATAAAAACAACGACATCCGTGTCATGTAAATTTTGTATATGTGAAGCTAGCGAAACGACCGCAAGCGCCCTTTGGACGTGGCATGTAGTCATGGTTTACAAGACGCACGTCTCATAATTATCATGTTTGCACCCGTCATATACCTTCGTCATTCATTCGCGTCCAGTAATACCAAATTTATTTGAAGCTAGCAAAACGACCTCGAGCGCACCAAGACATGGAGTGTAGTAATGACTTACATGGCATGCATGTCATGATTTCCACATCAGGGTCTCTCACTTATGTTCGCCATGCTGTCATATCATACCATTCCAGTCCTCGAGTAGTTATTACTTAAAAATAACTCCTGGGCTCCAAGCAATGTCTCACGTATTCAGCAACTACGTAATTTTCTTTCAATGTGATTGAATCACGATGATGGTACTCGCTGCTGCCAGAACTATTGAAACCATGAAACGAGAGCTCTACTTTTTCGCGACAGCAAGTAGAGATGACCATCATCGACTATCGGCAATGGCCGTAATGGCTGCGCGCTGCAAGTTTCGTGATGTGTGCAGTGTTTCTTCCGCGAATAACGAAATGTCAGATTCCTGACTCTCGTCTGAGGCAGCGACAACGTGCCAAAACGCAGTGCGCACCTCAAGACTGATCGAAACAGCTCGGGTCTCTTGAAATGTGAGGGCCACTCCTCGTTGTTTACTGAAGCGCATCGGTCTTCTGATCCTGATGTACGCGTCGGGAAGCTGTTTAAGCGGTCACCCTGGCGCGAAAAAAACGCCATTACCGCGGCCGACGTGCGATTATCTCGAAGAACACGAAAGAATGTCCTCAGCACTGAGATGTCTGGCCGTTAAGCTTCTGCACGTTCGATCACTAGTGACGCATACAAGTGCCGTTTTGTTTCTCGTTCCTTCCGGAGGGCGCGGGATTGGTCTGGTGTGTTTAAACATTGTGTTAAACGCAGCTTGCACGCCTAATGGATCACCACTTTATAGGTCACCGCATTCCTCATTCGTTGCAAGTGCTTTTTGTGGGAGCATGTGCCGCTATATCACCGAAATTTATGCCCGCGGAAAAGTTGAAAAACCGGACTTGAGCTCCTCATAATCTAGAGAACACTGTTTCGTTTCCTATACCAGCTTCTAGCTTATTTATTACTGGCAATGCCGTGATTACAAGTGAGTGCATCACCGTTGAATGTGCTGCGGTGAACTGTTCTTGTGCGCAGCGTTCGTTGCGGGCCAAGAAGGGAGAGGAATTCGTCGTGATCGTCATGAACTGCGCCGGCTGACATGACTTCAGACGTCGCGCCGAGACTTGTCCGTGCAATCCACAATTTCAAGGGGAAGAACAATGACGAGGTGAGAAACTCGAATTTCGGCCTTCCCAAACTGGCTCTTCTAAGTCACCTCACTCTTCTGGAGGAGGTGCTCGTTTGGTGATACACACATTTGCAAGTTGCCTTCAGAGATTGTATTCTTAAGGCTATGGAGTGCTTTGTAATAACGCTCTGTGCACTTGCGCCTAGTATATGTCCGAACTCAATAAGACAGTGTTTCTTATCTGTGCGTGCTTAACAGGAACGAACAGAACAGTGTTACACTGTAAGCATGAAAACTTTTCTTTTCATTTTTTTTTACATTTGATAGTTTATATGTGCTTTTGATACAATTCATACAAAACTGTTTTCCTTTCATTGCCTCATACAATTGCCAGTAGCTGTCTCGGATTTCTAGTCGTAAAAATTCAAACATACTAACCTCTGTACCATATACACCAGTCTATTGTTATAGTTGTTTTGGAATTACTACATTATTCTTCTGAACAGGGTGGTAATAATGCAGTGCTGTTGCATTGTTCATCAAATGGTGCATATGCAATGTTTTGCTGGCTAATTGATTGATTGATATGTGGGGTTTAACGTCCCAAAACCACTATATGATTATGAGAGACGCCGTAGTTGAGGGCTCCGGGTATTTCGACCTCCTGGGGTTCTTTAACGTGCACCCGAATCTGAGCACACGGGCCTACAGCATTTACGCCTCCATCGGAAATGCAGCCGCCACAGCCGGGATTTGAGCCCGCGACCTGCGGGTCAGCAGCCGAGTACCTTAGCCACTAGACCACCGTGGCGGGGCTTTTGCTGGCTAAGAAAATTAGTGTATAGCCAGGCAAGCTTTGTCTCATGTTACACCTTACCTGACACCACTTTTATGCAAAAGTGAAATTCATGCGTGCAAAAGAAAATGATATTATTTTAAGATTTAGCTGGGCCCTATATCAGATTGAAGAGCGAGAAGAAAAGGTCGCCTATTGTTCTTGTCTATTGTATCATTGTTCTTGTCTCTGTCAGCTGTTTTATAATGAAAATATGAATGCAAACTAAATAGCTTCTTTTTCAGTTATAACACCTTTGAAATTACGAAAAGGAGGCATGTTACTCTTCCATGGAGGTAGAGAATTCTTTGTTGATCGTGTTGTGCCACAAATATAAACGAGTTTGGCACTGACATGTCAATTAATTTAGGTCTGCAATTCTGTCCTTCCATAATGTGTGTTAAGATGCTTGAATCACTACAAGCCTATAGGTATTTTTGGATCGCACCCCCAGTGCGTAGTTTTCCTTATTGTGGACATAGCATCAGCATTGAACGATTTTAATAAGATACCAGATTACGAAAAAACTTTTGGGATAGAGGAGGGAGCCATTTGATGTCCTTTTGTGTGACATATAGTCAAGTGAAAGTGAGTGCTGCAAAGAGTGTCCCATTTCTGTTTTGTTTCTAGCTGTGCTTCAAGAAAGGTGACATTCTGACAGTAACACAGGCCTTAGATGGAGGCTGGTGGGAAGGCACCCTCCAGGGCAACACTGGCTGGTTTCCTAGCAACTATGTCAAAGAGCACAAGCCCCAAGGTGGGTGTTGAATGGTGTGAAGTCGTAAGTCGACAACAATTGTGGAGCTCACTCAGACTTAGTCATGAAATATATTTTGCGCTTAGTACTCACTCAGACTCAGTAAAATGTTTCTGAGCCGGACTCACTCGAACTCACGCTCACAAAAATTTTCTTCCACCGGACTCACTCGGACTCAAACTCGTCAAAAAAATTATTCACCCGGACTCGCTCAGACTCGGAACTCTATCTGAATCTGAGTGAGTACAAGTGAGCCGACTCATGAGCTCGTAAGTCTGGAATTAGCTGTTTAGAGTACGGTGTCAATGATCTTTAACAGCAATATCTCACGCAATCGGTGGTGCTCTTCTTGGCAACTGTTGATATAGTACCCTCGAATACGAGTTTTGAGTAATTGCAAACCAACAAGAACATTTTTATTGAAAGAGATGACAACATGAAAAAATAGATAATGAATAAGTTCCCGGAAGAATTAGTGTAGGGGAAGTACGAGGCACCTCCCTATGTAATTTACTCGTCTAATAAATAAATCAATATTGCAATGTGTATGAACGATATTGCTTTGGAATACTTGTGAGTAGACGTGAGTATAAACATGAATCTAGGCAGTAGATAGATAGTAAGGCAGTAGATAGAACCGTAAGTCGGCAAACTTGAGTGAAACTCGCTAGACGCGCCAAACTTTTCCTGAATCGGGCTCACTCGCACTCACACTTACTAAAATTTTCTTGGAACAGGATTCAAATTCACCAAAATATTACTCTTGTGAACTCACTCAGACTCAGACTCGCAGCTTGATGCAAGTATGAGTGAATCGAATCATAAGTGAGATCGCCGACCTATGCGTCGGACCGACTTTTCAATGGCACCTGTCCAGGTAGGATATGATTTATGGACTTGTGCTTCATGCCCAATTAGGTCAACAAAAGTTGATTGAAAAGTATATGATACCAGGTATGTAAAAGCAAGGGTATATACGGGCTTCGATGGTGCATTGCATGTTGGCCAGTTCGAATGCTGCAACATGTACACAAATTTTAAGTGCGATTGTTTGGTAAAAAATTTTTATTTGTATTTTAATAAATGCTGGTTGAATCATTCATAGAACATTGTGGCATTTACGAGTGGCCACAAAGTGACTTCGTGCAGTCCAAAATGACTCTCTCGGTAGAAAGTGCCTATCTCAAAAGGCCATGTTTTTTTTGCACGCCAAAAACAGCCAAAAACATGAAGTGGTGTCAACAGCTAGGCGTATGTTGGGGCCAGTTACAGTCTATGCAGCTGTTATGGCTTAAAATAAGGCATGGAGGAGAGTTGTTTGACAGTGCCTGATACTGTGCACAGCGAATGAGGAGAGGGAAAAAAATAATTGGTGACTATAGGTAATGACGATAACCAAAAAGAACAGATGTTTACAAACAAAAATTAGGCATTTATCTCTAAATTGAGCAAAGGGGAATTAACAAGCATTATATGTTCTTTTCTCTCAAAAGCTGGCGATGCGGCTCGGGCTACTGGAGTCCAGGTCCGGGCGCTTGACCACTCACTCAGCTCAAGGCATCGAAACATGGTAGGGAGCACATGCTAGTTTTTTTGTCTGTTCCTTTTTTTTTTTTAGGCTAACAGTGTGTTAGGTAGTCTGTTGCTATTTTCTATGCTTGAAAGTGAAAAGAGCAGTAGCACTGAAAAGACCTTACTGAGTTTTTTTTATGAAGTACATTACTTAGTGCTTTTGTGTACCTAACCTGAATGCCTGAAACAAGTTTTACAGCTGCTGTTTGAAGCTTCAGTTAATGTAAACTGTTCGGTGAAACAGCATTGCACTGCAGTCGTATTTTAATGAACAATTGAAATCAATGTCTTCTTAAGATCTACAGTCTTTGCATATGCCACTATGTGACCTCCGTGCTGTAGTGCCAATGGCCAGGTTTTAACAACTATTGGCTTTAGTAGTCCCTAAAGGTGCGTGTGTGTGACATAGTTGTTAGAAGTGGTAAAAATCACGTCTATTTGTCTGCATGCAGGTGTTCAAGGACATCCTGGACACTGAAGCAAGCCATGTGCACGAGCTTAGAACCTTGATGAGCAGCTACCTACAGCCCCTTGAGAAATCTGGCCTGTGAGTGATTCACTGGATTCAGTGACTTAAGTGCCCGGCAGCACAGCGCCCATAGCTTTCTGTACTCCAGGCTCGTAGCCAGGGGGATGCTGCAGTCTCCCCTCCCCCAAAATTTGGATAGAGGGGGGCATTTTACCCAGGATGCATTATAAAAATAAGTGTTTTTCATGGCTTTCAACAAGCCCCCCCCCCCCCCCCCCCATCAAAAAAAAAAATCTGGCTGCATTGCTAAATTTGCGCTGTTAACCCACTTATTTAAGAGTTATTTAGTAGGCTTGTGCGAATATTCGAGTGCTTCGAATATTTGGACGAATAGTTGAGTATCTGAATTCGCTCCGATTCGACTTTAAATTATTGAATATTTTAAAAGTATTTGCAATGAACAAGTAAGTGTATATTAGTCCGCCTGTAAAGATGGTTTTACTGCATGTAGGGGTGCATGAAAGCATTTATCCAGAGAAAATTCGCTTTGCCGCGAAGCCCTCCTTCAAATTTAAAGGGGCTCTGCAACGCTTATTGAGCATGGTCAGAAAACGCTGCCGGTCAGTAGTCGAGGCTACCGAGAACACACGAGGCAAATGTTATTGTGCAGCACGCGGCCTGTAATTCACCATAAATTTTCAGAGCTCAAAATGGCTTTATTCTCTCGGCAAATGACACTACAAGCTCAAAAACCACTTGTCTTAGCCAAAAAGGAATATACGGCTCTGGTCATAGCCATTGGCTGATTTGAGCATGGCGCGCTCGTCGTTACCGGGGCCGCTGCTTGTCCACGAGTATATGCGATAGCACTGAAAAGCCACGCATACCAAAAGAAAAAAAGAAGGCGTACTCAAGGTCACGAGGTGCGTGTGACGTATTTTCTTTAGCCGTGCCATTCCTCTCTGCTTAGTAGCTTCCAGCTATTTCGTCGGGACGCGAAGAGAGATGGCAATTGCAGCGTGCAACAAATTTTTGGAACTCCGCTCGTACCGGACTGATTCTAGAAACTTTGCAACGGTAAATTTGTGAGGCAACAAGCATGTTTACTGGCTCCATGGCTACTTGAAAAAGTGTTGCAGGGCCCCTTTGAAAGAACATGTTATCCTTAAATCAATTCTTCATGTTATTAAGCTTGTTATGACGGCTTATATGATCCAAGTATATTAAATTTTAAAACGTTAAGTATTTTATCACTCGCATCCCACCGAAACTACTACTCAAGGTTGTTTCGACTTCCTTGGAACGAAATAAAAAAATGGCATTTGCATAAAGCCCCTATTTCAATTCAAAAGAAATATTCTGCAGGTTAGTTGGGTCATGATAAATATTCCCTTCTTTTATATGTCATACATGCCATTCGAATTTGATTCGAAATTATTCGATCAAAATCACTATTCACTTCGAACCTAAAATTCACTATTCGCACAAGCCCATTATTTAGACTTAGAAGGGAACCCAGTGAAGCAATTGCAAAGTTTTGTTTGCTTAATCAAAACAACATAGCCTGCCTAGGGTCATTAAATAAGCACTACACTGTAGCACCTGCTGGAGTGAAGCCTTTCGAAAGTGTAGACTGCTGGCCAAATCTGTTGCGAAATCCTTGACTCAGCAGTACAAAATGTGCCTGCAAAAAAAAAAAAAAAAACACGTTCATGTGTGGCTCTTAAATAGTCTATTTTGAAAAGGAAAAAGTTTCGATGTAAAACAAAAGGTCACAGTTTCACCGCAAGTTCGAAGCAATGAATGTGATAGAAACACATTAACTCAACGCAATCTTTCCAGTGAAATCACACAACGTAAAAACTGCCCCATCACAAGATAAGTGCGTGCACGGGCAAAGGGGAATACGGCGCGCGTAGGGTGAAGTGCAGGTCGACGTGCCAATGCATCTCGACGAGTGAGGCGCCAGGAGGGCACTTTGCACCACATCAGTTGTAAGGCAGAGAACGCGCTGATATTCCTCCGAGATTGGTGTGTCACCAGCGGTATATGGTGTGTACACTGAAATGTCATTATAACAATGTTGCATCTTGCAGAGAAATAAGTTCGTTGTAACCGAAAATTTGTTGTAAAGGTATATTCCTAACACTATATTGCAAGTCTGTTTTTTTTTATTTACTTTGTTATAACCGATATTTTATATCATATGGGTTTACTATGTCTAGGTTCAAGTTCGAAATATTTTTTTACTTACCAGACAAAACTGATTACCTTGTCGTTAGTGTGCTGAAAGACATGCGCTGCGGTGGCCAAATCATTTTCTTCGTGGGATATATATATATATATATATATATATATATATATATATATATGCATGCATATTCTACACGTACGGGGCATGATGGCAATGGGAAAAAAGTAGGCAAGAGTGTCCATATAATTGCTATCGCAATAAAAAATGGGAATTCTTGGATTTGGGCTGGTACACAGTTCTTCGTCTGTTAGTACACTAGCCCAGCAGTATAACCACCGCTTTACAGACACTTTCCTCGTGCTGTCTTCTCTAGGAGAATGCAGGAAATGGTGATTATTGTCCATTCACACTGATTCTGTTAGTTAGCATACGTTTCATGTAATCAGATGTGAGGATGATTTTAAAAATGCTATGTAGGCTAATGAGTGCTTTTCATTTCTTCTTTTGCCTGATTGTACTGCTGTCCAAAATGACACACAAGTTCTACCCAAGTGGTACAACAAAGACAGAGCTGTGTCAGGGGGAGCAAATTGCTAGGAACGCCCTTAGATATTTTCAGCCGTTTAGGTTCTTGGTGCGTCTCAGCTGAATTCTCAGAATGCTACTACGATGAGTCAGGTACTGGGCACACCTTTGTTGGGCTGATCGTATGAGTTTTCTACATTAAAAATTCAGAACTGTTACAGGCTTTTTGAAAAACTTGTAACTATCACAAGTTTTTCTCTTTATTAATAGAAAACTCGTAACTGTGAGGGAGGCCAAGTTCAACCACGTTCTGTTAGCACTCTTGAAGTTTGCATGCATGCAGGTTACTTTGGAGGAAATGTCGATGTTTCAAGTGTGATCACGACTATTGTATCATTCAGGGAATGCTTATTTGAAATACAACTTTGTACCAATGTTGATGCAAGATTTTGCCACTTTAGCTTGCTTGCCCATACGGTCTCTTGTGATGTTGCAGCAACTGGACCTGCCCATCAACTGTGGTATGCGTTTTCTTTTGGGCAGGCTAAGTGAGCAGGACCTGCGGCAACTGATGGGCAACCTTCCCGCCGTGCTGGAGGTGCACACAGAACTGCTGGAGTCACTGGAATGTGTTAGAGAGTGAGTGGAAATACTGCTAACTTAGGAGGTTTAGCAATACAGAGCTATGTTCTGGTAAATGAGGGATGCTGCGTCGAAGGACTGCAAAGTAATTTTGAGTACCTGATGTTTTTTAAAGGGAAATAAATAATTTGTTCATTGTTTAAAATACCGTCAAGCCAGTAGGTTTTGCAGGTCCTTTGGATCGTCTGAAGGCCGGTTTAACTGAGATGTCAAACATGTGCAAGTTTGGGCGAGATAGCCCATTGGTCTAACTGACACTTGGTGAGTTCATGCAACCTCATCGTAAAGGGGTTATGACACCCAATTTTCGACCATAATATGTGTTGTGTTGATCCTTGTTTGTTCACAGACAAGCTGGTGAAATTTCAGTGTATTTGGTTATGCCGTTAGTTTATAATACAATATTTTTATAAACAAGCGAGAGGCCTGGGAGTCCGGCAACATTGGCACGCTCGCTAGACATGACGTCACGAGCCGCTTGCTGGGCGAGCTGCTGCACGGTCTGCATTCCAGAGGACGATTGTGTCCCGTGGTCAGCTGCGCTTGCAATCAAGCTTTCTCTGCATTGTTCAGCTTGCCACTGGAACTAAATGACTTGCAGTGGTTGAAACAAGGCCACTGCGTCGCCCATGTATCGCTGGTACTTGCTGCGAACAATTTTTGTCAATCTGTGAATGCACAATGCGTATGCCATTTGCCACTACGGATAAATACTTATTCAAACTCCTCACAGGCAGTGCCATGGTGAAGCGTTACACTTGCCATGTTTTTACCGGAACTGATGGCTATCGACAAAGTTTGAGCAAAGATTCGTTCGAAATTTATATCATGAGCAACCATAGCTCCACACTGACATGCGATTTGGTTCGGTTAATGTTTATACATGCCGCACGCAACAACTGATGGAAAAACAACCAGGGTCTCAACGTGGAGAATAGTTACGACCACTTATTTATCATGTTCAGCACTGAAAGTAGTGCATGCACATATGCTAGCAAACAAATATCTGTACGCTTTACCAATTCCACTGTGCAAAGTAACACTTGCTCGCAAATGCAGCATCGACAGGCCCCGTATCTCAAGCTCACTTGTCAATCTGGCATGCTTGAAATAAAGCTACTCATCGTTGCGGAAGGCCATATGCAACGTCTGCCACAACACCGAGGTCGTTGGCATTTGGGTACGCCCTGTCTTCGACGCTTCTTCGTAGCTTGAGCTGGTGTAGATGGGGTCGAAGTCAAAATTGGCTGCATACACGATGTCGTCCCCGCTTCTGCTACTCAATGAACCACTTGCTGTCCCAATTTTTTGGTGATGATAAGGCTGACGACATCGCACTGTTACCGGTAACGCTTGCTACACATTGAAACGTGTGGACCACGCAGCAAGCAACACTTGCAACTCAGTGAACACACTGACCGTGTGTGGTAGGTGCTGTTTGGTAGCAGACGACGGCACTGCTCCTCACAGCTTGTGATGGCACGTACGCCATGCAGAATGGCGGTCGCCGGCAGTGGGTGGTCTTCCCAGCCGATGACTTCTACAGCATACTTTGGACCGAAATAATCTTTTACAGTCCAGTTTTAACACGTGTACAAGCATATTTGACCCTCTACCTTTGTTTTTTGCCAAAAACCATCAATTGTTGGGTGGCCATGTCATGACCTCTTCAAGAAATGTAGTGCAAACAAAGACAATGGCAGAAAAGAAAGGAGCAAATACAAAGATGCTGGCTTGCTGCTTCTTTCTTCGTCATTTGCAGCTCTTTCTTTCTTCGTAATTTGCGGCTATGTATGAAGTGTATTTCTCAGGCTTAGTAGAGAAAGCCTGTTAGAAATTACGTGCGTAATGAAAAATTATGAGAAGTTGAAAATAATCTTCTTTTTGCAGAAAAAAGCCAGAGTTAATTTCTCTATAAGACCAATAGACAAATGAAATAACGGTCATGTTTTTATTGTAATACCCATAGTAGTGTCTGAAAAGTTGCAATGACATATTACTGTTTGGTAAAAGTTGCAATGAAAATTAGTTAATTAGCTGCAAGGTTGTGACTTTGATAGGTTGATCTTATTCATTGAGCCTAGTTGTCAATTTTGTGTTATCACCATGAGCAATTGGCTAATGAGATTTAATGACATAATTAAATACAAATTTTTAATAGGAACTAACTTCAAAAATTAAATTTGATTGGAAATAGGTTCCATGTGAACTAAAAAGTATGTATCACATTAGTGATAGATGCACATTGACTTATTCCTGTTTCACAAAAATTTAAGTAGCAAATTTACAGGCAGTTTAATGAATAAGTATTGATATGGCAACTGGAAGTTGGTATTGTACAGAAACAATTAATCAATTCTCATGCTAGCCAACACACCTCTGTTCTCGTACAGCATAGGTGCCTTTTATTATTGAGGATTTTTGGAGCGATTCTGGTTCAGCTAGATTAACAACAGTAGTTGTTTAAAGCACTCACATATGTTTTAATTTATATGTAGGTTGTTATTAGCATTCTTGTCCTGTACATTGTACTAGAAATGAATATTAGAAAGTTTCAGTTATCAAATTTCCAAGTACTATGATATTTATTGAACAACACGCATCTTCTGATTCATTGAAACATTTTGAGTACATATAAGTTAACCTCAGTGTGGCCAGTCCTGGTGTAACAAAGCAAACTTAAAGTGCTGCTTGCTAACATCAATTAAATTAGAAACTGTAAAATTAACTTTCATATGTTGGGGGCATACTTAGTGGTATGCGAATTCTTTACCTTTGATTGATTGTTTTTTAGGGCATGCAGTTGTCAAGTGGTTTCTTCACACTTCCTTTCATGATGGTGTCATTCTGTCGCTTCGATGCGTGCCTTGAAAAAGGCCTTGTTGTGAGATCAGTGCTGTGTGTGTGTGTTCCTTTTTAGGTGCTTTGTCTTTTTTGCACTGGTAAATCAATCCTAATCATGAACCAAATCGCCAAAGCAGCAGTTTTAGTAAAATGAACATTCTCTATAATGAAGGTATTCTCCTGTAAAATGTTACTTCTGTGAAGAAGAAAACGCATCGTTGGCAAGCAACATCGCCTCCGCTTGGGTACTGGGTCCTGGGCTTCGCTCACTGTGCTCGTGCTGATCATCGCCAGCATCTGCTTGACCGTTGCTCTTTCCCGATCGTGTTTCATCGTAGGACCACCGTCAGAACAGTCACCAATAAACCCTTTTTCAATTGGTGGAAGTGCTGACATTCCCCGTCGCCTAAACGTGGAGCTGCGCAACCAAACGCTACCTCCCATCATGGCTATTAACAACGCGCAACCTGGCTCTTCCACTCCATCCCCCAGCAACCCCGGCGTTCTTCGTTTGCGAGAGCCGAAGGTCTTTAGCGGAGCTGATGAGACCGACGTGGAAGACTGGTTCGCTAACTACGAACTGGTGAGCGCAAACAACAAGTGGGATGACGCGGACAAATTGACTAACGTCATCTTTTACCTCACTGACGTGGCCGAAATGTGGTATAACAACCACAAAAACGACATTACGACGTGGTCCATCTTTAAAACGTTGTTTGCTGACGTTTTTGGCCAACCCGCTGTCCGCAAGTCCAGAGCCGAACAACGCTTGCGGACTCGCGTACAAAAGCCAACGGAATCTTTCACCAGCTAAATCGAAGACATTATTGGTCTTTGCAACCGTGTGAACACCACCATGCCCGAGTCGGAGAAGATTCAACACATCCTCAAAGGGATTAATGACGGTGCATATTAGCTGCTCCTTGCCCGTAATCCTGTCACCGTTGCGGAACTTGTCACTTTGTGTCAAAGTTTCGACGAGTTGAGCAAGCAGCGCGCCCTGACTCGGCCATTTTCCTCACACGCCGACTCGCTCTCCAGTCTCACTTCCGTTCCCGACCACTCACCAACCCTGCAAGAGATTAAAGACTTTGTGCATGAAGAAGTAGCTCGGCAACTGTCGTTGATTCCCTTCACGCAGCAGCCGCCGTCCTCTCGTTTGCCCTCACCACTCCGCTACGTTATTGCCGAAGAGGTAGCTCAAGCTGTTCCCGTCGCTGCCCACCAGCAGCCTGTGGCCATGCCTGTTTCCCATGGGCCGGCTATGCAGCCCGTGGCCGCGCCTCTTACGTATGCCCAGGTGGTACGCAGCATACCCCGCCAGCAGCATTTGCCACCCATGTCTTCAGTTGCTCCCCACTCCGCTCCTTTTTCGACACATTGGGCCGCACCACAAGTCAGCAATTCCTGGTGCACTCCTGACAATCGACCGATCTGCTACGCCTGCGGTACTCCAGGACACGTGGCACGATATTGTCGCCGTCGCTTCCAACCACTCCACGATGCTACTCGGCCGTTACCGTATGACCCACAGCCCATGCACATACCTGCTCCCTATCCCTCACCGCAGTATGGATACACTAACCTTCCTGAGTTTCGGTAACCCCAGCCCTCACCTCAGATTCACTCTCCCCGCTCCCCATTTCCTCGCAGGCGATCACTGTCCCCAATGCGTCCTAGACCCGCTTCCTCCAACCGGGAAAACTGAACGCCGCAGTTCAAGAGGCAAGAACTGCGCCGTCGTCGAAATGCTCAAGTCCTCGCACTTCACCAGCTAACGTCGTCGCCATATCTGTCGATGGTATTTCTACCTTTGCCCTCGTCGACACAGGTGCTGCCGTTTCTGTTATAGCCGCCCAGCTCTGCCGCTCCCTACGCAAAGTGACCACGCCGCTCTCTAGACTATCGCTTCGTACAGCTAGCGCACAACCAGTTCGACCTCTCGGCACCTGTACGGCCCGCATATTTATCCAAGGCTCTATGTACGTTGTCGAGTTCATCGTCCTTTCGGTGTGCTCGCATGACGTTATCCTCGGGTGGGACTTTCTGTCAAATCATCATGCCATCATCGACTGCGCACGCGCTGAAGTTCGATTTTCGCACCTGTGTGACGAACCTTTGCACGAAACCCTTGATCGGTCGCCAAAACTTGTCGTGCGTGAGGACACTGAAATTCCGCCAGCCTCTCTTGCCGTTGTCCCGGTTTACTGCAATGACTATAACGATGCTACGGTAATGTTTACACCTTCCGACATTTTCATGAGCCGCAGAGCCGTTTTTTTGCCTTTCGCTGCACTTGACGTCACTGCTGGCCGAAGCAATATTTTCGTCCACAACCCCCTTCCTGCACCGCTTACGCTACTTGCCGGCGAATGTCTCGGTCGAGTGGATTACCTTGATTCTTTTTTTATTCTTTAACATGCCAGACGAATCGTGCAGTAGCGCCTCTACCGAACTTCATGCCATTTCCCCACTTGAATGCTCGTCGAGTGACACCTTTTCGAGTTCCATCGCCGACACCTTAACTGCTCAAGAACGCGCCGAGCTTCTTAATTTCCTCCAGCACTTCGCGAATTCATTCGACGTTTCTCAGCCGCAATTGGGTCGTACTTCGGCAGTGCACCACTACATTGACACCGGTTTGCATCAGCCATTGCGTCAAAGACCGTACCGTGTCTCTGCTGCAGAACGTCACGTCATCAATGACCAGGTCGAAGAGATGCTACATTGTCGCGTTATTCAACCATCGCACAGTCCTTGGGCATCTCCTGTCATTCTAGTTCGAAAGAAGGATGGATCAATTCGATTTTGCGTCGACTACCGGCGATTAAACAAGGTGACGCGGAAAGACGTCTATCCATTACCGCGCATTGACGACGCCCTTGACAGCCTCCAAGGAGCCGAATTCTTCTCCTCCTTAGACTTACGATCTGGATACTGGCAGGTCCCTATGGCAGAAGCTGATCGCCAGAAAACTGCGTTCATTACACCAGATGGCCTATATGAATTTAACGTAATGCCATTTGGGCTTTGTAATGCCCCTGCCACGTTTGAACGACTCATGGACAACACACTGCGTGGACTGAAGTGGTCTGTGTGTCTATGCTACCTCGACGACATTGTCGTTTTCTCTCCCGATTTTTCCTACACATCTGCTTCGGCTCCAACTGGTTCTGACGTGTTTAACCAACGCTGGGCTCCAACTAAACCTCAAAAAGTGCCGCTTCGCTGCGCGAGAGCTGTCCATCTTAGGGCACATCGTGTCCAAGTATGGTGTTCTACCCGACCCTGCAAAACTGCGAGCAGTCGCCGAGTTCCCGAAACCTACTACACTGAAAGAATTACGCAGTTTCATCGGACTATGCTCGTACTTCCGGCGCTTCGTTCGAAATTTTTACGTCGATCATGTCACCACTGACCAACCTCCTACGCGGTGACGCAGACCTTTCATCCTGGTCTCCTGACTGCGACGTCGCGTTCGCCACGCTCCGTAGTCTGCTAACATCTCCTCCCATTCTACGGCATTTCGACCCAACAGCTGCAACGGAAGTTCACACAGACGCTAGCGGGGTTGGTCTTGGCGCTGTCCTCGCCCAGCGCAAGCCGGGCTACTCCGAATACGTCGTCGCTTATGCGAGTCGCACGCTCACTAAAGCTGAGGCCAATTACAGCGTCACTGAAAGGAGTGCTTAGCGCTAGAGTGGGCGCTTCGCAAGTTCCGCCCTTATTTGTACGGTCGCCCATTGGACCTGCTAACGGACCACCATGCACTTTGTTGGCTCGCCACATTGAAAGATCCTTCTGGCCGCCTAGCTCGGTGGGCACTGCAAATCCTGGAGTACGACATTCGCGTGATCTATCGCAGCGGACGCAAGCATTCTGACGCCGACGCCCTGTCCCGTTCGCCTTTACCTCCCGACTCGGCCTGCAGAACTATAGTTCGTACGAGCTATAGTTAGGTACAACTGCATGATTTTGTGGTATTTCCTCCTCAAAAGTGAGTGTATACAAGCTTGCCCCAATCGGCGTGCACTTTAGAGTGACGTCGTTAGCGGAACTACATTTCTTGAGTTGCAGAGGGGATTGGCTGCCGCATTTCATTCATTTAGACGGGGCCTCTCTGGAATTTTAAATTGTATCCGATCATTGTCTAGGTTGTATTCGTGCAGCTCCAGTTATAATAGCAACCAGTTTCATCTTGGGAGAAACTTAGCTGTGATGCACTTGCAATAATGTTTTCTGACTTCCTTTGCGTGCAGGCAGCCAAGCAGAGAACAGCGGGTGGGCGGGGCCTTCCTGCAAATCGCAGCACGAATGAAGGCGACACAGCTGGTCTACTGTGCGAATCATCCTCTGGCCATTCAACTCATGGACATGCTGAAGTGGGTAGCTACCAGAATTTGACGTCATTGCCACTGCGGTGCAATGTGCTGTTCAGTTTGTACATCTGTAAATGTAGAATGGGATGCTTCACCGATGCGGGGGAAATGTTTTTTTTTTTTTCGCTTGAGGGGAGTAAAATAAGCTATAGCATTGTTTTTTCTTTTAATATACATTGTTTTCTTTTTTTCAAGTAGGCAAACATACACTCTGTGATGTTATAAGGAGCAGGACTGCTCCAGGAAGGACTTGACAGCACATCAGTACACAAAGACATGTTCGCACTTAAATTATCCTTCATGCTCATGGACAGACGTACACTTAACATAGGAGCACTCTAGCTATACAAGGAATAATGGTCCTTAAGTGAAACGTTCGCTCACCATTTGAGTGACGTTGGCGCCGGTCGTTTGGAGACGGTGCACCGCTTGGCTCAACTGCCGTGCTCAACGTGGGTCGGTCCTCTCCTTCATCAGGCCCTCTGCCGCGGCAACAGCAGCAGCACTCAGCAATCTCGTCTTGCCCCAGCAGCACCCTGTTGGGCCAGTCGCTCATTGGCTCCCTGGGCCAGTCGCCCAGTCGAAATGTCGGTTGGCTTCACTCGTGTGTCAGATAAGTGTGTCAGATGGAACTTGTGAAGTGTCTTTTTATGTGAATTTTCTGCGCAAGCAAACGGAGTCTTGCTTACACAGTAACAGATACAAACATATGTAAGAATACTGTTAGACGCCACGCCGGGGTGATGCAACCGTTTAATGGGCCGAACAGCAGCGAGACAGCAGCCAGCGGTTTCAGAAGCAGCTGCAGCAGCACGAGCCTCTGTCACAACAAACATCTTCTTCGTCGTCTCTAGCAAGCCCGTATTTTTGCCACTACATTGACTCCCCGGTGCAAAAGGAGCCATCCTGGCGACCTATGGCACAGACACGACTGGTGGATCGTAGTGAAGTTTTAGACAGTCGACGTGCACAGTTTCACGCCCGCGGCGCCGTTGATCTGTAGGTGGCTGAATAGGTTCAACCATGTAGTTGACTGGTGATGTCTGGTGCAAGATCCTGTACGGACCGTCATACTTGGGTGTGAACTTTGAGCAAAGGCCTGGGTCAGACGATGGCACGCGGAGCCACACGATTGTTCCAGGCGCGTATGACGATGGAGATGAGCGCTGGTCATGGGAGTCCTTCTGGCGAGCCTGATCGTGCGTAGTAAGTGCACGTGCGAGCTGCCGACATTCTTCGGCATATGTGGCGGCTTCGGCCAAAGTCGTCGATTCTGAAGGGTCTGGGCGGTACAGAAGGATCGTGTCCAAGAACGATGAAGGTTCCCGACCATAAAGAAGAAAGAACGGGGAGAATCCAGTTGTAGATTGAATTGCGCTGTTGTAAGCGTACGTAACGAATGGCAGTACGCGGTCCCAGTTCGTATGGTCATCGGAAACATACATGGAGAGCATGTCACCCAGCGTGCGATTATATCGCTCGGTCATCCCGCTTGGTTTGGGGGTGATAGGCGGTGGTTGTTCGATGCACGATGTTGCATTCGCGTAGGAGGGCTTCTACAGCTTCCGACAAGAAGGAACGCCCCCGCTCACTAAGAAGCTCACTGGGCCTCTTAGACGTAGTGCCCAGCAAGCTAGGCGACCAGATGGGTCTTTTAATGAAGACAACCAACACAATGCGTGGTGATCAGTCATGACGTCAAATGGGCGGCCATATACGTAAAGTCGGAATTTCGTGATTGCCCAAACAATGGCAAAGCATTCTTTCTCGGTGACTGAATAGTTCTTTTCCGCTTTAGTAAGGGTGCGACTAGCGTAAGATACAACATACTCATCGAAGCCAGATTTACGCTGAGCAAGAATAGGGCCGAGGCCTACTCCACTAGCGTCCGTATGGATTTCGGTTGGAGCGTCTGGATCAAAGTGGCGTAAGATAGGTGGTGATGTCAGAAGATGCCGTAACGAGGCGAATGCTTCATCGCATGCTGGGGACCACGCCGAGATGTCTTGGTTGTCGGCAAGTAGATGCGTCAGGGGTGCGATTATGGTGGCGAAATCGCGCAAGAAACGGCGAAAGTATGAGCAGAGGCCGGTGAAGCTGCGGAGTTCTTTTAGTGTAGCTGGCCTGGGAAAGTCGGCGACAGCGCTAAGCTTGGCTGGATCAGGACGAACACCATGCTTTCTAACAACATGCCCTAATATGGTAAGCTGGCGGGCAGCGAAGTGGCATTTCTTCAAATTCAGCTGCAGTCCAGCGTCCGAAAGACAAGTCAGGACGCTTGCGAGGCGGCTGAGGTGGGGAGTCAAAGTCCTTCGAGAAAACGACGACGTTATCCAAATAGCACAAGCATGTGTTTCATTTAAAGCCTCTAAGGATGTTGTCCATGAGAAGCTCGAAGGTGGCAGGCGCATTACAGAGGCCGAATGGCATCATGTTAAATTCATACAATCCGTCAGGCGTTACAAACGCAGTCTTGGGGCGGTCGGCTTCATTCATAGAAACCTGCCAGTAGCCCGATCGAAGGTCTAAAGAAGAAAAGAACTCTGCTCCTTGTAGGCAATTGAGGGCATCATCGATTCTTGGCAGCGGATAAACATCTTTTCTCGTGATCTTATTAAGACGTCTGTAATCAACGCAGAATCTGATGCTACCATCCTTCCTTTTTACCAGTACAACCGGAGAGGCCCAAGGGCTGTTTGAAGGTTGTATTACGCCACGTCGAAGCATATCGTTTACCTGATCATCAATGGCACGGCGTTCAGCGTGAGAAACTCGATATGGGCGCTGGTGCAAAGGTGCATGGCTACCGGTGTCGATTTGGTGAACGATCGCAGATGTGCGACCCAAAGAAGGTTGGCTATGGTCAAAGGACATCTTGAAGCGATCTAGCAGAGCCAGGAGTTGGGTGCGCTGAGCAGCGGGAAGTTGAGGGTCAATCGATGGGAAAAAAGCCTCCGGAGATGAAGTGGGAGTGGTATCAGAGCTAATGGTGTTTAAGTGAGATAATGGCAAGTCGTCAGGTAGGTGACTGGGCGAAACAGAATCAATTTCCTCAAGGTGACCGAGGACTTCGCCACGGAATAATATGGCTGGGGAAGGAAGCGAGTTCGTTATATAAATGGAGCCACGGGAGTTTTCTACGGTGACAACTGCGAACGGGAGAAGGAAGCTTTTGCGAGAGCTAAAGGCGTCGGAGGGGTAAAAGACGGCGGTGACAGAGGTGACAGGATGTCCTGTGTTCTTGTGGCACTCTTCTGCGCGTCGTCGCAGAAGAGTGCCACAAGAACACAGGACAGAGGAGGGATGTGAGTGTCCGCGGCCACGGTGACTCGGGAAGATAGCGGCTTGAAAGGTCTTTCAGACGTCGGCGCTTCACACAGGGGCAGTTCAGACATCGTCGACAACTCTAGTTTGGCACGCGCACAGTGAACGACGGCATGATGAGCTCAGAGGAAGTCCCAGCCTAAGATGATATCATGCGAACATGGGGAAAACACAACGAATTCGACTGCATGCAAAATATTTTGGATGACCAGTCGAGCTGTGCCCGCCGCAGAAGATTGGATGTGATGCGCAGTGGCCGTGCGGAGAGAGACATCGGAAAGGGGCAGTGTAAGCTTCTTCAACTTGCGGAACAGTTCACCACTTAGCACAGACACGGCAGCGCCAGTATCAACGAGCGCTTGCACCGGTACACCATCAATATGCACAGTTATTTCATTAGCAGGTAGAAACAGAGGCCTTGAAAGTTTCGATATATGCGCAGCTCTTGCCTCGGGAACTGCGATGGTCAGTTTTTCGTTTGGGTGGGGGCTGATCGAGGAAGCATAGGAAAAATCGAACGGCGCCGTGGTGAGGGCGACCGATCCCTGCCGAAGCCGCGGCGACGTGGCGGCGACTGTTCCAACGTGGGGTGGAACGAAGACGACTGTGGTGGCTCTGGACGATAGCCGTAAGTCGCCTCACCAGCAGTTGGGTTATAATCCCGACGACGGCAGTAGCGTGCTACATGACCGGGA
This sequence comes from Rhipicephalus microplus, assembly GCF_013339725.1. NCBI lineage: Eukaryota > Metazoa > Arthropoda > Arachnida > Ixodida > Ixodidae > Rhipicephalus > Rhipicephalus microplus. Next base: position 317,565,242 of record NC_051165.1, read on the forward strand.
AGATGGCAGAAGTAGCAAATCGGCCTGTTGTCCGGAGTGTGCCAAGGGTTAGTTGATGGTAGCGCGGCGTGGCGAACAGGAGGTGGGTGGGGACGGACAGGGGGACTTGCAGCGTAGATGGGACAGGGCTGTCTAGCAAGATCTGTGGCGTTTGGTAGCGACGGCGGCGATCGTCTGGCGGCCTCAGCGTAAGTGAGGGGGGCGGAGATAGGCGAAGGATGGTATGTAGGAGACAGGGCATCAGAAACTTGCTCTTCGATTATCTTGCGGAGCGTTGGGGTCGGTGTGTGCGCACTGGCCGGAACGTGCGGCACAAGAGACAATTGGCGCGCCACTTCTTCTCGGACGAACTGCTGAATTTGCTGCATTAAGGTGCTTTGTTCTGATGAAACAGCGCCAATGGTTAACGCAGATGTAGAGCTCGTGTCGAGCTTTGGACGTCGAGTAGAAATGCGCTCTCTCCGCAGCTTGTCGAAACTCTGACAGTGTTGAATAAACTGGGCGATGGTTTGCGGGTTTTTTGCTACGAGCATGTGGAAGGCGTCGTCCTCGATACCTTTCATGATGTGCCGTATTTTGTCAGCGTCAGGCATGTGGGAATCGATACGACGGCAGAGGTCCAGAATATCCTCAATATACGAGGTAAAGGTCTCGCCAGAGCGCTCTGCACGGCCGCGAAAGTGCTGTTCGGCGCGGAGCTTGCGAACAGCAGGTCGGCCAAAGACTTCTGCAAAGCGCGTCTTGAAGGTTGACCAAGAGGGTATTTCTGCTTTGTGGTTGTTAAACCACAGTTCTGCCACACCCGCCAGATAGAAATGAAGGTAAGCGAGCTTGTCGGTGTCATCCCACTTATTGTGGGCGCTTACCGCTTCATACTGGGACAGCCAGTCTTCGGCGTCTTGGTCGTGGGTCGCGTTGAAAATTACTGGATCTCGCTGTCGTGGCATTCCGGAACAGGTGACGGATGGGATTATGACTGCAGGTGGCTGGGTCATGTTGTCAGGCATTGGCAGAGCGGGGGGTTGAGGTAGAGTCCGGGAACGGAGTTCCAGTTTGAGACAACCAGCACTCTCCACCAAATGTAAGAGTACTATTAGACGCCACGCCGGGGTGATGCAACCGTTTAATGGGCCGAACAGCAGCGAGACAGTAGCCAGCGGTTTCAGCAGCAGCTGCAGCAGCACGAGCCTCTGCCACAACAAACGTTTTCTTCGTCGTCTCAAGCAAGCCCGTATTTTTGCCACTACACATACCACATTGCCAAATGCAATCAACGGTTTCACCTCTGGGGATATCACAATGGCAAAGAGCGATTTGCTATGACTGCCCAGAGGTTTTACTCGAATCTCTCATGATCGTTGTTCTGTTTTTGCAGTTGGTAATCTAGTTAGTGAGGGATTAGGCAAACTAAAAATGGAACTAAGTAAATTCTGAGGCCTTATGGGTTGAAACCATAGCATGCTTATGAGGTACATCTTCGTGGGGTACTCCACATTGATTTTAACGAATTAAGGTTGCTTATCATACTCCAAAGTCGAAGTACACAGCCAGTTTTGCAATTTCTACCTCCGAAATTTGGCCAACGTGTCCATGAATCAAGCTCATGCCCTCATGTTTGTCGGTGCAGTGCCATAGATGCTAAACAGCAGGTCATTTGACAAGCTGGTAAAGTACTTTGCCCATGTAATATTATATGCATGCCAGCTGTCCACATTGTTCAGTGGCCTTATGGAGGACACCTTCCTAATGCTGCCCATGCAGAGATACACTGGGATCATGGCTGGAGCAGCTTTCACCACCTGGTGCGACCCTTCTGACTCTGACAACAGGGCTGAGCCGACCGTTTCGCCGCCTCGACAAGTACCCAGCTTTGCTCACTGAGCTCCAGCGGCATACTGAGGTAGACGCTGCATGTCAAAAAGTTTTGCTGTTCCTTTTTTCTTTGCTGTTCCTGGCAGGGCGTCATGTTTCTTTTCACTCAAGTGTAGGCCCCAAGCCCAGCCCATATGAGCGGCTTTTTTTTTTGTGCGAATGTGTGCGTGCCTATGTACATGCGTGTGTTCAAAAGGGCAAGTGGGGAGGCTCTGGCTATATACCGATTCATGTAGTATTCCTGACTACCAAGCTGGGGTACGCTGAAATTTCCAACTTCCTCCAACACTTAGCATTGCCGAACAGAACAAATGCTGTAACAAGGGCATATAAGAAGCTGTGCATGCAGTGTAATGCGAGAAGCTTGAAAAAAAAAAAAAAAAGCACACGCACACATACCCATGCATGTGCCTTATTGTTCCTACAAGAGCGCCACTTTGCAGGAGCATCAAAACACTGCTATCATCACCGTCGACACATTAAACTAGTCAGTGAGTAAACGTATCGTTTAAATAAAGAACATCTCGTCTCATCTCCGGTTTGTTGACCTTACGAACGATATGTAGACAGCTGTTATAGGTGGTGTGTCATCTGTTTTATTTTGTTTTTGGTAAGATTTAAGATATTAATTTCTAGCTACTTGGCCGTGCATGCTACGTGCCGTGTCAGGTTGTGTTATAAGTGGAATACTATGTGTCACCTTTTGTAATTTATCCCAAACGTGTCAGCCTCACTGTGAGGTACAGTTGTCAACTGCTTGAACTTTCTCAAGTAAAAGTTTACTAATAAATATTTACTGGTATTTTGCGCACAGTTGTGAACACTCAGTGGTGTAAGTATTGATCTAAAGGCGTTTGAGCACGTTCTTTGTCAGTTTTGATATTGCTATTGAAGAGAGTGTTGACGTGTCATATTTTCTACCCATGTTTTCTTATTATTCCTTTAGGAGAGCCACATAGACCGTGGTGACACACAGAGAAGCGTCTTCGTCTACAAAGAGATGGCCGTACGTATGGAATAGCCTGTTTGTGACACTTCATGGGGGGCTATTTTTTTCGTCTTCTGAGAAAGAACAGAACGAAACGTCGTGTCAGGACAAGGGGCAGTAAACAGCCAACAGGTAAGCTGAGAAAAGGACAGAAATGTTTTCAGCACATGAAGAAATCTTGCATTATTATAGCTGAACATCACTATTGGTAGGAATTGTTTCTCAAAGCTTAAAATTGAAGAGTGCGATCACTTACACAATTTATTTTTGTTGGTCTTGATTGGACGCTAGATGTCACTATTCAACAAGCCGTTCAGGGGTGGAGGCTGGTTGTAACTTTCATAAATTATTCATGTGGAATTGGAGTAAAGCAGACACAAAGCAAGGTAATTCAGTTCTCCAGCCCCTGTGCTAACGTTTCGATCCAATTCAAGTCTAGAGAGCGTTCTGTATTCCTTCCATCAGATGGGGCTGTGCCTCCTATTGTTCTCTGCACAATCTATGCCAAAATGATTGACAGCACTGCCGATTCCGGTTGTTGTTCCCATGTCCCACCGTCACACGTGCCTCAACCAATCTCGCGCGGCTCCCTTTCATCCTCTGATGATGTTTCATTCCTTTCTATCTCAGATCGCATACAAAATAGCCCCCTGTTATCTGTGCTGAGATCTGGATGCCCCTCTGTGCAGGCCAGCTGTTCTGCCATGCGGCGGCAGAAGGAGCTTGAACTTGAAGTACTCGCAGGCACTGTGGATGGTTGTGAAGGAGAGGTGAGCTCTCTCCTGCTTCTCACGAGGTGGTCTTTTTAAGCACTGTTGTGGGACCAAAGAGTGTCCTGTAACAGCCATCGTTAAACAGCACATTGCAAGAGGGGTTGTAGCGGGCTACTGCTGTCATACATTGGTCTAGAGATGCACATTCGTTTGCCTGTCTTCTGCTCATAGATCCTAATTTGTTGAGCACTTGAGAGCAATATACTGTGGCAAATGTTCTGCCCAATTCAACAATATTTTAGAACTCGCAGATCATAGGACCCCTCTTGCAATGAAAACATCACAGCATTTCTTCATGTTTCACTACAGTAGATGCATATCTATGCCTGTGTGGGGCAGTCAGTCCTTTTTATGAAATGTTTTTGATTCATTTGGGAAGCTTGTTGGCTTCCATAAAAAAAAAAAAACATGAATACGTTCTCAATGAGCATCGCATCCGTATTATTAATGTGTGCTTTTCCCTCTTTGACGGAGCACATGCAGGCATTGATTCTCATCCTAAAAAAACAAAAATTGTGGCATTATTTGCACAGGTGGTTGTGGCATTATTTGCACAAATGGTTAATAAAATTCAAAATGTGAAGTCTCAACACCTCAAATGCGTGCTTAAGCAAGGTTTGTAGCTGATAAAAAGAGAAGGCATGACTTGGGGGGGCTTGTCAACATGACATGCTTTCTCAGCTTCGATTCCTTTCCCTGCCGTGCTCGAGAGAATGCAATAGAGCTGTGCCACTTGCTATGGTTAGCTGAAACAAAAGCACCTCACGACTTATAACGTTTAGGGGCCTTGTAAATGTTTTCAATTTAGCAATACTTTTCCGTTTGTCTAATATTTCTGATGGACTGGTGAAGCTTATGTGTTTGCTAGCAATGCAGATTATACAAAACACAGTAACCTTAGTTGTAAGTAATCCAATTGTGCACCTTTTTTAAAACTGTGATGCCACAGGAGCTGCAGTGCTTAGGTGAGCTGCTGCACGTGGGGCCTGTAGTACTGTTGACGGGAGAGGAGCGGCGTGACCTTTACCTGGCACTGTTCTCCAGCTGCCTTGTGCAGCTGTCCCTTTCCAACGGGCGTTTCTCTTACCAGGTAAGCATACCCAACAGCACTGTTCTTTTCTCACTTTTCTTTAAGCCTTGAACAGTGGAGCCTTGTTTATTCACATTCAGGGGCAGGAACTTGGGAGTATGAACTAAAGAGAGCCCTTTTAATATAGTGCTCAATCACTTGAGCAGCGTGTCACATGCACATTCCTGGGCAGGCATTGTCTTCACCATCTTCGCACTTACCAGCGATTAGGAGGCTTATTAGTGACTGGCAAAGGTGGTGGAAGTCTTGTGTCTCCTCCATTGGTAGTAGCCAGCGAAGGTTGTTGGGGAGTCCAACATCCCGAAAGAAAAAGTTTTAAATTTTTTATATGTATACATACACACACTAACATGCAAATGCATGCACGAACGTACCGTAAATACCGGAATATAGGGTCGACCTCCCCAACATTGAATCTCCGAAAAAGAAATCTTTAAATATCGCAACGATATTGCGGCACACTCTTACCTTGATAAATACTGCGACACAACCAGCTAGTGTGGTGTTTTTTTTTTTTGTTATTTCGACAATAATCTTATGTAGTTCAACGCCAGAAGCCACTAAAGTGCTGTCATTCAAGACTCGTCCTAACTTGTGTCCAACTATGTCTCTTTGTCACTAGTTACATTCGAGAGTGCATCATCCTCCGCTCCATTCAATGCAGTTGCTGATGCAGCATTTGCGAGAAGACTTTTGCACCATCTTTTCCGGAAGAGTTTTGCACGACGCCCAGCCACAAACGGTCGCGAGTGGTAACGTCGTGGGTGGGCAGCGGGGTTCCTGGGATTGTCGCCCAGCATCCACTAATTGTAGACCTCGCTCACGCGATCTTCGAAGGGTTTATTAAGCACTATATTCAGTGGCTGAAAGATTGATGTTAGTCTCCCAGGGATCACGACAAGGTTTGTCTTGCCGTCTGACAGAGCTCCCTTTACATTGGCCGTGAAGGTGGCCTCGAAATGAGTTGAACACCAACATGCTCGCTCGCTGAAAAAGTGCAACGGGTTGCCGATAACACATGAGCCAGATCCCCTCAAGCACGAGGGACTCATTTATGAACCCTTTTTTGTTCGCTCTTACAATAACATGACGGGGAAAGTCTTCTTTTGGTAGCCCTTTTCTCTTGCTAATGATATAAAGAGGCAGCTTCTTTCCATCGGCTTTGCACGCGAGCATTACTGTAAATCACGAATGCTTGTTGTTCGTTGTCAAGAGCTTCACTTGCTTGAATCCCTTAGCGGTCACAGTCCGACTTAACGGCATATCAAACCAGACCAGAGTTTCGTTAGCGTTGCCCATGTGTCTCATCATGTAGCAGTGCTGTCGACGAAGCCTGATGACGAAGCGCTAATGCTCGACTAGCTTGTTATCGCAATGTTCGGGCAGTTTTTGGCACACGGAAGTATGCCGCCTCAGCGAAAGCCCTTCCACTTCATAAATCGGCACATGCATGAATGCGAGCCCCTGAACTGCACCCTCAAGAGCCCAGAGGCGCGCTGTCTCGATAGCTTTCAAGCTGATGCACTCCGCTGTCATAGGTAGTGACCTTGCACGCAATTTCCGGGCGAATTCGGTGAGTAGGGATTTCAGTTTGGGGTGTACTGTGGTCCATCCGCAAAACAAAGTTCTTTTTGGTTGCCGCAGGATGTGATGCGCTGCTTTTGGCTCTTTCACTTTTTCTGATGCACCCTTCCTCTTGTGCAGCCGGGTTGCCAAACCCTTCGGCATACTCGATAACTTTTTTCTTAAAGTCTATCATAAACTGCCGTCGAGTAACACTCATTTCTAAAGGAAATAGAAAAGATAAGACAGCAGACTCACAAAGATAACCGAAGCAAAATGGTGTCGCTAGTATATTGTAGGCCTTGCGTAGCCTTGTCCAACGGCGCCGCTGCTGATGCTCACGATGGCAATGCAGGCTTTTGACTTCAGCTGCCCATCATTGCGAGGCTTCCAATTTTTTTTTCTGCTAATGACCGGTATATAAGACGAGTATCGACTTTTCGTCGCGTTTTATTGCAAGAAAATTCGACCTATGATCTGGTTTTTATGGTACATTAAGTATGGTCGAACCTCCTTCTTCCCAAAAGAAATTTTTGGCTTCGTCCCCGATCTCCTCTACTAGTCGGTCCCTGGTCATGCGTGAGTGCATCACTGTGGAGGGAACAGAGCAGGAGGAGGCAAGCGTGTGTGCGGTGGAGCAGTCGAGGGGAAGGCGAAGTTTCAGGACCAGCCTTGTAAGCTGTGTAGCGATGGTCACAGCAGCTGAGCGAATATGTGCCTTACACTCCCTTTCTTGTGGGTTATCTATTGGTGGTCACAAAGGGTGTGCGAGCTGAGACAGCTAGTAGCTCTTTGTGTGCTGTCCTCCCACGAGCCTTGCTTAAATGGCCACGTTATGTCATTGTTTCGAAGAAGTGCTGAAGCAAGAAGCATTGTTGGGCAAATTTTTAGAGAGGCTATTCAGAGGCACGAGAAATTTTGTTCAATGTAATTTTTCGGCTGTGTGAGTTCAAATTAGCTATTCTTGTTTCCTATTCAAATACCTACAGCTTGACTTAGGCCAGCTGTGGAGATCGAATCACCCATCAGTTTCAATTGAAGATTTTTGAATAATTCAGGTTTCACTGTGTGAATGTGTGTAATTGTGGCACATTTACACGCACACATGGATTATGATGCCACATAATCTTATGCGCATTGCTTAATATTAGTGAATATATTTAAAATTTTGAGTGGCCTTGTGTTTGTGCCCCTGTGCGACCGTAACTTTGGCAGCACTTTCCTATACTTTGTGGTACTTGAACATCATAGAGCTTTATGTATTCTCATTTTAGATAACTTCAGTTTCTTTTCTTAGAGGAATTTCTATGAATTGGCGTGAGTTGGCACAACTTTTTTGTTTTATTGCAAACACATTTTACCTTCTTCTTTTCTTTTTAATAAAGAATGGCTTGTCGGAAGGAGCTTTGGAGCTTACACAAACTAGTACACCTGTAACTTTTGTAGACAGTCTTCAGACATGTGTCCTTTGCAGGGTCGCCTCCCTGTACCGGGATTGGCAGTTTTAAACTCCCAGGATCCAGCTGATGGCTGTGCCTTTGACATTCAAGGTAATGTGGGCTTTTACATTCTTTTTAGTTAACAAGTGAAAAACTAACCATCTATGTGGGACCATAAATTTGGTGCAAATGCAAAATGGAATTGCAGGTGATCCTGCAATTCAATTTCCATTTTTTATTTCCTGCAAATGCTATTATGTTAAAGAGCCCATTTTGCAGAAATTACGGTGGCAGCATCGTTAGTTGTAAGCAAAAGATCATCAGGTCTGTGACCAGAACATCAAGATGCAATTAAAACAAATAAAAATGTTCCGGTCCGAGTGAAAATCGAACCCGGGCTGTCTGTTTGGCAAGCAGCTGTCCTATCACAGAACCACTCTGTTTTTTGAAATTGCTTTGGAAAATGCACTGCAGTCAAATCTCGTTATAGTGAACATTAAATTGACAATTTTTTCTAATTAACAACTTTTTCGGAAATTTCCCTCCAAATGTCCATCAGTTTGATGTAAAAATAATTCATTACTATGAATTTTAGAATACCAAATGCTTCAGAATGACGTATCAAAATTTATCCACCTTATATCTCCACAACTTGAAAGTAAAGAATAGAAATTTTAAAAAGTTACTTGCGGCTGCCTTTAAGAAATGCTGCAATAGTTAAAAATGCGACGCGAGTTATTTATGGGTCGAAGTTGCCAATGATGCATGCTTCACTAATGCTCGAACACTATGCACAGTGCGACGATGAAGCATACACGTAAGCTTAGCAGATGACCAATAAGATCTATACCACTTGTCGTGATTAGGAAACGGCGACTGCAGAGACGACTTTAAAACAGCGTGCGCGAACCCACGGGAAGAGTCGGTATTTAATGCCAGTGCCTTGCAATGCATAAGAATGATGTGCATGCTTAATAGTTAGTTTTTCAGCAGCCGAGCTGCCCAGCTCAAATGATAGATCTTCCTTCATTGAACGTGCACTGGTTCCATAATATTTTGTGTTTGTTTGTTTATGCTTTTTATAACATAACACAGTCGCGAATGCATAGATAGCACATGTAGGCAACTCGTGTATCTTCGGTCATGATTTTTGTGCAAATTTTCAATAACTTCACTACCACAACTTTTTAAAATAACGAATGATTTTTAGCAGTCCATTGAGATGCGTCGTACAGAGATTTCACTGTATATGAATGTTATGTAGTGGAAGGAGTTTATTTAATGCATGTAATATTGCGTGGCAGAAATGTAGAATTACGCCAGGTCTCAAAACATGTTAATCGCGCAACGAGTGGGTGTTTCAAAGGCCCACTCATGACATAGCACTCAGACATATTTAATCAGCACCATCAGCAAAAGCGTCAACAAAATGAACATCTGCGTAGGTTTGCGTGATGCCTTAAGGACTCATAGTGGGTCCTTCTCTGACTCGCAAAAGGAATAATAAGGCGCAGTGGGAACTTAAGAGCTGTACTTGCAATAGGCATTTTAGGATTCTCTGAAACAGCCAATGTTATATGTGCAGTGGTTTGTTTTCTTGCGGTACGGTAGAGGCATGCCCCGAAACAAGGCTAGCAATTGAGAAGGCAATGCGCATGAGGCCCGTTCTGCTCATGATGGCGATGCTCAAGCGCTCTCCACGTTTTTTTGTTTCCTCCTCAATCTTGGGAACTGCTATTCAGCAGGGCGTGATGGAAAAATTGAGGCTGATACAGCTGTGCAAGTTTAGGTTGCTTCGATTGCTCCCAAACTAGTGATCACGATAGGTGTTGTTGTTTCTGCAACTTCTGCTTGCAGGTCCTTCAGTGCCCCGCATGACAGTGCTGTGCCGGAGTGCAGAAGAGGCCACTCAGTGGAAGGCCAAGCTGAGCTGTTCGCCACCTCCACCACCCGCACCCAGTCCTCTTCGACGGGCAGTGGCGCAAGTCAGTGCCCCTTTACCAGCACCCACCGTCACAGTGGTTCGGCCAATGGAAACTCCGGTGCCTCAGCGCCCCTTGGTGAGTTTGTCTCTGGTGCGGGGACCAGGAAAAAAAAGAATAAATGCTGAATAAATAAATAAATTAATAAATAAAAAAATAAATAAATGAATAAATAAATAAAAGGAGATATCTTTAGTTCAAGTTGACTTACAGACTACACAACCTAGTTAGCAGAAGTTCAATGGCCTACTGTGTGCTGATTGTAACTACGAAGTCCCACCAACTGTGAAGCATAAAGCACATAGTATTGCTACTCAACGGTGCTCCAAAAATCCAGTCTGCGCAATTCTTTTGTAATGTCAATGGAGTGCCGGTGTACAGGAACTTGAGACCTAATTTAGTTAATTAAGACAGTTGAAATAGCCACTGGAGCATCTTCCAATTGAAGATGAGAGATTGTTGTTGAGGTGCACAAGACAAGAAAAAGTGGGCAGTACAGAACACCAACTCCAGTTGAATTTTGTTGATCATTACAGTGCTTTGCAGAGTTGCCTACAATGTGAAACTATTGGACTATTTCTTAGAAAAGAATACGGGAGTGAATGTTATGGGGCCACACATGCCAAATTCTACTTGCCTTTGCTAGCTTAGCTTTAGCAAGCTGTTGCGCTGCATCATTCAATTCTTTGGATAATCTGCACTTGTCAACGAAAGAGCACTGAGCAATGCACCATCAAAAACAGTTTTTGCCAAAGTTAACAGAGGACAGAAGTAGTTGCCTCTGGCATTGCCCAACACTACCGATACGGAGTCCCCTGTGGCACAATATACAATGGTTCTTGTGCAAGGACGAAAGCACACCAGCACCACAATCGCGTCTCTGTGAGAGTGTGGCTTTCCACGACACAGCCTTATAGAAACACTGACCATGCTGCATGCTCTTGCAGTGACTGGTGGGCTGGGTCATAAAAGCATAGCGGAAACTCCATCCACCTGAATCTGCAATGAGTGCAGTTTAGTGTAGCATGACTATGCATGACCACTAGGCACTGATTTTAGACTTGGCATATAGAAAAGAGCAACACAAAGTATGACCATTGGATAGGTGAAAGGAACTGTAGATGAGCTCAAGCAATACTGGTAGACGCCAATAGAGGAGGCTAAAACATGTATGCATATTGTACAATCCTAGAAACATTCTCTCTGTTACATTGACACTGCTAAAAAAACGAGAGTGCAATTCCATACCACAAAAATTCAGTGGAAGCTGCTCAATGCTCCTTCATGAAGAGACACATGGCACTTCTTGTCGCAGGTGTGAAGGCAGAGGACCGGGAATGGCGTTAGAGGCAAAGTTGGTAAATAGGCTTGCGGGAATATTCAAGCGCTTTAAATATGCAAACAATATTAACATATTCAAATTCGCTTTGATTCGAACTTATATAATTGAAAATTTCAAAGTTTTTTGAAATGGATGAATACTATACGCATGTCTGCACATAACCTTCCTGTAAAGGTGTTTCCACTCCAGTGGAGGAGTGCTCTCTTGCGAATGCGCCTTTCTAAGAAAAAACTGCACTGCCACGAAGCCTCACTTCAAGGCTAAATAAACAAATTACTCTCACATCGATTCTTTTATCTTTAAGTTTAAAAGCTTGTTTAGTTGGCTTGCACGTGCTAAGTATAGATAGTTTTGACGTAACACATTTTACAGGTTACCACTAGCATTTTATCGAAAATCAAATACTACTACGATTCAAAGTTCCTTCCACTTCCCTCGAACCAAAGAGAATGACATATGTGCATGTCTTGTTTCAATTAAAAAAATATTGTGCAAATTCGTAGGGTTATGTCAAATATCCTTGTTTTTCTTTATCATGTGTGATATGTTCGATTCAAAATTATTTGAACCAAATCACTGTTAGCTTCAAATTCAATTCGAATCTAAAATTTACTATTTGCGTGAGCCTAGACTGATAAAGTGTGCCTCAGTCCTTGTAATGTGGTTGACTGTTGCCTGTTTTTCTAATACTGCAGCCTGTTGTGCTCGGGCCATCCACTGAGAGAACACCTGTGCGAGAGAGCTCATCAACAACACAGAGTGGTGGCTGGTGCCTTCGTCCACATCCACCGCTGCGTCCCCGACCGACGGTTGGCCGTGCCCCGAACCGGCATCACAAGCAGCAACGGAAAGCTGGTGAGATTTTCTCTTTTTCAATGTATGAGCTGTTCTGTGCTGAATAAACAAAAAAACTGTCTGTCTGGTCTGTCCTTCTGTAACATAAGACAATCATTGCCATAAAGAAGAGAATGAATGAAAGAAAGTAATTTCTCAGCTGGGCTGTATTTGAACCAGGACCTACCCGCTCCTAAGGCAGGTGTCTTTAACCCCTTGGCTACACGACCATGCTTGCACATTGTGAATATATAAGATTTCAATGCACTGCGCTCATGGGGCAAAAAAAAATGTAAAAAAAGGAACTTTTTATGAAGGCTTGGTTGAATTTTGTGGCAGTGGAATAAAAGCCTACTGCTTAGCGTGTTGTCTTAGAGACAGCACATCAAGCCGACATGAAAGATTGTACGTTTTGGGAAAATTCAACTTTGCAGAAATTTAGCACTGCAATTTGCACTTCAGTGATCGCAGGATGTGCCTTTCGTGGGGCTGTTTCAGAAACTGACGAATGCTAGAAAGATGATAAATATTCTATGCCAATGCCACCCGAAAACGCCATGCTAGGGAAGGCTGCGACATACAATAAAAGTTCGCCTTCGTATCGTCCAGACAGCTCCAAAATGAGATACTGTATAGGTTTTTAATGTCAATTATAACGCCTGTAAATATCCCTTCTGAGTTTCATTATTCAAAACCTACAAGTATAAATTTAAAAGCATGCATAACCAGTATGTTTATTGTCGATGAGAAAGCTCACCGTCTAAACGAGCCAAAGGAAAAAAAAATGCTTCTTTATAGTTGTCAGTCAACTTTTGTAAGGATCTTCTTGTAACAATTTGTATGAAAAAATTTGATGCTTCGGACAATTGTACTTGACTAACTTGATTTTCTGGACATTCATGCATACTTCTTCATGAAATTTCTGGTTGCGCCAATCAGGTCACCTCTATACTCTTTCTTGCCTTTGCTACCAAGATGGCTTCACTGTAAAAATGACCAAGCCACGCAATATTCCTCAGAAGTAATTTTCTGGGAATACTTCTCCTGAACGTGCGAAAGCTAGCCTAAGCTGTCGCGGGGTTCTGCAGGTAAAGTCACACTTTGCGTTATCACTGTTTTGTGGAGAGTAAATACAAAACACTTCTGCAGGCTCAACAGATGCAATGTCTTAAATATACCAAATGCAAAACACCAAATCACAGCCACCGAACTAATTTTCTGCGCTCCTGTCCTCTTGGAAAAAAAAACCATGCTTGCATTTACTGAAATTTCTTCAGAATCCTGCATGTCTGCCAAGGATTTATGAAAGTCCTTCAAGTATTTCATTTATATTTGCATTGACACAATGATGGGCTATTCGCTTCATCTTGACTTCAATCTGAAAACTGATTTTTGCTCAGGCCTGTTTGATTCTTCCTAGGGGTACGGCTGCTCTCTGTGACAAAACACCAATAGTCACGCATGAATGTATCAAAAACCATTCAGGTGTTGTGTACACCGGATTTCCACCAGTGTGACTCTTGCTTTGTGCAGATTTGCTGGAAAGCAAATGCGATAAAAGAGTTTTCAATTGCATTGACAGCATCTGCAGCACACACATTAACCATCTATCTTTTTTTAAAGACGATAGTCTTTCTTGGGAACCTTCAACACAAAAATTTTTGTCTGTCTGTACATTTGTCTGTTTGTTCACTTTTAACAGCATCGGGTGCTTGAAATGGCCGACCCCATCCACAGAACCCACCAATGTTGCTCAAGGTTCAGCGTTCATATTTGTGCAATTGTCACTTAAAAAGCACATGTCGGGGGCATCACAGCAACACGTATATATTCTATATGTGCGTCTTTTACTATAAAAGGCATACATGTGTAATTTTAAGGACTGTAACGCTGATCACGCTGCGCTGACCATGCAACGCTTACACGAACAGGAGAGTGTTCCCAACCCTTTGCTAAAACGAACACCCGTCTCTGAGCCACGCGCTCCATTTTCCAAGAAAACTGCCAGATGACGCTCATGTCTCACGTGTGACTTGACTTGATGCGCTCGTTCGCCTCTGCTGCACGCTCGAGGCACTCTAAAGCAGCGCCCTCAGAATACCATTCACCGATTTCCTTGTGCAGAACATCAAATAAATGTATTGTTCACTCTCTCCACACGCAAGATTATCTACTTTCGACGACATTTGCAGATTACATGCTGATACGGGGCCATTTTTTTATCCTCTCTCTCTCTGTCTCTCACTCACTCACTCACACACACACACTCACTCACTCACACTCACTCACTCACTCACTCACTCACACACACACGCACGCGCACGCGCGGAAAAGAATTGTACATTCAAGGGCTCTTTTTCCGTGTTTTGACACAATATTAATGACATCTAACAGACATAATGCCAAGGAAAGTATAGAGGAAGTTCTTAAACGAACTTGCCTTGGGAAGGTACCGAATTTATTTTATTGTCTGTTAGATCTCGTATATATATATATGATTTTTTTTCTTCTCTCGATCTGCGCTCGGGGTACTGGCAAGTACCCATGGCTGACGACGCTCGACCGAAGACCGCCTTCGTCACACCCGACGGCTTGTACGAGTTCGACCTCATGCCATTTGGTCTGTGTAATGCACCTGCGACCTTTAAGTGCATGATAGACATTGTTCTGCGCAACTTGAAATGGTACACGTGCTTGTGTTACCTCGACAATGTCGTTGTCTTCGCTCCAGATTTCTCCACGCATCTCCGTCTGAATGAAGTTTTCGCACGTCTGAGCAATGCCGGCTTGCAACTAAATCTGAAGAAGTGCCGCTTTGCAGCACGGCAACTCACCATCCTAGGGTGTGTCGTGTCCAAGAACGGCATTCTTCCTAATCCCGCCAAGCTTCGCGCCATGGCCGAATTCCGCAAACCTGTGTCCGTCAAAGAACTGCGCAGTTTTGAGGCCTGCGCTGATACTTCTGACGTTTCATACAAAACTTTGCCACGATCATATCACCCCTGACGAAGCTCCTTGGAGGTAACAGGCCCCTTAATTTGTGGTCATCCGAGTGCGACGACGCGTTCGGAAAGCTCCGTCATTTGTTGACGTCTCCTCCCATTCTACGCCACTACGACCCTACAGCCCCAACGGAGGTGCACACGGGCGCTAGCGGTGTAAGCCTCGGCGTTGTCCTGGCGCAGCGCAAACCCGAAATGTCATAGTATATGCAAGCCGTACGCTCATGAGAGCAGAGACAAACTACACTGTCACGGAGAAAGAGTGCCTGGCAATCGTCTGGGCCCTTACACAGTTTCGACTTTATCTGTATGGCCACCCATTCGATGTCGTCACCGATCATCATGCACTATGCTGGCTGTCATCATTGAAGGATCCCTGAGGCTGTCTCGCCCATAGGGCTCTTCGCTTACAAGACTACGACATCCGGGTACTGTATTGCAACGGACGCCAGCCTGCTGACGCCGACGCCCTCTCGCGCTCCCCTCTACCTGAAGACGACGTGCCCTGCTCATTAACCTCAATTGCTGTTTTGCCATCGATGTTGACATCCTCGCTACCGAACAGCGAAAGAATAATTGGATCGCCCCGCTGATCGCCTTGCTCTCTGATCCGTCCTCGAGCTCACCATTTCGCCATCTGTGATGGCCTCCTACACCGATGCAATTACGACGCTGATTGCCGGCAGTGGTTACTCGTGATACCCCGCAGTCTCCGGTCGGAGATATGCGAATCTTTCCATTCTGATTCACAATGCGCGCACTCTGGGGTCTCCAAAACTTACCATCGCATTCGACAACGCTACTTCTGGCGTGGGATTTACCGCTACGTGCAACAGTTCGTACGCTCTTGCCTCGCTTGCCAACGCCGCAAATCGTCAGCACACATGTCGCATGCCGGTCTGCAACCGTTGCCTTGCCCTGACTGTCCGTTTGGGTGTGTAGGTATTGATTTGTACGGACCTCTTCCTCCGACTTCGGCAGGTAAGCGCTGGGCCATCGTTGCCGTAGATCATTTAACGCGATTCACTGAAACCGCCGCTCTCCCTGCGGCTACTGCGCGCTATGTTGCGTCCTTCCTGCTGCATCAATTAATACTGCGCCACGGACCACCCCAAAAGCTTCTCAGCGATTGAGGCCGTGTCTTTTTGTCGGAAGTCGTCAAAACTATTCTGACGGAGTGCCATTCTGTTCACCACAAAACTACTGCTTACCACCTGCAGACGAATGGCCTAACCGAACGCTTTAACCGCACCCTCGGTGACATGCTTTCGATGTATATCGCCGCCAACCACACGAATTGGGATAATATACTGCCCTTCGTCACCTACACCTACAACGCTGCCCCTCAGAGCACGACTGGTTTTTCACCTTTCTTCTTGCTGTACGGAAGGCACCCGTCGCGCACCATAGACACGATACTCCTGTACACGCCGGATCCATTTGAGTGGGCACCTATTTCTGAGACAGCCAGGCTTGCTGAAGAGTGTCGCGAGCTTGCCAAGACTTTTACGACGCATGAGCAAGAGCGGCAGAAGTGTATTCGTAATGGCTCCACCACGTCCGAGCCCACGTTCGTTCCTGGTGGGCTTGTATGGCTCTCGATCCCGACCTCTGTAGCTGGCCTCTCTTCAGAACTACTTTCCAAATACGAAGGCCTTTACCATGTCATTGAGCGCACATCTTCGGTTAACTATCTGATCGAACCCGTCGAACAATCTGCAGACATGCGCCACCGCGGGCGCGACATCGTCAACGTGGAGCGGCTGAAAGCTTATTATGACCCGCTCATAGTAACAAGCTGTTATGTCGCGAGGCGACTCCCTTTTCGACCCTGGGGTAATTGTAGCGAAGCCTCCGAACTCTGAAACGGGTCAAACTCTTGATTACCTTCTAGTGGGGCTACCTAACAAGAATGCCGCTCGCGCTGGGAGTCTGTGCTTGAACATATATACACTCATACCTCGATACAATTAACTCGGATATAGTGAAATATCAGTTATAACTAAGTAAATGATGAATAGTCTGCAACAGATACAGTGTTCGGAATATAATAGCTTTATATTGAGTTTTTGGATATAACAAACTCATTTTTGCGTAAGATGCAAGTTTACTTATGATGTTTGGCTGTGTGTGTGTGCGTGTTTGCGTGTTATTGAGTGAAGAGACACTAAGAGACAAATAGGTAAAGAGACGCCAGCGTGCCTACAGTAAAGTACAGGTCAGTAAAAAAAATACATATGGGGTACCCTGCTTTAGAAGACATCTCATATAAGAGACAAGAACTGCTGCCCAGAGCATGCCTCTTATGAAAAGGTTTAACTGTGCATGTGTGTATATGTGTGTGTGGAAAGAGAGAAACAGAGAGAGAGAGAGTAGGGGCTTCGGGAGAAGTTAAAAACGGCCTGCAGCTATTACTGTACCATACGAACTTCCTTGTCATCACAGTTGTTCTTCAGAAAATACTACAAGTCCTTAACAGTATTCAATATTCATCTACCATTTTTACCTAATGTTATCTCAACATGCATTGTACATCCACTGAACAGAAAGGGTTGCCATGGTATCGCCTTTATCACAGGGCGGAAGCTTTTTCATTTTTGCTGCTCTTTCATAATTCACCTTAAAGAGACACTAAAGTCAAACAACAATTTACGTCAGAGTGAAAGCTCAATGTTTGACAACATCTAAAACGGCAATATTACCAACAACAGGGCCCTACTTACTGAGAAATTAAAGTAAATGCACAAGAACACAAGCGCCGCAGTAGGACATTTTGAGAATGATATCGATGACATCAGACGGACCGCCTACAATTGATCACTAGTAATCGATCTAACTGCACTAAATAAAGAACTTTCTGTGCATCGAGAGACGCAATGAAATGCTGCTTGTTCGTTTTTGTTTGATTCAGGAAAAAAAGAACTACCGGATGTTACCATGGGGAATGGCGCAAGTGGTTCAAAAATTCAATTTTTGTGTGGTTACCTGGGACAGGTGGGGCCATCTAGCGGGGCGCAGTTGAAACAAAAGCATCTGCAATCTCGGAGCCAATGAATGAAAATTGATCAATGGCTGTTTTTTCTGCTGTGGCTCCCACTGCTTTCGGTATGCTGCTACTAGCACAGTAAAGCCAGGCAACGTTGTGCACGGCAACAGTGACGTGAGACAGACCGGTTGATTTGCTTCTTGAGACGGGTAATTTGAAGCGCGCTAACCCGATGCGGGCCCCTAAAACATGACTTTGTTTCAAAATGTGCCCTTCCTTGGCACAAAAGTAACACTACGAGGTTTCTGGACCGCCATTTCAACAATCAACGTCGACTTAATAGTTGACTTTAGTGTCCCTTTAACTCTCTTCGTTCACCGAGTTTTTAACAGAAGGTAGAAGTAATAGCCAGAAAGTAAGTTCTCAGTTGCCACGTTACCTGCACCTTTTCGTGATTGGTTGAGGCACATTTAACGACACGACTTTGATGCAGCCCTTATCGACACGATGTGCAGGCAAGGCATGTTGTGAATTGTGGCTGGGCGGCGCCTGTGCAGGTCCTGCTGAAGACAGGGCTCCACATGTGGACGACATGCAGCTGCTGCAAGTCATTGAGGCCTACTGCGGCAGCAGTTCTCGAGCAAGGCACACGGTGAACTCAGGTACACCCTGCACGCATTGAACTTTTTTAAATTTTTAGATCACAGCTTCTAGTGCCCGTTCATAGCGTCGAGTGGCAGTTGCTGTTGGTGTCGGCGGCTGTAAGCCAATAGTTTGTTTTTTTAATTTTGCACCGAAACTTTCACTAAACCTTTTTCAAGTCTGTGTGATACGTTGTAGATCTCAGTCTTATAAAGGTGCTCTAGATGTGTGGGACACTAAACAAAAGTTCTTGAAAACTGTTAAGGTTTTCAGAGAACTCAGCAGTTTAGTATCACAGAATGGGGTCTACTGTGTTTTTAGGTTTCCATCAGTTCCACATACCATTTCTAAAGCGAGGCATCTACTGACCTATGTGTTGCTTTTTTTTTTCATACTACAGCATTGATGAACTGCCCGCAAGTCTTAGTTGCAGAGGATGAGAAAATTATTGTTGAAGACACCAAAGGCATGGAGGAGAGGTAAATGTGTTTGATTCTGATCATGAAGAGCAGATTAACATTTCACAGCACTCACTATAAAAAAGGATGTGACTATAGATTTTTTTTCTGGAGTAACACTTGTTGAAGACGTGCGTCAGCTTGCCTTTTGAAAAGTGTTTGATAAGGTATTGCGGCTACTACAGATAATTTTTGTACATTGTACTTTTGAAGGAGTTGCTACATACTGCCTATCTCACCTATCTTGACGCCACATTTGATGTGCCTTGCAGAAGCCTTGTTGACACTGTCTACGCCCTGAGAGACCAAGTCAAGGAACTGCGCACTGTAAGTGTTGCGCTGTCACTTTTCAGCATTTACTTGACTGTAGAATGCTTAATGTTAAGTAAACATTGAATGACGCAGCAGCTTAATTCTGAAAATTGTGAATGACAGCCAAATTGCTTACTTTGTTTGAGTAGTGATTTTTGAGCTTGTTTCATCATTTGTTGATAGAAGAGCAAGCAATTTTCAGCTGTCTTTGAGAATTTATTGTAAATTCCAGGCCACATGCTGTGCTATAATATTTGGCCTACATGTTCTCCGGAGCCTCGACTACCAATCGGCAGCGTTTATTAGTCATACTCATAAAGTGTTGCAGTTGAGGCATGCGCCAACAACTGAACCAGGTTAGCCGTTTCAGAAAGTGATGTGCCTGAGGCATGATTATGCTATTGTGACCTATTCTTGAAGGCGAAGCTCATGCGTCCTCCAATTTTCTTCAAAGTGCAAAAAGTGTCTAAGTAATGTGTTATAGTAGGCCATGAATTTGAAAGCTATTTATTGGCACTGTGTTTCTGAACCTACCATAAAGTATTACTCCAATCAACTTCTATTGATATGGCACTACGCAAGTACAGATGTTTCATCTTCACATCACCTCAGGTAGTGCCAAGAGTGTGCATTGGCAGCAGTAAAAGTATATGAGGTTTTTATTTAGGCTTCACACCTGGAGGTTTACGTGCTGACTTGTCAACATGCAAAGCAGGCTGGTCTTTAGTTTGACTTTAGCTCTTGGGAGCTTTACTGCAGACTTGATTAACATGGTGTGCCATCAAACAGTTGATGCACTTGCTCTGACATATTCATGATGTGCGTTGATGATTGACTGTTGTTGCAGGAGACGAGCCAACTTTCACGTGCACTCGAGGAAGAGCGACAGGCACGAATGCGACTGGAGTCCATGCTACGACAGCACCTGTTACTAAGCTCCTGCGACCAACCCTTGCTCATTACAGAGTCCTGACCAGCATGCTACAAGGCCACCGTTGGCTGGCCAGTCATGCAGTTCTCTGTTGCTCTTACGTGGTGTGTGTGTATCCAAAGGACACTGCAGTGGTGCCAGTTGCTGCAGTACTTCTCCATCCATTTGTTGTCCAACTGCCCGGCAGCTATCTCTAGGCACAATGGCAAAAGGCTAGCTAATTTACCATTGTGTCTTGGCTCGACGTCTTGCAGCGTTACAGCATTGGCAGCGTTCCAACATTCGCGTCTAGGTAGCTTGGTGCAGGTGTTCAGGTGTGAGTGCAGACAGCCAGCTAGACCAGCATCATCTTCTTCGTAAACCTGCTCATGCTGTCGGTGTTGTGGATGGCAGAGATGAAATGGAAGCTTTTGTTCTCTCCCTAGACTGTTCAGGATGCGAGGACTCTGCTCCCTGATGGCGCTGTTCTGAATGGTGTGAAGACGGCCAGAGGATGGATGACAGCTATTATCAGTAAACCCTTGTTATGAACATGCTGCTGTAGTTTTTCAGTCCTGCAGTACTGCCAAATAATGTTTGATGACAAATAATGCCATTTTGCTGAGTTAGTTTCAATGCCTGTCTGTGGTTGCATTGATTCAGTATTGCAGTTTTTTGTAAAGAGCCATTTTATAAGATGCTAATCACAGTGCAGTCGTTCAAGAATGGAAGTAGGCGACCCCGGCGTAATCACAAAATGTTGTGCCCAAGTACACTGTGCATAGATATTGATTGTTGCATGGGACTTGGGGAGTTGAGGCAGAATGCCACGACTAGAAAGAAAACAGTAATTTTTATTGTAGGATCGTGTTGAATGTAGCATGCTCTGGTACAAAATTGTAGCACCTTCAATGGTGACTGCGTGTAATGAAATTCCTGTAGAAAGTCTGCGTAGAAGGCAGTGTACGTGTCAATTTCTCTGGGCACTGCAAAAAAACGAGTGAAGGCGAGTGCAACGATCCTCCTTTACAGTGACAACCAGATGAAAATTAGTGGTTTTTAAACTTCTCACAGGTGCTTTTTTGTCTGCAGAAGTAATGGTAGCTCAAGACCATGAGGATGTAAGATAACAAGCTGACTCGTACAGCACCTGAACCTTAATTTTAGTTGAAGCATGTTTCATTTACCTTCTGTCAAGTGATGTATCGATTACTATGGCCACTTTATGTACTATTTAATGTTTGGCAGGCTCTGCGGAGGAGTATTTTGTGCCACTGTGTTGTGTGAAATTATAGTGGCTGTTTTGTAAAAACTGACTGAACCATTGAGCAAGTTCTCAAACTGTGCTTACATTATGAAAATGCAAATATGCTCAAGAAAATTGTGCTGTTCCAAAAGATGTGGTAAAAGGCAGTTCCCATGCAAACTCTGTTGCTACACTGCATAGTGCAGAGCTTCGGTTAAAATTTGTTCTATACCAGCAGTGGAAGATGTATACCTCAGGGCAAGAAAACCAAATTGACCTACAGACATTACTGTTGGGAAACAAGAAATGCTTATGCTTGGAAGCGCTTGTACGCATTATGCGCGGTCCTCTTCCGAAGCACAGCCACATAAGGCCTGGAGAAGCTGTCAGAAAGTTTTAGCATAATGTCTTGGAAATTTCTGCATAAAAGAGTTGCATGTGGGCAAATGTCACTTTCTAGAGCTGCCCCATTATGTAGCAAATTAAAATACACAAGTATTTTTGAAACAGTGTCTTTTTACGAAAATAACATTGTAGCAAATGGTACAGTGTACTTGCACACATTTAAGAGCTTGGATAGAAATATAGATATACCTCTCACATTAAAATGATGCTTATTTGGGCATGAATGCCACTTTTTGTCATTCACAGACCGTTTATCATCACTGCCGTTGCAATGCAGCTTCAACATGTGCAAATTGTCCTGCATTTATGCGCCGCACTTATTACGAAAGAGCCCAGTTGTCAGACTTTGGGTTCGTGCACAATTCATTGTTACTTTCAGTTCAGGCAGGCATTATTATCGGGTGATTCTTTCAAAGTGTGCTTTATGGCAATTTATAAGGATGTTGTGCTGCTAGAAATATGGCATTGAATTTGTGTGAAGATGCTGTGTAAATGTGTCCTCGATTGTGTATGGTTGAGAAACCATCCATGGGCAATCCAGATTGTACTGTATTAATAAGATGCTAAAACTCGTTAATGCTGTTTTCTCTCTGTGAGTACACTTTTGTGGCAAAGAAGGGAAGACTACAAAAATGAAGCGCCGAAAAGTATGATTACAGTTAGTCCCACCTACAATGTGTGATACCTTCTTAAGTTTTTGTTGTGGCTAGATACAGAGACTGTGAGCTCATTAAATGTGAGCTGTTTCAACCACTTGCTGTTTTAAACTTTTTATTTGCAAATGCACTTACCGTTAACATAAACAACATGCTTTAAGATTCACCATTTGTTGTTATAAGAACAGCTTTGTATACCTTGCCTCAGTTTGACTTTTAAAAGAATTCAACTATTAATGAAGTCAAGCGTTCTACCAAAGAGCGACGCTGGTGCTTAAGGCCGGTTTGGAAAAATACCCTAGACAGTCTTCGTGTTAAGGGGATCTCATAACGGATGTGATACTGTGTGGTGGAAGCACCAGATAATGCACCAGGCATTGCGTCATGTGAATCGCATAACAAGTGGGTGACTGAAAGCTGCCAGCATATTACAGAGGGTTGTCGCATAATTCACCATCAATGTTATCAGCCCTATAGCATCAACAAAGTGCGCACCTAGTTGAGCGACCTCCAAAGCTTTGATGAGGGACCTGATTTTTACGATAACGATAAAATAGTCACACCAAATGTATTCAGCTTTAGAGTCATCTTAGGCAAATTTATATGACACCACAAGCTTTCTTTTTAATCGTTGGTAGGTGGATAGTGACTCCACTAAATGCATGACATAAATTGAGGTCGCAGTATTTACTGTTTCAATCTGCCCTAGAATTTCTTCACTGCAGCAGTGTGTCAAGACGTTTTCGGCATTCTCGTGTCTGTATGAGGCAAGGTTATGAAACATTCTTTGAGGAAACTGTGAGCCACCACAGATCTTAGTAGATTGCCCTGCGCTATTTAGGGCTCACTTGCAGAATCTGAATAAGTACTGTAGCTTTGCTAACAGACAATCAGCTGTATTTGCCGTGCCTACCAACTGTAATGCAGCCATCTGCTGGGTATTATAGAAAGAACCCAGTGAAAGTGTCATCCTCTAGGTTTCTTGCTGGAGCAGATAGTGCATGCTTGAACCAAGGCAGTATCAGCTCCATGTTAAAGAAGGCATCATTCAGTGGCTGTGATGCACCAACGTGAGTAATATGTCTTGAATGCATGCCTCGAAGATAGGTGGCGACAAGCTATTTGAGAGGACTTTAGCATTTTTGTGTACCATGCCATATGCTGTCCAAATAATGTATTGCGGAGCTGTTGGTGTGGCACAAAATATCTAAAAAAAATCTTGAGAAAAATGTTCAGTTACCTAATTGGAGCCTGATCTTAGCTGTACCTGTCAAAATGGAGGTACATGGCCTACATTTTAAATTAGGGCAGTAGTCCCAATTGATGTGCTGCAAGATGAATGTCTGTTCGTTCCAAGAAGTGTTGCTTTGACATGAAATATATTTTTGTTGATAAAATTGTTGGAAAATTTGTGCTGTTAATAGATAATTGTAATGTCAAGAGAACAATTTTTTCATTCAACATCTAGTCTCCAAGTGGGTGTAGGCTCTGTCACCAATACCTCGAATAGTGTATTCATGGTTACTGCTCATTGAAAAAACACTAAAGAATAGTTGAATTATTTAAACAGACTAAGAGAATTATATGAATAAATGCATCACACACACATTTGCAGTTATTTTATTGCACTAGCAAGACCCCCTAACTACCTGTAGCATTTGTACTTTAAGTTAGCATTGCACATAGTGCAATGCACGGCAAGTATCCAGTTCTTAAAAATTGCGGTGGCATTGAAGGCTTTGAAAACAAGACAAAATACCATCAATGCAGTTATAAAGAAATATGCGATCAGTGACCTTAAAGGTTTGTGTTACCACATACAATGCATGATATCACAGTCAAGAAATGCAGTAGGAAGAAAAGAAACTTCAGGCAGGCAGTTGTTGCTACTTCTACTATGGCAGAGTGCCAGAACAGTGCCTACACCAGAACACTGAAATGCTGCGTCTTTCACATTCCTTACAAGGCCCTGTCATTGCTCGTTGTAGTAGTCGCCCGCAGCACCCTGTCTAGTGCCCTGCGCAGCAGACGGGAGGCTACGAAGCGGTTCTCCTTAGAATTCCGCGGCTGGTCGCACATAGCCAGAAGAGCGGAGAGCCCGTACTGCTCATCGACACTCTTTGGAATGTCGTGCATGAGCCCCCCGTACGATGAGTAGAAGGCACGGGGCGCTAGCATACCACTGCACACGGCGTAGAAGTTGTGGTCACTCGCGCTGTGCGAGCACAAGTCCTCCGCGTTGAAGCTCAAGCAGTCGTGGCACATTTCTTCCCGGTGTTCCAGCCATTGCTTCCAACCCGGCCGTCTTTCTGCGGTGCAGAGTAAGATCGATGCTTAGTACCAAGGCCGCACCACTTCCTTTTAACGGTGCAGGCCTTGTAAGCATGCACACCACAACCTGCACATAGAAACCTTTGTACCTCGGGTATAGACTATGCAAATGTATTCACTGCACTGAATTTGTGAGTTTGTGGCTGTGCATTTTGACAAAGTAGAACATGCCTTGCATCTGCAGCTCTCGTTTTACTTGTGGGTCTTCAGCACATGTACACAACCATTGCTGTATGTGGCTTCATAGGAGGATGCCCTGCCCCCTCCCTCATTTATTGAAGCTAAGCAGAAAGCAGATACAATTAAAGGGAGCGTCAAGGCACCCCAGGAAAAAAAGGTTAGTTGAAGCGAAAGTTCACTGAACTGAAATAGCTATGTTGCGACTTGCTATTAGGACCTAAAGAAAACCTCAGTTGTTAAAATGAACTTCGTACCCTCTTATTGCAATGCTGCTTATCAAAATGTGAATTTCTGCTTATTTAGCATTCTTTGAAAAGTGTAATCTCTTGCTGCATTTGTGTGCAAGACTGCAGTGGTCATGAATTGAGTCGCTGTGTCCAAGCGCTCCTAAACCTTCACCCACACAACACTCTGCTAGGCAGCAGAAAACTTCTTTTTTCCTTGAACATCAGTGCTTTTTTAGCTGTAATTCTTAATGCTTCTTCTAAAAGTGTTACTTCCTTTTTTCCTTCCGGAAGTAGGACAGTTGCTATAATCCCTTTTCTAGACAGAGTGGTGCATGTCTCGAGTGCAAGAGTCACAGGTGCTCGAAACACCAAGTGCTGCCGATGGTACTTCAGCAGGGGAAACGTTTGTACAACTGAATTATTTGTTAAACTGATTTTATTCGAGTGCTACTTCACTGTATTAAACTAGCACAAAGACACCCTTATTATTATTTATAACATTAGTCATGGCACACTGCCATAAGTTACCATGACCAATAGCCCATCAGCACATTT
The DNA here is from genome assembly GCF_013339725.1 of Rhipicephalus microplus. NCBI lineage: Eukaryota > Metazoa > Arthropoda > Arachnida > Ixodida > Ixodidae > Rhipicephalus > Rhipicephalus microplus. The sequence goes on from NC_051165.1 coordinate 317,591,035, forward strand.
CAATCAATATTTATCATTCTGCCACACATTGCAACAAGCTTTTGAAATGTTTTGAAAGTCTCAAAGTAGCTGGGAGCTACAGCATTAGTGATTGCCACATCTTTTACTTATCTTGCTGGCAAAAAGAAATGTAGAAAAGCTAGATGTATCGAGGTAACTCTACTACTAAAGCCGCTCCGCAGTTGGACATGAAAACATGGTTGTATATTGCAGTGCCTTTTCTGCAGACTGGCTGAATTAAGCCTCACTGATAGCAGTAAACAGCCACTGACATGTTTTAGTATGCTCATAAGATTGTCTATGGTAACGCAACAATACTATTCCAAGGTGATTTCTTGCTACACAGTGTCAGTGGTTTCAGCAGGAACTCCCCCTGTGTTAACAAAATCAACAGGATCCAAATGGTGCATAAGAGTGCCATAGAAATGTGCTGGCGGAACTGCTACAATATGTTGGCCATGTTTACATGAAGTCTGTGCATATGTCAAGCTGCAGGTGTGAGAAAACGCACATTGAAAAGCTGCGGGAGCTACGTTTTCAAGTTGTATAAACTTTGCGATCTTAGTCCATACTTCTAAATTTGAGCATCTATATATATAATTGACCTGCAACCAGCATTTCTTGGAACTTGGCTTCTTTGCTGTGCACTGAATTGACTTCAAATCAATTCTCCACTAGTGTAATGAGACAATTATTTCACATCTACTTGAAGAGCTTGATTACATCTTTCAACTCACCTGCCCTGACCTGCATGCGGTCCACCACAATTATGTTTTCCAAGTCGATGAGCCTCACTTCGCCCTGATCGTTCACGGCAAAGTTGTCCATGCTTCACATCGGTCATATAAAGTGCATACTGAGTTGGGTTCTCTGTCATTAAATCGGCCATGTCGAGCAGCTGCAGAGAAATGTTGGCTCGCACTGTCCAGCTGGCCTGCTCGAAGTTGGAGAGAGGCTCTCCTTCGTACGTCTCTACTATTGTGCGACCGCAGCTGCCCAGCAGTGTTGGGAATGGCCAGTCATCCATGCGTGGAAACGTCTGCAAAGTAACCAATCAGATCTTCACATTGCACCAATGCATTTGACAAAAGCTAAATACTGTTGATCGAAGCAGGCATAAATCTTGTCACTCCGCTATATGCATGCAGGGCTATATACCGCAAATTGGCTCTGTGGAATCCCTTAAGGTAGCGAAAAATTCACCAAGGTGGACATCTGGGCTTGTTGGTATTCCATGGTTAAGAATGGTTATAGTTCGCTTTGCATGCCTTTGTTTCCTCATTTTCAGTGCGCTATAACCATTCTTAACAGTGGCGAAAAGGTCATGAAAGGACAATTGACAACCACCCATTTGTATAGCGTGAAGTCACAAAGATAAACGTACAAATTTCTAACGAAGTTGCTTGGTTGCCGAAAAATTCGTCCTCGTCCGCGAGGGTCGAACCCGGGTCAAACGCCATACCGTTTAGGTTGCTCTATCAACTAACCAGAAGGCTCGCAATTGGGTGCGCGAGAGCGAATTGATTTGAACCAATGCCTCCTCCAACCGTTCGGACAAAGTTTACGGCAACTAAGACGCTTTCTTTACGAGAAATCGCATGGATTTCTCTGATACTTTGTTTTACAAACGGGTGCTTGTCAGTTTTCGTACCTTCATATAGTTAATATAAGCAAACCTTGTTACTTAGCTTACACACCTGCAAAAGCAGTGGCTCGGCATTGACGGTGACGGTATAAGCGAGCACATCGGCCGCCCTCGATGCTCCTTGGCGGCGCGCGACCATGAGTGGACTGTACGAAAGCATCATCAGCATTCGGCGGATCAAACGAGAGGACGGGCACGCCGTCATGTCCTGCTCCTTCCTGACGGCGAACAAGTGTTTCATCAACGCCGCTTCGTGGCTTTGGCCGCTGTCCACGGTACTGCGAACCGCGCTGGCGACGTTACATCGACGACTGCGGCACCAGCGACGGTCGACTTCGCGAAACTCGTCGTCGTGCGCCAGTTTCTTGACCACCACGCGCGTTCCGTTCAGCTCACCCATGAAGACGTTCTTGACGTTGAAGAAGCGCAGCAAGCTGCGACTGTACCAACCCGTCAACTTTACGTCATGCATGTGCGGACAAAAGGCATCGCCGAAGCAGGCGGGACACTTGTGGAACTCGTGGAAGGCCTCGGACGCCGGCTCTATGTGAAAAGAAAGCAGGAATATCGCGTAGAGGAACACGCAAGACGTCAGCAGCCAGAACAGTCGCCATCGAGCCCGGGAGTAACGTATTAGCGCCATGCAGAGTGAATGATATCCCGTATTACGTACGGAACCTTGGCTACGATGGCGCCGTAGTTGCGTCCGGAACGAGCTTTCACTTGTCCTTTTTGACTGATCTAGCGTGGTGTGCTGTTCTTTAGTGTCCTGGCGCAACACACCGTGGGGAATCGATGTTTCTTGCGACGGCAGCGAACGACGAAAATAACGAAGAGCGCGTTCGGTGACGTTTCATCCTTTCCAGTTGGCTGCACGCGGCAGCATGTGAAAGAAGATGATGTTTGAGTATCCAAATAAATTCCGATCGTATCCGCGCAGCTCTTGTGCCAACCAATTCCTTGAGAAGTGTTGCCTCAGGAAAAAAATAGCACAGCGAACGAAACGAAACCCGCGGTTCCGGCTGTTTGCAATTTGCGGCTAGTTTCGGCTTGCGCCTAAGCTCTACGTTGGCTAGAATTGGTCTCTGAAACGGCTAGCGCATTGGCTTCAGATCGGGCACTTTCTGTTTTCGCGTATGTTTCTGTTTGCGACACACGTGCTTCACAGCGCTCTGCTGGCCTTCATCTCTGACAGCACGACGACTGAGAAGGTTTCATGGGAAGAAGCAAGAAGAAGACGAATAAGGAGAACAAAACAAGTGAGTGCCGAGACACGAGGCGTTGCAAGTCTCAAAGAATCGCTGCTTATTGCTCGTCAATGTTTCAGAACCAGGCGCCAGGAAAAGTTCGGAAAACCTCAAAGCAGAAGAATGCAACGTCGACGATCTCCTGTCTCAGGTGACTATTTTCGGTGTGCGAATTGCCTGTGACGAAAACTATGAACTATAAGGATCTGTGCTGCTATTTAAGAGATGAACCGAGCATTACGAAACCCATAGGTGGAAAGTAACATTCACAAGTTTCATGTCTGTTCTGAGATGCTAATCATGCTGTCTTCTTGTTGTGGTTCTCATTTGTGCTGTAACTTTCTTCACTGACCAGATGGAAAGCTGCATGAACGAACTGCAATACGATCAAGCGAGGGAGTATGGCGAAAGCGCCTTAAGAAAAGAACCGAACAACCTTAAAGTACTTGATGCCCTCTCCAGTCCTGCTGCTCGAAATGGCTGATCCCTCAAGCGCCCTGGAAGTAAGACCATTAGCGTAAAAGTTATTCTGTGTCACAGTAGTAATTATCGATAGATTTTATTCCGTTCACCCCAGTTGGTGTCATCCTAAGTAATATGCAATGGGAATTTTGTCGCACTAACAACAATTTTTTTTCTACACAAACGGGCGTCTGCTTAATGAGTGCCTAATTTATGTCTTTATTTTGACGCTTTTGTATTCTTTCACTTTCTTACGTTTTCATCGAGTGGTGTGTTACTAAACGTTTGCTGTGGCGTGCCAGAGAATTCCCATAGGCATGTGTCTGCTTCGAGAAATTCGCTTTTGAGATAGAAAAAAAACATGATTTAGCACAAGCACTGCGCCCACCTGTAATCCTTCCTCAGTTAAATCACTACAAATGAGTCTTTTTCAGAATGGCAATTTTTTAAATTAGTGCTACCTTATTTAAAAATAATTAAATGAAAGCAGGAGGTTATGCAGGCTATACATTGTAACTTGTAATAACACTGTAGCAGGGACCATCTGCTGGTGAATGATACTTAAGATGAGGTTCAAAATAAGAATTAGATCCAGTGAGGCTTTGTAAGGTACCGAATAAGTAACTGGTGATCTGTCTGCCAGACAGAAATGGATGGAGTGCATGACGAGATTGGAAGCTTGTAAGTGGTTGAGGCCAAATAAGCATAAATGAGGAGCTTTAATTCTGCGTTCAACTGAATATACAGGTCATTATTACTCTATTTCAGCTCCGAGAGCTTTTTCTCTCTTTGGCTGGGTTGAAATGAGATTCGGCCGTTGTCAACGCAGTGGAACATTTTACAGCCCAATGTACTGCAAGTGGGCTGTTCTTAGCGGCAAAGCCTTCATGCCTAACACTAAATTTGAGGTGTGCAGCTTTCGAACATCACTGTGTTTATTGACTTCACTGCATGCAAAAACAACCAAACAAAAAAAAACATGTCTCACTTTCGACTGTTATTTACACAGTCACTTTGCGTTCGTTACCTGCTCACTTCGTTGCCTTTTCTTTTCGAGAAATTCAGTTATTTCAATGCCTTTTTGTGCAGCTGTTGCATAGAATGGTCCAGTTGGATCCGGATGGGGGCTACAGAAAATATCTCAGCTTGGGCCAGTTGACAGGTGGCAAGGAGTCATTGGCACACTATGCTAAGGGGGTGCAGATACTGTGCAATCTGCTGCAGGAGCAACAAGGCTTGGCTGCTGCATCTGAGGTTAGTGCCAGCTCTTTCACCACTGCATAGTAGTGTGTTTTCACCCTTTCACTGGGAGAACATCCTCACTCACTCCTGGTATAAATGTCCTTCCCTCTGTAACCACTGATGCAACCACATAGTATTTGTTTTAATAAGTTTAAACGTCATTGTGTGTTAGTGGAAAATAGATTCATTGTGTTAACATAGTTTGTATAACTGATCATGCAATGTTACATATGTTAGAGCTTGCATTTACACTGTGGCTGCTGCCATAATCATGTATCCTATATCAAATCATCGTGTATTTACATATAAAAAAAACATACGTAACTGGCAAAAGATACACGAATACCCAATGCATAATAATTTTGCTCTCGCTGTTTAATTAATTGCAAATAACTTGTCGTGGCCTTCAGCTACTGAAAAGCAGCGACAGTGCTTTATGGAAAGTGGTCAGTGTGGTATCCAATAGATATTGAATGTTACATTCCACATGGCTAGGCTGTCAAAAATAATTGGTAAAAACGTGCAGCATTACTTGAGTGGGCATACTCTTCGAAACATGGATACCGTGTTCAGAGTCTTCAGGCACGTGTACTGACATTGCTGTTGGCCTGTTTCTAGGGAAGCAGTGAGGCCGACCTCAATCGAGCGCTGTCATCTGCTTACTGTGCCATGGCAGAGATCTATATGACTGACTGTTGGTGAGTTAATTTGCACCACTTGTTGCTGCTGTTTCCCCCCTTCATCTGGCAGAGGAGTGCTTGCAGCCATAAACACATTTCTCACATTCTATGAACACCTGCATGGATTTCGCACATAGAGGTACATGTGACCATTCATTGAGTGCAGAAAGAACCATGCTTATCTGTTGCGAATGTTGCGCGAATTGCGAATGTTGCAAAACAAATATAGCAATGACCTGAAGAAACTAGTAACATGAGATGTCTAGTAACAAACATATAGTATTGGCATTGAGTACAAATGGATTAACATTTAAACTTTTCACCACAACGCTCTTGGAGTGAAAGGACACAGCAGACATGGTCGGAACAAACCAAACAACACACATTTATTTATCTAATTTAGAATGGCAATAATGTCAGCCGAATTATTATACATCGATCGTGATCATACGCTAAACAACCTTACACAATACATGACAAACACAATAACACACACACCAAAAGCGGCGTCGCCAACACTTGACTTACCACGAGGGCCCCCGACGCGCAACCCTCGGTGCCACGCACCGGGGACCCACGCTAGCGACAACTGTTCGCGGCAACTGCCACCAGCCGAAAGAGACCAGCCTATTTCTTGCTCGCCACTACCAAGGCTTGTCGCCGCCGGCGCTATACCATGATGGTGATGATAGCGGTGATCAACACTCGCAAACACACCACCTACCATAAAATTAACATATTTTTTTTAACTCGTGGGTCGAATTTTGTCACAAAATGCACAGCAAAAATGTGTAATGTTTTTTATTGCTGAAATAAACTCTTCAGATCATTGTATTTCAGAAAAAATTCTCGAAAAAGTTTTTTTTCGAGACTGTAAAGGGACAAAAAAACATTATTGTTGTTACAAACACATGGTTTATACTTGAATAAAATAAAGGAAAATATAAGAACAAAACATTATGTGACCTTTCATAAATAAAAATTATACGTTTTAATAAACATGGCTCACAGACATACAAAAATAAGCACACCAGGGTGCTTTTCCAGAATATATATTTTTGCTCTAACACTAAATACTGGGAAATAGTCTTCTTTGATCCACTCTGAATTGTCCTGCTGCACATGCTTTCGAGATGCCGCTCTTTCGTCAACACCCGAGTCTGGACTCTTAAGAAAATCCTCATCTGGCAAACTGACATCCAATCAATCATATTCGGCACTTGGGGAATAGTCCACACCGGAAGAATTGCCACTCAGTTCACTAAGAGCATAGCATAAGCGAACTGCATTGTAGAGTGCACAGAAAAAAACATCTGTAGGGTCATGCACCTGCACAGAAAGCAAAACGAGTGAAAAAGCTATAATAGTTTTTTGTCTTATTGCCAATAAAATAGAGTTACTTGTTCTGGGTTCTCAGATCGGGAAGTGCAACCAAGGCTGCATCATTTGTGTAACTTAGCGTCACACAGAAATATGTGTAAACGCGCCCCGGGGAGCAGTAAACGAGAGAGTAACAAGCGATCACTTGAGAGATTAGGAACCAGACCCCCATGAATTTTGCGGGTGCGAGAAGCGATAACCACACAAAGGACAAAACCGAAACCAGCCGCATCGTGTACACACGTTCGGATGTGCTAGCGAAGCCGGCGAACTGCTTCGAAAAAAAGAAAAGAAAAAAGAAAAGGCAATGGAGACGCCTTGGTACATGAAAAAAAAAATTAACATATACTAAAGCGTGGAAGCACATGCCAAAGAAGAGAAATGATTTAAGAAGGCGCATCTTTTAAACAACAGGCGATGCCGTACATGAACGGCGAAAACTCTTTGGTGCCTGTTCGGTGATGCCACACATTCATGGTGAAAACCCTCAGAGGGTTAACTTGGACACATTGCATGCATTGTGTGAGACTTTATATAGCCTAGTTTCAAATAGCAATGATGTAGAGGAGCCATAGGGTAAAGTTTTATGCTCACGAAAAGACTGGAAGCAATATGAAAAGCCAGTCAAAAGACATTTTTGATGCCTAAACTGAGGGGTCAGAGAACAAACAAACAAGAAATTGCCTGTCACTGCAAGTGACGAAAGGGCATTATTTGACCTAGATTGTATGACTCCCCAGCATGACCTGCAGGATTCGGATTGATGAAACTTCTTGGGAGCAGCATGCCCGGACTTTACAGCAACAACAAGCAGGCATATGTATTGTCTGCTTAGTTGCTGTTAGAAGGCTGCTGATAACAAAATCCTGCCACCATCAGCCTTGTGGCCTTGCCAACATTGCTTCAGTGTTATATGCTGTTCACTCCTATTGAATTTAGCCAAAATGAAGTTTCTAGAGCTGTGCAAATAGAAAAATTTTGGCTGCATAGCGAATTCAAGTATACTTAAGTGCAAATTGAATAAATTATTTTTTGGATAGTTTGAAATGAAATTGCAGGAAAAAAGTTTAAGAAGATTTCTAAGCATGTTCTTAGGAGATATCAACTTGAAAGGTTTCTTTTGGCCAGGTTGATGAAGTGCTGTCGGTGTGATATTTATTAGTTGGTTTATCAAGAATGAGGCAATGTAGAGGCCGAATTGTATTTATGTACACGCTTCGGTGCAGTCAAACTTGCTGACTACACTTCGTGTGTGAAAGGCAAAGATTCTATTTCCTCAGCCTCTCCTCCTCTTTGAACTTCTATGGAAGCTGAACTGACGTGGCGGACAAGGGCGCTCTCCCATCGAGTCCGAGTTCAAAATCCGCCTCATCAACTCCATTATATAAGAACATCTGAAATTTCTGATAAATATCTTTTGTGTCCAAATTTTCAGTCTTCCTGTCCGAATTTCAGCCCCAAACAGCATTGAGTCCCACCTCTACTATATCTATCATCTCCATGCTGGAACCAGCGTTTTATTGAGTCAGTACATTTGAGACTGCAGCAAAGCCCAAAAGGCAGCTTTGTTGCAATATAACTGTGTCGTGAGGTGAAGGATATTTAAAATTTGAAGGGGCCAATGTTTATTAGTTGTCGACTATTTGATTTCGAAAAGTTCTAATAAGAAAATTCCGGTGTGAATTGAATAGCAAACACTATTCGAAAAGTATTCAAAATTTTGAATATTTGCACATCTCGTAAAATTTTATTGCAGTTGGGCTTCACGTATATTTACTTTCGCAGTGTGTTGAACAAGAGCTTTTTTCTCTAGAACTGCTGGTGCAATTTTCGTTGCCCATTGCAGAAGCAGGAAATAAATTTACCAATCTATTGGTTATTGTCTGAGCCACTGTATCAGGTTTTTTTTGGTGACATTCATATTTTGCGGCTATGCAGCGATGAAGAGGACGCAGAGCAGCAGTGTTCAGAGTTAGTGCAGAAGAGCATCCAGGCAGACCCTAGCAATCCTGAGGCCTTCCAAGTACAGGCAAACTTCCTGCTTGTCAAACAAGAACATGAGGTGCTGTGAACTGACCATGTAACTCGACAAGTTCTTGCTCTCATTAATCTCTTGATGACGGACCACAGTGCCTGACCCACCCCATGTTTACATGTCCTTAAAGAATGAGCATTGTTTTTATTTGTGCATCATTTTGGATGCACAGAATCATTCAAATGTTGGTACAAATGAAAGTGCTTTTTGCAATTATAACTTCTACTGGGAGCGTGTCTTGCATTTCAAGCTTGCCTTATCATTCATCACTTGTTTCCTGCTTCTTTGTATTGAAAAGAATATTGGAGTTTTCCTTGCATGCAAAACTCCAACTGAGACATAGGCACAGGCAGTTTTAAATCATGGAATGGTTGGTTTCCTCTCGATAAAAATGAAGGTTCATATCGTATGCAGCTTCGCTGTAAAACAATGTTTTTTTTTTTTTTTCGCTATGCTGTAGTGTATGATTTCATTGTGCCCCTCTTAAGATGGCAGAGGGTCGGCTTCACTGAGGACACATAATTTTTCTGCAGCATTTTTTTAGAAATCCTAATTAGTTAGCAACTCACCACACTAGCGGCAGTCATAGAGCATCCTTTTGATTGCAAGTGCTTGCGTGCTTTGTGAGCAATAGCCTTGTCTGTTTTGTGCAGGCAGCAAAAGAGGCCATGCAGCGAAGCCTCAGTCTTTGGCTACCGCAGCACGAGAGGCTGCTACTTGGTGAAGACGCTGGAAATAGTGACCCTGTAGAGGTGACTGCTTGCACATGTACCTTGGTCATTCAAAGTGTGCTGCTGTGCTTACTGTACATGCCCCCTATTTTCACTCCTATTATTATTTCAGGTTTGTCCTCTAAGTTATAGCAGCCGCGTAAATGGAGCCAAGGTTCTGATTGAACTGGAGATGCTTGATGTAAGTACTGCTACACGAGGTAAATTATGCTTAAATCATGTGCAGAAGCTGGAGAACTTATGTGAGGCACACAATACAAATGAAAAAAAAAAAAAACTGGTATTATCATGGTTATTGGGTATTGAAGGTTATGTCTGTAACAACAACAAATATAAAAAGGCGAATAACTTTCAACATTGTACACATAAGGAATTATTGCCAGATTAAATGGAAGCCTAGATATTGTATCTCGTTCTTATGTAACTCACCTAGCTGCATGTATCTTTTTTTTTTTCTATACCGAGTGCGAAGCTTTGATATTTTAATTTGAGCACGGCAAATGTTAATGCTGAAGCCCTCATAAAGATTCCTTACCTAGTTGAGCAAAATTTCATTCGTGCATAGCCTAGTAAACCAATTAAAAGTTGATACCATAATATTACTAATTCACCCCACTATGTTTTGTTGTTTTTATTCTATGATCATGCTCCCCATGCCTAGAAACATTAAGGTGGAGGAATTATGTATTGTAATTTTTCTTGATGTTGATTTGTACTGTGGTTTTATGTGGGTTGCAGGAGGCCAACACTGTTCTCGATGGTCTGATTGAAGAAGACGACGGAGTAGTTGACGTGTGGTACCTGCTTGGGTGGCTGAACTACCTCCGTGGGGGAGAGTACCAGGGAAATGCACGGTACTACCTTAGCAAGGCTCGTGAGGCAAGTATACATTTCACCTATTCAGTTTTCATCATTCACTAAAGTCGAATCTCATTATTTCAAACACCCTTACTTCGAACTTGCCAGTTAATTCGAACTCACGATGAGGTCCCGTCAAAGCTATGTGTATTCCGATGGGTGAAAACGCCCGGTAATTCGAACATACCGCGCTCCGAAAAATGCTCCGAACCCTTCCGCCAATCCCGCGGCGGCACCTGTGACAGCTCAACGCTGCCCGCGAAGGAAATGAAAAGGAAAGAAAAGGCTGTGGCGGAATGTTTGCTCTCTCTCAAAAGCCGATCTGCGACGCGCCCATGTCACTGCTTCTCCCTTTTCCGTCCCTTCCACGTAAAGACCCTCCTTCCAACGCTGCGCGCGTAGAGAGAGAGAAAAAAAAAAGAAAGCCCTCGCTGATTTTGTGGTTAAAGGAAAGGAAAAAGGCACCATCTTCTGCAGCCCTTGCCCCTTGTGGGAGCATGGCTCTGCAGCCTTGAGGGGGGGGGGGTCTCTAACGCACCGGTGTCTGGCGTCTCCCTTTTCCTTCCCTGCCACGTAACCCTTCTCCTTTCAACGAAGCGTGCGAAGAGAGCAAAAAAGAAAAAAAAAACTGCCGTGGAGTGTTGGTTTTCTCTCAAATACTGATCTGCTCCTCTCCGCGTGGAGACGCTCCTCCTTTCTGGTCACGTGCGGGCCACGCTGCGGCTGTGTAGCGGAGAGCGGGAGGCTCCGCTACGCAGCAGTCGTTGTCGTCGTCTTTAGAAACTGTCGGCGCTGGACGTTTCCGCGCACAACTTGTTTTGCCAGGAGAATGCTGAAGCCGATGTAGTAATGCTTTGCAAGCTGCGAGCAAAATTGATTGACTCGCTGCAAGGCAAGCGTGTGCAGACGCATCACCGATTACTTCAAGCACTAACGAATGTCCTGTGATTTGTGAATAAATGTAAGTTTTCCTAAACTTCCCCCTCGTGTGTTAGCTCAATGCACATGCGCCACTGCATGAAGAGCCCTCAGTTTATTTAGCTTTTATTAATTCGAACAAATTTTCGGGCCCCTTCAAGTTCGAATTATCGAGATTCGACTGTATAAACAAGCGGACGAGGCCCATGAAATACGACGATACCAATAGTTGTTAATCTCTAATACTAGCGTTACGAGACTGACCATGTGTAATCGGATGCAAGTCTTTATCCTCTAATTTCTTTAGCTACATATCAGGGTTTTAATGGTGTTAGCCCTCTAACACTTGCTCTTTGCGAATGTAATGTAAATAACAATATGTATTTTTTATTTTCGCAGTCAGTGTGCATTTGTCTACACACACTTTTATACAAAGCTAATACATTAGTGATATACCCTCTAAGCAAAACTTCTCTGAGTTACAAATTTCAGTGGCAGTGACAGCATAGTTCGCGAAAAACCCGGCGCCGATGGGTGTACGAATGCAGGCGTGTGTATATGAAGCCATCAAAGGTGCACCGGTGACATGTATATTGTATGCGCAATTTTCCAATAACTGACTCTCTCTTCGATTGTCAGTTTGTCAGCAATTTCCAATATGGCAATGGGATTTTTTATCAAGGTCACTAGTTATTTCATTGAAGCATTTCATTGTTTTAAGCACTGCGGCGTCTTTGAAAGTGGCAAGGGAAGTTTTCCTGCTGCTAAGCATGTGAGCGAAGGTGCAATGGGCCTTTTCCTAGTTTGAACAGCACCCCAAGTGGACATCGCCAAAATCAAAACTGGCGGCTCTTGGACTCCAAAATTGTCCGCCGCATGCTAAAAGGCAATCTCTGAGGCCTGCGTTCGCGCCTCTCTTTGGGGCAAACATTTGCATGTTTGTGGCACTAGATGTCACTTGGTCCGCACGGTGTCGTCACGTTTGGCCACCAAAAAGTCATAATGCGTGCCTCCTCAAAGCTGGCACGCATGCACAGACTATTTAGCCAGAAAAGGCTCATTCCCAGCATGGAGGACGTAAAAAAAGTTAGATAGAGAGCATTGTTGAATGCGGTAAGAAGAAGGAAAAATAGCAGGACAGGCACACACGGGCCAAGCTTGCCATTGTCCCAATAATAAGGGCTCCTAATTTTTAAAAGTAGGGCCAGTGTCTTGGCATGGAAGACAGGCTAATGTTGAACTACTCACATAGGCCCACCCTGCCAACACTTGGCCTGGTAGGTGAGTGTACCAACCGAAGGGGCGAGAAACTTTGGAAAGCAGATACTAGTTACAGAAGCACCTAATAAATGAGTGTAGGATTGCAGATAGTCATGAGCCATTTTCGAGGTGGTCTAGTTTCTCCATTACATGGAGTGCGCTTCTTGATCTTGCTGATTCATTATGTGCCTGTGTTTTTTTGGCTGTGCAGGTAGCCCGCAAGGTACAATTTGATGACGCAGATGAGTTGGCACACATCGAGGAGCTCTTGGCCGAGTTAGGGCCAGAGCCCGAAGGAGGAGATGAGGATGAAGATAAAGCCAGCTTCGCCAGTGAGAGTGAGGAAGAAGAAGAAGCCATGGAGATGTAGGTCACTTAGGAGGAACATTGTGTGCTTTGAATGAACTGATGGTGAAAAGAAAGGGGGCATTGTTTTAAGTATGTGTAGGCAGTGATTTGTGCCTAATACTGATGATATGTGATTGGCTTTCTTCTAGGTCAAACACCTTTCACATCTGTGCTTTCATTTGCTATTTTTAAGGGATGATGAATAATAAGTTCAGGTTAGACAAACGCAGCATGGCCACCAAAAACATTGTGCATGCAGTCTGCTGTATTAGTGGTGACAATTACATTAGGTGCTCTAATACGCTTAAACCTCATTATAACAAAGCTGCATCTTACGCAAAAATAAGTTTTGTGTTGCTGAAAATTTATTACAAAGGTTTATTCCTACATCTATTGCACGACTATTTTTCATTCACTTTGTTAAAATCAATATTTTGTTAATTCGGGTTCATTATATTGAGGTTTGAGTGTGTGCACTGACTGACTTTTGCTGGTACAAATGCTTTAAAATAAATGAAATTTTAATATTATGTGCATTTGAAAGACAAAAGTCATGAGAAAAATAAAGGAAAATTTCTGCCTTGTTTCCTGGTCATTAATCGAAATGTATTTCTCTAGAGCCACTAGAAACTGGATTTGTTGCAAGCAGCATGTGGCTTTTAAAAGGGCCATGACGCAGTCGTCGGACTGATCCATTTTACCGTAAGCTGAGTGCTTGATATGGATGTGCATTTAGAAACGTAAACATGCACAAAAAATACTGGACTCCCAGCACACATTCTACCTTGAAATTTCAGTTTTAAACTGCCACCTTTATGCTAACTCCTACTGACAGTGACCACCATTCTAGCATGAACTGTGTGGCATCAGAGAATAGGAAATCACTGCTTTGAAACAGTGCAAGACCATGCTGGGCATCTTGCTTCGCAACTTCTGGGATCTAACTGCTCAGCAAGAATGCCACCATTGAATTGCACCCATGTTTCCTCCTCTTCGATTAAAAGAGTATAGTGAAAAGGGCTTTGCACAGAAGGGAACTGCCACACGTATGTTGTGTGTACAGAAATCAATAGGAGGCACATAGTTTTGTAAGCACTGTGTTATCACAGCTTACTTCACATTGAAGCATGAAAGGAGGCTGTTCAAAAACTGCTTCACCCACAGGGGCAACTGTATTACCTTATGCCAGCAATTTGTAGAGTTACGCCAGACCAGATCCTTAAAGAATTAGCTGTTAGCCTTACTTCGTATGGCACTCTAATTTGTTGCTGTCGCGTTCATTGATTTGCCATTGTGGTGAAACTGTGACTTTTTCAACCACTGGTGTTGCATAATGCAGCCTGAGAGCATTTAAAAATCATTGTTGTGCCGCCCAAGGACTGCATGTCATAGGCTGTTGGCTTCAATAACAGAGCTCAGATGCCTAAAGTTTGCCTGATGTGTTTCATGGGCATTTGTGAAGCTATAGGGAAAAGCATATTGACTTGTGGCACTAATCAATAAATTATATACATAATTAGCATTTGTGACTTTAGTATTATTACTGGAAGGAAATTTGCTGTTAGTTTTTGACTATGTTTGATATTTTCCCGCAACACATTTGTTTCTGTAGAAATCATCAACTAGATAGGGCTAAACATTAATTTGCATAAAGGTGATACAAATGCTGTTGCCTGACTAGCTTTTAGCTGCAGTTCAAATCAGTGGATACATGATTTTTTGGCCTGTTCAGCAAATTATCACTGTGATGATACCCAATTGACATCTGCATTCAATGGGGGCAACTTGGTTGAAGGACGCATTGTGAAGCACCACTAACTTTAACAATGGAGGCACGATAAAAAACTTGCACTTGTAGCCTTCTGATGTATGGAAACATCAGGACAGTCAAGCATTTCAAATTAGCATGCTTAGAAACTGAAAGAACTAATGCGGTGGTGCACAACACATACTTAGTGAAACTGACAAATGCATGCCGTGCTCGCCAGGTTTTTATGTTGCAAAGTGGCGACGCTTATAGACATCCTGCTCGCTGCTTTCATTGTGAATTTGTGTACACACAATAGTCATTGCAGCTGAGTGCATTGCCAGCCTTGCGACTTCACTCTGGCATTTATAGCTGTTTCGTAAGTTGGCTGGCTCACTCGTATGGCCAACTGCAAATTTAATGGAATTCTTTGCAAGTGTACTAGTGTGGGTCACAACAGGCTTGTGCTCGGCTTAACCTTTGAGTATGCCATAACGTGAAATGGCCAAGCAGAGTTTCCCTTGAAAACATCGCTTTTGACAATTTCTGTCCGGTACACGTAGGCTGGCATACATTTTGCATTGAGCGATCCATAACGAAGGGAGATGTAGAGGCCAGCCTTTCCCAGAATTCCTGATTGACTGTCTGTAATCAACGTTAAAGGTAGCAATACGATCTGCAGTGCAAGAAGTTCTGGTAATTTGTCACTCACTTTGTGGTGCCTTTCACCAGAAGTGAAGAGAGCCTCCACGTTATAAAACATACTGAAATCTTCACCATTATTTCTTTGTGAAAGATGCAGCTTATTTCATACACAAATGATTGCTGTGTGGCCCATGTGGCTGTTGTATTTATTCCACCATAACAGGCACAAATTTCTTCGAAATCACTGCTTCTTTGTTCATTGCCATTTTTGTTATCATGGGAAATCCCAGCAGCTCACAAGATCCGTGAACCATAATGGTGTCATTAAGTACTCTGCCCACGCAGGCCATCTTACTGAACTCATAGAGACATGAATGCACTCACTTGTCAAAAGCAGCAGCAGCTGCTGATGTAACACATGGAGCCTGCTTATACACCATGCTCTGCCAAATGTCTGTGGCACCAGGTTTGAGCAAAACTCAGTGGCCACCGACAGCTGCTACCTGAAATGTGACAGTGCAAAGATTCCCCAACACGTGGGGATAATGCTTCAACCATCTGCACAACATTAAATTAGACCAGGTGGCTCACAGTGCCAAAGGTAGCTGAAATAAAAGTATATGTAGATTCTGAGTATGTTAGTTGATTTGTACAAGTTCCCGGTGCTGGTAAGATCACCTAAATTGAAGTTGCTGGAAAAATTAGTGCTGTCTAAGGACAATGCGTTGCTTGCCGTGATTCCAAGTTCGCTGCCAGTGATATGCAGACTCTAAAGGTAAATCACAGGCTGTGTTCAAAGGTAAAGTGTGCACCAGCGTTCCACTTCTTTTCTCTCACTGCCTTGTTCAGAAAATCTTAGTGAGTTTTGTGAAATCCGCAGGCTAGCATGCAGTTCATACCACTTGTGCCTGTAGGCAAACAACAAAATTAAGCACTGCGCCGTCTGTCTTATGCTTATTACAGCAGTTTTGGTGAGGTGACCACAGTCAGGTAGCATTGATTGACAGTCTTTAGAAAAGTTACTGCTGGGGCAGTGCTGAGTGCCACCTTCTATGTCATAGCATAGGTACCATTTCTGTATGTCGCAGCAGTTTCAAACAAAAAGGAGTTGCAATGATGCAGGTAGAACCTGAAATAGAAATTCAAAAAAAATTAACTGAATTAGTCGAAATTCGTAGTGAGAAGAGAGTTTGAACATATGTGTCTATGAAAAAATTGCTATTGCAAAATAAATTATGTTAAAACCTTTCCTTAATAACTGCTTTTAATATCAGGGTCTCCTTCTGTTTCTTTTTTCTTGGCATTGTTCTGACCTAATCAAATTATAGAATGTGTTGCACACGAGACTTTGATTGCACTTAAGGTATATACCTTCACTTGGCATTGAGAAGTGCTATTTTTGTCGTATCAAAAGTGCTTTAGTGACCTGACGTGGTCACTTGGACCTGTGTATTGCGTGTTTCGTTTGTGTACTTTCATGCCGGCCAAAGCATAGCTGTGCACTGCACTCGCGTTAAGCTTCCTGTTTGGCAAAAAACTCTACAGCCTTCATTTACCCGCCGCGGTGTTCTAGGGGCTAAGACACTGGGCTGCTGACCCGCAGGTCGCGGGATCGAATTCTGGCTGTGGCGGCTGCATTTTCGATGGAGGCGAAAATGCTGTAGGCCTGTGTGCTCAGATTTGGGTGCACATTAAGGAACCCCTGGAGGTTTAAATTTCCAGAGCCCTCCACGACGGCGTCTCTCATTATCATATGGTGGTTTTGGGATGTTAAACCCCACATATCAATCAGCCTTTCCTTCATTTGACGTGTATGAAGCAAGTTTAATTGACAGTTTAGGGACAGTGCTAAACCCCAAAATTGTTTTTAAAGAAAGCTGTCGGGGAGGGGGGGGTATTTCCACAATCGCATTCTCATATCAGACACTTATTGAGGCTTTGAATTAATGTTATGTAAAGCAGTTGAATGAACATGCCAAGGTTGCAAGTATCTTGCATGCTAACTGCTATTATTTCACACATCTGATAATATAATTTAAATGCTTTGATCTGCCAAAACCACAATATGATTACAAGGAAGGCCTTAGTGGAGAGCTGCAAAAATTCTGACCTTGTGGTGCTCAATAATGAGATTGCACATTACTTAGCTCTTTCGCATTTCGCCTTTATTGAAATGCAACCACCACAGCTGTGTCAAACCCCCATTATTTGACTGACGAGCACTGTAACTACTGTACTATTGTGGCAAATGACCTGTATAAATGTGGTTCTTTCTACTATTACTATCTGACGAACATTTCGTTTAGGCAGTGTTTAGTATTTTTGTGCATGCCACTGAATCTTTTGTGAGCTAGCAGCTTTGTGCATTTCTATTCCATCATGCCTCTAGGTTAATGTTCTGGCCGATAGATAAATTGACACATCTCCACTGGATGCACTTCGTGTTTGTAGAGCTTCAATTGCTGGCCGGCCCTTTGCAGCTTTAACTTTAGTTTACAGATTACCTAATACCAGATGTTTCGTCTATAACCAATACTAATTGTACCGCGGTGATCTTTACTTTGTGATACCTAAAAACTTTTTATGTGTGCATTTTTATTTTTAGGTATAATATGAAACACAGTATTAAATGCCACCTCCATTAGGTTTTATTTCAGGGTTCTAGATTGTTTTTTTTTTTGAGGATTGAGTGTATTTTTATTGGCTGATAGCTGCTTTTACTCGCACAGTAACAATACTGTAAAAATTATTTTATCAGTACATTAGGATATGTGAAGATATTGATCTGAAGGCTTCTTCCTTTTAAATTATGTAATAAAAGAATTGGAAGTTACTACTTATTTAAAGCAGTGTACACTGTAGATGATCCCATATATTGTACAGTGCCATAGATTATTACATTTATTTTTTTAATGTTCTTATCTTTTCCTAACTTTTTAATGTTTTTATTTGCTTTTTTGTTTATTTTCTAATTACTCTTGAAATTGGGTGTTTTGCCAATGTTTCTCGCATCTCAGCTAATTGTGGCATTCCTAGGCTTTCTTGCAATTTTTTTCTTCTTTTGTCTTCAGTGCCCGCCCCCCTAAAGTTTCAGTCTTTGAGGTGTGATCTGCAAGGTATTTTGAAAGAAACAAAAATGAATGGGTGAATGTGGCCTTTGTCAAAGAAAAGAACGACTCTTGCCAGCTGTTGGGGATGAGGTAAGGAAGCTATCTGAAAGGTCCCATCTCTGAACAGACAGCATGGAATGCTTGAACTCTGAATTAAAGCAGTTTAAATTCTTCATTCACTGGTAAAGAAGGCGGCATACTAGTACCTCTTGTGATAACATTGTCGAAATGTCAAGAAGCAAGGTTTATTCGTGTACAGTTGTGGATAGATTGATACGTCTTCATGGGATGCAACTTCATGTAACTTGCAACCTGCTCTTAGACATCCAGCATCTGTTGTTCAAAGTTCAAACTGTGTTATTCAAAGTTCGAACTGATGCTAGAGCCACAAAATTTATGTTAACTATTTGTTTTTTGTAGACAGTACCACCAGCGCATAGTCTGTTTGCCTGATATTAGATGTAAAATTTCTCACCATGTCCGATTGCACATGCAGCACCATGACAGAACACTTCTATATAAAGTGAAATTTTAACTGAACTCTGATAAAGGAGTTCGTGTCTTTCTGCTGTGACATTCAATCAGGAGAATGCTCATGATAAACTGGTTTTCGAATTGCACAATATCTTGCAGTCACGGTTCGTTTAATTGATTTAGGTTGACAAGCTTCAACTGCTTTTGAAGATGATCACAGCTCAATTAGATGAATGGATGCAAAACTTTATTGCAAGTCCTGAGGTAGTTTTTTTTAGTGAGCCATTGAAGTATGCAGTAGGTGTACCAATTTTGAACAGGTCATGCTGAAAAATGAGCATGGTGGCATCTTTCGTTAGTTATGCGCCGAGAATGCTATCGCCTATAGGTGTTGTGTCAGGCACTCGTCCTGTGAAATGTCATGAAAATGATCTCCTCTGCTTGTCTTCATGTCCTTTTTTTATGCTGCTGGATACGGCTTGTATTGACAAATCAGTCTTCATGTATGCACAATGGCTTTAGAGACTATTTAATGCAGAGAGATGTATTCGGTACCTCGCACACGAGTGGAACTCTAGATCAATGCTGTCCAGGCGATATTAGCCATAGGAGTTGTATATCACAGCATTGGGAACAAGAGTTCATCGTGAACAAGGCTCCCGTGCGAAAGCTGAAGTGTCTTGTTTGTCTTAATGCATTTTTATTGTGGCCAGTGTGTATTCCTTTTTTACCGTGCATCCTCCCGACGAGATAGAACTCCATCAAATCCTGGATTTCAGCATTCGGAAAATGACGCTTTTTCAGTAAGATACTATGTACGCCCTATTTGTACTAATTTTTCACGAAAAACCTGCCACCCAGTTAGTAATTTTGATTTATTGTAATAAAAACAAGTTGTTTTCCTTGATCTAAAAAATAATGGCTTTCTGTTTGCTTTGCATAATAGAAACGGTTATCTGCAATCTTTTAACGGTGTCATTGGATTGAAAAGAACCACATGCAGCATCCATGTCGGCATTGAAAATTTCCCAGCAATGCATTGAAATTCGTGATCCTCTTTCTTTTAGAAAGCTGTGTGTACTCTGGTAGGCATCCATTTTGAGATTCATTTGCGTGCACCTTTTTTTCATACTGTTCTTCAGCTTCCTACATAAAGCTTGACAGCGTCGCTTTGCAGTCAACTAACAATGTAGGCAGCGTAAAGTTCATCCCTTGTTTACTCATGGGAAAATGTCAAGAAAAGCTGACGCAGGTGGTGAGGCAGCTCCATGGTACGCACAAGTCTAACTGCTTTTCCGTGCTGGTCAGTGCAGTCGACCTTGGCAATCGAGGAAGTCTTGTTGTTTTATTCCTCGCTGTTTTGGCGTCTCTCCAGTGATCTTCTCTTGCTGCTGGCATTTCCCTTCATTTGCATTTGCTGCACTTCCCTTCAATACATGGAGATAACTGAATTCGGCTGCTGGTCCTTCACGCGTGTTTTGGTACTATCGGTGGCAAAGCGAAAAAGAAATACTTTCAATGAATCTCTGAAAAAGTGAATTTCAATGTCAAGCGTGAAAAAAATAGAAAAAAACGCCACCATCCCTCTCTCAGTTGCTGTATGCGACCGAATTTTTATAGAAAACCCGAGTACTAGCTGTGCAGTGTTATTTTCGCGAAATGTCAAAGGAAATGTAAAGGCTGCAGCTTGTCGAGAGGTTCGCGTTTCCTTATTTCATTTCTATTAGCGAGTGTATTGTTTTTCGAACCATGTCATACATTTCTAGTGCGTCAATCTACGATCGAACGCTTGTTTATCTTCCGATCTGAAAGTGCGACTGCCTTGCAAGTAAAACTGCAAAAAAAAAAAAAAACGCATTATCGACACTCTTCAGCGAACCGAATGGAAACTATGATGGCAATCACAAGCTCGTAAATATATGCCGATTGGAAGGCTATTTAAAACGAATAAAGCGAAGTTGACCAGCTGATAGTCGAACGATGGTGTGTCACCGTGTCGTACGGCTGCACACTATACCAGTGGGCAGTGGGCGTTGCTAATTGCGCGCAGTGTTGAAGGTGGTGTTGCGGCCTTAAACATCTCTACGCGATGCGACACTGTTCAGCTGTGCACAACAAACAAATTCACTCGGGTTACATGAGCTTTAGTCGGCAATATTGGCGCAGCACTATCACGTGCGCTAGTCGGGGCTCATATGACATAAAAATTCATGTCTTGCTCGCTGGCAGTGGTTGATACATCGCCTTGACAGTCCGCTCATGCAACCTCTGCACGATTTTGCTGGTTTCGTCCAGCAACACCGTTTTTTTTTTCTTTTTTTTCAGAGTTGCCGCGCATTTGTGCGCGGAGCAATCATTAACGTGTTGCCAGGCCTCATGTCCCTTCCAAGTACAGTCGGCATTAATTAGACCGTTTGTAGCGCTACCTGTTCTCAGTTAATTTAGAACAATAACTACGACCGTTTACTATCTCGTCAACGCACACAAAACACCTGGAACGCCTACATCCATCGCTTTCGGCCTGCCTACCTGCCCACGCCCTCCTTCTACATCTACACCGCTAGCCTTCGCGCTCACGGCTGTCGCTCTCCGCCATAGAAATGAGTGCGGGTTTTGATACCCAAATAATGTTACCGTAATTGTCTCGCTCCCATATTTCGCACCAATCACCAATGCTTGTTGCATCTTTCGAGGTATATTTTGAATTTCGATATTACTAAAAATTGTTTTAGATGATGGAAAGTCTTGTCCTTGTATATGCGTGCCCTGCATGTCGTCATGGCTTGTGAATCATCACAGGCCATCCAATGACGGTGACGCAGCGCATCGTCACGTGTGCGTCGCCCCTGAATTGTCCAATAAGGAAGATCTGGGGTGACGTAGCGCGCAGTGATATTGAGCTCTTAGGCGAGGGTTATGTGGACCTGCTTTCAGTGACGACGTCGTTGTACTTTGACGTGGTTGCTACGTTTCTGCCAATTTGCCCACTCGGGTTGCGGCAAACTTGGTGACGAGAAATACGTAACTGGTAAGTGCTCTGCGTCGACCCTCATACAATAACAGTCGGGCATGATGTCTTTCGTTGTGTGGTGGTATTTTTCGACTGCTGGTTTAGAAATTAGCCGAACTTTGGAGCCCTGATTTTTGGAAACTGTGTGGAAGATGTCTGGAGCGGTATCGCTGCAAATATGGCAGGCTGCCAGGGCTGCTATCGCGCTGAATTTAGACGCGTGCGTATCCGTTAGGCCTAACTGTACATCGCGGCTGGTTCGATCGCGGAACCCCCGAACGCGGGTGTTCCGTCTGGTGTTTTAACGTGCGTCTAGTCGGGCAGTTCGATAAGATCCGAGTGCGCGAAGCTGCTCTGCCGGGTTAGTAACCTCAAGTCTGCGGCTCTCCGCAGTGGTGTGGCATGAACTTGCCGATTCGTAGTCTAGTGTTTCAAGGTACTTGCGAAACCTTGTCGCCCGACTGTGCTGCATTCGATTTCTACATTGGCGACTTGCAACGGTTTGCGCGTGATACGGCGTCTGCATGTTCGTGTCTGTTTTGATAGGGCATCTCGCCGTCACTAGGCTATTTCAGTTTCTGTAGCCTAACGTCGTAGGTGTGCTGCGGTCATATATTGCGCGCTACTTTAGCCCCTTCCTTTCTGGGCACTCGGTTTTAGCGCGTATTCGGCCAGCTGGCGTGGCTATTGTAAGGCATATATACCACATTATTTGCAACGCAGCGCGTGTTATACGGATGCGGCCATGAAAGGTGCTGCGCCGCGCACCTGGGCCCGCAGCGGCCTTGAGCCAAATAGTTTTGCAACGTGGCTGCGAGGTCGCTTGGCGCGTTAGGCCATCTTGAAGCCCTCGAGTAGGATTGACCTTAGTAGCAGTTTTAAGACGCGATAAAATACGTTCTAAGTCAGCAAAAGATTGCAAAGCTGTTAGCATGGGCCTATCGTGTTATCGGCGTGTACGTCCGTCTTCAACTTGCGGTCGCGTTGAATATACAACGCGTTTTCCGAAGCGACTGAACGCGTAGAATTTTCCCTCTGTGGTAGTCGTAAACCAACGGTAGTAACGCTGGTGATAAACGCGATTCGGTCGTCGCATATGGATGTCTTAGCGCGCATTCTGCCAACGTGGAGTCGATAAAAATGTCGCGTGCGTCATCGCATGACGTCAGTGTGGTTACGTCACGCACTTGCGTAAACCGTTCGGCTTCACGGCCCCGGCCCACCACGGGACCGCACGAAGCGATTATTAAACACTTGTTGTGAAATGTGTGTTTATGTATGATATTTTGTTGGCGTGTTATTTAGCCATCGCAGTGTGTTTTTTTAGACAGGGTCCATGGGAAAGGAAGGCTTAACTAATTGGATAATATTTAATTACGAAAAGAAGTGCAGTAGAAAATTGGATTACTGGCAAAACTCAACTTCTTAGACACTTTTGCAGGCATGCTATTTTGGGTTATCACCATGCATGCTAGTAGACTGCATAGATCAATTCTGCTGGAAAGCAGACATGAAAGACTACTGAGGGATAAGTTAGAACCACTTAATGCTTTGGATAGCTTACCACGCAGAGTAGCGAGTGCTCTTTGGTAGACTACTGTACATCCTATCCCGTTCAGGCATCCTAGGAATTTTTCTGTATGAGATAACAAGGTCTACTGAGAAGTCTAACTAGGTGTGTGGAAAAGCTGTATTCGTTATGCCTAAGCAAGGGAAACATCTCATGTAAGCATATTGACCAACAAAAATCGTGACAACCATTATTGTGAAATAGTGCTTCAAAGCGGCTATGTGCTCAAAAGCGTGTTGTCCATTGTTCCTTGATGTGATGTAAAAGATGCATGATATGAGCAAATGCAAGATAATAAAGCCTTTGAAACAGCTTTCATTCATGTGATACAAACATGTAATTGGAAAGTAAGTGTTCATTTATAATGGAAATAAAGATTTTGTAGACTTGGCTGTTTTGCATTCATTTCAAGTTTTTCCAAAGTGTCAACAGTGGCCAATACGGTCTTAATTTAAGCAATGCACAGGTCTTTTTTTTTTTTCATAACGGCTGAAAAGTAAGAGAAAAGACTCTTACAAACAGCTAAGGACCCTGGTTTTGTGTGTGCATGTTGGTGTGCTACAGTTCTCAAAACGGATTAACAACTAGATCAGATAAAGGTTTTTTGGATGTGGTGTTTCATAACAAAGTACATGACCTACAGAGGGGCGAGGGGTCATTAAAGAGGGCGCATAAATCTAGCTATCGGGATAGCATACCTGTGCAATTAGTTTCCATCTAAATAGACCCTTTACAGAATCTGAAAGTGCATTTTCCTGTCGCATATTTACCCAACTAATGGCAGCTCCTGTCTTGCTTAAAGGGCAATGAAGTCGTAGGTGTTTGTTCTGAGAATTCTATGTCGTGCATGACTGTGTCGAGAGCAGAGTCCACATTTTTCAAGTGTCGCAGCACAAGGAAACAGCACTTGAACATTCTTTGCAGAAGTGACCATCAATTGGGTGAACTGCATGGCTGAGAAGCTAGCGTTACAATTATGTAGAGGGTCCATCACACTTGTTCAATGAGTGGAACTAGTAAAGCCTTTATTCAAGGATTACTGATGCTTTCTAGTGCTTTGCATTGTATGCACTCCTCATAATTTTCATCTCTACATAATCATCTCAATTCTTGGCAAGTGCCTGCTGGTGGCCAGTATTTTGGTTGTTAGTAGGGGGCATTGCTGGTCGTATGAGTTCAGCTCTAGTGGAAACAGGAGCTGGGCAAAATGTGTGGATTGTAGAGTTCCTACACCGACAGAAAAGACAGAAGCACACAGAAGTTTTGTTTAGCCAGTTTCCGGAGTGCACCTGCCAATAGGAGCGGGGACAATGATGGTTATGTATGGATTAAACTTATGAGGGTCATTGAAATCAGTTGCAATATATGCAGGGAAGACTGTGGGAAGATAATTGGGGGGGTTAAACAAGCAGGAAAATTGCCTAAAATTCATGCTGTGCACTTCATTTGGCACTCGCTTGCCACTCGTTTGATATGGCGGAAACACCATTGTAGTAAATCGGTGTAATTTTTAACCGAGGTTGTTCTGTGACTTTTTGGCTTGCTCCAGCATTGAAGAAGGCCATGTTATTTGCCAGTAAATGGAACTAAACTAGAAATAGCAATAAAATAATTCTAATTTGGCCTGTTAATGATATGTGGTAGAGAGTAACAGTTGCGAAATATGCAAATGAATAAAATTCTGAAAGTTGAGCCATTTATAGGAGGGAAACTTGAGACTCCTCTTACTTTACCAAAATGCTCCCTTGGTTTGTGGGATGTAATCGAGTACTGATATCAGAATATTTATTCTTGAGGAGCACACTTAGAATGTGCTTTCTGGTCAAATCTGTCCGAAATTTCTGGTGTTGAATCAAAGGGGTTTCGCTGGTTTGTCGGGGGTTTCACAATGTTATTTCGGAGATGTAGTCGTAAATTATGCTGTACTAGCATACTGTGGTGTGGCCTCGTCAAAAGTGTGCCTGGTGTCCTTGCACAGCTTGCTGCACTCCTCTGCGGCTGCTGCTACTACTTCTCGAAAATTCAGTGGGGCTCGGTCGTAGCAATGGTTGCCAAGGGGTGGTTGGTGGTGTGTGCCCGCTGAGGCTGCCGGGTGGCGTGTGCTGTGTTGTCGTGGCTGGCCAGCGCTGACCCCGCTTGCATGGCCATGTAGATGGAAGTGCTGATGGAAGAAGGAGCGACCGTGGTGACCAGCAGTGCGCCCGTATCGCGTGCCACCAGCACTACCACGGCAGCACGCTCCAGCCCGGCTCCCAGCGCGGTAGTGGTCACCTCTGCCCAGGGGCGCACCAACGGCACTGTGGTGTTTGCCTCGCCGGCACAGGTCAAGCAGCTCAACGTGAGTTGGTTCTGCACCATGGCTGCCACGAGACACCTGGAAAAAAAGTTTCTGTCGCATCATGCTTTGCCTGCATTTCTCTGCTTTTCACACTGCATTGTGCAACTTGCAACTTCTGGTAACTACATTCAGGAGCGGTCTGCATGAAGACTCGAAGTCGATGCAGCCTTTCATAAAATGCATAGTTCGATGAAGGCAGCCCCTGAAAGTTGCAATTGGAAAGTTGTTCAGTGTTTCCGAACACTGGGATTGTCTTAACCGCAGAGCAATGGTGTCTCCTCATCATGCTGCACTGACGCTTGTTTTCGAGCCTGGTTTCCTGGCTTTTGCATGAACCATGCAGTGAACCAACTTACAAAGCATGTATTTGCTCGCTTCCATGCGCTGTGCATGACTGACTGCGCAGGCCAAGCACGTGATCACCAACAATGCAGCAAGCTTGAAGAACAGCTTGTGCTGGCAGCATTACAACGATGCTTCTTTGTGTGTTACTCGACATGTACACATGACCAGCACAGTACATTTGGGCCACTGGCCAAACAGGCATTTATTGCAATACGGAGGTTTTTTTATGGCATTCTTCACAATGCCTTCACAGCTTTTACTGGGTACCTTGCTATGAAGAAGGGGATTTTTTTTTTTTGTCAAGTGTGAGTGCAACAACTCTGGCAGTCTGTTTTGTTTTGTGTACAATGGTTTTACATTATCAATATTTTATGGAAACATTGTATTTTTATTAACACATCAGTACTGAAGCAGGAAAAATAAAGAAATATCCTTTTCTCTTGCAGTCTTGAAAAGCAGTCGCTTTGTATTAATTAGTCATTGATGTGGAAGCTGTCACGCAAGCGCAAGTAAACTTTCGTGATCTTGTGCGAAAGATTTCATAACTGACTGAACGTTCTCAGCTCGGCAACCAGGTCACTCTGCTACTACTCAGTCATATCCCAAAGAGGTCAAAATTTACATTGAAATTGTTGCATTATGGCATTTCAATTCAAGATCATGTTATTTCATAAGCTGCTACTTTTGTAATTAGTGGCACCCAACTGTTTCATGTCTAGAAATTTGGACATGGAGACAGTAAATGTAAAACACAACGTTTGGTTGTGAAGCTTGGTAAAGCATACAACAGCACGATTCATTATTTGTTGAGCGCACGAGGCTTTGCATAGGCACGCTTTTGTGCACTGAATTGTTCCTAGGGAGACAATAGTGCCGCACACTGCAAGCAACAAGGCTCCTCTCGAAGTTCCGGTGTGAGCCACCCGTTTTTTCGATTGTCACCTCAGGTGCTCGGCAGGATCTTGTTTTAAACACAATGAATGTACAGATGGCACCCATCTATCATGAGCATGCAGGTGTTGTGGAGGTGGTAGAAACCCGTGCAGGGTGCACATGTTCTCTCTAGCTGGAAGGTGCATTTCATTTCTTTCAGACGTTTTTTGGGCTATATTGCCTACTTTTTAGCTATACTCTACATCTTTGTGTTTACTGGTCTGTACATTCCCATTCTTCTTTCTCTCTCTCTTCCTTGTTTTTTCTGTTCAGCTTTCTACGATGGCAAGTATAGACCACATTCCTCTTTTGTGTATGCATGCCGCCATCTTGGCTCTTTTGTGTATGCCTGCCGCCATCATGGAAACTTGCCGTTGCATGCGAGTACACCTTTCATAATCCTGATGTGCCGAGAGTGTTTGCATGATCAATTTTGTGAGTGAACGTGTGAAGTGCTGAACGTAATGTCTGTGCGAGTGATTTGCAGCCACAAACTGTGTGTAACGTGGCATATCTTGCCATCTCTGCTGAATGCCATAGTGTTAAAAATGGCGGTACACATTAGGCATTGTTGCCAAAGGAAGCTTTGTCGTAAGTCCAGTATGGTGGCACGCTTGCAATATTATTCGTGGGCAGTGAGACCAATGCATTTGTGCAGCAGCTGGGAGTTGGCTTTCTGTTTCATATTGGTCTATTCGTGAGCTTGCATGAATGTGCATCGAGTTGTTCTTCAGTGGTCTTCTTTTGTAGCTCTAGCTGAAAGGCCAAAGTTGTGGTATGTCATTATTAAAACACAGCTGCACTTATCTTAAAAAAGGGTTCAAGCAGTATCTAACTCAATTTTCTTTAGTGATGTGCTCTATAGATATTCAGTATGAGACATTGGTAGTGACCTAGAAACATTTTCATAACAGGCTTGCAAACTAGCATTTATATTTCAAGAATGTTGTGCATTTACACTACCAACCTATTTGGATCTGCCTCAAGGAGCATTTGTAGTAACTTTCATTTATTTAGTTCATTATTAGACAATATTCTGAGAGGTTTTTAAAACTTTCAATAGGAGAACGCCATGCTAGGACAGCTTCAGTTACAAAAATGCAGTCGTTATATTATTACAAGGGCTCCGAAATGCTGAACAGTAGAATGGACTTATTCTTGCACTAGATTGCTTTGTAGATCTCTTGTAGCAGAGATATTTAATCGTTGGAAGTATATGTGGAGGTACAGGTACAGGTATAAAGCTCTAACAAGGGGAACGTCAAGGCTGCAATGCCCTGCCCGAAACTCTCAATGCGACATGTCAATGTCTGGAACATTGTGTCTCGGAATGTCTGAGTGCATCTTGTGCTGTGCTACGTGGAAGCTTGTTTTACCTTGAGCTGGTGTTAAGGAATTTGTCGCAAGTATGTTTAGCAATTCCACAGAAAAGTCTTAATTGTGTATACATTTGATGGGACGAATTCTGTTCATACCTCAGGCATTGGCTGTGTCCTTATTATAAACAACTTGAGCACAACACTGTTCATTACAGCAGTAGCTTCTTCCTCTTGGCTTTGATTATTAACTCGTTCATTTAAAGCTGGCATTATTTATGTAAAGCACTTATTTTCAGAACTGACATCTCTTACAAGTATATAGAGTCTGTATTAATCAACTGTCTCTCCTGTATTCGTGTATTTGGCTTGTACAATCGTATTGGTCATACCGTAATGTTTAGAAAAATTAAGTTGTGATCTCGTGACATGAAATCGGAGCGTTGTTAACCTGAGAGGACTGTTGAGCAGGATTGACAGCTCAAACACTAGGATTACTGTGCCGATTGTTCGTACTAATCGGATCCCTTCATAGCGTAAAAGGGTGTTGAAGCTTATTTGTAGAAAAATTGACTACTAGGTGGCTAATGATAAGCTTTAATAAGATGCCATCTTTTTGTTACCGTACGCTTATTCTCTCAATTTTGTCTCTACCTGCGAGTATTGTCGAAAAAGATGGGTTTTCCAGCAGCGTGGCTCACTTCTCTATTTTTATTTGCTTGAACGTCTTGCATTTTTGTTCATTGCCACACAGGTGGTTCCTTCTGCGACAACACAAGCACTGGCAGTGCAACAGCCTGGCGGAGGTGTGTCCATCGTGCACGTGTCTATCCCCAACCAGCCCATGCACGTACAGTCAGTGATACAGCCCAACCAGCAGTCCGTGATTCAGGCCGCTGGAGGGGCAGCTGCCCTGCAGACAGTAAGTGCACTTAGTGTGAGTTATGTTTTTCTTTCTTAACCCTTTGTGGTTAAGAGAAATTCATTCATGCGTGTATGTTTGTGCTGCGCTTTACAGCATATTTTTGCCAATCTCTCATGCTCCCTCTCTCTGGCGCATTTCTTGTGTGGAACCGCTGTTTTATTCAAACCGTGTGATGTTGATAGCTAGCGTCGTTGGTCATTTTTTGTTACATTGGTATGTGTGCATGTCACCATGGTCAACTGGACTGGACGACAGGCAAGCAGGAGACTGAATACAGAGACTGTTGGCACTGAAAAGTGCTCTTATTCCTGTTTGTGTGTTATCCGTCCAGCAGACTACACGAAAATACCTTCAGAGAGACATTTCTATTCGTAAAGCTAGAACGTCCTGTGTTGGCTGGATATCTACTTAGCATTTAAACTTATGTTGGTGAATGTGTGTGTCCTGCTTTCAGATTTGCTGTGTATTTTGAGATTCAATGTAACCTGTACACTTCTGCTCTAACATTTTAAAGAGCCTTTCCCTGTTGATCCTCATCCTTCTGTTTTGCTTGTTGTGCTGTTGTAATTTGTAATCATGCTTTCATTGTCATTTGAGAACTCAACAGCCATCGTACGCACTTTTGTCAAGTATGTTGTTGCTGGTAATGTTCCTGAAAGTCGCATGTGGTCCTCTAATTATGGCCCTAGGCATATTTTCATCTGCCAGCCGATGTCAGAAACTTCAAAGAAACTGTTCACAATCATCTCCATATGTTTTTGTCATGTCTTGAGACCTTGGCACTTTAGGAAAGAGACCAAAATAACGCTTATAGTGCCACATGGCATTTGTTTTGATGCCTTCTTTTATATACATATTCATGAAGGTTTTCCTCTCTAACTGGAGGTGTAGCGAGATGTTTTCCATTAGTTGCTTAGAATTGCTTTCTTCTTAACCGTTTGTATCTCAGTATCCGTGTATGTGGACAGACTATATTAGCAAATTGTGCTTGAGGTGGCTAACTTTCTGCCTTATAATGAAATTGGAATGTCACCATTATTCATGTGGGAGTGATGCCACCATTTCACATAGACTTTAAATAAAGATGTTGGCATCTTATTGCAATTTGCTGATATGTTTTGTCCACTTTGGGAATGCTGTGATACAGAGGGTTTAATCAAAGTACTTAGCATTTTTTTTTGCTGCTGCAGTGTCAGTCTAGTTATTTTCTGTAGTGTCCTTTAAGGACTCCGTTCTCTTTTCATGCATTCTTTACAGTAGCCTGGGAAAAAAAAGAAGGTACCACCACATAACTTGTGCAGGAAGTGCTGTATGCTGTCATACACGCTTAGTGGTATGTTATCTTGGCTGATGCTTAGTCATTCATTGAGGCCACGAAATTCTGTCCTGTGTGTCCACTCTTGTGTAGTTGGCGTTATGCGTAACTTCAACTCGGCCTGCTGTGTCATTATCATAAAACGATGTGGCTGCAGAAGGTAGATGCACACTTACTAGAACACGCTGCATTTTGTGTGTCATTTGGTGTTAACTTTACGGGCCTATCAATCAAGCCCATGTCCTTTACCTCTGTCATCTGCGACGTACGCACCAGATGCAATAGTGCTTTCATAAGTTGTCTAGGCATGGTAGTTACGCGATCCAAGTCATTTCAGAAAGTTCGGCAATCTTAAATCTTTTTGTTGCTACTGTTCTGCTTTACGTCATGGCCTCTGTGGCACCAGTTGGCCATCTTTACCTTGATAACGGGCGCAAGAATTTTTGTAAAGGCAAGTCTTCCTTGCTGATAGCTATTACCTTCATGAACTACAGTGTAGGTGCGGGTTCATGTTTAGCTGTGGCCATTTTCATTGTATTGTAACCATTCTTGAGATTCATGTCGCCAATTAACTCAATCAACACAACTCCTGAAAGCGCCTCTTATAGATTGTAGTCAGTGTATGCTGTGTATGTCCTTGAGCAAGTTTGTTTGGAAACTCTACTTGCAGCCCTTGGGTCGAGGAGTGTAGGTTTAGCCTCGAAACATGGGCAGCTTAGCTGTCTTCGCAGGAATCTGTAACAAGTTGTGCGAAGGAGCGTTGGGGCTGTCGTGCCATTGCTGCTGCTGCCGCCACTGCTCTTGCTCCAAGTGGGGGGTCCCCCTTTTTTTCTGCTTGCTTCTTTCCAGTTGGGCAAGAATGTCATATTGGTAAATAAGGGCTCAGTGATCCACAGTGCCGACGGTGATGCTGGCGTCCACCCTGTCCAGGTAACAATGCCTGGACTTGCCAAACATGCGTTTCTGTAATCCTAACGCTGCCCGGATCTTCTCCTTTGCTTGCACTGCACATATTTCTTGAGCCATTTTTATTTGCTTGCTTGCGCGAGAATTGTGTGAATGCTGATGCGATGCATGAGCTTGGTCAATTGGTGGCCCTCATGCTAAAGCCTGTACAGAGGTAAATTTCATCTGTCCCCTTCTCCCCTCTTTTTTTTTTTTATTTT
This sequence comes from Rhipicephalus microplus, assembly GCF_013339725.1. Lineage (NCBI taxonomy): Eukaryota > Metazoa > Arthropoda > Arachnida > Ixodida > Ixodidae > Rhipicephalus > Rhipicephalus microplus. Next base: position 317,622,735 of record NC_051165.1, read on the forward strand.
GGAGACACCACATTTTTAATGCTGGGGAATAGGTCAGGTATTTTGAGGGAGTTTTTAAGTCAACTTTGAAGGAGAGGCTCTGCGTTGAATGATTTGTCACAACTATGCAAGAGATCAACCGATGCCAAAGTGTCAGCTAAGAACAGCCATCAGATACATTTAGTGTGAATGAATTGTTAAAAATATTAGGGCAGTGAACTTGTGTTGGAGTTAACTTAATTAAGTTATAATTTGTGTTTTCACTTCTAGGCTACGTCATTTCTCATTTTCACTTCACTGCATGAACCTTAGGACACAGACTTGCTAAGTTTTGAGAGAAGAGCCAGCTTAATCTTCTAATAGGAAGGTCCATGGGTGAACCAGCTGCAAAAAAGTCGAACCAGCTGATCAATCAATGTGTCAGCAGGCCATCGCTGATTTTGCCTCAACGTTTGCAGCGAAGATTCTGTTGGGATGTGGGATGTGACAAGCACACACTTGAAGACTAGCTACACCCTCATTTTGCAGCCAAGCAACTGCAGATGTCCTTGATGTATAGGGCGAGATGGTCGAGCAAGAGCATGCGTAGGACAATGCAGCACGAGGCAAAGGCAGCAGTTGCATTCTGTGACAAAGTTTGCATCAAGAAAGGTGGCCTTTTCGGGTTCAGCAATAAACACGGAAATATGGTGTCTCTACTGCTTCATTAACAGCACAGTCATCGAATTGGTGTTCGAAGACTTCTACTTTGTCACTTTCTCCTCCTCCCTGCATATGCTTTTGCGCCCACTAGCTTGCAAGTTCCTAAATCTGTGCTTGCCGTAGGCTGCCTGTTGGCTTTTGCACAAGCCATTGGCAAGGAGGGCAACACACATAATCTGCATGAAGCAAACTTGAAGAACAGCTGTGCCCAAAGAAGAGCAGTGTTGAGGCTCAGGCTTAGCTTGCTACATGCATTGCATAAGAAACTCGACTCGTCTTTGTAGAACTTAATGCATCTGTAATTTTATGCCATTATGTTTACTTGCAATTGGAACATTTCATTGGTCAGTTGAAGCCAATGTGCAGTTCTCCATTCAAGTAATATGAAATTCCAGAAGTTCTGTATCAGCTATGTGCTGTATTAGATGTGATTGGCTGGCTTAAGGTCTGTATGTAACTGCAGACCTCTTGCAACTAGTGTGAAGTCACTAGTGATGCGAGTCAACTACAGCAGTGTGAGTCGCTAGTGCAACTAGTGAGTCACGTGAAAGTCTTTGCTGGCTTGTGAAATTTGTGTAGTTCTATAGCGCCAAAGGGGCACAGAGGTGTGTGCCCTGAATAAGTCGCTCTCTTAGTCGTCTGTGCTGCATGTGTGCCGTAAATTGCACTTTCCTTTGCTGACCTGAGCATGTCTGTGTGTGTTTGTGTGTGGCTGGAGCTAACAATACTAACCTTGATGTGGGTAGCAGGAGAGGTTTTTGTCGTGCAAGTTTGTACACATAGTGCCTTACTTGTTTTGTTACTGCTGTATTTGCTAATATTATGTGCTGTACATATATGCACCAGCTGGCATGAGCATTGAAATTCTTACAACCATGGTACGCTGATGTGCATGCAGTATCATCATTGCATTCGACCATGCTTATCTTCGACCCAGTGCCATATTTAATTCACCTGAATGTTTTTTCACATCATGGATGAACTTCTGAGAGTGTGAACATTATAAAGGGGAACAGATGTAAAATATAAAAGAGCATTTCTTTTTATGCATGTTTTTGCAGGTGTTTTGTTGTTAATATTCACATTATTGTAGAGATGGCCTCTGAGCAGCACAGCCTCAGATTAACTGCAGCCGAGAAATGATAATGTGTCCTCCTTGTACTTTGTCTTGTGAAGCATTAGACATGTTTTATTATGGACACTTGCCAAGCTGCGAGCACATAGCGGAGAAAAACGAGTGAGGAGCAGTAAAATTTTGTCATTTTTATTTGCACTTGAGTAGTGCTTTCACTTTTTTGTGACATTATTTTATTTCCTGCTTAAAAGGGAAGCACTGCAGCATGAGTGCATCATTTTGCCATTGCAGTTGATACCAGCGGGCAAATTGGATGTGTCTGGGGAGGCGGCTGTGCTCACAGCAGAAGACGATTCTAAGAAGCGGCGAGAAATACTTGCACGAAGACCATCTTACCGCAAGATCTTAAACGAGCTCTCCTCCACTGAGGCACAGGGTGCTGTAGCATCGCTGACAGCCGATACGAAGGACGACGAAGACGACCCTGACAACACCATCACAGTGGCTGGCACTCAGTACCACACCGCAGCTGGACTGCTGAAAGGTAGGCTGCCTCTCTAGTGAGCGCTGAGAATGTGTCCTGCATACTAATATGCCTAGTTTCTTATCGGTAGTGCACTAAATACTCGTTACTGTTTGCTGCAATTGCCAAGTGGCTGCAGTTGTCTGTTTATTCGTTTCACTGGCTCAAAATATTAGGTTAATTTGTTTTTGGTCATGTTAATTTCGACCCAAAAAGAATTGCAATTTTGACGTTCGTCTCTGAACATGGCATGTCGAATGATGAATCAAACTTAGTATTGCCTTTACTAAAGTGATTGTCTACAGTCATATACTAAATGTTCAGGTTTACACAAAACATGCAGACTATTGGGAATGTTCAGTTCATTCGGTATGCAGCGTATCTTTCTCTTTCTCGGTCACTGGTCCAAAGAACAGGCAAAAACATGTTGCATGTGCTTATGTGGACATTACAACCTTGAAGATGTTGCAGATTTAATTTCTTTGTCTGGTTCTTTACGTTCTTCATTGTACACCCAGAGACCTCTATCACAGCATCTTTCATAGACAACTGTGCATGTTCGAGATGTTCACTCTAATGGTCTAATTTAATTTTCACTTTTGTTTTTAAGGTTCTGTACTGTAAATCGTATAATCTTTTGGTTTCTGTGTTGCAACAAGCTTACTATGTACTTGCAACTTGCCTTTGCACGAAGAGAAGTTGTCTCTTGTCTAAGCACACTGATGCCTAATTAGGTCTCAAGTATCTGTCGGTTGTTGTGCTCACAGTGGTCCCCGCCTCAGCCATACAGCTGGCGACCGTGACGCAAGAAGGCAGCCTGCAGGGCCTCCAGACGTTGACCATGACCAACGCAGGTTCGGGGAACAGCGGCTGGTACCATCGTCCAGTATGCCCAGGGACAGGACGGACAGTTCTTTGTGCCTGGTTAGCAACTTTCTTTCGTTGTGTTTGCCCTTGTGCAAGCTAATGCTACTCATCACTTTGCTAAATGTATTCAAGCTTACTCGGCAAGATTACTTTGCGTCGTTATACTGTAATGGCTGAGAAACATGCATGCGTTTGCACCTGCATGCTCCGTTTCATCCTTACCCGCATGCCCATACAGCAGCAGTTTCCTTCTTGCAAATATTTAGCCAGCAGCTGTCTAATACATAATGTGTTGTACCTCCATACTCTATAGACAAATTACAATTAAAAAAAAAAACATCGAGAATTTCATTTAAACAAAAAACAATGCACGAGCATCGTACTGCATCCGGCTGTCTCCGTTCCAAGGGAGACGGTCATTTTGAGTTGTAGATGTATTACAGCGCTTGTGGTAAGACAAGGGTTAATTTTTCTGCATGATAATTTGTAATGAGTGCATTAGCACAAATTTCTGGAATGTGCTGCATTCTAATCACATGCAGTTTCATTAAGTTTTTTCAAAGTGGTAATATGTGGTATGTACCATTTGAACTATTCGAGCGAACCTCAAGTTTACGATTTGCTCATTCCTAATTGCCCAACTATCGTGGAGAGCTTAGATCAGTTTGCGAGTTATTCATTGGACTATTTGGTCGACCATTTCAATGCGTTTGCACAAAATCATTGAAACCATTTGGGTTCTTTTAAAACATGGGAGTCTCGAGACTGCAGCCGAATCTTGAAGTTGGCGGGATGACTAGTATAGCGGCTTCTACACTGCTTTTTATGAAAAATAAGGACAGGATTCGCATATTCATACAGAAAATAATAGTATATTGATGTAGTAGACATTTCTCTAATGTCTTTTTGATACTCTTGATAATTTGACATATGGTTAATTCAGACATTTTTTTAAGGTCTCGTGAAATTTAAATCGGCAAGGTTTTTCTGTACTATTTTAAACTGAAATTTCAGTTAATGATATAAACGTAATTTTACTGTCTAATTGTGTTCAGATTCTTTTTTTTTCTCCTTTTCTTTGTTGAGGCTGGATTTTTAGTGTTGCAGTTGACCAGAATACAAAAAGGATAGGCACGAAAGATGAAACATTTGTTCTTTTGTCTCGTCCTCCCTATTTTGCTGTCATTTGTGGGGGTTCACAAGCATCGCCTCTATTGGTTCACAGAGGTTTCCTATGACACACTAGTCTCTTTTCTAAATAACACACCACAGCTCGATGCATTTTTCTGCTGCTTGGTTTCTTCTGATGAACTTGCCGAGCCTTGGGGGCATAACTGGGTGAGTAATTACGGCTAAATGTTGATCTTGCAGTGACAGTGTCTGCGGCCGACCTTCAGGCATATCAGATCCGGACGACGGGCACTGGTGGCTCGTCACAGGCGTTGGCACAAAGTGTAGTCATGGGACCGGCGCCCAGTCTCCAGACCCAGCAGTCACTTGCCGAGGAAGCATCCCGCAAGCGGGAGCTTCGCCTACTCAAAAACAGGTACACTACCAGGAGTGTCAGACCACGCATGCCACTTTGCAGCACGTCGCATTCCTGTAATCATCCTAAAAAGACTGGTCGTAGAAACACGGACACAAGAAAGGGAAAGAAAGAGGTCCAGATGCCACAAACGGCGATTTGTGGTTTCTTGACTTCTCTCGCTCTGGTGTTGGTGTGAGCACGACCCATTCTTTTTAATAGGGATACCTACCAACTAGCTTGACTCTCTATTATTCTAAACATTCCTGTAATCTGCAATGTATGGGATGCAAATGTGAAACTACAGCTGTACGAGTAGCGAAATTCTTGGTGTGAAGTGAATACGAATATTGAAGTGTGAAAAGAATCGGATCGAATATTTTTCAAGTAGATTGAAGCGAAATTAGAAAAAGAAAAAAAAGCCGGGGAGGATTCCTAAGCATATTTTTATGAGATATAGCAACATGAAAGTGTTTCTTCTTCTTCTGAAAGTGTTTCTTCTGGACTTATGAAGCACCGGCAAGGTGGTATCATATACAGCCGATCTCACTTATAACGGTCCAGATATAATGATATATTAGTTATAACGACCATATTTCAGTGCACTTACAATTTTCCTATGTTATCTATAGAGACTGCGTCCACATATAAAGAACGTTTGTCAAAGCCTTCTACTTTTACAACGAACGCTTTCGACATGGTCGCGGTAAAAAAGGGGCCTATAGAAGGTGAAAAGAAAGTTAAAACAGGCATTCTAAAGCATTCGATAGGCCCGCGTTCGTGCGTGCCCCTCTGCAGTTTATTTGCGACATAAAGATACCGTAGACCGCGGCCACCATCACACGCAGATTTTGTACGCTACGAGTAAGGTCGCTCACTTTCTAGGAGATTCTTCACCGGCAGAATGGAAGTGAGGTAAAAGAAAAGAAATAGCTTTCGCACGCCAAGCTTTCCTGACGCTGTTCTGGGCATCTAAAACTGCCTACGATTAACCAATCATTGCCTTCGAACGCAAGAAGTTATAAATGCAAAAAGTGCCAACTTTTTGTCGCATAAAAGTGCACCGAGACGTTCAGCTCCCTGACACCACAGTGTGCTGCAAATGTTTTCGACCTTCCGATAATGAGAGACCGTTTGATCAATGATAGTGACTTCCATATGGTAGCCGCAGTGCCTTAACGAATAAGTATCGGAAAGGAGCGAAGGCGAGGTGGCCAGTGGCGATAAACGTGCCATTTTCATATTGATCTTCTACTTCATATTGATTCTTTTGTGTTAGTTCCAATTATACATGTTAGTTTTGTATTGATTATAGAATAATTATGTTTTTATCTTTTTGTATTACACTCCTGTAATAGCCCTGGGTAAGGGCTAACAGTATCTCTCAGCGCTTAAGTAAATAAGTAAATTTTGACTCATTGTTGACAGCCTTACCACAGTCATCTGCAGATAGATGTGTGCTTGGCTGAAAGTTTCTAAACAGCACAGACTGACGGCTGCCACAAGCGCTCCATACTGCCATTCGCATGTTCACCGCCGCCGCATCTTGCAAGGTCACTTGGCGCCCGTTAGTTGCAAAATGCGTCTTTCTTGTGTGCACGAACAGGCTACCCGCCGCAACCGCCGAAAAAAAAACTTGGTCTCAGGAAAAAAAAAAAACATTGCTGCGGGACGAACATGAGTCGACCAACAGGCGGCCGCCGCTGTAACAGTGCGGGATGTCAAAACAAACATGGCGCCTGACGGAGCGAAGCACTTTGTGGAGCAAAGCTACCGCATTTTTTTTCTTTGCATCAGTTATGGAGGTGTTGAGTAGGGTCACTCGCATCAAAACAGTGTCTTCCATCTAAATAAGCAATGCTTTCATTTAAATCAGTAAATTTACGGCAGTATCATAGTGATGCCCGCTTTCAGATCACAGAAACAATGATAGACGCGTTCAGCTAGACTGGGCACATGACATGTCGATACGGCAAGTTCAGGGTGCGATCATTCAGGAAAAAAAGTTGAATTTAGACGACAAAATTTAGGGGTGCGATCATTATGCGAGTGCGATCATTACGCGAGTAAATACAGTACAACGAGCTTCCAAATACCACATATCGCAGCACTTTCGGGTTCGTTTTAAACGAGTTCGACTGTAGTTGTCTTATCAAGAATGAGGCAGTGCTGCGTCGAAATTGTATTACTACATGATTTGGTGCAATTAAGGTGTTGCCGGCAACACTTTACACGTGCTAGGCAAAGATGCTATTTTCTGAGCCTCCTCCTCTTTCAACTTCTGTGGAAGACCAACTGTGGCGTACAAGGTTGTGCTCCCTTCAAGTTGGGAGTTCCAAATCTGCCTTGTAGACGTCAGTATATAAGAACATTTGACATATTAGGTGCTAAAAATTTCTGACGTCCAATTTTTGGGGACTTCCTGCACAAATTTCTGGTCAAAAAGAGAATTATTTGAGCCCCCACCTCTGCCACACCTATCATCTTCATGTTGGTACTAGCGTTTTCATGAGTTAATACATTTGCAACTGTAGTGGAGCCTGAAAGGCAGCTTTGCTGCATTGCGACGGTGTGTAGAGGTGAAGTATGTTAAAAATTTGAAGGGGTCATTTTAAATTTTACATTGGCTGTATTTGTGTTGAAAGTGTTCTATTGCAATGAAGCCTGAGAGGCAGCTTTGCCACAATATGGTAATTTGATGAGTGGAAGTATATTGCAGGACTGAAGGGGTAACTTTCAATAGAACATTGACTGCATTTGTTTTGGGAAATTGGAATTGTAAAAATTCCTCTGAAAATTGAATTGGATAGGCAACACTACATGAAAAATATTAGAAATTTGGAATGTTCGCACAACCAAGGATGGAACATATATGTGCGAAGGGCTGCCACTTAGTAAGCTTACTGTCGTGTGATTGCTCGAGGGCTCACTTTCCGGTCGATTGCCGCTGACTCGCCACCTCCACTCGAGAAACCCCTCTCCACAACAGATGAGCTACAAAAGTTCCAAGAAATCGCCTCGAATTATAATTTCCACTGTAACATTTATCCAGAGTCAGCTAAACTGCTGAACAAAAAAAAGAGGAAATTATGTGGCAAAAATTGCAAACTGGCGTGTTTCCAAATCCTTGCCTGTTCAGTAAATGGCACCCGGAAGTGTTTAACCCCAGATGTGCGCACTGCAATAGCACTGCAGGTTTAGTGCGCATGGTCTGGACCTGCCCTTTCTTGCAATGACCCAAGTAGAAACGTAGAATCCTGGGAGGCCTTATTACACAGCCACGACACCGAAGAACAGCGTCAAGTCATCGGTCTCGCCCTGACCGCTGCAGAGTCCAAAGGATTAGGGCTGACTGCCAGGAAGATGATCGGGGGCAGAGGCTGATGCCTCCTGCCCCGTCATCCTGGATGAGTGCGAATAAATTTTATTTCTCTCTCTCTATTACTGCAACTTCCCAAGGATATGGTCAGCTTGTCACTATATCATCCAGATAGCTGACATACATTTACTTTTTGGGTAAAGAGTTTGCAACATTTCTTCATAGCTGTAAAAACATAACACTGGTGCCCACTTGAGCAGGATGCGAAACAAGAAACCTGAAGAAATTGTGGGAGGAATATTTGATATGATTTGGCTTGGCAACACCTTCCTGTCTGAGAAGATTGCTCTGCCAAATGAGGCAGCCAAAAGGACAATATTCAGTAACACAGTGGTGGATTAATCGAGAATGCACACTCCTGTTTTTGACACTACCATTGCTTGATCGATTTGGACAACCTATCTTCAGGGGCAGCTTGTCCTCCTTACTTTCTCATCTCTGCTCAAATTCCCGCATCTGCGCCTTCTGAAGGCGTAAACGAGGACAGTGCAGCTTGAGGTGGTGTAACTTGTGCCATCTGTCTTGAAGTGCATCTAGGTATGTCAGGGTTTCCGCTCAGGTTCTTCCTTCCCGTGGTATCCAGTCTATCGCTCCAACACCTGCTTGTTAGTCCTGCGCATAACGTGGCTAACCCAGGTCCACTTTTTTTTTTTTTTCTGTTGATGTCAGTTATATGTGCTACCTCTGCTTGTTATCAAACCTGTGCTACTGTCTGCCAATCTCTCAATATTACTCCTGTCATTTACATTCAATTACAGGGATGCTGCAAAGGAGTGTCGGCGGAAAAAGAAGGAATACATCAAATGCCTGGAAAATCGGGTCGCCGTCCTTGAAAATCAAAACAAGGCACTCATAGACGAGCTCAAATCACTCAAGGAGCTGTACTGTCAGAAGAACGAATGAGCCACGTTCTATCGGGACTTTGAGTGTTCCAATATTGAAGCCATCGTGTGCACAGTCGTGGAAGAAAAGACTCGCATAAACTGCATGCAGTCTCACCACTGTCGCAGCACAGTGGAGTTTCTCTGTGTACCTGGACCAGTTCATCGTAAGGGTCGTTAATTGTTTTGCCCTGACAGTCGGTGCACAGGCCCTGCTGGAATTTAACCTAATTCTTGCCTCTTTTTTGGTCGTTCACCAGTTTTGTTGCACCCCTGTGGAGCTGCATTCATTTCATTGTCATCACTACTTGAACTGTAAATAGCATCATGTGTGTGTTCATGCCATCTCGTTCTTGGAGCAAGGGCCGGTGCAGCATTGCAGGCCTTTTTTTTGTTATTATAATTATTTCATCTGCTGCTACAATTTTGCAGCAAAATGCCATGGAAAAGGTATATGTAAGATTTACCTGCTGGATATTCTCGAGATTGTACATATGTGAATTTCAGTCACTTTTCCCATCCATCCTTTTTTCACTTTTTTTTTTGTCATGGCATGTAATCAACTTTAATGATGGCTTGTGCTGACACAAGTCAATCGCAGGCCCTTTTTGTTCTTTTGTTTATGTTAAATGAAGTGAGCACACTTTAAATATTTTGTTACGTTATGGGAAAATCGCATTTTTTAAAAAAGAAAACCGTGCGGTGTTCTGTTGGCGTGCACTCAAAACAATCGTCGCTGAGGGGTGCACTCTTGCTTTCTGTTAAAGAGATCTCAGTTGTTGAGCTGTGCCTTGAGATATTTTGTAACCCAGAAAAAAAAACTATAAAAGGGTTCTACACAAGATATGTTGTTGTGTGTGTACTTATTGCACTTGTGGATGGCTGTAGTACACCACCAAGGCAGCGTTTACCGGGAAGGTCATCAGTTACTGCTGAAGTTACTTGGGTGCTGTCACCATGTTTCCTTCAGTACAGTATGCAAAGTTTGTTATAGGGGTCCTGCAGCACTTTTTGAATGTGGTTTGAAAATTCTGCTGATTGGTAGCTGAAGCTCCTGTGAAGATGTGAGAGAAGTATTACAGTGCAGCATGCGGCATGTGAATAAGAAAACAAAGAATGTCGACTAAAAAGGCGTTCGAATTTTTTTTATATAGATAATGCCTTTCACCTACAGTAAACTGCATCATACGTTAAAAGGTACAAGCACCCAGCCATTGGCTGATTTGAACACCGTGAGCTACATAGTTAATGTGGCCATCGTGAAGTGCCTGCGTCTTACTATTTTTCTGCTGACCAACAAGCACACTGCCCCCCTGATCCAGACCTTTCATCCATTTCCTTTCCGACTTGACTAGCTACGAATTCGTAAATATTTTCATGGGCAGGACTCGTGCGCTATGATCCCACCGTATCTGCTCCGTCCTCTTTCACTTTACTAGGGCAGAGGAAGTCGTGCTTAGTAGGCCTAAGGTTGTGGAGACTTTTGCACCGGCTCTGTTCTCAATATAGAACTGGTTGCATTTACCACTGGTTGCTACGTGAACTTGCTGTTTTTTACAGTGATGCAAGCTGATGCATACCATCTCTTGTAGACATCTCAAAGGTTACTATCCGAACGCACCCGTAACCTCCTCCAAGCTGACCTTCAGTACAGCGACATGAAGAGCTATGACTGCTGGATACATGTTACTGGATTCCACAAGCCACTACTTCTCTTCTTACACAACACTGTTATTACCGCACACATCTAGTACACATATGCACACAAAGTATTTTAAACTGCAATTTTAGAAAGTGCACCTTGAATATTTTGACACAATATGGGCAAAGTGGTCTGTGGACCTTCCCTCCCTTTAATCACAGTGGAATTGACCTATTGACTTCTTACTCTTACTTTCCAAGTAAATTAGTTGCCACTTAATCATATTCTCAAGGACCTTACTATAACAGTAAGTGCTACTGGCCTGTAATGAAGGTTCCTTCCCAGGAGGAGAAAAAATTTGGGGACCCTTAAGCTTTGCCTTTAAGAGTTTAAGGGGGGACGTGGCAAGTAAAACTAATTTTTTTATTAATGTACTGTTTGTGATGAAATTTGGTGTGTGTATGTGGATGATTGTGAGGATTCCAAATATGAAAACCGTTTTCAAATACCTCTTGTACTTTTTGAGTTACAAGCATAATTATACTAATTAATGCTCTTCACACTTAAAGAGATAATTATTGCTAAATGAAATTATTTTTTCATATTATTATGTTCCCAAAGCATCAACTTGTGCAAAGAAGCTATTAGTTGATTTTTCTAGTTCTTGTAACCATAAATAAAATTTCCAAAACATGGATGTTGTTTTGCGCACACATCGCAGTAATTATAAAATGTGTTCTAAAAATTTTAAATGATGAGTAAGAAGAGAGATAAAGCTTTATTGCACTGCTAAAGGCCTCCTGAGCCTAGTGCAAAAAACGGAACGACTCTATCAGTCTTTGTTAGAAAATGACAGATGTTCTAGCGAAGGCACATAGGCGAAAATCAAGAGTTGAGAAAACTGACTTTGAAAGTTCACTCTTGTTTGGAAGTTCACAACATGGCTAAAACACTCAGAATCCTCCTGGGCAGTAATCCTGAGATGCTGTGGCCTTGGCCTCTGTAGAGCGCAACCCAGTTTTGCGCTTCTTTGTCGTGGAACAATGCGCTTTTTGAGCCCTCTTTACCCTTTTGGCATCCTTTTCGGCTGCTCGCCGCAAAGAGCAGTCTCCTGGATTGAAGCCCAGTTGAGCAGTGATCTCTTGCAGCGCACTCTTGCAGCCACCATTGAAACGGCAGACTGCATCTGCAACTGCACTTTCCACACTTCGAAGGGAGGCGAACTGGCTCTTGGACTGGAGTGACCAAATGAGGCTGTTCATACTCTCCACAGCGTTGTGGGTTTTTCCCTGCGCACACCTTTCAAGGAGCTCTTTGTTCGAGAGGCGCTTGTAGATTGGCAGCAGTGCCACTCGCACGTGAGGGGGCAGTTTATGTTTGTGAGGCGGCAGCGGCTCTCCCTTGGCCAATGCCTGATTGTGCGGGCACCAGGAGTCAGTCCCACTTGGGCACAGGTTGTGGTGTGGATCCTGGTCTGTGGATGTTACATGGTAATAAGTGGCCATGATGGCCCTCTCCATGCCAGGAACATCGTTGGGGTGGCTCTTAATCGCCCAGCCATAATAATTCGTCAACTTCTTTATCAGGCCCTGCGTCAGCCGGCCTTTGCCACCCATGCTCAGTCCTCGGCCTTTGGATTTGTGCTCATCAAGAAGGTTGCGCAAGGAAGTGCCCATTCTTTTTTTCACATGGTTCACACACTCCTGTTTCTTAATCACCATGTAGCCATACACCTTGTCTTGCGTGAGGGCAAGGTACGTACGGCTGTCACCGTCGCAGAGCACATTGATGTATCGAAGCTTGTACTTGGTAAACGATCTTTCAAACATGATCCTAGCTGCTTCTACTTCCATTTGGCCTGCATTAGCATCGGTGTTCTTTTGGCACTGTGGCTTGTGTTTCTCAAGCCACTCCTCATAGTTGTCGTCACCAGGCTTGGGGCCAACAGCACAGCCTTGGCAGTAGTTGGACAGGACACAGTGGTCCAAACCAAGCCTGTGTACAGCTCGATTACACAGCCCACGCCAATATGACTTCTGTGCCCCCTCGTCATCCACGTGCCGTCGTAAATGACGTCAATGTTGCCTGGCACTCCTCCTAGGTCCTTGTAAATGTCATGCACCTTCTGTGCACTTTCTGCTTCAATGCGGGTGGCAGCTGATGTGGTGGCAGGGTGGCTGTACTTCCTTTGCAGTCTCTGGTAGGACTTGTGGTGCAGTGCTCGATGCGAAATGTCCATCGCAGAAAAAATGTCATTTATGGCAGATTGTTTCCTGCCAACTGACTGCACAGCCCTCAAAGCACGCACGTTTACCTCAAAGGGGTTCGTTTTTTGTTGCCCGGAGCACCTCGGGGACGACCACGCACTGTTCACTCTGCCACAATTGTCACAAAAAAGTTCCATCCTCGCCGCGAGTCCAAGGCAGTGCGTAGTCTCGAGGCGTATCGACCCTTCGTCGCACTTGTTGCACTTTACTGACGAAAGCAGACCGTTCAGCATCTTCTTATTTACAATGAAGCATGTGGAGTCCTTACCGCCGTCATTTTCGTCGCAGCCTTCGTTCAGAAGCTCGAGCTTCCGCTTTGAAGCGGACTTCGATGCTACGGCATCCAAAACATCCCGCCTTGTCTGCGCCCGCTGCGCGATTTCTTCACTGCTCGGAATCTGGGCCGAAACTCGCGATAGAATGTTCGACGCGCGCACGCCCGGAGTTGCAACGGCTGCCGACGCGGTGCCACCGCAATCGGGTTCGCGAGAGCGTCCATCACGGTCGACGGCATCCGGCGGTCTGACATACGACGATGTGGCACCTTCCACACTCTCGGCCTCACAACAATCAGCGAAGGGTCTGAGTAGAGGCTCCGTGACGCTCGAAGAGCATGCTCCGTCCGGAACTGCGACTGGGACGGCAGCCGCAGTCGTCTGCCCTTTGTTCCAAGCTTTCCGACGCTTGCCGTACTTGTGGACGCTCCGGAACTTTTTTTGCGGCAACATAGCACCGCAGTATGAGCAAGCACTCAGAAGAGACCACCGATGTAACAAAGCTTGGTAAAAAAAGCACGCGAACTATCACAAAAACAGCAAACTGGCAAAAAACGAAGCGCACGCCGGATGATTCTCGACACGGCGGCCGCAGATGCGCTCGCGCTTCCAAGGTTGCCAAGGTGCGCGGCGCAGCTTTGACCAGTAAGAGGTCGCGCCTGCTACCACGTGACCCGCGCAGCCAATTGCCGTTCTTCGTTTTCGTTTTTTTACTTGCTCCTCGCGCTTTTATTTTCACTCGGCGAAATACGAGACTGCGACCATCGGGAAGCCGGCTTTCTCCTCTTTCCAAAGCTACCAAAATGGCGGCCCACTGTCAACAACTTGGCGCGTTTGTGCGGCGTGAACAACACCGTTTCAGGGGCTTTTTTTTCGCACTTTTTGGCGACTAGCCTCGGCAAAAACACTATTTGCGGGATTTGTAGCGCACGTTTCGCTGTAATATTTTAGAACAAGGAAGTTGAAGGTCTGAAGATTACGAAAAAAAATAAATCAGAAAATCGCATATTTTGACCAAAATCGGCACTTTACTTGCCGCGCCCCCCCTTAAGGCGATAGCGATATCTTGTTCCTGCTCCCTACTCCAACTATGCATACTTTTTGTTTCATGATGTTACTTTGGAAGCTTAAAGTGTGCATCACTACAATGCAATCGATAAAGTTGAAAGTGGCTTGGGTCAGTGAAGCTTTTGCGTATGGCTGCATTCTGTGTAACGGGTTGCATGCATGCTTTAAACCACCAGCAAGTATGCCTATGAAATCTTATCGAACTTGCTATGCACCCCACTACATGGGCTTAATTAAGGAAATCCGCACAGTGATGTGTTGTACCAGGCAATATTTCTGCGGTATTACATGTTGTGCTGTGAAGCCTGTATACAGGACACGTGTGTTTGTAAAGCATGAGCGTTATCTTCATTGCATTTCCAAGCAGGGGAAGTTATTTCAATTGTATTTCCAAGCAGACGTGTGGCGGTGTGATAGAACAGCTGCTTGCCGCGCAAATGATCTGGGTTCGATGCTCACCCATGCTGAAGATTTTATTATTTATTTTGATAGCACCTTTCTCAATTTTTTGGTCAGGCTCAAGATGATTTTTCGTTACAATCAACGATGTCGACGCCGGAATTTCTGCAGAAAGAGCTCTTTAATGCTATTGCATTAAGGTTTCGCTTTCCATATTGCAATAAATTTTGAAAGGAGTGTCTGTAGTTTCTACATTTCTAATTATTCAGTTTAATTGTTTTTTATTCGTTATGGGAGCTGGTTTGTTATAAGATGTAAAAATATCTTGGTACACCACGACATTAAATGGATAGTTACACATGTGAGACTGCCTGCATTTCCACAGTAGTGGCTTGCTCTCTGCAAGTTACAAGTGCCTTTGAAATCAACTAGTTATCTCAGAATGAGCAAGGAGATAATTTGCTTTGTCATATATGCAATTTTATTCATTACTTACTAAAAGCAATGGCTACGGCTTTGCGCCATTTATTTTTTCTAACTATATTGCAAGATATTTGCTAATATAAGTTGGAATTAATTTCGGCTAGCTTCCTATTTTCCTTTCTACGTATTCTCACTCACCGGGATTTCATGCGCTCATAATTTATGAGATTTACGTGTTTGGAGACTCTTGGAGGAGCCTTGAAGCATTATCTTAAAGACCTTTCTTGCCTCCTTGATTACATCACACAACAAGTAATTTACCGAGATGTTTGTAGTATTCAATTTGTTGTCGTGCAAGAACAAAAGGGATCAGGTATTTCACTAAATGTTCAATACGTATTATCGTGTCTCAGAAGTTTCTGGTATTTCTCCCAGTTGGCTGAGTCTCTATTTCAGCTGGGTGGATATAGAGAACATGACATGTATATTTTGCAGCTCTAGACTAGCAGAAGTCGCTCACTGTAGTAGCGGTTTTCGCCAACGCACCAGTCACGGAAGTTGATCTATGGGTGCATGTAATTCTTTAAGCTTCAAATGGTTGTTGGGAAGTAAATACAGTGAACAAACTGCCATAAACAATAAGGCCTGTACAGCTACTGGCTCTTGATTTGTTTGAATGCACAGAAGGGGCCAAAGAACAGAGCTCTGAGCTTTCTCCACCACCACCAAATGCAGTGGGACATCATGCAGTGGAATTTCATCATGCAGTGAAAATGCAGTGGAATTTCTCCACCACCAAATGCAGTGGGACATCATTGCAATCTGCCTATCAATGTATAATACAATAAGAAATTTGTATTTGGTGTTTTCATTCAAGTGCTGGTCCTCAACACAGAGCAACTTAGCATTAAATCTTTGCATAACCTATGTCTGTAATCAAAACTTCTAAAAATTTTTTTTTATTTATTGTTTGTGAGCCCATCTCCTTCAGTGAAGAAGTGTTTTGTGTTCAGCAGAAGCTTGCTCTTTAGGTAACATGACTCTCTTTTTACTCCATTGTTGGCTGTATTTTCTGCTCTAGTGTGGTGAACAGAGTCACACTGATCCTACAGATTTGAAGGTGACTGTGTTGTGTCCATTACCTCCTGGAAACCACTGGACACCTTTGTGTGCGTGCTACTAGCTTGTGTTTGAGACCTTACCTGGAGAGGTGCAGCCTTGAGAGCTGATTTAATTTGTCACCACACGGGCAGGTGCCACACGGCCAGTGGTTTATTGTGCACAGGTCGTACATATGGTGAAGGCAGATGATACATATTTTACCTGGCATGCTGCATAAGCACAAATTGCAACCTTGTGGTGGTAGTCTTTCCTCTTTAAGTGTTAGTTCAGAAACGAAGTAGGATTGATGTTTACCGTCACACTTTATAATGAGGTGCACCATGTCATAGTTGTCAAGATATGGTTTTGGACTGCTCATTTTGCACATGCAGGTCTACGTCAGCTATGCGAGCTGTCCCGAAATATTCAACAACGGTAACGCTGTCTTTCCTTTGAGATGCACCACCTGGTAGTTATATTTTTACATATGCTTTTTAGAATTCCTGGCACGTTACTGCTACTAGAGGCAAAGGTTAGTACCAGGTATTTTGGGGAAGTCTGTCTTTTCTGATGACGTTCTGTACATTAGTTCTTTCCAGTCTTCCAACAGTACAGGTTTAGATGAGTAACTCAGTTTTGCTTCACATGATGGATGAAATGTGGCCAGAAAACAACCACAAAATTTCCTGATGCCGCAAAATTGCTGTTTATCCAGGGTCTCATGCAGGGAGTCCCAACTTGCTATTTTGGTAACATGATAACATAGTTACAAGCTGTTGGCGAGCCTTTTCATTTAAAGCCATACAGTACTTGGAATCGTGGCATGGTTTCTGTGATATCACCGTATCGCGAAGCGCCGAGTGATAAGTCGGACCGATCCATGGACGGGGAACCACACCTTTATTTTGATGGCAATCGCTTATATACAGATGATAGCATTGACAGCGCCCCCTATACACTACACAACACATTCCCCCCTCATAAAAATTAACAACACAACTAAAGTCAGTCTACTTTCGCGCACTCACTTCACAGCACACGTTCACTTCACCACACTTGATGTTCTTGTAGTCAGGTCAGCTCGTAGTCTTGATACCGTGTTGGCATTCTTCTTGTTCGTTCCGGCCTGGTGCGTGATGGTGCTGTGGCTGTGGCCAACTGCGACCGAGATGTGTCCTGCTGATCGGGAACCTCTAATATGGGCTCCGTTACCGTGGTTTGTGCACTGTCAGAATGGTTAGCGCTTCCCTGGGTGTCTTCTGATGGACCCACTTCCGATTCATTCACGACTATAGGGTTTTGTGGCTGAGCCATCTTTCCTATGTGAAGATCCATGTCGTAGGAAAACCCCGAAGATGCATTGCGTCGCGCTGTAACCGCGTCAGCTAGTGCTTGTGCCTGTCCTGTCCTTCCTTTACTAATTACTGTTAACTTTGATGCGTTCCATTTCGTCCCGTTTGCCAGTAGAAATGAATTCGTGCCCACACGTCTCTTCACCTGGATCGGCCAAGAAAACTTGTGTTTCGTCTTCGGTCCGCCTTGTTTTACTTTTACGAAATCTCCTGGCTCAATGACAGACGCTCTGGCACCTCGTTTTTCATCGACGTACTTTTTTGTTCGTTGTTGCTGCTCCTTAACGCGCTGTTTCAACTTTTCCATGACGACACGCGGCTCCTCAAAAAATTCCCTTTCTGGGAGGCCAACAACATCCAATCTCGTTCTGGGTTTTCTTCCATGCAGCAGGTAAGCCGGCGACGCTCCTGTAGTTGCATGCGGGGTGGCCCTATAAACACCCAGGTAGTCCCAAATTGCCTCCTTCAGTGGTCTTCGCTCCAATGCCGCAACCTGCATATACTCCTTGAGAACGCGGTTGAACCGCTCAATTTGCCCATTGCATTGCGGGTAGTACAATGTTGTAACACAGTGCTGAATTCCCCGGTCTCGTAAAAACTGCTCAAAACATGTCGACATGAACTGACGCCCATTGTCAGTCACAATGCTTTTCGGGTACCCTTCTCTCGAAAAAATTTCCACGAGTACTTTCAC
Source organism: Rhipicephalus microplus (assembly GCF_013339725.1). Lineage (NCBI taxonomy): Eukaryota > Metazoa > Arthropoda > Arachnida > Ixodida > Ixodidae > Rhipicephalus > Rhipicephalus microplus. Next base: position 317,640,887 of record NC_051165.1, read on the forward strand.
TACTGCCTGTGCAGTTATTGTGGACACAAATGCCACCTCAGGCCACTTGCTGTGGTAATCAATAATAGTGATTGCAAACCTGCACTCTGGAGGGGCTCGTTCCATCGGCCCAACGATGTCAATTCCAAGCTTTTCCCACGGCTTCTCGGGCCACTGCACTGGCTCCAACGGGGCCCTTACAGTTTTTGCAGATTTATCTGATGCTTTGCAGACAGCACAATTCCTAACCAAAGATTCAACATCACTGTCCATTCCGGGCCACCAGTACTGTTCCCTCAACCGTTGTTTGGTCCTTACAATGCCTGGATGCGATTCGTGTGCCATCATGACCAGCCTGGAAGCAAGTGCTGCTGGGGGAACGACCCGTTCAGCGCGAAACAATAGTCCGTCTATAACCGACAGTTCTTCTTGCATACGAAAAAACAATTTTATGTTTTCAGCTAAACAGCCCTTTTCCGGCCATCTGGACATAACATACTGTGCCACCTCATTTAACACTGAATCCTCAGCTGTCGCTGCTTGCAACTCACTCTTTGTGATCATGCTGGAAACCACAGCAACTACTTCCTCCACAGGGTCGTCCTCTGCAGGGGTCAACGGTAGCCTAGAAAGCGCATCCGCAACGACATTGGTGCTCCCCTTTGTGTACTGCACCGTGAAGTTGTATCTCAGAAGTCTAGCAGACCAGCGTTCAATACGCAGTGGCCGTCTTCCAACCCCATTTGTGGACAGCAGTGTCACCAAAGCCTGATGGTCAGTTCGTAAGACAAACTTGCGGCCCCACAGATAAACATGCCAATGTTCGCACGCCCATAAACATGCCAGCGCCTCTCGTTCCCCGGTAGAGTACTTGCGTTCTGGTGGCGTTAGTGTCCTCGAAGCGAATGCCACTGTACGTACTTCTCCGTCGACTACCTGCTGTAGCACAGCTCCCAGTCCATATGCCGAGGCGTCAGTGGTCACTTGTACAGGCAAAGACTCGTTGAACATGGCCACCACCCCACATGACGACAGCATCTTCTTGACCCTGCAAAAACTCTCCTCGGTGCTCTGGTCCCACACGAACTTCTGTCCTTTACGAAGAAGCCGTCGCAGCGGCTCCACCACCTCTGCATAATTGGGGAGAAAATGAGAGTAATAGCCTATGAGCCCAAGGAAAGACCGCAGCGAGACTACATCGGCAGGCGTTTGTGCTTTCATCACAGCATCCACCTTTGACTTAAGTGGGGCCAGACCTCTTGCACTCACGTGATGACCCAAAAAGGAGAGTTCCTTGACAGCGAATAAGCATTTCTGATTCAGCTGCAGCCCCGCCTCAGCGATCCGATGCAATACCTCGCGAAGGTTACGGTTGTGCTCGTGCTTAGTCTTTCCAAAGACTATAATGTCGTCGATATAAAACAACACGCCCTTGCAGCCCTTCAATATTTCTTGCATCATTCGCTGAAACGCGGCAGGTGCCGATGCGAGGCCAAAACAAACTCTGCAGAACCTAAATAAGCCTTCGTGCGTAATAAACGTCGTTATTTCGCGACTCTCTTCGGCTAATTCCACTTGATGGTAGGCTGCAGCAAGATCCAGTTTCGAGAACCATGCTGCTCCGCTCAGCGCATGTAACAGTTCCTCCGTGTGCGGCAAAGGGAATCCATCAATGACTACTGCTTTGTTTGGCTCGCGCAAATCGACGCATAGGCGAATAGTTCCATCTTTCTTCTGCACAACCACTATAGGAGACACCCATTCCGCAGCGCTAACCCTTTCTATAATGCCTGCATCCAATAATCTTGTCAGTTCAGCCGCTACTTTATCTCGCAGCGTCAGGGGCAAGCGTCGAACTTTCGCTGCTACTGGTTTTACGTCTGCGCGCAGCTTTACAGAATGTACAAAGTTTTTCGCTAAGCCCAACTTATCAGCGAAAAGAAAAGAAAACTCACACAATTCAGGAGGGAGCGACTGGGGGCTGGCCGTGACTTGTAGACATTCCAATGTAGAACCGATGATGTTCAACTGTAGCTGGTGCACCGCGTCTAGTCCCAGTAATGCCACGCCCTGGGGAACAACGTAAAAGCGGAGGCAAGCCGAGTTTTTCCCGCGTACAACTCTGGCTGTGAACCATCCCAAGACTGGAATTTTCTTCTGTGAAAAATCACGCAGCGTCGCTGTAGCCGCAGTCAAAGGAAACCTGTTGGCGAACTTGTCTCGGTAGACGTGGTCGGGCAAAATAGACACCGACGACCCAGTATCCACCAGCAACTGAAGTGGCTCGTTCTCAACAACGACGTCAACTACCAAAGTCCGTCGTTCCACTTGTCTGACCGCCAGCACAGTGAGCACGCCTTCTTCGCTAGCGCCGTCGTTCCGGACCGTCCGTACGTTCTGCTCCCTCCTCATGCCACAGACCGCTTGAAAATGTCCCATCTTGTGGCATTTGGAGCAACGTTTCCCCCGTGCTTTACATTCCTGTGAATTAGCGAGGTGCCTTGTAGAGCCGCACCGGTAACACTTGCGCACCGACGTCGCTGTCGAGTCGCCGTCTGGGCCTCTGCCTTGGAATACGTGCTGTACTATGTCCGTTTGTGGCGACCCTTGGTCATAGACCGCAGCGCCCTCCGCTGCCTGCTCGTACGTCTGCAGCATTTCTACAGCCTCTGCCAGCGTAAGTTGGGACCCCTTCACGAGCAGTTTCTGTCGCAACTCAGTGCTCCGTATTCCATCAACAACCCTGTCTCGCAGAGCCGCCTCCAAGAAATCCCCGAAGTCACACGTCTTCGCTAACTGTCTGAGGTTACTGACGAACTCCCGTATAGGCTCATTCGGCAGTTGCCGACGTAAAGTGAATCGACGTCGCTCTACCAGTACGTTGACGGTGCTTGAGAACTGACGCTCCAATAGGCCCAACGCCTCGATGTAACTATCTCTTCCACTTGCCTCCGTCTTATCTTCTGTCGTGCCTGGCGTCCGCGCCGGCTCTGGGCCCAGTGTGCGAAAAATACGGCGTCCCTCGACCCCGAGACATTGCAGTAGAATGGCCTTTTTCCGTGGTGGCGGTTGCGCGTCCATCCCCGTTGCTTCAAGGAAATTTGTGAAATCATCGCGCCACTGCTCCCATGGGATTGTCGCATCTCCAGGAGTCTCCAGAAAAGGCGGTAATGGCGGTAGTCCGTACGTTGCCATCTCGTAGGCGACGCCCCTTAAAACGGCAGGAAACGGTTCGTCGCTAGCTCGCTAGCTTCGCCGACTGCGCCAGAATGTGATATCACCGTATCGCGAAGCGCCGAGTGATAAGTCGGACCGATCCATGGACGGGGAACCACACCTTTATTTTGATGGCAATCGCTTATATACAGATGATAGCATTGACAGCGCCCCCTATACACTACACAACAGTTTCTTTTGCTGTGTTGAACAAGCTTAGGATTTCAACAGTATGTCCTATACTTTGAGCGTGACAGTCATTAGTCGCAGAAAAGGTGCCATACCCGTGGGCTTTCTTTTCGCAGAAATGGTAGTCGTTAAATTATGTAATGACGCAGCACTACATCTTTATGGCTGCAAAAATGAAGAACATTAGAGAGAAGGAAAGGCGACCTCGTTGCACTTGTGCTCATAGTGGTATATAGGTTTCGGTTTGGGAACCCGGTCTCTTCCCCCCATGGGGTGCAATACGACTTTATATAGCGGGCTATACAGAGTTAAGCCCCACAATGGGCACGAACCACGAGATGTATATATGGTCAACAAGAACAAGATGGTCGCGTCCGACGCACGGAGGACAAAGGGACTCAACACTCATGGCATATCAGTTCATGGACAAACACTAAAGTAGCATTAAAAAAGGAAAAATTGTCATTAAAATCTGTCACAAGTTAAAAAATACACAAAGAGCTAAGAGACTGCACGAATCGCACAGCTTGAAAGCAGACACGCACAAGTTAAAGAATATACAAAGAGAGTTTAGTTCAAAAGACTTCGTTTCACACAGTTCGAAAGAGCACACAGCAGCGAACGCCTCGTAGCACACAGGCGGGCCGTCAACGCTTCTTCCTCCGCACCTTGTCCAGTTCGTATTTGACTTTGCGCATGGCCTCTCCCATTTCGGCCTCGGCTAGCTCGAGAAATTTGCGGGCTCGGTTCTTTGCGCGGGCCTTCTCGAGGCCGAGAAAGTCCAGCGCTGTCATGTCTTCACTTTTTTTGCCCAAGCGAACCAAAGCGCAGTCCACAGAGCGCGAGTGCTCTTTGGCTGGGTCGTCGCTCGGTTCCCAGCCGTCCAGCTCCTTAAAGCACACGTAACAGCGTGCCAGATCTGGTTCGTTCTCCGTGGGGCAGTGGTAAAAACCAGCCGCTGCCATCCTCGCTGGCGTGCAGACGCAGTCGCCAGTCAGCGGCCAACTCTCGAAACTAGCCAGGCGGTTTTCGTAGAGGTTCATGTTTTCGTCCGTTGCCGCCAGCAGCACCGACTTGGTGGACAGGTCGACGGACGGTTTGGACGTTTCGACCATGGCGCAGAGTTGACCAGCAAGCTGCGGCTTGAAGACAGTTTCTCTTCGCGCCGCACAGGACCGCTTTTCGACAGAAGCTGTCACAAACGCACGCCTGGAACCACAGGACACCGCAGCACTTTCAAATTTCACGCAAACAGCCCGATCGTTACAAGTCGCCCATTGTTGAGCGCGTGAAGCTCGCGAGTCGCGAAGCCGCCATAACTGGCCGAACCGCCCTGATGCATGACGCTCGTTCCAATAAAAACGTACAAAATTTAATATTTACGCTTCGTAAAGTGAAAAAAAGTGCTACATAAAACTTTGTGTAATACTTTAATAAAAAATTTAAAAAATGATGCACTTGGAAGCTTTACCAGAACTAAAAAAAAAAAACTGCTAGTGGCGCTGCATCAAAAATGTGGGGATTGCGCATTAGGTAATTTCATAGTTTTTTTAAACAATGCGTAGGCTTTCTTTGTGGTTGCTACCATAGACTTTCGAAAACTCTATGTTTGCTACGTGGCCAGCTGCGTGTACTACGCCATCCAAATAGTCATATCGCCATCGGTCAACGCGCGGAAAACAAACGAGGAAAAAGAAGCACAGGGCAAACACAAGCGCTACCAAAGCACAGCGGGCTTCAGGCTTACTACACAAGCTAAGTAACCGGAAATATGGGTTACGGAGGCACACCTTGATAACGTTGTACAAGATTTATATGCGCCCCATCATGGAATTCGGCTGCATATTATTCTCGGGTAACCCTGCTTATAAAACGAAACCTCTAGTTGTCTTGGAGCGAGAAGCACTGCGAATGTGTCTGGGACTCCCTAGATTTGTGGCTATCAACGTACTGTACCAGGAAGCGCGCCTGCCTACACTACTTTGTTGATTTCGAATTTTGACCATACAAGCATTTTTAAAAATTTATAGCTTACCGGCAAGAAGATCTCAATATGCTTTTATCGCAAACCCGGACGCCTTCTTTCTTGTTCATTGGCCACGGTTTCACACACCTCAGATAATGTTTGTACAAAAGAATCTACAAAGTATAAATGTGAACATTAGAAATGTAATTGAGACTAATGACTCGCATTGTCATGTTATTATTGAGTATGATGATATATTCCCCCAAAACGCCAAATTACAATCTCTCAAAATTTTAAATAACATGTTATTAGATTACTTGGAGCATGCAGAAACTAAAAATATAGTAGCCACAGATGCTTCCGTAAATAATCAAAAGGCAGGTGTAGGCATTGCCTCTGATTCGCTTGACTGGTCCTTTTTGAGTGAGACTGCCTGATTTTACTCCAGTTTTTGAAGCGGAGCTCGTGGCGATTATTTTAGCTCTTCGAAAACTTCCATCAAATCAAAACAACGCAGTCATAATGACGGATTCTCTTTCAGTTTGTGCAGCTCTGACAGCTTCATAGAACTCTCGAATTCTAAGCACATTCAAAACATTAGTACCCCCGCAGTTGAGACTCCTGAGGTTACTATGGGTTCCGGGACACTGTGGATTAAGATTAAATGAATTGGCCGATTCCTTAGCACGAGCCGCACTTGATGGGTCAGTTTTGTCCATACTGCCAGATGTTGGATATATCACGGCAATAAGATATCGAAAATCAGCAATCTCCACTGATACGATAGAAAAAGTAACTACATGGACAGAATATAACCACCTCATCTTTCCGTGGCAACCCCACTGGAGCCAGTCCAGAAAGCTCGAAGTCTTAATTACTAAACTTCGATGTCGTGTCCCCCCCCCCCCCCCCTAAACCTGTATCTACACAGAGCTGGTCAGACAACATCACCCCTCTGCGCATTCTGTGGAGAAATGGAATCACTAGATCATTATTTTTTGTATTGTCGCCGCTACGATATACTTCGAAAAAGGTTACTAGTTATGCCATTTCTGAAAATAGGCGTTAAATTGACGGCGGAAACGGGGCTAAGCTTTGGTGCCTCAGTTTTGGGACATTGCCACAGGGATGCTTTCAATGCCGTTTGCGATTATAGTCAGGCAACCAAGTGTATACCTTTGTGATCTTCAATCAAAAAATTATTATTTATTACTCCCCAGGGTAGAGTGAAGTAAACGCAGCTGAGTGGTAATAATAACACCTAAAATCTCAAAATTGCTTGATTTTTTTTTCGTTTGCTCTTCTTATGTTTTTTTTTACATTAGTCTTATTATAATACCAATTCATTACACATAGTTAAAATGATCACAGAAAAACTGCACTACACTTTCTTGGCCAATCCCCCTGAGTGGGTATGAGCCATCATCCCAGGGAAACAAACAAACAAACAAACACAAGTGCTTGAATGACCAAAAATCCATATAACAAATTCTTGGCCATTCCCCCCCCCCCCCCCCCGCGAGTATGAGCCATAGTTGAGGCATCATCATTAACACAAGCGCTAACTTCCAACAACGAAAACTTTATTTTCAGGATCGTTCACAGACACGCACACACATCACGCGACAGTGATATCTTTTCGTTTTACAAATCATGAAGATGGAAAGGGCCTTCAATTTGCCACACCCTAGGACAACATAACTTCTAGGTAATGTGTAGATACTCAATTTCATTGATGGACATTGCCAATGACGGCAGAAAAGACCAATCCGCGATTTACTTCTTGCAAGAAAAACAGTAGTAATAGGTGGCATGCAGACGGTTTGCAGTGAAACGCTGAACCAACAAGCCCATATTGGTACCCTTGTTGGATCCTCGTCCGTGCTTCGTGCGAAGCAAGGGCACAACGTGCTGAATGTCGGGGAAAAAGCGGGCTAAAAAGAGCAAGGAAGTCTGCCACCTCTTTCGTAAAGGTCAATGAGGCGAATTCGAAGTTGCCACGGGCGCTGTGTGCAGTCCTGCCCAGGGGAGTAGCCAGGGGGTGGACACGCAGATGTCATTTCAGGTTCGTAGCCAGAATTTTTTTTTCGAAGAGAACCCACCGGTTGAAAGAAACACCAGTATTCTCATTATATGTATTCTGGTAAAACGCCCCCCCCCAACATCCTCCGAAATACGGGGGGTGGGGGGGGGGGGCACGGGTTTGGGTTACTTGTAAAGTAGGCTGCCTGGCTATCAACTGTTCTCCACAGTTCTCCCATAAGCCTCATTTTCAGCAGAACTTTTTGCGGAGTGGCAGTATTTTTTACGTGCGCCTTTTATGAAAGCACATTTGCCCATACAATTCTTTGTGCCCGGTAAGCAACCTTCGCTTGCTTGTTAATTTTGTTGCATCTCCTGCCATTTTGCCCTTGAGTTGATGGTATTTATTCATTTGCTAAATGTATCCAAGCTGACTGGGCAAGATAATATTGCGTGTTATGCTTTAATAACTGAGAACTATGAATATACGCGTGCACTTCCATCGTGCTCCGTTTTAGCCTTTCTCGTGTGCCCACAGAATAGCAGTTTCTTTCTCTTCAAGCTTTAGCCAACAGCTCTCTTATACAGCATGTGTTGTACTTTACTCTTCTGTAAATAAGCACAATAAATTAAGCTTCAAGGACATTACCTAAACCAATTTTAAATACTCACAAAAATCAATATGCAAGTGTCGCATTGCATTTGGCTTTCTCACTTCCAAGGGAGAGAGCCTTTTTCACTTCCAGATGCGTTTCAGTGCCTATAGAGTCCTGATGTTTTGGAAATGACCGGAGTCAATTTTTCTGTGTGATAATTTCTAATTAAATTAATCAATAATAAGTGAATTAGCAAAAGTACCTGTAATGTACTGCATTTTAATAATGTACAGTTTCATTTTAATGGCATGCATGCCTTTGTCTGGCCGACGCTTGAGTATGCGCATGTGATTTTTTATAATCACCACAGTAACCTCATTGGTACCCTTGAGTCTGTCCAGAACAGTACGGCGTGATTCATACTATCTAACTATTCATACACCTCAAGCATTTCGGCTCTAAAAGCGAAGATTAACTTATTCGATCTGGCTAAACGCCGCAAAATTGCTCGTCTTCACCTTTATCATAAATTCTGACATTTTTTGCCTTTAAATATCCAATACATCGGAAGAGCTCACAGCATTTCCCACCACAGTCACTGTAACAGCGTCTATTCAGTGCAAGCCCATATTGTCACCTTTCAACAATAGTTTTTCCTGTGCACGGTTAGAGGCTGGAATGACCTGCCCACCCAAGTCGCTACCATCATCTACACCAATGCATTGAAGTGGCTCTTCGAAACCATCCCATCACAACTACCCATATATTAACAGCCTTTTTACCTCCCGCTCCCTCATGTACTATCCCAACGAGGACCTTTGAGGCAATAAAATGAATGACATAATTTATTTTAAAGGGATAATATGTGGTATGTACTATTTGAACTGTTCGATCCGAAATTATTCTAACAAATCACAATTTTCTTCAGAGCTCAAGTTTACCACTTGCATCTTCTAATTGCTCAGTTTGCACAGAGAGTTTACATCAGTCTGCAAATTATCCATTGGGCTAGCTCTACCAGTTGAATGTGTTTGTACAAGATCGTCAAAACTGTTTTGGGTTTCCTTAAAACATGCTTATCTTGAGACTGAAGTCGCACTGTGAAGTTGGCGTGATAACGAGTATTGGGGCTTCTACACTTTTCTTAGGGAAAGTAAAAACAGTTTTTGCATATTAATGTAGAAAATAATAGTATATTGATGTTTCTGTATTGATTTTTTGATACTCAATAATTTGACATCTGAGTATCTTTATGATTCGGTCATTGTGTTGTTTGGCTTGTGTGTGACTGTTATGCCTTCTTTCTTAAAAATATACCGATGGCTTCACTGCTGCCCCTTGAGTATGAGAGGATGCTTCACTTCTGGGAAGAAGGGGTGCTTGAATTGAACGTCCAGTTCTCTGGAGTCTCCTCCAGCTGGGCCGTCAAAAAAGTTAAGAGCTGCACCTCAATACCTCTGCTGTCACTTTCTCTGAAGAAGGAATCGAGTTGGTTCCAAAAAGTCGGGAAATAAACCTATTTTTTTGTTAGTGCATTGCAAAAGTCCTAATTAATTACTCAACCTGACAGGCAACTCTTTCAAAATGTTTAGCATTAACAAATTCATATTTGATAGATTCATTCGAGTTCGTGTCTTGAGTACTGAACAGCTTAGCATTAAATTTCTGCATAACTTTTATTGCATAACCAGAACTTATAAAAAATTCATTGGATTGTTCACGAGACCATCTCCTGCAGTATATAAGTGTTTTGTGTTCAGACAGGAACATGTTTGAGGTAACATGACCGTCTTTTTACTCTATTATGGGCTGTCTTTGCTGTTCTAATGTTGTCAACAGAGCCACACTGATCCTACACTCGGATTTGAAGGTGACAGTGTTGTGTATTACCTGCTGGGAACCACCTTCGTGTGCATGCTGATAGTTTGTGTTGGAGACCTCACCTAGTGAGGCGCCGCCTTAAGAGCAGATTTAATTTGTCACAACAGGGGCAAGTGCCACTGCCAGTGCCTTACTGTGCACAGGCCATACATATGGTGGAGGCGGATATCATGCTCTACCTATCATGCTTGAATCAACAAAACTTGGAACTTAGCGGTAGTAATCTCCTTTTCTTTTTGTTGGTCGGGACGGAAATGAAGTAGTCTGGATGTTTACCATCGCACTTTATAATGAGGTGCACTATGTCATAGTTGTCAAGGTGTGGCTTTGGGCTGCTCATTTTGCACATGCAGGTCTACATCACTGCTGCGAGCCATCCAGAAATATTCGGCAACAGTAGCACTGTCTGTCCTTGGGGTACATCGCTGAAAGCTATACTTTTAGATAAGCTTTCAAGAATTTCTGGCGCCTCACTGCTACTAGAGGCATAGGTTAGTGTTAGAAATTTGGGGGTTATTTGTCTTTTCTGATGACAACACACTGTACATTGGTACATTTTGTTCTATCCAGCCTTCCAACAGTACAAGCTTATACAAGCAAACCAGCTTTAATGCAATTCCACTCCAAATGATGGATGAATGTAGCCAGACAATAACTAGAAAATTTCCAAATGCCACAAGCTTGTTCAGATTGAATTAATGTCTATTCAGAACCTCGGGCACGAGGTCCCCGCTTGTCATTTTGGCAAAATTATAACCTAGCCGTGAGCCGTCGGTAAGCCCTTTTGCAGCAACTGAAGAGGATACGGTTCTTTCCGATTTTGCAGTACTTGAACTCATGGCAAAATTTTTTTTCTTTGTTGAACAGGCTTAAGATTTCAATAGTGTGTCCCTTCTTTTGAGCGTGACAATCAGTAGTCATAGAAAAAGTGCCACACTCGTGGGCTTTCCTTTTGTAGAAATGGTAGTAATTCAACTACATAATGATGCAGCACTGCGTCCTTATGGCTATGAAAAGTAAGTAATCCAGAATAAAATCTTGAAAGGACAGTAATGAAAAGGAGAGGCGAACTCGTCGCACTTCTTCTTATGGAAGATCGGTTCATGAACAAACACTAAGGTAGTCTTGAATAAACAGTCAATATCGAGCAGAATTAAGTGCCATACTTGTGGGCTTCACGCAGACTAGGATCCTGGGAAGAAGTACAAACAAGTTAGCACGGGAAATTTTGGAGACATATCGCATAAACGGGGTAGCAAGTGTGTTAGCGAAACGTCACTAAACATGTATGAGTCAGAAACGTATTGTCTAGAGAGTATGTGTCCGATAGCGCGATTAAGTAAGAGAAGGGCTGATCATGTTGCGCATGTGTGGACGAAGTGTGGGTTTATATAAGCCTGTTTCCTCAAGGAATAAACAGTTGTAAGTGAGTGCCCGTGGTGTGTATGTGTGTTTCTTTCTCTGTGTGGAGTTCATTCGGCGCGACGTTGACTATTTAATCAAGACATGCGCCAACTAGCCCCACGGCGAGTTCTACTACACTATGGTAGTGCTTGAAAAATTAGAACGATTTATTAAATTTTCCCACACACGTTAAATATAGTGCCACACATAAAAACGCACGTGGACATACACACAGGTACTTAAAGATCCGATCGATACGATTGGCTCCGCACAGTTTGAACGCAAGCTTAGGCGAAGTTAATATACACCGAGAGCTAAAAATATGGGTCATATCCACACAGTTTAAAGCGCACACAACGTGAAATCCCCACAGTTCAGAAGAGCACACAGCAGCGAACGCCTCGTAGCACACAGGCAGGCCGTCAACGCTTCTTCCTCCGCACCTTGTCCAGTTCGTATTTGACTTTGCGCATGGCCTCTCCCATTTCGGCAGCGGCTAGCTCGAGAAATTTGCAGGCTCGGTTCTTTGCGCGGGCCTTCTCGAGGCCGAGAACGTCCAGCGCTGTCATGTCTTCACTTTTTTTGCCCAAGCGAACCAAAGCGCAGTCCACAGAGCGCGCGTGCTCTTTGGCTGGGTCGTCACTCGGTTCCCAGCCGTCCATTTCCTTAAAGCACACGTAACAACGTGTGAGGTCTGGCTCGTTCCGCGTAGGACAGTGATAAAAACCAGCTCCTGCCATCCGCGCTGGCGTGCACATGCAGTCGCCGGTCAGTGGCCAACTCTCGAAACTAGCGAGGCGGTTTTCGTAGAGGTTCATGTTTTGGTCCGTTGCCGCCAGCAGCACAGACTTGGTGGACAGGTCGACGGAAGTTTTGGATGTTTTGGCCATGATGCTGAGTTGTCCAGTAAGCAACGGCTTTTAGACGGTCTCTCTTCGCACTGCTATCACACACTCACGTCTAGAATCTCAGGAAACCTAAAATCTCTGCTACACTATATCTCTGCCATAAGAAGCTTACCGCCCGTTTACACCGCATTGTAAAGCCCGCGAAGCCACAGAACACCTACCAGCTCGGCGAAGCCGCTAGCCAGCCGCCTTGATGCCTCCTTATCAAAAAAGTTTAAAACTCAACATTCATTCTGCAATAAGTCTACAAAAATTTCTCCAGTAACTTATGTATTATGTTATTGAAAATTTTTGCACAATTACATAGTTCATTTGTAATAATTAACATAGCAGGTAGATTTCCCTAAATTGAGCAAAAATTGAGAAAAAGAAGCTGTTAACAATGCATCAAAAAGTTTACCACGTGATTTACTCTTCCTCCGCTGCCTCCTCCCCTCGTCCAACTTTTGCCTGCTCGATCGCTCTTTGCTCTCTCGTCGGATCCTCGTCCGTCCTTCGTGCGGAGCAAGGGTGCAACATGCTCAGTGTCGTAGGAAGAGCCTGCTCTAGCGTGCTAAAAGCGGCCAAGCCTGCCGCCTCTTTAGTAAAAGTCAATGGGGCGAACTCGAAGTTGCTGCCGGCGCTGTGTGCTACACGTAAGTGCTACAGTTCTGCCCTTCGGTCGACGCCGACCGCTCTCTGCCCTTGGGTGGAAATGTTGGGTCAATTAGGGTTAACGGTGCCGATTATAGCTGAACTGTCCGCGAAAAATACGACTGCATCGTTGATAAAATGTTGTGAGCAGCAGCAGTAGGATTGCGAGGTATTGCTGCACTCGCAGAAACAGCGTTCAACGGTGGTCCCTCTTATGTTAAAGCCTCGGTTGGCGCTGCATGCCGGCGTCCATGCTGCTCCCAGCCGGTCCGACCTGGCAGAGATGACCCCCGACTAGTTGAAGCAGTTCTTAGGGATAAACAGCTGTTTTCGGTACGTCTTTCTTGAATAACTTGAATTTGGGGTCTCTAAGAAACTACGGACACGCAGAGGTCACATGTTAAGTGGGCTGGCTATCGCCAATTCTCCAACATCCTGCTCTGCACCTCACTTCCAGCAGAACGTTCTTCTGGGTGGTGGTCTTTTCGCGTGTGCCTTTTATAAAAACACCTTTCCTTCTTACCAGGCTACCAGTGACTGTTCAAATTTTACTTTCGCTTGCCCGGTCAAGTGTACCCTCGTTGTGACCCCGGCTATCTGCTGCTGGCGTTGGGCTGGTGTCCGCATTCCTGCTTCGTTTCCAAAGTGTGTCGGTGAAATCAAGACGTGACAAACTTCTCACACATGGAGGTTTTTCAAAATTATCGTCCCTCTCTCTAAGTAGCCTATTACAAAAGTAGCCTTATTGTTTTCCGTTGTAATAAATTTAAACGTGGAAGGTGAGAGAAAAACTGCATCTACTGGGCTGTCTACAAATGCAGCATAAACAGTTAACGTCTCCGTGCATTTCAAAGCAAATAGTAACTTCTGCGATACTGTTGGACCTACCAAGCATGTCGAGTTTTATTGATACTCTCCTACAAGTATCAATCGCTGCAATCGTACTGCTGTTTCAGGGCTGTTGACTAGTGCAGTTGTAAAATCAAAGTAGCTGTTTACTTCAAGTTTGCCTGTCAAAAATCGTTCACCAGAAAAAATTCATTTCTAAGAATTATGCTAGACTTGTAAAATTGCCCAAGGCAAGGGAATCAAATTCCAACTTGTTTGAAGGTAAGTGGTGTGAATATTAAAGCAAATATGCTCAATATAATTTACATTATGAGACGGCTTTCATCCTGTGTAGCGATTATGTCAGGACTCTAACCCCCGAATGCAGAGGTGTTACTTGACTCGTTCTTGACTCAAGACAGTCTTGCCGCTGGCCATAAATTGTTCTCAAACTTGCGGACGACTTGAAGGTGACTTGGCTCGGTCGAAGTCTGGACAAGTTTCAAGTCAGCTGCGGGGCTAGCTTGAAAACGACTTCATGCGTTATTCCAACATGGCCACCTCTCGAATGGATGTTCCGCGGAGGGTGGCCGCTTTTACGTTTGCTTGCCTCGCCATAAGCGTAGAATTTTCTGTGGCGCACCGCCTGCAGAAGATTCTTCGACCCGCTTTACGGGACCGAGGAAATCTGATCGAGTTGTACGACGAGCAACAATTCCACATTCGGTACAGATTCACGAAGAACGCCGTGTGGCAGCTGCTGGCTATGTTGCCGCTCTGTGAAAGTGGGCACAACCGAAGACAGCCTGTGCCTGCACTTGTTACAGCTACTGATAGGGCTCAGGTTTTATAGTGCTGGTGGAAATTTCGTGCGCATTTTGTAGTTGACAGTGCAGTCGGAAACACTCTACTCATTGCAAAGCAAGCGATGTTGGTGGGCTTTGCGCAGCCGGCAGCACTTCTGCGGGACTTTTATGAAGTGGTTGAGTTCTCTGGCGTTGCAGGATGTGTAGACTGCACACACGTGCGTATTAATAGCCCCGGTGACGCCGCCGAAATGTGCCGTAACCGCAAAGGCTGTCTGTTTTTCTAAAACGCGACATTTTCCATCTCTTTCGGTACAAAATTGACTCGGTGCTGTCTGTGTGTCTCGTCTATCCTTTCGTCCCTTCTAGGGCACTGTTCCACGCACGGAAAGGCATCGCTTGCACCACGCTACGAAAAATTCCACACACACAAAAAAAGGTGCCCCTATCACGCGTTTCCTGATCATATGCCTCCTTCTTCATCATGCAGCGAGACATTGCTGCACCCCGCGAGACAAAATTCTGCTGAGGACAATGTCCTGACCCCCGCTTTTTTTTTTTGTTTACCAGGCGTAGCAAAAGGATACGAATCACTTTTGTTCCCAGAACTTGTTTTTTAATTTTTCATATGTAACTGCGACCTAGCTTGCTACAAGCATGTCCACAGGTAAACAGAAAGGCGAATACCGAGAAAGTCGCGTTACCTCGTCAGCCAGGTCAGCACAAGTACACGCCGCGGTCGACTGGAAAAAAAAAAAAACGAAAGAACACAACGCGATGCTTGTTTCGCCTCCAAACAAGCAAGCGTGGAGAAACACGCCGCATTTTGGGTGGCCACTAAAACAAGCGGGCAACGGACGCTTTACAGAAGCAACGCTGTGGCGGCAGGCATAGCAGGCACCACGGGCCGCTTGTTAGCCGTAAAATGGTAAAAATATGCTTGTGGCACTTCGTTTTTATCGTCATTTTAAAATGTAAGGTATTTTTTTGCTGTAACATGTGCCTTATGCAAACAACTTCATTATTAGCCTCGTTAGCAGTTGAGCAGCGTGTTTCTGCTTTGAAGCTCGTTCTTGACTTGACCAAGCAAGACAGCCTGAGCATCTACGAAACGCGAAGGCAGACTTGAGCGTTATAAGGTCCGCTGCTTGCTTCGCGCCGACTTACTCAAGTCAAGTCGAAGGCGCGAGCCAAGTAACCTCTCTGCATTCGGTGGTAAGACTGCATCGTACGATACATATCGTGTGCTAAACTAGAAAGGTTTATGAGGATGTACAAAACAGGAAAGAAATGGGACAGGTGTACGAAGCTTCTCACTTGAATTTGCCGAGTAGTATACAAGAATGTTTCATTTGTTCGCAGAAACCCAGATGAAACTCTAGACCGAAAATATTAATGTTCTGGAAAGCCTTGAATGTTTCATTTGTTCAGCCGCTACAGTACTCTTTGTAGTGTTTTGCACAGTGAATGTTCCACCAACTATGCAACTAAGGCAATAAGACAATGACATAAGGAACAACTTGTGTAAAAGTTTATTCAGTGTTCACGTGATGGTGCTGGGTACCCGGACATGGCTGTATTCAGTGTATGGTAAGACATGCAATTGTTCCGTCCCAGCGATGTCTTGTGCTGCCCCCGCTTCCTTCTGTTTGCCAGCCGTGCCAAGGTTGAACATAAAGGAACTCTGGGAGAACAGACACTAATCTCATGTCAGTTTATTGCTCCGCGCATTAGAGCAAGAATGCACGTGGTATCTCAATGAGCTGGTACAGAGAGATGGCAGCCACGGTGACGTCGACGCAAACTGTGTGTATATATAGAAGTAAGATAGGGAGCATGTGCAGAACTACAGTTATGTCATTGCATAAGTTTTGCCATTTTCATTCTGTTCAGATCCTGTAAACAGAAGACATGCAGCAGCTCAAGCTAGCGCCAAGGCAGGCAATGGACACATTGTTGCAGTCATCGGTGCCGTCGTGGACGTGCAGTTCGATGACAACTTGCCACCCATCCTCAATGCTCTCGAGGTTGAAGGTCGCAAGCCACGACTTGTCCTTGAGGTGGCGCAGCACTTAGGTGAGTGTGCACTTTATTCTGAGTAAATGATTTCTCGCGTCTGATCTATGTTTAAAAATTCTTTTTCACTACACTTGTGAGAAAGCGCTTGATAAGCTGGAGAACATGCAAGAACTTTGAGGACGCTTGGGTTTGCCTTCAAGAGTAGAACGAGATAGCGTGATCGGGCCAGTGCACATTGCCTTCAGACATGCCGCAAGGAAAGGAGCGTTTATGCACGTAACATTGGACATTTCAATCTATTCTAGAATGTCTAGTGGATGTGCAGTTGCTACTCGTCCTTAAGGTGCCCCGTGAACTTACACACTTGGTAATGGGTGGCATCTTAAAATCAGCCACTCGTTGCACAGTTCACTTCTTTTGATGTCTGGTGCCATTCTAGGATTCTGCCACGCAACCTTGCATGCACTAAGGAGACTCCGTCCACTACATGACATTGCAGGTTTTGATGTCTGGTGCCATTCTAGGATTCTGCCACGCAACCTTGCATGCACTAAGGAGACTCCGTCCGCTACATGACATTGCAGTTATAGTATACCGGGCTTACCGGGTGTACTGTGATGGCGTAATCGAAGTGCGCATGTGCAGATACGTATGTTATTCGTACCGGTTACCGTACGCACGGTATTTTTCAGATTTAACATTACTGTGGAAGCGTAGGTGTACATAGTGTCCATAAACATGGCGGCGCTCTCGGACCCCCGCTTCGACGTGATTTTGGCGTAGCTGTTTCAACACTTTGTTCGCAGCAATCGATTGTTTCAAGTGGCTTCGCTTGCCTTCAGTTAGCTTTGACATAGTTTTTGAGATAGCTTCCCATTTCGAACGCGTCTAGGCCTAACTACAAAATCAGTGTAAACAAATCGGCAACATAAATGTTTTCGCATTTTGCGTTTGGTGCGTGGTTCATATTTATTTAGTTTTATTATTACTAAAATAAACTAACAATGCATCGCGCGGTGGCATAGGCAAACATTCTAGTTTTCTTTTTCGCTGTTCTTTAACTTATTAACCATCCGATAGATGGTGCCCCCGTCCCAGCTGGGGCTCAAAAACCACATAAACGCTATCCCGCTAATCTATAAGACGCTGTCCGCAACGAACGTTTGCTGTACGTTAATGCCATTCCCTTAACCTCTGCTATCACGGTAAACTATCACTTTCCATTCATAGTGTTTTATCCCAAAGTAATTTCAAGACCTGTGGTAAACCTGCTTTTCATGCAGACGGCTTGTGTTCGATTCTCACTTTGAACCAGAACTTTTTTTATTTGCATTTTTTAAATTGTTTGGTCAGGCAGGATGATTTTTCGTTCGTAGTGGATGACTCAACATCAGAATTTCTGCCAAATGAGCTCTTTAATGCTGTCGCATAAAAATAAAAATGCGGGTGGTGACGCTACCTTGAAATTCTCGAATCACTTAGCATGATTGCATAATTTTGATGGCATCTACAAGGTTTTGCGTAGTTCCTAAAGAGTAAAATTGAAGTAGGTTGTCCTCATAAAGGATTCTAACGGTTCTAAAGCCGTTAAAACGAATAAGACACTACGAGATTACAACAAGGCCGACTTTCTTACCATCAACAATGAACTTGCTGTATTTCTTGATGATTTCTTGAATGATTTCGACTATCGCGACGTGCAGTCAAACTGGAGTATCTTTCTTGCTAAGGTTGTGGAACTAACAGATAAGTACATCCCTGCTTACGCTATCTCCTCCAACCTAAAAAAACCATGGTATAATCACCAGCTTAAAGGCTTGTCTAATATAAAGAAGCGTCTCTTCAAATCGGTTAAAGTTATTAATAGTAGGGCTCGTTGGTCAGATTATAAGAAGTACGCTGATGAATACGCGCAGGCCTTAAAAGTTGCCAAAGATCGTTTTATAAGCAACACCTTATCTACGATGTTGGACTAACCCTAAAAAATTTGGCGAGTGATCAATCCTCAAGAAAGTGATCTTATAGTACTTAATGATCTTAGCGGTAACGCTATACCGACCGACCAATGCTCGAACATGCTTAATGATGTTTTTTCAAAACATTTTTCTTTACCCACCACCACCAACGCTCCCCATGTGCAACCATATCACCACGATCATATGTTTCCTGTCATTCTCAGCTACGATGGTGTCGCAAGCATTAAGTCACTGAAACCATCCTCAGCACCGGGTAGAAATCAAATAAACGTCAAATTCTTCCAAAATACTGTATCCATAATACCGTAATTACTCGAATCTAACGCGCACCTTTTTTCCGGTTAAGAGAGTTCATAAATTGCATGCGCGTTAGAATTGAGTACGAAAAAAAATGAATACGGTCATTCTATTGCCATCGGCATTTCCAAAATGGCCGCCCTCTACGTGCGTCGGCATGGCGCGTCGGCCATTTCTGCCTGTGTGTTTCCCATGTGCGGCACTTCGTACGTGTGCTGAGGAGTTCGTCATCTTGTAGTGCATGAGCATCGACGGCATGGAAGGGCCGACTCCAAAAACTCGACGAGTGCACCACGATGCCGCTTTTAAAAGAAATGTCATCGCGTGTGCCCAAACGGACGGAAATCAGGCCGCATTGCGGTCGTTCAGAGTTCCCGAAACGTGCGTGCGGGACTGGCGGAAACAAAAGCAGAATATTGTCGACAGCAAACATTCACGCAAAGGCTTCAGTGGACCACAGCAGGATTGGTTTCCGCAAATTGAAGAGCTGCTCGGTGAGTATATGATTGAACAGTGAGCGGCTCGTGACGACAAAACTGCTCCAAGTGCAGGCTATGCAGTTAGCCTTAGAAAAAGGGCTAATGCGGAGCCAGTTTAAAGCGAGCAGGTGCTGGCTAACTAACTTTATGAAGAGGAAAGGCTTTTCCCTCCGAAGGCGAACGGGCATATGCCAAAAGTTGCGGCACAACAACGGGTACCTGCTTGGGCAAATTGGGAATGCCGATCAGACGCCTCTTTACTTCGACATGTCTGGCACCACAACCGTCGAGAAGGGGGTGAAGCAAGTTCGCGTGCTGACATCGGGCCACGGTAAAACTAGAGTGACGGCAATGCTCCGTTGCACGTCAGATAGGCCCAAGCTTCCCCCGTACCTCATACTGTATTTTAACGGAAGACGCTCGCGAAAGGAGTCATTTTCCCGAGTGGTGTGATCGTGCAAGCCAATGAGAAAAATGGGTGCCCGTTGCAATTGATGTCTTACTTTTTTTATTTTCGTCGTGGAAACCGGGTGCGCGTTACAATCGAGGGCGCGGTAAAATCGAGTAAATACGGTACTAACCAAAATTTTTCAACAGCCGCTCAACGATGTTCTCCCATCTGAGTGGAAAGTCAGGAAGGTAGTTCCAATCCACAAATCGGGTAACAAGAATTCTCACTTAAACTACAGACCCATTTCTCTCACTATTATACCATGTAAAATATTAGAACACATTTTGGCTCACTAAGCAAATTATTTAGTCACTCATTTTTCGCTCAATCGCAACATGGATTTCGCAAATCATACTCTTGCGAAACTCAGTTCACTTTCTGTGCATAAACTAAACACCATTCTTGACAACAGCTTGCTCGCAGACTGCATTTTCCTCGATTTTTTCCAAAGCATTTGACAAGGTGGGCCACAAACTGCTCATTTTTAAATTACGACTACTTAACCTTGACCCCTGCCTTGTAACTTGGATTGAAAGGTTTCTTACTAACCGCTCACAATTCGTTTCGGCTGATGGAATTAGTTCCGTGGAATGTGCGGTACATTCTGGTGTATCACATGGCTCTGTTCTTGGTCCGCTTCTTTTTCTAATCTATATTAACGATCTTGTGTCACCTCATCTGTTCATCTTTTTGCCGATGATTGCGTAATTTTCGTGAAATAACTGGACTTAACGACATCGCCCTTCTTCAATCTGACCTCACTGCTGTCCTTAACTGGTGTAACACATGGCTCATGGAATTAAACAGTAAAAAATGTAAATTCGTGCGTGTGTCAACTTTACCACTTTACCTACTTATAACTTACATAACACACAATTAGACAGTGTCACCTCATACAAGTACCTCGGAGTTCATATCAGTAACAACCTAACATTGAATACTCATATCACTATGTTGTTTGTAACGCTAATCGCATGCTCGGATATCTTCGTCGTAACTTCATCAAATCACCTTCTTCTGTCAAGCTGATGTTGTATAAAACACTAGTTCGTACTAAACTTGAATATGCCGCATCTGTTTGGGATCCATACCACCATAATTTGGTGCGTTCATTAGAAATGGTAGAAAATACTGTTTGCCTCATAACAGCTAATTACGATCGAAATACGAGCATCACACTAATGAAATCTACCCTTAAATTACCTTCACTTGCTTCTCGTCAAACTACGATCCGCTTAACTCTTTTCCATAAAATATATCACCACTCATACTTCCGTGATTTACTAATCTTTCCGCCGCATTACGTTTCGCATCGTTTAGATCACGCTCATAAAGTTGGCATCCCATCGTCTAAAAGTCATTTCGACGATCATACGTACCACGCACTTCACGTGATTGGAATTGCCTTCCCGAATCGTTTGTAACAATTTCAGATCGTGACGCATTTGTGACAGTATTAACCAATTCTTTGAATGCCTGGTCGTAGTATTTCACCTTATACATTTCTAAAAATAAGATTTCACTGTTACCAGTTGTATTTGTTGTACCTGTCGCACTGAAGTGTAACAATGCTCATCGTATACTTAGAAACGTTATTTTTATCTTTTTTATAAGTATCTTTCTATTTTATTGTATGCCATTTTGATATTTCTCATTTCTTTCTTTTGTTTTGTTTTGTTTCAATCTGCTGTTGTATAGCCAAAAACATTGCATTGCCTCTTGTACTTGCGAAATTGCTTTGTTGTTTTTACCACTCTCCCCTGTAATGTCTGTTGACCCTGAGGTTAAATAAATAAATAAATAATAAATAAATAAATAAAGAATGATAGACTGAAGACAGCAACATTTAGGAAGTTCTTGCTTACACAATGTCGCTCAAACCCCAAAAATACCTTGAAAGCTGGGATGTCACGTGCGGAAATTTCAGTGCAAAATTTGGGAAAAATCACTGATCTTCCTTTTTTTTTTTTCAGAAATCTATGATAGCTAAATTAAGTTAGCTCTCTTATTAGAATCTAAACAGATACATTCTTTCATTTTAGTGTTCCCTTAAGCTGAGCATGGGTGGTTGGTTTCTCCTCAGGTGAAAACACGGTGCGCACCATTGCCATGGACGGCACGGAGGGTCTGGTGCGAGGCCAGAAGGTGAAGGACACCCAGTCACCCATCAAGATCCCCGTTGGACCCGAGACACTAGGTCGTATCATGAATGTTATTGGTGAGCCCATCGACGAAAGGGGCCCCATTCCCTCGGACAAGTTCCTTGCCATCCACCAGGAGGCGCCAGAGTTTGTTGAGATGAGTGTCGAGCAGGAGATCCTTGTCACAGGAATCAAGGTAGTGCATCACATTCTCGGGCATACTGATGATAGCATACTTGTTGGCGAAAAGTCTGAAATGCTGGCTTGTTAGGTTTTGTATAGGAAAATTTAATATCCATTACCATTATCCATTACCAGACTTGCCTCTGATGTTTTTGTGGTCGTTGTCTTGATTACTGCGTAAAGTGTGGCAAAAAGAAATTTTAACTCTTTTTTCTGCCCAGAGGAAAATAAGCTTTTTTTAGGTTGAAAAGCAGAATGCAAAACTTGTCTCGCATTTCGATTTTAATAAATAGGTCTGTTAGGCAACGTTTATAATAAAACGTTAGGCAACCCTAATAATAAATCTATGATCCTGAACTTAACGACATAAGTTTTCAGAGTACAATTTGTCAATACAGGCGATTTATTGTTTCACTTTAGTGTCCCCTTAATGCTGAGGCAATTGAAGCTCGCTGACTGGGTTTCCGAGCACATCAGTGTTTCGTATAACACAAAAGTTTGTTTCTACTTTATTTTTCAGGTTGTTGACTTGCTAGCGCCGTACTCCAAGGGAGGCAAGATCGGCCTTTTCGGTGGTGCAGGTGTCGGCAAGACTGTGCTTATTATGGAGCTGATCAACAACGTAGCCAAGGCTCATGGTGGTTACTCAGTGTTTGCCGGTGTCGGCGAGCGCACCCGTGAGGGCAACGATCTGTATCATGAAATGATTGAAGGTGGTGTCATCAGTCTGAAGGACAAGAACTCCAAGGTACTGCCTTCTTCATGTGTTCTATTAAAATGCTGGCCTTCAGATTTCATACTGGTCAAAGCCTGCATTCACCTAAGTAAAACTGTGCCAGTATGTTTTCTGGTGTGCAGTAAGCTGCCGGATATTAGAGCAATGATTTCTTCACTGTCCTTTTACTATCTATGTGGCGAGACATGTGACTCGTCAATGTCTTCAATGCAGCGTGATCTATCCACTTTCTTGTCTGGTCCTAGGAACAGTTATGTTTTGAAGCTTGAGGCATAGGGGGCTTTGTCTAGTGTGTCATGTAAAATTACGAACACAATGCAAATAAAACTGAACTAGTAGATCAACTATGTCTTCGGAAGAACTAGCATTAATGCACTTCACTAGCTCTGGCAGTGCATAGTTTCTGTAGCTCTGCTGCAGGCGTGCTGATCCAGTGGGAGGACCGTGTGCATTGCAGACTTCTCCAGGCTTGCCTCTGATGTTTTTTATGTGGTCGTTGTATGCAAGGAGTGTAGCAATGGTATTCGGGAAACAAATGTTTGCTTGCTGAGCTGTTGCATAAGTGGGTTCTTCTTTCAAGCCATTAGACATCTCAATACATATCTTAATCTTTCAAGAAAACTTTGTCAAAGTCATAGGCTTCCTTGATACCCCCCCCCCCCCTTTTTTTTCTCGTTTTTCTGTAGAAGCATCCGAAAACACTTTTTAACACTCCTCTTGCTCCAGGTATCCCTCGTGTACGGTCAGATGAACGAGCCTCCC
The DNA here is from genome assembly GCF_013339725.1 of Rhipicephalus microplus. Taxonomy (NCBI): domain Eukaryota; kingdom Metazoa; phylum Arthropoda; class Arachnida; order Ixodida; family Ixodidae; genus Rhipicephalus; species Rhipicephalus microplus. The sequence goes on from NC_051165.1 coordinate 317,664,359, forward strand.
GGCGCCCGTGCCCGTGTCGCCCTGACCGGTCTCTCTGTGGCAGAGTACTTCCGGGACCAGGAAGGGCAGGATGTGCTGCTCTTCATTGACAACATTTTCAGGTATGAACACTTTCCAGCTCACTGTAATGGCATGCATGTGTGTGCGTTTTACGTGGGTGGTCTGCATGGTCATTCTCCCATGTTGATGCCAAAGTGCAAATATTATTCTTGGCCTCAGGAAGCATAAGTGCTGCACAAGATAGCGACGTGCGGACATGGAATAAGGGACGAGAACAGGACAACAGCAAAACTATTTGTGTGATCTTGTGTGAGCTTCCACGCTTTACCTTCATTATGAATCCCTACGAAGCAGCTGAACTTCCTATTGTTAGATATATATACCTGCAAACTCTCCCGTTGTCAGGTAGACTCCTGAATTTTGACCTGGTCTCTAGATTCTACAAATTCTATCGCGAATCTCCTGGAATGTGGTCTCCACAAGAGAGCCGTTTTTGATCGGGCCTGTCTCTTTCCTGCTACAACAGTTGCGGTGCTGCAAAAGAGCACTCGCAACTACCGTAATTACTCGAATCTAACGCGCACCTTTTTTCCGGTTAAGCGAGTTCATAAATCACATGCGCGTTAGAATTGAGTACGAACAAAAAAATTACGGTCAATCTATTGCCATCGCAAATCCAAAATGGCCGCCCCCTACGTGCGTCGGCATGGTGCGTCGGCTATTTCTGCCTGTGTTTACCATGTGCGGCACTTCGTACCTGTGCTGAGGAGTTCGTCATCTAGTAGTGCATTAGCATCGACGACGTGGAAGGGCCGACTCCAAAAACTCGAGTGCACCACGATGCCGCTTTCAAAAGAAAAGTCATCGCGTGTGCAGAAACGGACGGAAGTCGGGCCGCATCGCGGTCCTTCTCGAAACGTGCGTGCGGGACCGGCGGAAACAAAAGCAGAAGATTGTCGACAGCAAAGCTTCATGCAAAGGCTTCAGTGAACTACAGCAGGGTCGGTTTCCGCAAATTGAAGAGCTGCTCCGCGAGTATGTGCTTGAGGAGCGAGCGGCACAGCGGCCCATGACGACAGAACTGCTCCAAGTGCGGGCTATGCAATTAGTCTTAGAAAAAAGTCTAATGCGGAGCCTGTTTAAAGCGAGCAGGTGCTGGCTAATTAACTATATGAAGAGGAAAGGCTCTTCCCTCGGAAGGGGAACATGCATATGCGAAAGCTTTTGCGGAGAAGTACGATGAAAAGCTTTACAGTTTTCAGAGGTTCGTCCTAAACTTGCGGCGCAACAACGGCTACCTGCTTGGGCAAATCTGGAATGCCGATCAGACGCCTCCTTACTTCGACATGCCTGGCACCACAACTGTCGAGAAGGGGGCGAAGCAAGTTCGCGTGCTGACATCGGTCCACGGTAAAACTACAGCGACGGCAATGCTCTGTTACACGTCAGATGGGCACAAGCTTTGCCTCATACCTCATATTTAAATGGAAGACAATCCCGAAAGGAATCGTTTTTTCGAGTGGTGTGATCGTGCGGGCCAGCAAAAAAAAAGGGTGCGTGTTGCAATCGATGTCTTACGTTTTTTTTTTTTTTCGCGGTGGAAATCGGGTGCGCGTTACAATCGAGGGCGCGGTAGAATCGAGTAAATACGGTACACATTGTAACCATACTGTAGAGTACCTCGAAGTCTGCGCCGCACATCCGGGTGAAGGCCGGTGACCTCGAGACGTGTGGCCACCTGCATCAAACAAAGGCAAAAGAAAAAAGGTGCAATGACTTTTGCGTCTGTCTGTCATGGTTTCCGCATTTTGTACGCTAGGCGTATTCCGCCTGCCTAGGTGTCAGTTGTGTTTGCTAGGTGGTTGTGGGGGTTGCGTGCTTCCCAGAGTCAAGTTGGAAGGTTGATAATGGTTTGATTAGCAAAGAGGCTGTTTCGAGTGTTTCTAGACCCGTACACAGCAGAGTTTCCGTGCTTTATGACTTTGCGGAAAGGTGACAAGTACAGATTCTGAAGCACGTGTCTGATGTAAGCGTTTCACACAATGGCAAGGCCGACGTAGAGGTGTACATCGCTTCACAGGAGCATCAGAACTGCGTTCGTGCTGAGGGCAACATCAGAAGTTTCTTCCTAAAAAGCTGTGAGGACAGCGCGACTCTCGCAGATTGCTTGTTCATGGGATACCCGAGGAAGATGCTAGATTGTTTCGGAAACTGTTCCCGAAGTGCAAGGACATGAAGCGGTACGGGTGCAGACTTGCGCAAACTGTCATCGTTGGGAAAATGGCTGCAGATGCTGAAAACACAAGTGTAGGCTGACACAGTGAAATCTCTGTATAACGAACTTCAGGGGACCGTGGAAATTTGTTTGTTATTTTGAAGGGTCGTTATAGTGAAAGCTCGAAAATTAACTTTGAATACTTACATTTCACCGACCACAAATGACCCACCTTTACAACGGTGGGTCACGAGAAAAAAACAAATGCGCAAGTAAACACCAAAAAATGCATGTTTACTTCAAAGAAGTTTGTGATTTTTTTTTTTTGCACGAACAGCACAAACTTTGCAGCGCAAAGGCCTCCAGCTCATCCACATTTCTGGGGTGCGATTCGGTACTTTGATCTGCTTTTTGCCTTCCAGTTGCCGAAGAATATCCATTGTCTCGCTTAGCGAAAACTGCTTCCGCTTCTTCGTCGCAAGCAGAGATGAACTTATTTGAAGTGTCATCTCAGCGAAAGCACAGGCTTGCTTTGCGGACGCGATAAGTAATCACCGAAAAGAGACGAACACGACTGAAAAAACAAGGCCTCCAAAAAAAAACCTGAAGCGTCACAGCTGTTCATCGCTTCTTCTGAAAAAAAAAAAAAGCGCTAAAAAAGAAATTCCTAGCGTTTCGTTTCCTGCTCTCGCTGTCTCAGGTTTTCAGCGCCCATGCTTCCTGCTCCGCAACTCCCACTCTGCCTCGCTGACCTTGCCCTTCAGTGTTGCCCTTGACTCTGCGCCCGCTTGTAAACCTGCAGCCTCGCAGTTTCAACAAAAAGAAAGAAAAGAAAGTCGTCCGTTCGTTTTTTTCCCTCCACACCGTCACGCGTCTCTGAAGAGCAACGCATCCATTCGTTGTCGTCTACTTGCATACCGCTCCGGTGGTCGCGACGAATTTCAGAACATAAGTTCGTAGTACTGAGGCGTTGTTAATATAATGCAGAACTAAATTAACGCTCGTTATTCTGAAGAGTTCGGTATTCTGAAGTACGTAGTAGTGAAATAATTTTACATTGAAACTATTAGCAGTCAGTGCGGGATTTCTTGAAAGTTTGTTAATCCGAAAAGTTCGTTAATGTAGGGTTCGTTCTATCGATACTTCACTGTACGTCGTTCTTACACAATCGCAGTTGGTAAAAGCATTGACAGCTGCTCGCAAATACCTGTCTCGGTAATTTCCTTGGTGCATCCCCTTCCTGCCTGCGAAGGTCTTCCAAATTTTCGTGCTGCTAGGTTGGCAGGTATGGATATACAGGCTCTGGTACAATTCGTTCGCTTGAATGTAGGCTTGTGCGAATATTTGAGCACTAAAAATATTGCATGAATAACTACGTCTCTCAGAACTCTGAAGTTCCGCAATCCGTTACAGTATTCAAATTTGCTTCAAAACACAATTTTGAAGTATTCGAAATGAACTACAGTCGAACCCCGCTACAACGAAACTGAAAGGGTGCAGAAAAAATTTCGTTGAAGCGAAAATTTTGTTGTAGTGAAATCGAAAAAATATAGCCGATCTGAACTAGCAAAACGAAGGAACATTTATTCTCAAAATTCAAAAATTGTCCACTGCTTTTTATTCTATCCCAGCAGCATCACGACGCGATTCTCACCCATGCATAGTGCGGCCATGGTGAAAAGCATGCTGAAACAATGACTACAACCGCTTTTGTGAACGAATCAGTTACATTAACACGTTAACACCAGCAGCTGTCCGCCGTCAAAACGCCGAGATGGCAGCAAGGTATCGTGGAGCGGCGACTTTTGCCTTATTTTATGCCATTCTTATCATCCATCACTCGTGGCTAGCTGATTTTGTTGATAATGCAGACGAGCAGCCACTCTGATTAGTTGCCACACCAGCCAAGCACGAACAAAATGATAAGCATTGGAATTGGAAAAGGCATCATTCTGCAGATGCACCCAGCAGCTGCGCGAAAGAAACCATGAACTAAGCAACTGAGCTTCAGCTTCGGATCGTCTGCGGCTATACACCCGATGTTTAACATATTCGTGCATTTTCAGGTTTTGAAAATCCATCAAAATGTTAAAGTAATATTAGGTTTACTGTATAGCAATAAATATCGGAGCCTGGAATCGCATCGTGAAATTTCGTTGAAGCGGGACTGCAGAAGAAAGTGTTCGTTGTAGCGACAATATTTATGCATTGACTCCTATGGGCTGCTGACAAAGAACCGTGAATTTTTCGTAGCGGGAATTTCGTTTAAGCGGCGTTCGTTGTAGCGGGGTTCGACTGTAATAAACATTTATAACCGTGAACAAATCTTTTCAGGGGAAATTCACACAGCCCTAAAGCTTCACTTTAGGGCTGAACGATCCTATCACCCTGACATTGATTCATAATTTGCCCTGTCACGGTAGTTTAGTGGCTAAGGTACTCGGCTGCTGACCCGCAGGTCGTGGGACCGAATCCCGGCTGCATGTTAAATGGAGGCAGAAATGCTGTAGGTCGGTGTGCGCAGATTTGGGTGCACATTAATAAAGAACCCCAGGTGATCGAAATTTCCCGAGCCCTCCTCTACAGCATCTCTCATAATCGTATGGGGGTTTTAAGATGTTAAGTCACACAATCAGGAGGTGCTGCCACGTTGCGAATTCCGCGGCTCTCGCTCGACAGAGCGCCACCATTTTCGAATCATTGTGAAAAGGAGAGATTGAAGCTGAAGATAGCCGCAGCGCCATATTTATTGGAGCAAAAGTGCCATTGACCACTTTCATTGGTTGCAATCGTCACGTGGGGGCTCTTGGCACACTCTTATTGGTTGTCTAAGATTTGAATGGCTTTTGTGCACATTTGCACTGGAGGGAGCCGCTCCTGGCTGCTGAGTGTTTGTTCATTCTTGTGTTGATCGCCACATGTGTATTCTGCGAAGAGTCCCAAAGGAGCGAAGTACCGAACAGTCCAAGGGTACGAGAATTGAACGCCATAGAATAAAAGAAAACTGGACACGGAAGCAAACGCGCTGGACTCGCCGACCATGAAAAGCTGGCGCACGTGGGAGATAGGGACAGCTCGCCAATGTGTGACTGTGACAGCGCATCTGTATGTGCCGATTACGACCCAACCACGAATTGTGCTGATGGTGCGTGCTTCACTGATGATGCAACCAGTGCTTGTGACCCGCCCACGTGTATTGGAGATGCCTCTCCGTGCATATCTGCATGCGGTGTTGAAGAGTTCATGTGCCGAGATTATGAATCTGCGTGTAGTGTTGATGCATCCACAAGCAGTGGTGACCGCGCTTCTGTGAGCAAAAGCAACGTTGCATCTGCAATCGTAATGTTCGCACGTCGAGTATTCAGCAGCAGATTATGGCTCCAAATGTCACTAATGGAGAGATTGAGAGCGGATGCTTTGAATGCATTGTCAACTACCCTGGCCACAAAAGGAAATTTGAACTTTTACATGATTGCAAAAGTGACAATGATATTGTTTTCAGGCATAATTTTTATAGCACTCAAATGATGATGAATAAGCTACTGTTCAGATTTTGCTGCCATTAGTGTGGAAGGGCCCCAGTTCATTTTGAAACTGGACTTTCTTTCGGGTTTGCAACACCAATATATTTTGCGACGATGCCACACCTTTACTTCCCTCAGCAAGGATAAGGTGCATGGCCTCGTACCCACACAAAAGCAAGAATGTGCAAACCATTTAAAAAGAACAGGCACAGCTTTGCGAAACCTAGTTGGAAAAAAAAAAGCGAGGACAGAGAGCTCATCATGTGTGGAAGAGGTCTCACTCATGGCTTAATTAAAAAGCTATTTGGATGGGCCATAAAAAGTAATCTCAATGATGTGCCTGCGATGGAGAAGGCCATTATGGCTACATTTTGTCACGTCACATCAACTGGTAACGAGCCACACCATGAGCACTGCCCTACTGGTGTGAATTCATGGTGCAAGTTTAATGCTGCTGCTGCCTCGGGGGAACCAGCGACTGCACACAAGCTGCAGCTTTCTGCCTCTATACAAGTGCTTTTCTTCAAGGGAGCTTCTGGAAATATGTTGGCAAGGCAGAATACAGAATGCCATTGAGTCTCTCAACAGTGATTTGCCCACTCCAGTCAAAAACAGTTTGCCTCTCTTTTAAGCGTTGAGTACTGTGGGAGATGCAGTTTGCCGTTTTGATGCTGGATGTGGGAGAGCATTAAAAGAAGGTACACCACAACTTGGGTACTCTCCAGGATCGTGCTCCTTGCGGGGGGCTGCTGAAAAGAATGCATGGCGCGTCACAAAGTTGACCAAAGTGCTGAAAACTGCTCCAAAGAAGCGAAAAACTCAATTGAAATGAAAAGAAACTGCATATACAAAGAACCACATCCCAGGTGGGTTATAGGTGCTCAAAGTTAAAAATTGACCAGTTTCATGAAATAAAATTGAGTTCTGTTTTCTTAGCTTCTATTTCTTGTGCAGTTGCTTTCAGCCATTCCAGTGATGCTTTATAACTAATGAATCTAGAATCATTGTTTTGGCACTTAGATTCTGAAACATTGGTGAGCACCATAATGCTATTCATTTTTCTTTGTACACATGAAAAAATTATAGAATTGTATTTGTGAAAAGGATGTAGATAAGAAAATATGATTACCGAGAGTGCAGGAATAATTTTGGTGCTAGTTTAGACCTTAAAAAAATAATAGTGTTAAGGTGCACAGTGGGCCTTGCTAAAAGTAAGTATGCTACCAAAATTGTCTAGCCAATTGGGGAATGAATGGTTGTTTCAACTTCCTCTGAACCAAAAAAGAAAAAAATCACATTTGCATAGAGCTTCTGTTTCAATTAAAGAAAAATATTGTGCAGGTTAGTTAGGTTATGATAAATACTTCTTTTTTTTATTATGTCATAAATGCCATTCACATTCAATTCGAAATTATGTGATCAAAATCACTTTTCGCTACGAATTCGCTTCGAACCTAAAATTCACTGTTCGCACAAGCCTAGATTTTATTGATATCAGCATAGGAAATTGCATCAGTGTGCCAAATTTTATAAATTTGTTCCAGTAAATAACTGATGCAGTTTTAATTGCCATTTCCCCCCTTAAAGAGCTTTTCCTTTTTCGTTTATTTTTTAGTGTCTTTGTGCACTTTTGTCAGAAATTGACTCACTCGAGCTGGTTCCTCTTTTAACCACTGGAAATTAAGCACCTGGCAAGTTTGCTTACATTGTCAATTCAATGAAGCATAAGAGTGGAATTCTCTCCCACCAAACATCACCCTAGTAACAGATCCTTCCATATTTCACTCGATGCAGCAGGGCTGTTTGTACAGCTAGGAACATTGCTAACCTTTGTTTGGTTGTCCTCGCTTCATTTACAGTTTTTTTGCTATATATATTTAATATTTTTGACGTAATTTCTATAAGTGTTTTCTCAATTACTTTTTTCTTTGTTTTTGCGCTCGTGAATATGTATTCAGCTATGTTACGTTGGTGAATGCATTTGACTGTGCTCTGTGATTCAATTTCTTCGATGTTTCCTTTTTGTTTTCCTTTTTTCAATATATTTTGTTAGCTGCTTATGTGGTTTTAAATCCATGTATTCACTTAATTCCTCTTCTATTTAGGATACTGAAAAAAAAAATGTGGAGATGTCTTCGACATTGCTTAAATGGCTCGTACAGCTGACTCATCTTGCGAGTGATTTTGCTGATTAGTTCGTTTGCATGCTATTTTCAACATCCTGCCATTAACTCTCTTATCGCCATATTACCGATGTGCAGGTTTACCCAAGCTGGTTCTGAGGTGTCTGCCCTTCTGGGTCGTATCCCCTCAGCTGTGGGTTACCAACCTACACTGGCAACTGACATGGGTACCATGCAGGAACGTATTACCACCACCAAAAAAGGTTCCATCACCTCTGTACAGGTAGGCAACTCTCCTGGTTCCTCCCCTTCAGCATTTCTCTGTGCATATCTGCACTACTAAATCACTTACCCCAGAATTCTTGCAGCGTCGTACCTGTCTCTGTGCCTTACAAATGAGGCTGAGGTTTTATGGCATTGTCAGTATACTGTAAAACCTAATTCCCTCCTCATTCACTCTTTCCAACAATTCATTCAACGTAGCACATTTTAGTCAAGCTTAGATCTCTCCTTATTAAAAATGTCGGCTTAATTCTTGCACAAGTTGTGTGTACCGTGTACAGTTTGAACTGCTTGTTGCTGTGACTGGCTTTCGCAGTGGTGAGCACTTTTCCTGTGAATTGACAGTGGGCACAAATTTCTAAGCATTATTATACTCAGATTACTGTTGTCAATTGACACTTAATTAACAATGCCGTCAAATCGGAAAGGCTTTGCTTTGTGATCAGACTCATCATGGCTGCATTGTGAGTGCTCATTCAGTTTTTTGACCTGGTCAGTTGCATTGGCATCGACAGCGTACAGTACACTCTAATCTTAAGGTTTCAAATTCGGTTATAACGAATTATTCTATATAACGAAGTGAAGAAGAGCTTTGTAACAGTGTTATAAATGATGGTTTAACGAATTCCCGAATATAGCGAAGTATTTTTGTGGCAGATGTTACTTTGCTATGAGGTTTGATGTAGTATAAATGTTTACCATTGCGTTTGTCTTTTCTACAACTCAGGAACTTTTCTTTTACCTCTTCAGTTGCAGTGATCAAGCAAGTTCAACAACATATCGTATAAACTGGAATATTTCGAGATATTTCCATAAAACGAGGTAAAGAGTTGCCCCTCGTCTTTTATAGCGGTGTCTAGTCAACAATGCGCCGCCGTCTGGCAACGTGTGGCTTGCATGTGTGTGAAAAGCCAGACACAGCCATATCCACATCCAAATTTAAAGGGGCAGACTGGTCTTTGAGACTAAAAAGTGACAAATATTAATTTTTTGAAATTGACACATTTGGTTGCTGCAAGTATTTTCTCTCTGCAATTTCACACACCAAGAAGTAGTAATTTTTTGTAATGTCATTCTAATTGTCCAGATTCTTGGTGCTGTTAACATGCAGAACCTGCAAAAAAATGGGGAACAGACTTTGAGGCTTCTTTATAATATGCCAGCACCTGTGTCTGAAGCTCTCTTACCAATTTATGAGTGCCTTTATGAGGATTGCAAAACATGCACATTATGATTGTGTTTTCAGTATTTTCTATTTTACTCAAAGTAAATTCACGACTGTTCAATTTTGAGGCCTCAATATCTCTGCAGCTAGGGCAGGTACAACAATTCTTTTTGCAGTGGAAACCTGTATGTGTGTAGAATGCAAGTGGGGGAGCAGAATTTAGAGCACCAGCCTTCTTAATTACTAATCGAAATTGTAACACAATTCCAACTGCTTTTGAAAATGGATAGTTCATTTTGCTGTAAAATAACCAGCAAAGGCCTATAGACAAACTCTTGCATACTTTCACTTTATAGTCATTAGTCTGTTTGCATATCTTAAATATCACTTTAATTAAGCACTTTTTTTTTTCTATGGTGGCCTTAAAGAACAGAGGGTGACCTTAAGTTATCTCAGGAACAAGATAAGTTACAGGAAAACTAATTAAATATTTGAAATCAGCAGAAAAACACTGCATAACCCTGTGCAGTTTGATCAATATCACTGAAGAAATAAACAAAAAATGTCTAAGACCAGTCTGCTCCTTAATACCAGGTACCGTATTTACACGATTGTAAGACGACCCTTTTTTTCAAATTTGACAATTCAATGTTGGGGGGTCGTCTTAGAATCGAAATCAAACCATGTACCTTAGAATCGAAATCGAACCATGTATTGTCATCTCGAATAGCTTCCCGCTCAACCCAAAGCGCATAGTTTTCCGCGTGCTTATACAAAAGCTTTTCTTTTTTTAGCATCTACTGCGCGCATTATGAGTGCCTTTATGACGAGCGCACGGCTCTTGAGGGAGCACCGGTAATCGATGGAAGAGCCGCCGTAGGGGGGGTATTGGTAGTTGACGGAAGAGCTCCTCTTTGTGATACAATTTTCTAAGCGGGCGCGTCGCCGCGTGCTCCTGTCGCTTGTGTCCACGACCGGCTCTCTCGAGTCACTTCTGTCTGACATGAGTGCCGTAGGCTCGAAGAACACTCGGCACTCGGCGCTCGTCAGGAAGCCGCGGACTTACGCCAAGCGGGCGTGTGAGGAGAGCCTCCCTGGCTACTGTGTGCGGGTGGGTCCTCTCCGCATGGGCGGCCGTCCCACGCGATGCCGTGGTGCGGTCGTTCGCGAAGTGTGGACTCGCACTTGACGTCGACGTGCTGTGGGACTGCAGCAGCAATGACGGCAGCAGCACCAGCGAGGATGACTCCAGCGACGATGAATAATCCTCCGCAACCACGTGAATAAATTTCCCTTGTGTAAAATGCGCGCATTCTTTTTTTTTTTTTTTTGCGATGCGATTTATGGGGGGTCGTCTTACATTCGAGTCGTCTTACAATCGTGTAAATACGGTATTTTTAGAGTTTCTTTGTGTTCGTGATGTGCTTCCTATCTGTTCAGAGTTCTTGCTCTGCTTGACGTTGAGTTTGATTTATAGTGTTTTTTTTTCCGTTCACTGAATATGAGTATTGGCACAAAGAGGCAGTTGTCCGCTGGGTTTAAAATAAATGTTGAGTTCATTAAAACGAATGGCAACATGGCTGCTTAGCACAACTTCGGTGTTTTGGAAAAAGTGTGCGCTTTTGGAGAGCGCAGAAAGGGAAGTTGCAGATGTGCAATCCTCGGAAAATGTCATTTCGTGGATGAAGTGCGGTTCATCCGCTGCTGGAGGATACGCTAGCGGACTTTGTGCGGGAAGTTTGTCCACGCTCGCTGCCAGTGACTGTGGATACCATTTGCAACAAAGCCGTGGAGCTCGCTCTAGAAGCTTGACTCGCGAGGAAAGTGTTCCATGCACCAAACTGTTGGGTGCATCGATCCAAGAGACGCAAAGAATTTCCCCTCCGCCAGCGCACATCCATCTCTCGGAAGTTGCCGGAGGAGTTCGAGGACAAGCTTATGAAATTTCAGCGCTTCGTGAACAAGCTTTGGGAGCAGAACAACTACATGATAGGGTAGAGTAGCAATGTCAATAAGACCCCTGTGTGATTTGACATGCCTTTGTCGATCGCACAGCGCCGTGCCAAGGATGTGAAGCTGTTGTCCACTGGCAACTAACACTTGCGTTTCACCATCCTACTGGTGTGCATAGCAGACAGTAGAAAGCTTCTGCCCTTATTCATTTTTAACCGATAAACAATGCCAAAGGAAGCGTTCCCGCCCACTGTTGTCGTTCGCGTCAACAATAAAGGATACACGGATGAGGCCATGATGTTCAAATGGATACAAGTAGTCTAGAACCGTTGGCCAGGTGCACTACTGCGTCCTCTCAGCATGTTTGTGTTGGTTGCGTTTCGTGGTCACCTGACCGACACTGTGAAACGTGCACTCGGCGATGAAAAAAAGTGCGGCCATATCCACGAAGTGAATGATGATGAGTGGGCGAAGCTCCGGAGGTAAACCATGAATCCTCCGTACATTTTGCCCACTCGATTTTATTGCAACGCTCCCCCTAGCGTAGGTTGCCGCACTAAATTGAAAGATTGCCTTCCACCAATGACATGCGCCATATGTGACATCATTCCTATTTTATAACATCTCGCATCTTTCATAATCAACTACAAGTATCGCCATCTAGTGAACACTGCAAGAACTAAATGAGAGGTGGCTACATACAGGCGACGGTACCGCCGTCTAGTGAACACTGCAAGAACTAAACGAGAGGTAGCTACATACAGGGTACGCACAGCCCACTCCTTAAGGAGCTTCGCCCCTAAAACAAACCTCGTCATGATACCAGGTGGTATGACGTCTACCCTCCAGCCACTCGAAATTGTGCTAAACAAGCTGTGGGGGCTGTCGCCAGTGGATATCTGGCGACAACCTAGAGATGTCGATGGGCCGTCTACAGAGCCCTTCGCCTGCGACTGTCTGCGGCTGGGCGCTTTCCGCCTGGCGTTCCTTGCCAGATTTCATGGTGGAAAATGCTTTTAAGAAATGGTGCATCCGCAGCTCGCTGGATTGCACGAAAAACGATGCACTGTGGGAGGTGGTGGTGCTTCGTCTGACAAATAGGAACAGCTGCAATGGTGGTTGAAGGTGAGCTCCAAAGATCGGGGTGAGGTGCGCCCAATTCACAAATAAATGTTTCTGCAATTTTGGGTTTTCACTTTTTTTCCTCTTGTTTTGGTCCCCTTAACTTGGGGAGGCTGACCTTAGTCCGGTTTACACGAAAGTAATAGAGACCTTCAAGAGTGTGTAATTCGTTCCGAGCCCGCACCAAAATGTCGTTTTAGCTGCCATTTAGAGAAAGAAAAGACTGCAAGTGCTTAAAATTTCTCCCCATGAGACTTCACCATGGGGACTGTGGCTCAGTAACATGTATGTAATGGTATTTTGTAGGTTTGCTGGAAAGTTCAGTGAGCTCATAGTAGCATTACATTTTGGGTTTGGGGGGTCATGCTGTTGCAACAAGCTATTCTCTCGTGCAGGCCATCTACGTGCCGGCCGATGACTTGACAGATCCTGCGCCAGCCACCACTTTTGCGCACTTGGACGCCACTACTGTGCTGTCCCGAGGTATTGCCGAACTCGGAATATACCCTGCAGTGGACCCCTTGGACTCCACCTCTCGTATCATGGACCCCAACGTTGTTGGCCAAGAGCACTATGACATTGCTCGTGGCGTCCAGAAGATTCTCCAGGCAGGTCCACCTTCGAGTGCTTAGCTGCCCCAGATGTTGCAAAATGGTGCTGAAAGTAAACTTGCACTGTTAGACTGCCTGTGATGTAAAATTTAAAAAATTGGCTTGGTTTTTCCTAAGAAGTTTTTCTCGTGCACTAAAGTATTATAAGTGCACTACATGCATGTTCTATGACTTGCTTTGCAGAGTGGCATTTCACAAGTGAACTTAACATTTCAAAGCAACAATCGTGCAATGAAGCAACAGTTTTGCTTCTCGGCAATCTCTCGAAATTTGAAGCTTTTTGCATCGGTCTATAATCAAATAAATTTGTGAGCACACCGTCACTGACTTTGCACGCCAAGAAGGCTTATCTGAAGTGACGTAGTTGCGTTAGCACCACAATTTGCACCTCATTGCAAGTTCTACGCATGCTTGTGCATTATTGTTGTTTTGCATTGGTAAACTGTCAGTGGATATGTGGGGCCCACCCTAGTCCTGTGTTTCTTCTTATGAGTGTTGCTTTGCACTGTTAAGATGTACGAGTTCAGTTACTACTAAGTAGCCCAAATTTCTGCATTGAATGTGCATTTTCAAACATTCTTTGAGTGTATGACGGATGACTGAGTTTAGTCGGGTCCTTTCATAATCGTGCTATGTTGCAGGACTACAAGTCTCTTCAAGACATCATCGCCATCTTGGGCATGGACGAGTTGTCTGAAGAGGACAAACTGACAGTGTCTCGCGCCCGCAAGATCCAGCGTTTCCTTTCGCAGCCTTTCCAGGTGGCCGAAGTGTTCACAGGCCAGGCGGGCAAGTTCGTACCGATCAATGACACCATCACTGGTTTCAAGCAAATCCTGAATGGTACGTAAACATTCTCGGCAGATTGTACATAATTAAAATTGCTCACTAAATTGTTGATAAGGTGTTAATATTTTCGAATATGTGCCCACTCCTGTGCTTATATTCAAAATTTTGAATAACAAATACAAATAACAAAGAAACATAAAATCGATTAGGTACAATAACTGAATTGCACACATTTGAATTGCCGAATATTTTTCTAATACTTTTTGAATAATTCAGCACTGTCTGGAAAACACCAAAAGAAAGAGCAAAGAATCTTTAATTAATCATGTAGTGAATTGCCAAGATGCATGCATTTAAAGCATTTGCAGTACTGTAAAAGCTTTGCTCTCGTAACTGGAATTTTCATTTAGAACTAGAGCTGTGCGAATAGCAAGATTGTTGGTGTGAAGCGAATTTGAATATTGGAGTTTGGGTGCGAATCAAACTGAATCTTTTTCGAAATAGTTGTTGAATATTTGAGTAATATTTTTCTAATACTTAAATGTGAAATTGGTGGGAACTGGTTGTAGGTACTCCTTAAGTACATTCTTATGAGATAAGAACATGGAAGTGTTTTTTTTTTTTTGTCTAGCTTGAAGTGCTGGAGGGATAGTGTGCCCTAATTTTATCAAAAATGAGCCAATGAAGAGATAAAATTTTATTTATTTACATGTTTTGGTGTAACCAATTCAGTGTAGTAACACCTTACATGTGAAAGGAAAAGACTATTTCCTCCATCTCTGCTTTCAACTTCTGTGGTGGCCCAACTGATTTGGCAGACAAAGCAGTCGAACTCGGTGTAGCTGATCGGCCCTGTAGACGTCAATGTATGAAAAGATCTGAAATTGCGGATCCCGGAAATCTCTTTTTTATTTTCAAACTTCTGCGATCTGAAACATTATTTAAAGCCTCTGCTTCTTTAGGGGTGGGGCCTTTTTATTTAACTGCGAAGTTGTAAGTGTCTGCAGATTGCGTGTGATGATACAAGACTTGATTGGAAGCATTTGCTTCTAGCTTACTCCACTTTGCATCTTTCTGAATCTGAGTTGTTTTCCTAAAATGTTAGAGGCCATCAATCGACCAACAATCCTGTTATAAAGGGTTGTGCTCTCCTTAGCAGTATTTTGCCTTCAGTGAATCAAGGACCTGGGAATTATTTCAGAAGTGTATGAGCAAAAGAAGCATTACATTTCTGTAGCTACTAGACTGAATTCAGTAGTCAATTTCGCACCAAAATCATGATCATATAATCATACTGCAGACGAGGAAAACACAGATAGGACGTTCGTTTGCAGTGTGGTCGATATTTTGTAGCAAAATTGACTATTGAATTCAGACATGCACAAACTAGCCCAACAGTGAGTTTTGCTACAGCTACTAGACCTGTACCCACACCCGAGTCAAAATGTTGCATACCTGCTAACTCTTTCAAATTGTCCCGGAGACTCCCAAATTCTCACCTAATCTCCCGATTGTATGAATGCTATCTTGAATCTCTCAAAAAGCCACTGCAGAGCCGTTTCTTTTTTTTAATTCACTTGTGTATGTCAGCATTTCCGGCTGCGACGGTTGAAGTGCTGTGAAATAGCACTTGCCACTATACTTGTGGTTCATTATAACCATACCGTAGAGTACCGCTAAGTATATTCTAGGCACTATAGTACTGTGCATCTGGGCAAAGGCCGGCGGTCATGAGACTGTCACCATCGTATCGAAAGGTGACAACAGATTTTGCATCAGTCTGTCTTGCGTTGTACATTAGGCCTTCATCGCTTCCCTAGGCGTCAGTTGTATTTGTTACATGGTTTTGAGGGTTCTGCGTTTCCATGAGTTCAGTCAGAAGGTCGATGGCAGTTTCAAAAGTAAAGAGGCAAGTGTTTCTGGACTCTCGCACTACTGAGTTTCTGTGCCTTGCGATTTTGTGGAAAAGTGGCAAATATGGATTCTCTATACTACGTGCATTAGTTATGTTTGCACGGTGGCAAGGCTGACGTATCAGCATCAAAAGTAAGTTTGCTCTGCGAAAGGGCAGGACAACATCAGAAGTTTCTTCCAAAAGAGCTGCAAAGACGGCACAATCGGCGCAGATTGAACACAGCTCGCTGCTGAGCGTAAGTGATCAGGCAGGACCATTGTTTCGGAAAATGCTCCCGATGCGGAAGGGTGCAAAGCGGTATGGGTGCAAACACACGAGAACTGCCATCGTCGGGGAAAAGGCTACAGATGCTGAAAACTCAACCATGGAGGTCTTGAACCACCGTGCTTTCGTAGTCGCAGTGTGTGGAAGCAAAGACAGTGTGTTGCAAGTGTCTTGCCTCAATAATGTCAGATATACCGGAAAAAAAAAAACTCTCCAGCCCCCGTCCCCCCCCATTTGCTGCGGTCTTCCGAATTATCATCCTGCAAAGTTGTCAGGCATGATGTTGGCTCTCAGTTGTTTTCTACCTTGATACGACCCACTTGTCCATACACAGTAAAACCTCGTTAATTCGAAGTCACTGGGACGGCTAGAAAGCTTCAAATTAAGCAGGTTTTCGAATTAACAGAACATACAAAAAGTGGGATGCAAGGAACTTAAAATAATTCAAACTAATCAGATTAGTGCTTGTCGTTTGCTGTGCTAGCCCTTGCGGCTCCAAAGGTTATGTTTCCAGCAATACCTGGTCTTTATTTTGCCGCGGACATGGAGGAACGATGGGCCTCACTGCTGCCACCGGAAGAAAAAAAAAAGGAAACGCGGTCGTGATCGACTGAAATGTGCGCCTGCAGAAAACGAGAAATCTTCACTACAACACAAGTGACACGCGGCATCATGTCGCCGGCTCCTCGCTGCGTCAGCACGTCATGATGTGACGATTCGCACATTCTTTCTATAGTCGAATCTCGATAATTCGAACTCGAAGGGGCCTGAAAGTTTGTTCAAATTAAAGAAGTTCAAATAAATGAAAGCTAAATAAACGGAAGGTTCTCCATGCAGTAGCGCATGTGCATAGAGTTAACAGACGAGGGGAAGTTTAGAAAAACTTGTTTATTCACAAATCGCAGGACATCTGTTATAAATTGAAGTAATCGATGATGCGCATCTGCTCGCGTTTGCCTTGCAGCGAGTCAGTCAATTTTGCACGCAGCTTGCAAAGCATTTCAACTTTGGCTTCAGCATTCTCCTGGCAAGAAAAGTTGCGCGCGGAAATGTCCAGCGCTGACACTAGGGAGCTTTAGAATAGCGCACCGCGAGCCCTTGGGGTGCGGTCGCTGCCACTGCGCATGCGTCGTAACGCGAGTAGGCGTTCGCGTTCGCGGACCGCACGCAGAAACTCCGAAATTGCGTGTGCGGTGATGGTGGGCCGCATGTGGCCCGCAAGCACTGGTTTCGAGGCTATGGTGTCGCTGCGATCGTGCGTTGCGGTTCGCAGCAGGGCAAACGCTATTTTAAATCTCTTATGGCGTCCGTTTCGCTCGCAGCGCTTGCAATCAGTATTCTAAAACTCCGTACTTTCTAATGACAACAGTAATGACTGCTGCGCAGCGGAGCCTCCACTACGCAGCCGCAGCATGACCAGCTTGTGAAGAGAAAAGAGGAGCGTCTCCACGCGGAGAGAAGCAGATCGGTATTCAAGAGAAAAGCAACACTCCACGGCAGATTTTTCTTTTTGTTTTGCTCTCTTTGCGCGGGTCGTTGAAAGGAGAATGGTTACTTGGCAGAGAAGGGAATGGGGGAGCATGGCACCAGCGCGTGAGAAACCCCCCACCTCTCAAGTCACAGAGCCGTGCTCCCGCAAGGGGCAAGGGCTGCAAAAGATAGTGCTTTTTTTCTTTCCTTCAACCACACATTCATTCAACCCAGCGACTGCTTTCTTTTTTTTTTATCCTCTCTCTTCGCGCACAGTGTTAAAAGGAGGGAGGGTCTTTACGTGGCAGGGACGGAAAAGGGAGAAGCGTGACACGGGCGCGTCCCAGATCAGCATTTGAGAGAGAGCAAACATTCCACCGCAACCTTTTCTTTCCTTTTCATTTCCTTCGCGGGCAGTGTCAGTCGCCTAAAAAAGGTGTCGCAGGTGCCGCCGCGGGATTGGGCGGGGTGTTGAGAGCATTTTCGGAGCGCGGTATGTTCGAATTAAACGTCGAAAGTGCTTAGGCGTTCAAATTGCCGGGCATTTTCACCCATTGGAATACACATAGCTTTTATGGGACCTCTTCGTGAGTTTGAATTAACCGGAAGTTCGAATTAAGCATGTTCAAAATGAGATTTGACTTTGACTGTATTATAATTATAAATACAATAATGGCCAGTATGGCAAAGATCACGGTGTGTTTTGGCTGGAAAAAAATTATCTTTGAAACTTTCGAACTTGGTTTTTAAAGTAGGTGTTGCTGGCAAGAACTCCGCCAGCAGTGCAAAGACGCGAATTGCTGGAGCAACTGGCAATCGCAGGTTCGCATACATCGCGATTTCCGCTAAACTGTTCTTTATTAATTTCTTTACAATCCCAGAAAGAATAGGTAAACCGTGACCCACTGACGTTGCGAGAAACATGCCATAAGCTGCCGGCGTGTCACCGCTGTGTTGCAGTGAAGCAGGGCTTGTTTTCGCCAGGCGCTCATTTTGGTTGACCACGAGACCGGTTTTTTTCTTTTTTTTCTTTTTTTTTCGCTGGAAGTAGCGAGACTGGGGTGCTTCAGCTGCCACTCATTAGTATCGATATGTTGCATTGCCTTGTGGCAAATAATGGCCATAGTTTCCGCATATTCACGGCGAAATCGGGATCTGGAACTGGCACATGCCCAAAGTTTTTGAATTAACCGTACTGGTGCCAGCTGCTGCTTCAAATTATCCACTCTAATTTACATTGGAAAATACTGGACCGCAGAAATTTTTCTAATTAAGTGGGATATCAAAATAACAGAGTTCGGATTAATGAGCTTTTACTGTATTCATAAAGAGAAGATATGCAATAGACTTAATAAATGGAACATGAAGGGACCAGGAAAATGTTTTATTTGAGAGTTCTGTTCCCCGAGAGATGGCTAGGGGTGCAGACTACAAGAATGAAACCAATCTTCTGTGAAGCATTTGTTCTAGGCTTGTACAAATATTTTAAAGGTTAGAATTTTCGAACAAACGTCACAGTATCAGACCGGACAATTGGGCGAGTTGGTGTGCTTTCCATCTTGAACATATATACCGTATTTACACGATTGTAAGACGACCCCCCCAAAATAGCATCTCAAAAAAAAAAAAAAAAAAACACCTTGGTATCCCTGCCTGAACAGCGTAGACACGGGCTTGCTGCGTGACCATTTCGCAGGTGACCAACAACGATCGATCGCGTAGGTCAGTCACGTAGGCCGCGAGCTTCGCCTCTAGTTCCGTAAAGCGGCCAGACTTCGGCCCGCGAAACCCACGGCGCTTGGAGTCGCACGAGAAAAGTTCCTCGCGCTGAAGCCGCCACTTCCGCACCTCACATTCACCGATTTCGAACTTCCGTCCTGCTGCACAGTTGTTGGTTTCCTCCGCATGAAGAATAGCAGCCCGCTTAAACGCTGCCGTAAACGAGCGCCGAGTGTTCTTCGAGCCTACGGCACTCATGTCAGACAGAAGTGACTCGAGAGAGCCGGTCGTGGACACAAGCGACAGGAGCACGCGGCGACGCGCCCGCTTAGAAAATTGTATCACAAAGAGGAGCTCTTCCGTCAACTACCAATACCCCCCTACAGCGGCTCTTCCATCGATTACCGGTGCTCCCTCAAGAGCCGTGCGCTCGTCATAAAGGCACTCGTAATGCGCGCAGTAGATGCTAAAAAAAGAAAAGCTTTTGTATAAGCACGCGGAAAACTATGCGCTTTGGGTTGAGCGGGAAACTATTCGAGATGACAATACATGGTTCGATTTCGATTCTAAGGTACATGGTTCGATTTCGATTCTAAGACGACCCCCCAACATTGGATTGTCAAATTTGAAAAAAAGGGTCGTCTTACAATCGTGTAAATACGGTAAATTTGTAAGATTTTTAAATTTTTGCTCGGAAACTGTTGAAACTGTTACTGTCTTGCATGAGTAAATGGAGCACCTAATTCGGTGTGTTCACTGTCTCAACTGTGGTGAATGTTTTCTGTAGGCGAGATGGACCACCTGCCCGAAGTCGCATTCTACATGGTGGGTCCCATCGAGGAAGTTCGTGAGAAGGCTGAGAAGTTGGCAGCTGAAGCCACGTAAAGGGTGTCTTCAGCATACTGCTTGTACAGGACAGACGAGTGACCGCCGCTAGCCATGCATCCAGACTGCCATAGGGTAGCCATCATTTTTTTTTTAATGTAGCGGAGGTGTTAATAAAGGGAAGTCTGTGTCTTCCTTGTGACCCGGTATTATTGGTTCTTACTTGGTGATGATTGGATAGTTATAATTGTTGTAGTGATTGGTGATTCGGTAATCATTGGGCCATGTCACGTTGCTCGTGGACATGACCTCAAGGCTGTATTTAACGCCTGTATTTAATGCCTGCATGTAAATGCCTGTATTTAACACATTACAATGTGTTAAATACAGGTATTTTGATCACTTTTGTTCATTACTCAACTTCCACAATTACAAATCATGGATGGCTCTTCTCTTTCACATCAAAAATACATTGTCATAAGCTATCTAGGTGTGTATGAAAGGTATCATGGTTTATGGGTGAATACACTGTGTATTAGCAGCTTCATATAAAGTTGCATATTTTATTCCGTGCCATTTCTATGTGTTAAATACAGGCGTTTTGGTTACTTTCATTTGTTGGCGGCGTGACTGAGTTTGACGTAGGCTTGCCGTCATCGTAAGTTTAATGAACAGACGAGCGAAGAGACGTACAGGAAGTGAGCTGCCGAAAAAGAGCAGTGGCTGTGGTGTTCAGCCAGCCAGAAGCGTACGAACATTCTAGGCGCCATGAGCCACCAGCGCTCCTCATCTTTTTCTCTGGCTGGCTGGCCACCACAAGTGCTCTGCTACAAGGACTCCCCGCCTAGCATGTTACGCGATAAAAAATATGAATGGAAAAGAGGTAGTAAAAAACATTTAAACACTATGTACATGTGTGTCAGTTTCTGTAAGTGTTCATTGGGAAGTCCGAAGGTTGTCGGGGTGAAAGGCGTACGGAAGTCGGACAGTTCGGTGGACGTCACTGGGAGCCACTCAGCGGGTGAGGACGCTGATGGTATCTCGTCGCTAGCAGCAGCCAGCAAAGCCGAGAAGAGCCTTGGAAATGTTGGTGGTGAGAGAGATGCCAACGCCGTAGTGGGCGTAACGTTGTGCGTAGCGGCTAATGGAGCTCCAACAACAGTGCGTCTATCGACAATGCGATGTGCGTTTTGGGCGGAACATGAGTCGTGCGCTGTGTACAGGCGTGATGCTGCTTTGCCCGACTTGATGACAAGGCGACAGATGTAATGAGGAGTGGCTGTCCACGACACTGGATAGTGTCGGTGCTATGGGTTGGTCACAGAGCGTTGGTCTTGACTCCTCAGAAAGGTTAGAGGAAATCCTTGCAGGCAGGTCTGGGAAACCCGAGTTGGCACATGAGGTGTTAAGAGGTGGAGCCATGATTGGGAAGACTGTTTTCGAGCAATTGAGTGCCAGGTGCGAATGTGTTGTTAAATCTGATGCCGAGCAGCGCGAAAGCGGGCTCAGCGTCCATAATGTCTTGTGGGCCTCCACAGGTGCCGGGACAGGTGTCTAGTCTGCAGGCAGGTCAGCCGGCCCGGCTGAAGTTGTTGAATTGCCCAGGGCAGACAGTGCAGCCGACCGGGTTTCTGAAGCGAATCAGATGGTGCACGGGCAGTGGCAGGCGTCGAATCTGCGAGGGAGAGAGATGACAATGACTTTGGTGTCAGAACCAGAACATCAAAGGCAGGAGCCTTGTATTTTGAGTGAGGGTCTTTCTGTGGACGGATCGACAGATGTGGGAGGATGGTCTCCGTCGCCTGTGTGGCCAGTTGTTGGCATGGGAATGGTCTGGACTGGCTGCGGGGCAGGAGGTGTTCTGGAAGGGAATGAGCCAGGTGCAGTTTTGTTGTTTTTGGGAGAAGTGTCCAGTTTGATGCCGTAAAACTTGAGCACGGCGTCTCGCAGATCATCGTACGGGTGAGGGCTCCAGGAGTATGTGAGGCGGCATTTGAGGTCATGTGGAAGAGGATATTCCAATACCTCGTACATTAACTGTTGGATCCAGATGCCATTGCGATCCAAGGCTGCCGCAAACTCCTTGAACTACGACTGATGTCTGAAATGGTGGCAGTGGCGGGTCGAATTGGGGCTGCCAGGCTTGCGCTAGCTGAAACATGGCCGCGGAGTTCGGCGCCAGTTGTGTAGCGTCGGTCGCTCGTCTGTGTGTCCGATGTCGCCAATTTATAGGCGACTTGCTGTCATTGCAGGTTTCATGAACAGATGAGAGACGAGACGTACAGGAAGCGAGCTGTCAAAAAAAAAGTGGTCGTGGTGTCCAACCAACCAGAAGTGTATGAACATTGTAGGCGCCTCGCGCCACCAGCGACTAGCGCTCGTCATCTTTTTCTCTAGTCGGCTGGCCACCACTAGCGCTACGCTACACAATCATTGCTCAACTTGCACAATTGCAAACCACTGATGACTCATTTCAGTCTCATCAACAGATTGCCATAAGCTACCTAGATGTGTATGAAAGGCGTTAGGACTTCAGGGTGAAAAATGTTGACAGGTTGAGCTCAAGCCCAGTTCTAAGGGAATTCTTCTGGGTGCCTTGGGAGATGCCCAGAATGGTGCTACGAGCAGCTGAAGCAAGGAATTTTCAGTTAAGCTGGTGTGAACTACTAGATGCGAATTAATGTGATGCCTGCCATTAATTGATTCGAGCTGTTTTCGAATCTTTCGAAGCCATTGTCGACTGCCCCGAAAAAGTCCTTGCAAAGGTAAGCTTCGCCTCATACTTACTGGATGCCACCAATCAGTGGTGCCACCATTGGAGGGGTAGCTGCCTCCCTAATATTACTGCCGGCCTCTTCTTACCCCACCCACCCCCCAAAAAAAAGAAATGGTCAGAACACAGAATGAATTCAACTACCTGTCCCCACTCCCCCCCCCCCCCCCCCACAAATAAATTTGCTTAAAGTGGGTGTAACAAATAAAGAAGGGGTGGCGGGCACGAGCACAAGCCAGGGGCTCTGGCTCGCTCAGTTGTTCCCTTGACCTTCGATGTAGCCAGATGATCAGGTCTGGGTCCCCTTAGTTTCTCGCACTTCGTTCTGGTGCCAGAACCCACCCGATCGTCTGCCCCTCGACTTCGACAATGGACCAACTCAGAGTACAGCGCGGCTTCTACCGGAAGCCATCCCAAAGGACGTTTAGATGTTCGACGCCCCTCTGGCTGACTCAATGACCCCTGCTTTCAGGCTCCAGGAGCTCCTCGCAATTGTCATCGCCAAACATGCCCACCTAATGAACCTCGACAGTGAGACGTCCCCCCGCTACGCCACCGATTACCAAAGAGGGAAGACCACTCAACCCCTTGTCTATCTGGTTCCCTCTTGGCTATGTGTCTCAATCACTTCTCATGTACAGAGATTCGTGCTGGGACCGGGAAGTAAGACTCTACGACCTGTTTCTGTTTACTGGCTCATTTAATAGCAAGTGTAAATGGCGTACACACATACTGTCCGTGAACGACATCTGTTAGACGAAATTGTAACACATCAGGAACTCGTGACACGCGAAACGGGATACATAAGCGAAGTAACGGTGACAATACAAGGGTACCTCAACTCAGTAAACACAGGATGACACAAGTGATAAAGTTATCAATAAATAAAACCACGCAATGTCTCAACACGCCACCTCCCTTCCGGCAAAGCTCGTCTAAATAGGGTGCATAAAGTTCGTCTCATGAATGGTCCAAGTTGTCAGTCTTCGTCTTCTTCGTCTCCCTCAGCGATTTCCATCTAAAGCTTCCTCGTTTCCCAACACTAACTTTCATTCCTCGTTATACCATCCCTGCCTCAGTCATAATCTCATCGACTCTCATTGCTATCTCTTCACACCGTTGTCTTCCTTTTCTATGCCGTCTCTCTACCATCTCGAGCTCACCGCATCGTCTCCGACTCGTATCGACTCGTAGTCCCTTTTTGTAGGACCTGACTCCGCCCTACCGAGGCACCAAACCTATCGCCACCATCGACGCAGCATATTTTCTTGTCAGTCGGAGTGTATCATCTTCGAAGGCCGCCCCCGCGGCCTACACCAGTAGAAGACCCTCTCCCAAACAAAGCCGAGCAAGTAACAATGTACAAACTCAAGCCTCAGAGAGATAGGCGAGCTGTCCCAAGATACTTTAATTACGGGCGAACAATGGTCCTGATGCTTCCGACAAAGTGTGGCGCCTGTAATGGCCAACGTCCGGAGTTTGCAGTGTTGTGCCGAAAAGTTTTCGGCCGAACCAATTTCCCCGGTTTCTGGTACTTGATGAGCCGATGTCCAGAAGGAGTCTCGACGTCTCCATGCAGCTCGGTGTCTCCCGCGAAATTCTCCGTAGTCGCCGCTTCTTCGTCATTCAACGCCGCGGGTGGCCATCCGCGCAGAACGCAGTAATGAGCCCTGGAGCCACGGAGGTTGACGAAAAGTCAGACCCGACCCGGGACAAGCGCTGCGGCAGGGTCGCATTCCCCGAACCAACAAAAGGTGCTTTGCTGCTCCCCCATGCCACAAATCTGAAGGGTGCACGCGGATTACCTCCACCGTACACTGTCGCACTGTCTGTAGACGACAAGGCGCCGCCCGGTCCTCGTGTTTGCGCAGGGGGGGGGGGGGGGGCGCGAGAACAGTAGAAATAATCCTTCCAGGTACTTCACTCCGGAATGCCCATTCGTTACACCAAAGGTTTTCTTTTCCTTTTTTTATGCGTGGGTTTAAGAAACGAGCGAAAACATCTTGAAAGGACCGGGGTTCAGTCCGTGTTTGCGGGGACGTCACAACAGAAAGATCCAGGCTTACCTTCACTAGGAAGATTTGAAAGCAGACCTGATCACAGCCAGCGACTTTGTTTGCGCTCGGGGGAGAGCTCGCCGCGCAACAGCTGTGGCCACCAACCCTACCACTATTGGCTGCCGTCACTACCACTGCCCTCCATAAGCCTCTCGCATTCACATCGCAGCCTGCCGCGACATCGTCTTCGATCAGATTTGACCCCTCTCGCCTCAACATCGAAGCAGGAAGCTACTTCGTCTTCGTCCGGTCTGTCGACTCCTCTCGCTTTGATGTCAAAGCGGGCCGCAAGTTCACCTTCGACCGGCCTCTCGTCTTCTCTCGCTTTGACGTCGAAGCTGATCGGCCGCTCGGTTCCTCTCGCCCCGACACCGAAGCATGCAGCTACTTCGTCTTCGTCCACAGTCAACTGCCCTCACGACCCCTCTCGTCTCTATGTCGCAGCACACTGCGACTTCGTTTTTGTCCAGTCTGTCAACTCCTATCGCTTCAACCTCGCAGCAGGCCACGGCTTCGTCACCAACCGGCCTCACGACTCTTCTCGTCGTCCCAGCGAACCGCGACATTACCTTCTTAAGGCTTCCCAACTGCACTGACAGTATTTCCTTTCGGTCTAACCCAGGCTATGCAGTTCGTCGCGCACAAGCCTACGGACATTTTACCTTGAACCCATCCCCACCAGTTGAAGAGTTTCGGGTACACGCTGGGAGAACTGTCGCTGTCCACGTGTTCCACGGTGCTTGAGTGCAAGGACTCGTTCGGAAGGTGTGCCAAGGAGAGTTCAACGGTTAAGGGAAACCCCGGCTGCACCATGTGCATCAACTCCCAAGATCCGAATTCCTACAACCTGAGCCGCCGCTTGGCAAGTCCGTCTTAATTTCATGACCCACATGAGTCCTGACGAACTCTTGTACTATCCGTCACGCGGCACCGTGCGCCTTGAGGGCTTGCCCCAGAAGCAACAGTACGTGGAGCCCTACAACTCTCCCTACATGTTTCTAGAGCCCGATCCTGGCGGTAGGGTCTCTAGTTCGTCTCCCCTCAAGTCCAAGCAGGTCGAGGATTAGGAGTGCGAGCAGCAGTGCTGCTACGAGCTGCGCTCAACCAAGTAGGTGCACATCATGGCCGTCTACAACACCACCACACATCATGAGATGTCGTCTGTCGCCAGAGGCTTGCGCTGGATGTACAAGTGCCACGTCACACAGCTCCAGCACTACGTCATGCGCATTATGCAGGGATCCGGCGCAATGGAAGTCTCACAAAGCGGGACACACAATAATCGACAAGTCGTCAGGAGACTCTTGCAGCGACGTCTTCAAAAACTCCAGAAGTCAGACTCACGCACCCGAAAACGTCGGCTTGATGTGCGCCATCATTGGCGACGCTGAGACGGACACTGACATTCTGCTACCGGCCACAGAGCACGTAGACATGCCTCCAAACGCAGCTGAGATTCCCGCCCTTGAAGACGTCACTGCCTGATGGAACCAATACGCCTCAGCATCATTGTCGTCCTCTTCAAGCGAGGGGAAAAATCCTCGTCGATTTTGGAGTCTTCATTCAGATAGGAAGCACCTGCAAGCAAGGCACATGATCAGGACCAGCTGACACCCGAAGGGGTCAAGCAGAGCATATTAGTGCCGCACCTGCAGAGGCTTGACATGAAACGCCAACAACCAAAGGATAACGCTGCTTACCAGGAAGTCTTCAAAGTCTGTGAACGCAGACTTAAGTCACTCTTCCTATTACAAGCGACGCAAGAAGCAAAAAATACACCAGCGTGAGTTTCGGCATTGTGTCGACGCTATCAGCAGCACCAAGCAGAGAAGAAAGCGCACCGGGTCTCGAGATGGAACATTAAGAATATCAAACAATGCCACCGCGAAGTCATCTAAATAGTATAGCTTGAATGGACGGCTTCCCTCGCAAGACAAGCCACCGTCTCCCCATGTTTCACCGCCGTCGCCAAAGCCCTTCATCATGTCTGTGTAACACCTCCTCTGGCACACTCACTCAAAGCTTTCTTAAAGTGTGCGCTAATTTGCCGGCCGCGGGAGTGTGTTACAAATAAAGAAGGGGTGGCGGGCACGAGCCAGGCGCGCTGGCTCGCTCAGTTCTGTTCACTTTCGATGTAGCCAGACGATTGGGTCCGGGACCCACCCACCCAATACAAAATATCATCTTGCTGTCACTGTAACCAATTAACCGTAATTGTTCATTCGCGTAACATGCAGGGGTGGAAATGCTGCGCCGATTGCGCCATGATGTGCCAATATGGCCTGCTGCGCCAAGCTGCACCTAAATGGCAGTTTGAGCGTGCAACGTCAAATTTAGTCGAGAGCTTTATCATAGACAGAGCAACACGCGTGAGCTGCACAAGGACGCAATCGTGTTCATATAAAATTCCGCCTGCATATCTAATATCGTACTTCTTATCACGCATGAATCTTGCGCCACGTGAACACAATTCATGACTCTTGTTAAGTTGGCGTTTGTGCGAATACCTTGTTATGATTATGTGACTCTGTTGTGTGGTTTAAAAGTGAATGTGTAGTGTTATGCAGTGCACCGTTTTCGACATCGAGCTTGAGAAACTTCGTGCAATACGTCGTCGTGCCGAACGTATACTATAGGCACAAAGTGCATGGAAGGTTTTAGGCTGGCTATTCAAAACAAGGTACAACGGCACATAGATAAACTGGATTGGCGACGTTGGACATCCTTCTGCAAGTCGTTGGATCCACTAAAGCCCCTATCACTGATATGGAGAACTGTCCGTGGTCTTAGCACAACCATTGGTCAGCGACACCCATTTACACTTCTGGCGCTTCACCTACAATGCAGAAATATTGACGTCGCAGATTGTTCTGAAGAATTACCGGCAAGTCCAATTTCACGGAAACAAGAATGGAAACACTCGATAACCCACCGCCCTCACGTGATCCCCGTATGGAGTGCCAGTTTTCAATGAATAAGCTAGAAGCGGCACTGGTACTGTGCAGACGTTCTTCAGCACCCGGACCTGATGGCATTACATACCGTGCCCTTCATAATCTTGGAGACGAAGCCCGGAAGGCACTTTAACACCTTTGCGACTGCTGGCAGATTGGTACGGGTGCTTGGGGAACCGTACTAGTCTGGAAGTCAAGTCGCCTCATTCGACTTCTAAAACCTGGTAAATCTTCTTTGAATATTGCCTCATACCGTCCTATCGTGCTTGCCAGTTGTGTGGGAAAAACAATTGAAAGAATGATTCTAACATTGAGTGGTATTTAGAGCACTACGAAATCTATCCAGTATCCATAACCGGATTCAGGCGCGGCCATTCCTCAACTGACAACATTGTTGATCTGGTGGTATGTGTTGAACAAGAGGAAGGTATATAACAGCTGTGTCTTGCCGGTACTTAGCTACGGAGCAGAAACATGGAGACTTACAAAGAGGGTTCAGCTTAAATTGAGGACGATGTAGCGAGCAATGGAAAGAAAAAATGGTAGGTGTAAGATGCACCTACCATTATATGCAAGAATAGAGCAGAGTTGATTAGGGAACAAACGGAGGTTAAGGATATCATAGTTGAAATCAAGAAGAGGAAATGGCCCCGCCGCGGTGGTCTAGTGGCTAAGGTACTCGGCTGCTGACCCGCAGGGTGCGGGCTCGAATCCCGGCTGCGGCGGCTGCATTTCCGATGGAGGCGGAAATGTTGTAGGCCCGTGTGCTCAGATTTGGGTGCACGTTAAAGAACCCCAGGTGGTCAAAATTTCCGGAGCCCTCCACTACGGCGTCTCTCATAATCAAATGGTGGTTTTGGGACGTTAAACCCCACAAATCAATCAAGAAGAGGAAATGGACATGGGCCGCGCATGTAGCGCGTAGACAGGATAACCGCTGGCTAAGGATAACTAACTGGATTCCCAGAGAAAGCAAACGGGTTAAGGGAGCTAGGCAGAAGGTTAGGTGGGCAGATGAGATTAAGAAGTTTGCGGGTACAAATTGGCAGCAGCAAGCACAGGACCGGGTTAACTGGCGGAACATGGGAGAGGCCTTTATCATGCAGTGGATGTAGTCAGGCTGATGGTGATGTTGAACACCAGAAAGCCTGTAAAAAACTGTGTGCCACCCTGTTTCTGGGCGTTAAGGCGGCGGTCTCACTCCGGCGGCACGAACACATCGTTTTTGTCACTTTTCCAACTGACGTGGCGGCTGTTCTTCTTGTCTTATATAGTTGGTTTATGTGTCATTGAAAAGCTTAATTTTTGTACATTTTAAACATATCTATTAAAAATAAGCAAGCTTTTAGCATTCGGGTAGGGAGAGCCAAGAATAAGCGCTAGTTACATGGCTTGGTCTGACTGTGTGTCAGCAGTGACCATTTTCTGAAAAATCTCCTGCAGTTACAGCACTGTTCTTTGCGCAGAACATTTAAGACATATTTATCTATTTCCTCAACGTAGCAAATGATTCTAGCGCCTTTACTGTATTGCTGATTAGCTTTTGAAAAGAGCCAAATTTAGTAAATGTCGATGCGGACTATCCGGCACCTATTCGCTAGAGAAAATTCATTTTCTGGGTGTATATAGAGGATGGCATTTTCCGTTTGAGTGCTCAATTTTATTTATGTACGCCTGCTCGCTTTTTAATTATATTGATCTAAACTGGGCAATATTCTTATTAGATAGACCTACCGTGGCCCATTTTTGCGGAGAACTACTGAAGTTCGTTAGCTGAATTTGCACGTGGATAAACTAGAACCCCTGATCTATTTCCTCAACGTAGCGTTTTTCAATAAAGGAAGCAGAAATGCGAAACAAAGCTCGCAAATTGTCTTAATTTATCATGCCGTAAACATCAACAAAATCGTTGTTATCTTGAAATAGCGCTGAAATCTAAGCATGCATAGCCTAAAATATAACAGTTATGGTCTCCTGGTATACTTATGCACACGAATCGCACACAAGAACTGCAGGAATATTGAGAAATCTACATTATTCCTATCACTACAACGAAAATCTTCCTCTAGCGCCACCTAAACAGAAATAAGGAAAGCGCTGAATTTGAAGGTTCCCTGTCTCCCCGAATGCGGCGTGCAAAAACATTTTGCCTCAGGAGGGAACGTCTTTTCTAACTTCAAACCATGCACCATCATCTGTAAGCCTTCCTCCCCTCAGAGTCTCATAAGGCTGCGCGGTACCGCGGGAGAGCGTGAAAACAGGTGGGCAGTATGAATTGTAAGCCGTATGTCAACAAAGAGCGTTAAGGGAAAAGTCAGGGAGGCGGAGAGGATTTACTGGATGGCAGCTATGGAGAAAAAACCGGCTTTGAGTAACTACCGAAAGGGCAAAAATGAAATAAGGAGGGAGGCATTTTACGATAATTCAAGGGGAAGCGCTTTACTGTTTGAAGCGAGATCGGGTTGCCTTAGAACGCGTAGTTATAAAGCAAGATTCAGTAAAGAAGAAGAACAATGCACATGCTGCGGGAAAGATAAGGAAACGGCGGAGCATGTTCTGATTGAATGTGGAGATATCCACCCAGGTGTACGTTTGGGCACGAGCCTACAGGAAGCCTTGGGTTTTAGGGACAACAATGGAAAGCTGAACACACCCGCGATTGAAATAAGTAAGAGACGGTTAGAGTATTGGTGGCAGAAAATTAGAGAGAAAGGACTAAAATAAATATTGGAAAAATAAAATATGGACAGTGTGCCGTAAATGGCAGAGAACTTAAGCTGAAAATTTACCTTTTTTTTTCATTAAGATAGAATTTATCGAAGTAGAGGCATTAGGCCAACATAAAAAGAAAAAAAGTTTTTTTTTTTTTTTTTTTTGTCGAGCCTGGTGGCATACTTGTCACCACCCCGTTATAAAGGGGACGCTCATAGCATCCATCCATCCAGTATCCTCCGAGAGGATGGGGTGAGCGTCTTCACGGGAAAAGAAAGACCGAATTCTTGGAAAGTCTCTCTTTTATGTGTGCACGTCTTTGTCGCCCTCCTCACCCCCCACGGACTATAGCGAAAAGCGAGGGCTGTGCGACGACAGTCAGAAGAATGGGATTCGCTCGCAGGATTTCAAGGTGGACGGTTGTGCCCTCGCGATCTCCGATTTCAGCGTAGCTCCCGCCGACTGGTTCGCCCTCCGCGGTCTCCTGAAGCCGTGCAGCCAGCGCCTCCTAGAATTTGCTTCTAGGTGGCTTTGGTGCAGCTCTCGCATTGTGGCACCCCGCCCTTGGACTGCTTCGACCGGATCCCCACTTTCCTATCTCCTTCTTTTTCTCTCGCTTGGCTGGCTTCTTCTCCTTCTATTTTCCTTCTATTCTTTTTATCCCTCCTTCCCCCCACCCCTATAAGGCACTTCGCCGTGTCGCCTGAAGGCAGACAGAAATTAGGTGCCTTTTTCCTCTTCATTGTAACCACTACCACCAGTCAGAAGAATAGGCACTGCGCCGTGCTCCCGACCGGGTTGCAGAAATTAGGTGCCTTTTCTCATCTTCTAACCACTACCACCACCAGTCAGAAGAAAGCAGAAAAACGAACGACAAACGAGCGAACTGAGCAGACGTGCGTGGGTAAGGTATTTGTGAATATCTTTTTTTTTTACCGTGAAATATACGGAGCTTCAGACGTGCTGCGCTTGTTGGTATGAACCCATCACAACAAACAGCACAAACACGAAACGAGGCACACCTACAGGAATGAGATGAAGTCTGTTTTCTACTTTCTGCGTGTTTATTTCATTTATTTACTCTGGGGAAAACTATGGTGCGGCAGGAGTTGAGGACGCGTGTTCGCTTTCCGCCTTTATATACGACACGCGCACATTTCCATAGCGCTGAAATGCGCGAACACCAATGTTCTGGAGTACCCCATGACGGCGTTCCTCATAATCACTGCAAACTCGCTCTAAGGGGACGCGGGCGCTTGCAAACTGTTCTCTCGGAGTCGGCTGTGAATATCCGTCATCGGTTTCAATAAACCACAAAACCGAGCAATATTTATTCCGTTGCTCACTGCATAAACTGGCTAAAATCATGCTACGCCTGAAAGTCTTGCAGATTTTTCAGCCAGTAACAACGAAGCGAAGTGGCATGAAATTTGCTGAATGCACGGCGTGGTGTAAGAAAGTACTTCGGTGCGGGCACAGCAATGAGGCACCAGGGCTCTTTTTTTTTTCTGCTTTGAAGCACCCGCGACAAGTGAGGTCCTTCAGGGAGGCAGAAAGGCGGATAACTTTTGACTATGCTCCCAATTGAGCAGGTCTGGTGGGGGAGCGGCAGTGGTGAAGCCCATCTATATTTCCTATGCACTGAGGGTTTATGCCACTCAATCTAAGGATTGCAACGTCGAGTAGGGAACTTGTTGGTTTTCTTCAGTGCCAGTGTACAACACCGTGCGACAAGGCACCTTGCCGACGCTTTCGCCTGAAGGAGAGAGAGAGAAAGGCAAAGGAAAGGCTTATATGCTACCCTAGACGGGGAGGGGGAAGGGGAGAAAAAGAATAGAGAAAAATGTCAAGGGCATGCTGCACCTGCTGACAATTCGTCATGGGGAAGTCTGGCGTGCGGAGAACTGTCAATACGTCAAGATAGCAGCTCCTTGACTCGTTAGCGTGAGTCATAAGGCTGACGAGTAGAAATAGCCGATCTTGGACTTACGCCTAATAGCTCGAAAAGAACAGAAACGTTTCTGAAAAGGATAAGTTTATAAGAAAGTGTGGTGACATCGGTGTGCATAAAACACGTTTACATGAGTGCGAAACATGCGCTTCGCATTCATGTAAGCAATGGAAAGCGCATTGCACTAATGCGTAGGAAATGGGCAGTTTTGCGAGTGCCGGTCGATTCACGGGCCGTAAATCACGATGAGGGGAATGGTGGCCCCCCGTTGTGCGAGCTTCGTGCGTCCCTCTTTCGCTATAAGGAATTAATATTAGCTCAAGAAAACAAAAACACTCGAGAAAGAAGTGGGACGAAGCAGAAATGTCGGGAGCTGAGATATTCCTGCCTCCTGCCGCTCCTTTCTCAAGTCATTGTTATTTTGCTCGCGCTAATATGTACCTATTTATATAGTGGTTGATGACGCAGAAAATTGTGCGAATTTCTGTTTCCCATGCTCGAGGCACGACTAAGCTAATGAGTTATTTTTTTTTAATTCTTTTACATAAACCAACTCGCCCAGCTACAAGTCGCTGTAATCCGATACTCGCTCGCTGTAATCTGACACCACATGGTAGCTGCGGCGTACAGAAGACGAGAGGTCCTGCAAACGGCGTTGCATCACCTTTCCGAAACGCGCTTGCAAAGTCGATGGGCTACTCTGGCACTCGTGTAAAATTGATTACAGCCTGACAGCTCGAGGCAACTGCCAGTCAGTCGGCTGCCAGCTGGGGCGACTAACTAACTTCATTCAACAAGAGGCCGGCACGTCGTCTCCACGGTTGTTGGGAGTGGGGTCCAGTTCGTCTTTCCTCGATAAGAAAGCACGTTTGCGTATAGCCGGGCGTCGACAGTTTGCCGTAAGCCGGCACGGCATGCACAGCGTTCTTTTGCTTCATTTTCGTCATAAAAATAGTTTGTCGACTAGTCCGATGCTTTGCGTACGGCAACGTGATAAATAAACGCTGCATCAACGAAAACATGAATTCATACTAGCCTGCTGAAGTTTCAATTCTAATGAAATAAATTACGCTACGTATAGTGGGGAAAACTAATGATTATGCAGTCGGCACGTGTTGGGCACCGTGAGTCACAGCGGCCGCACTTCTTAGCACGCGATTTGCCTAACTACCCGTTTTTTTGTTTTGTTTTGAAAATTCGGAAGCTTAGGTCATACTGGGAAGGAAGTATACATAGTCAAATATAATTTGCCTTCTCCTGTCCCACCGAACCGCATCATGCTCCAGCAACCCCAATTATTTGTAGAACGAACTGTTCCGTTGAACCTCGCATGAATACTCATAGTCCAAGTTTTGATCTCCGTTGTATACATTGTTGTGACCTCCGCGATAGAGTTTTTCACTCAACCCCGCATTCCGGCACTGTATGGAACGTAGAGCAGCTGGCCAAGCAGGCTACGCAGCCTACATGAGGGATCTCTTGAAAAGCAGCGACCGCAGGGGTCAGGGGCTAGTGAGCATGGAGAGAGATGGAGGTGTCGTTGAAGGGGAGAAAAAAAAAGCCCATGCTCAGCGCCTCATTTCTTCGAACCGTGTCAGCGCGATTTGCACCCCCTCGTCATGCAGTGTGGCGCGCCGGCACTCGTGTGGCAGTTCACCTCCGAAATGTTGGCCTTCCAGTCCTGACTTGGTGGCGCCGTCTGGTGTTTTTTCCAGAACTACTCGCAATATGGCGACAGTAGAACCGCCACCTTAAGGGGGCCTACGACAATGTTACCCATGGAACCATCCTTAGCGCTGTGGAAACAGTAGGTCTTGGTGACAAATTATATGTTAGGGTGTACATCTACTTACAGCTGAAATCATGCTAGGCATGCATGAGGTCATTCGTGCGCATGCCAAAATGCGTATGCGCGTGCGCATGCCAAAACGCTTAGGCGCGCGTGTGTGTGTGCAGGCCGAAATGCGTATGCGCGTGCGCATGCCAATAACCGTATGCGCGAGCGCATGTCAGAATGCGTATGCGCGAGCGCATGCCAAAAACCGTATGCGCGTGCGCATGCCCGGATTCGTGTGCGCATGCCAAAATGTGTACGTGCGTGCACGGATCTGTGCACGTGCGCATGCCCGGATCCGTGTGCGCGTGCGCATGCCGAAATGCGTATGCGCGTGAGCATGCCGAAAGACGTGTGCGCATGCCGAAATGCGTATGCGCGTGAGCATGCCCAGATGCGTGTGCACATGCCGAAATGCGTATGCGCGTGCGCATGCCGAAATGCGTGTGCGCATGCCCAGATGCGTATGCGCGTGAGCATGCCCAGATGCGTATGCGCGTGCGCATGCCGAAATGCACGTGAGCATGCCAAGATGCGTATGCGCGTGAGCATGCTGAAATGCGTGCGCGTGAGCATGATGAAACAAGCGCAAAAATACACACACTCAGAGAGGACACAGACAAGCGCTTACTAGCAACTGAAACTGAACTGAAACAAACCTAAAGCTACTGAAACAAATCTAAAGCAACTGAAACAAATCTAAACCTTTGCATAAAAACAAGGGTTTAGATTTGTATAAGGCTACTGGTGGTTGACAGCTTAGACTGATATGTGGGGTTTAAAGAAAGGGAGAGAACATAAGGAGAAAGGCAGGGAGGTTAACCAGGGCTGAGCCTTGGTAGGCTGCCCTGCACTGGGGAAGGGGAGAGGGGAAGGAAAGTTATTGAGGAGGAGAGAAAAAGTCACTGATTGGGCCGACGCGTGACAGTTTCACATCACAAACGATGAAACAGGGCGGTGTCTTTCAGAAAACGCGACAGCGCTTTCGTTGCCTTTCGGAATTGGGATGGGCAGTGCCATGGTCCCAATACTTTCTCGACAGTGAAATCGCTTCTGTCCAGTTGATTTAAGACACTGCGCAGGTGAAGCCTCTCGGTTTTGTATGCCGGGCAGTAACATAAGAGGTGTTGAATAGTCTCATCGACGGCGCAGTCGTTGCACTCCGCGCTGTCGGCCATCGCAATCTTAAATGAGTAGGCATTGGTGAAGGCTACACCCAAACGCAGACGGCACAACACTGTACCTTCCCCCCTAGAAAGACCAGAGGGTAGCCGGAGTCGTAGAGATGGGTCGAGAGAATACAGTCGATGATGTGCGAACTGTGATGACTGCCAGTTTTGGAGTATCATATGAAACCACCATATGATTATAAGACACGCCGTTGAGAAGGGCTCCGTGAATTTCGACCACCTGGGGATCTTTAACGTGCACCCAAATCTGAGCACACGGGACTACAACATTTCCACCACCATCGGAAATGCAGCCGCCGCAGCCGGAATTCGATCCCGCGACCTGCGGTTCAGCAGCCGAGTATACCTTAGCCACTAGACCACCGCGGTTGGACTGACAGCTCAGTCTCTTTCCGATAAACTAGTAAAGTACAAGTTCAATGTTTCCCCCATCCACTTGCAGTTAGGTGGCCAGCAATAAGAAATGCGATCAGAGTGTTTTAACAGTGACCGGGTCTGTAGATGCACTGCACCTAGTGTACTTGTACTTACGAGAGGTACCATGCCGGAGGCAATACGCTTAAACCCGGAAGGATGCCGAACCAACTTTCGTCAGGAGTGAAAATTGACAAGCTGTAACAACTCGGGAATAGCTCGTTACTTCTGGCAGTTCGCGGGGCAAGGAGATTGCTTTTCAACTTACGCAAGCTGGTGTAGAGCAGCATCGGGCGAGGAGTCTTGTATACGTACAATGGTGTAGGTGTCCTGCGCCATGACCGTTGTGCAAGACGCGGTGTTCTTCATACGCCTCATTCACTAGAGGGAATGAAGAACACCGAATCATGCTACCTGAAACAGATGGAGTGCTCATTATAAGACCGAAGCTCACACTGGAGGCATGGTATAAATGACGCCTTAGTGCTGGAAAGACAGAACGTTAATGAGGACAGGGCACGTATGTCTCGTCTTTCCAGTTTTGCAGCGTCATTTAGAACAAAGAACCAAGTATCGGAAAAGTCTCGAAGTGTAATATGGACTTACTTTAAACAGTGCTGCAGAGATCTGGATAAGGTCAGATAATCTGACTAATGTAGAGACCACGTTTGCCTACATGAGGAGAACAAGTAAGCGTTTGAACTGCGTTCGCACGCGAACTGAAAAGACACAGACTGTAATAAAAGTTCTCGTAAGCAACTGCAACATTGATCATAGTTATTTCCCATCATTACAAGAGTTAATGGAAGGCACGAAACTAAAAGCGAGGAATGCTCGACAAAGGTCTTGAGCATTTTACACGTTGGCAGCAGCAGGTAATGCTACGTTTACAATAGTAAAAATAAAAGGAAAACACGAGTAGGTTAAATTTGATAATTCTTTGAAGATTTACATCCTAAGAACAAACGTAGCGAACATGAAACGCGCCTTAGCGGAGGGCTTGGTATACTACAACATTTAAAATGACCTAAAATATTTAACTTCACAACTAGATCTTGGAATAAGATTTATTATTAACAAATTGACACAAATGAAACATCACAGACGAGCACACAAGTAAATAAAAGTGAAACAAAAACAGAAACCATACCTAAATCGTTGATCGAGGCACACCCATGATGTGCTAGTTGAAGTCGATGCAAACTCCGAATTGTTAACAGACCGACTTCAGGTGCCATGGTGCAATCAATACAACCATATTTCGCACCGGGAAAGAAATTATCCCGGAATGGCGGCCGGGAGTGCAACAGCATTCCTGGCTAGTGTTCGCTACATCATCATTGGAGAAGAAGGCCCTCGACACCTGCAAAGTCTCGGTGGGTTCAACTGCTATTTTTTTTGATGCCACTGTTGAAGCTCGCAGCGACGGTGATCCTTGTGGTGGTCCCCGACAAGTTGCTGGCAATGAAACTCTTTGAACATGGGCTACAAGTTACTAGTCCCAGCAGCGGCAAGAGTTTTCGGAGCTGCAACAACATCAAAGTGGTTACTGAAGCTTTAAAAAAAAATGGAATGCACGATATTTTTACAAAGTGCGCCGTAGAGCGAGCCTAAACTTCTTAGGGAGCAAAAAAAAAAATCACAGCATATCCACGGAGTGAATGATGATTGGTGGGGCGCAGCGTTCGTCAGTCTGTCTGTCCATTCGTTCTTGCGTCCGCCTATCTGTGTGATCCTTGGTGCATCCGTCCGTTTGTTCATTCTTCTGTATGTCCGTCCATCTCTTTTTGCGGCCATCCCTCTGTCTGTCCATCCGTCCGCGCGCCCCTCTGTCTGTCCGTCCGTGCGTGTGTCAGTCCACTCGCCCGTCCACATGTCTAGCGAAAACTCCAAGCACAGCCATCTCACATCTTTTCATCATGCATTCATCATATACAAGTGCCCCCATACAGCAGACATTGTAAAGACCGCTATTTCGGGTATGTGCCACTGGTGATTACGTACTACGAGGGACGCACAAGCCAGGCCATAAGGAGCTTCGCCCCTAAAACATATTTCGCTACAGCGCGAGTTGACAGGCGCAGTAGATAAGTACAGGATAATTGTGAAAGGGTGGGTGTTCAAACACTGAGACCGAAGAACACAAATGCGGTTAGTATTGCCTAGCCTTTTTGTGTTGGTGATGGCAGGCTCATCATACAGAATGAGTTCTTACCAATGTAAATTGTGAATGCTGTTTCAACGCGTAGCTGGAGAGTACAACGGAAATAAACGCAGTATAAAAGTATGGGCAATGAAATTCGCGACCAGCTAGAGTCAGTCAGCACTACCAACTCAATGTCTTGGTATAAATCTCTTTGGAAGTTGTAACTATGATAGCATAGGTCGGTCAACTCGCTAATGAGTCAACTCACTCGGACTCACTTTGATCGAGCAGTGAGCCTGAGGGAGTCTGAAGCGCTAGATGTATTTCTTGAAACTGAGCGAATTTCTTTTTTTTTTGTTCTCACCTAGTATTACGCTGTAAGCAAGTTGAAGATCAAGTCTGTTCTATATCACAAGAACACTGAGCAAAATTTAAAGTGAAACAGTACTTAAGTCAGACTAAGTGTGAACTAAATACGAGATTTATCATCTAAACGTGCGTTGTAATATTTGATACCTCGTCATGTCTGCTTATGAGTGAACTGCAATTCACTAAAGACCTGTTAGCACCATTTCGCTTTTTTAAGAGTTGCATTAAGATGGAGGAAAGGATCGACAATAGGCATGGAAAAATTGTTTAGACTGCACGGTATATGCGTATGCACAATCACAATGCTTCAAGTACCAATTATTCAAAAGGTAAATTCACAAACTGTTGTTGGCCCAGCCGCGGTGGTCTAGTGGTTAAGGTACTCGGCTGCTGATCCGCAGGTCACGGGATCGAAGCTCGGCTGCGGCGGCTGCATATCCGATGGAGGCGAAAATGCTGTAGGCCCGTGTGCTCAGATTTGGGCGCACGTTAAGGAACCCCAGGTGGTCGAAATTTCCGGAGCTCTCCAGTACAGCGTCTGTCTTACTCATATGGCGGTTTCGGGACGTTGAACCCTTCATATACGAGGTGTGCACCGACGTATCGACGCACACCTCAGCTGCAACGTATGGTTCTTCAGCGAGCTTGGGAATTATGGGTACACGGATTTGCCTATTCTTCGTACTTTACGTTCCTTTTGACTTTGCGTGGCTTGAAGCTGTTTTGTCATGAAGTCAAAAGGGTTTGTTCTTTCCTTTGAAACAAACCCGAAACCAGCAACAAACGAAGCCACAAGTGCGATTCGCCACCCGCAAGTACGAAGACTAGGCAAATTCGTATACTACCCATCATTCCCACGGTCGCTAAGCGATCGCAAAGCTGGAGTCCCCTCTAGTTAGATTAAAGAAACTTTATGACTTCAAATACGGCTTTATAGGCAAGAGATGTGGTCCACCCAGGTGGACTGTGAAGTGCAATAGCCGATTGCCTCCACGATTTGAAGTAATCGTCCTTAGTGCTTACCGTTTAGTGCAGGCCCATACTCATTTTCCCTACAGGCGGAAACTTCGCCAGTCTTAAAATTTCATAGAATTACTGATTGCGCTTAGTAATTAGTGGCGTTGCGCAGCAGAACGTTCAGCTTACACATTCTTTAGTGAGAAAGGCACTACATTGAACTTGAAGAGGTTCTGATTGCAATTTCTGGGTTTAGATTGAAAACCACCCTCAACATAGGCTGTTAGGTCCCCGTTACTTGGTCTTCAGATATGGGGGCATACAGTGAAGGTTTAACTGGTCGCCTATCATACTTAATGTGCATGTCCGCTGTGCGAGGTCGATCAAAGGTAATACGGTTCGATGAGTTTCCTGCCATCATTATGGTGTCGTTACTTTGAATAGAAAAGAAAATGCAGAGGGCAGCTTCTGAAGGCAGGATAATAAAATATCAGTTACGTACTTCAAATACAGCAGCCAGACTATTGTGGCGGCCAAGTCTGGTATTCACCTCCGGACCACAACACGTTATGAGCAAAGCCAAGCTATGAAATTGCAACACTATGCCACCAGCTCCGCTGTTCAATCAGTTTTTGAGACTTCAAGCCAGAAAAGCTGCTCAATTTTTGGTTTCATATTTCAACAATTTCAGTGTTTGCTAAAGTGTTATGCTGATGCTGATGACCTCAGGCGGATGGCGCTCAACCACAAAGGGGGATGGGCCAAGAACCGGGCGGCAGGATACTTAAATGAAACTAAAATGGAAATAAAGCCCATCTGAAAAATTTGTTTAGAGATAATACTGCCAATAAACAAAAATGTTTGCTGAGCAAGTGGTCAAACCATCTCTTGTTCCCGACAGAAATCGCTACGAATTTAAACTAAAGATCTGAAAAAGTTAGGGTTCACTAGCATAATAATCTTTCAGTTGCATTGATGTAATCAAACACAGTGGAACATATATCCCTGCGGCAGTAATCAAATGAAGTGCCGCCAAGTGATAAAAGTACTGGTAGAGGTGTTATGCGAACTTCGCTCGGACTCACGCGCTCCAAGTCCAAGAAGTGGAGGAAGAAGAAGAGAAGATAGTCCCATGGTGGTTTGCGCGACGAACTCGTAGAAAGCAGCCACAAGAAACCATTGCGCGAATAAGGGTGCACCTCAAGTCCATTGGCAGGTAAGCATTTATCTCAATCGCGCTCACGTTTTCTGCGCGTCCGGTATCCGCGGGATGTTTGGGTGCGCCATGTCGTCTTTCTAGTTCGACCGCTCACTGAAGGCACTCGCCAACGAAATGCGGTGCAAGTCGTAATCGACAACCACCAATTGCCCGGACTACCTATAGACGTGCTATTGTTTAGTGCGGTTAATAAGGAGCATCCTTGTAACTTAGTTTCCGTTTGTAAAGAAAGATAAAGGCATAAATCGCAACAGCTGTGGCGCCAAGATGAATTGGATGTATGATTTGGTTTATATTCTAGCTTGTTTTCTCCCAATGAGGCAAGTCATTGACACACGGACGTGGTATTGTTGGCGAAAGTAGGCGGATGACCACTCAAACCGTAGGTCTAGTAATCAAAACCACTCCTTTCCCGAGTTTTTCTAGTCTACTCCCCCCCCCCCCCCCCATTTTTTTAAAGCTTAGCCAATCTTATGCAAGACTTATGGAGCTCATTTGTGGCGTAATTAGAAAAAACTAAAGCTGAATCTTATCCTGATGCCCAACCGAACCACTATAAGTCACAAGGTCCCTGATGCATAAGCTTAAGTTGACTCGAAAGCGATAGGCGTCTTCTCGATGACGTCATGTTACGTGGCATTACAGTGACTTCAAGATGACGTCACAAATAGTAGCGATGCGTAACACCATGTGATACGACATTGATGACACCATGTGACATTTAGTGCACCTACGGCGCTCAAATTTAGCATCACGTGACCTTTAACCGAGCTTTATTGCCTTTTGTTTATATTCGTGAAGTCTCGCGAAGTCTCATCAGGCCCCACCAAATCTCGCGGCGCCTCAGTAGGAGTGCTTTTTTGGAAATCGTCAAGTCCCGCCATATTGCCAGATTCTGTAATGGCAGCTTTCAAGCCCATCAGAGAGGCCGTAGCAGCCTTCTGTAGCAACCAGCGTAGAGAAGATGGCGAGATGGAAGCATCCATAATAGTTGATTGATATGTGGGGTTTAACGTCCCAAAACCACTATATGATTATGAAAGACGCCGTAGTGGAGGGCTCCGGAAATTTAGACCACCTGGGGTTCTTAAACGTGCACCAAAATCTGAGCACACGGGCCTACAACATTTCCGCCTCCATCGGAAATGCAGCCGCCGACGCCGGGATTTGAACCCGCGACCTGCGGGTCAGCAGCCGAGTACCTTAGCCACTAGACCACCGCGGCGGGGCACATCCAGAATAGTACTCCGGGTCTCACAAAATACTTTCAGGTCTCCCCATATCTCGAAAATTTCTTGATTCATGAGACATATAATGCCTTAACATTAACAGACAGAGCAATGTCTGCCTCCCGCAGAAAAGCGTGGTACCCGAAGGCTGTCCCCAGGCCGGCCCAAACATGGATGACGATGAACTGTGCCCGATGCAACCACCCGTCTTTCATGATTCTTTGTGCGGCATCCCACTCCAAGAGGTCGACGCCACACTACCGCAGCAGGCGAGCTCCACAGCTTCTATCCCGTCGTGCAATCAATCTGACGGTTTCTAAATAAAAGAAACTCAGATAGATAGATAGATAGATAGATAGATAGATAGATAGATAGATAGATAGATAGATAGATAGATAGATAGATAGATAGATAGATAGATAGTCATACTCTTCCATTTTAATGAAGTTTCAAAGGCCAGTTAAGCGGGTTTCTTCTCGTTAGTAATCTTAATGTGGAAAAGCGCATTGCAAGAAAAAACGCTAGTAAATGAGTCTGCCTGACGCTGTCGCGCCTATTCGCGTGATATTATGCTATTCGAGTGACATACACACAAATTATACTTCCGTCGTTATACATCTATCTATCTATCTATCTATCTATCTATCTATCTATCTATCTATCTATCTATCTATCTATCTATCTATCTATCTATCTATCTATCTATCTATCTATCTATCTATCTATCTATCTATCTATCTATCTATCTATCTATCTATCTATCTATCTATCTATCTATCTATCTATCTATCTATCTCTCTATCTATCTATCTATCTATCTATCTATCTATCTATCTATGTATCAGTCTGTCTGTCTGTCTCTCTCTCTCTCTCTCTCTCTCTCTCTCTCTCTCTCTCTCTCTATATATATATATATATATATATATATATATATATATATATATATATATATATATGTATATATATATATATATATATATATATATATATATATATATATATATATATGTGTGTGTGTGTGTGTGTGTGTGTGTGTGTGTGTGTGTGTGTGTGTGTGTGTGTTATTGGGTATAATGTTGTAAAGGCCTTTTCACTTTTCAGCCATGGTGGTGTCCAGAGTGGGCCCGGAGTTACGATAACAAACAGCTGAGGTAGTTGGTTGGTGTTTGTGTAAACACGGACACAAAAACAGAGCGTTTGTGTTGTCTCGACTTCTTTTCTGTTAATTAGAAGTGTGGCAGTTTGGGCTAGTTGGTATGACATGCCGATATATAGTTTTAGCGCGAGAACAGAACGACAACACTCGTGTCCTTCGTGTCCTTCGTGTCCTTCGTGTCCTTCGTGTCCTTCTTGTCTCTGTGTCGTCGTTCTGTTCTCGCGCTATAATTATCGTTCTTTCCTGCGTCTGTCTTTTAATGCCCACTTTCTAAACATCGATAGTCAGGGGTGCCGTATGGGGGTTTTAGATCTTCCCCCTCCCAAAATCTTCACATTTTGTATGCGTGCGCGTACAAAATAGCAAGAAATAAATGGTAGGACACCGTGCCCCAATCGCCTTGGACAAAATTGGACAAAACGAGGACAAAACTGCACACCCTGAGCTGTAGAATGATTTGATCGCCACTCTGCCTGCGCGTCACTTGATGAATACTGGTGGATGACTGCAGCACTGGCTTGGTAAAATATTAATCTGCCAACTTCGTGCGTTGAGACACATGTATAGCAAGTCATCAATGTATACCATGTACTTACCACGTATACCAAACCAGGCGAGGCTTGGAATTTTTGATAGTCTATATCAATCCGAGACTTAACCAGTATACGAGCTGAAAGAAATCGAAGTACTACAAGAAAGAAGCAAATGTTTGGACTAAAGAAAACACTAGCGCATAGCAGGCGAAGTACATAAGATACAGGTCACCGCCCTGCCTACGTACTTCAGGGGGTGTTCTCTTAAAACACAAACACAACAAAACAAGCTTCTTTTCTAACAAATCGAGCCGCTAATCGAGGAACTGTTCATGCGTGCGCAGACGTTTTGCGCCATCGGCAAGAAGCTGGGCGGCTACCACGTGTATCGCTTCAACGCGGCCAAATCATTCGGCTGTCTGGGCCCACTGCACCCGGTGCGGAAGCTGTGCGTGCGACTCGTCACCAGCCAGTATCCTTCATTTGTAAAACCAGTGTATCGCTGGCTGGAATGCCTTGTTTAGTTCATCTTATTCATACTGTCGGCCAGAGCTATGCTTGAGAGCCTTGGCCGAGAGGCGTAGTTTCTTAAACCACTTTTTGCCTACTGGGGAACATCTCATTAAGCCAGCTGACACATTAATATACATAGCGCGCATGAAGTTGTACCGTTTACCATATCTATAAAAGCAACAAATTTGCATACATAGTTTTTTTATTTTTGTTAGAGATGCTCATTTTTTACGTCAAACGTGGTTCTTAACTTTCTCTTGACATACAACAATGGGCATACCTGTGCTACCCTATACTCATGTTCCCGTTTCATTTTGACCTGACAGTACTTGTCACTGGTCTTTCTGATGTTCTGATACTCAACCTCGGGCTTTCACCACTTTCGAGTCAATGTGACAAATTTTAAACCGGTAACTGAGCTTCGTATTATTGTGTTCTCCTACCTGCCCCTAATTTACTTTCTATTTGGGTCTCAGCACACTTTCTGCACTGTATCAGCACAAACATAACATGTACGCACATCAAGCTTAAGAAAACCGCATCACCTTGTCTTGCACCTTGACGTCATTCCTATCCCAGGTACTTGGACATGTTTGTCCTAGCCCTGGTGCTCCTTAACACGCTCATGCTGGCCCTTAAGTACCGCAACTTGTTCCTCGAGTAAGTCCTTTGCTGGAGCGGAAGCTCTCCTACACTGCCTGCTTTCTATGGGCATTCATCGCTACGCAATGAATTTGAATTGCC
Organism: Rhipicephalus microplus; assembly: GCF_013339725.1. Taxonomy (NCBI): domain Eukaryota; kingdom Metazoa; phylum Arthropoda; class Arachnida; order Ixodida; family Ixodidae; genus Rhipicephalus; species Rhipicephalus microplus. The sequence goes on from NC_051165.1 coordinate 317,709,087, forward strand.
GGAGGACAAGTTTGGAGGGCGTGACACAAGGCCACGTGACCCACTGTGGAGAGACGTCGTAGCTTCGCTCTCGCGCAGCCTCGCTACTACAGTACTCGTTGATGTGGTACCACGAGACTCGGCGAAACTTTACTTGAGCATTATATGCATAGCCTTTGCAAAACAAAGAAAAACATTCTTTTAAGTAACAAGACTTGACCTTGTTGGTCGTACATTACAACAGAACGGCAGCGCAACCAAACACGGACCGAGGAAAGAGGGTACACGAAACACAGCACTGTCACTCACAAATGAATCTTGAATTTCAGAAACGAAACGTACAAGAACAACCGCTGTAAGCTTCCTGCATGCGCCAACTTAAGAAACGCACAAGTCGTAGCGTGTCGACAACAACAAAACATTTGAAACACTAAGCGAACACACTCAACCGTGTGTGGTCCGTGTGTGGTTGCACTGCCGTTCCGTTATAAAATGCTTGTATGTAGAGATTACGATGTTCACAACAGTTATACCTCAGCCAGTTATTCTTCATAGCAGCTCTGCGTACACTCAAATTGTCCTCATTCAACCTATATCGAGCGTGCAGCCTAGTTTTTGAGTTATTGCTGGTGTAAAACATTCAGGACGCGCACGAAAGAAGGGCTTCATTAGTCGTTGTTGCAGCACCTTCTCTGTTCTCTTGCCAGTGCCGATATCTCTTTCTCGCAAGCGTGATGGCGCGTCCTTCGCGCCATCTCACTTTTGATAAAGACAACACACTGAAGCGCCTCCGAGCTCTGCGTGCCGTCAGAGGTGAATGGTGCATATGTATACCTCGCCTTAGTATGCTGAAGGATGCATGTTCCGTTGCCGACCCATCTATCGGCTCGCGCTGCGGAGCGAGACGCGGCAGGTTCGAATCACCAGTGTGGCGCTTCGGAAAATATTGTTCTGAACTATTTTAGGGGCGCCGCTCCTTAAGGCGTGGGTTCGTCGTCACCTGTATGTGTGCATGTATGTAGTAACCACCTCACAGAATATCCACGGAGTGAAGGGTGATGAGTTGGACGAGGCTTCGGAGGATTTTATCGGCAAACCACGAATCATCCGCTGGCCGCGTCCATCCGTCCGTCTGTTTGACTCACCGACCGACGGGCGAACGCAGGGATAGACGGACACACAGATGAATGCATGGACGAATGAACGGAAGCAAAAACGAACGGACGAACGGAAGTGCAATGGACAGACGGACGCTTCGCTCCACTCATCATCATTCACTCCGTAGGTATGCTGTGGTTTTTCCATTGTAACCATCTGACAGTGTCCATATTGCAACAACAACAACAACAACAACAACAACAACAACAACAACAACAACAACAACAACAACAACAACAACAACAACAACAACAACAACAACAACAACAACAACAACAACAACAACAACAACAACAACAACAACAACAACAAAAGTGGTACGCTATTACAATGCATTATGGGCTTTGCAGCTCACTGTTCCTCGCACTATTCACGATTGACATCGGGATCCGGGCGGCAGCCAGGGGATTCGTGATGCACAAGTACAGCTACCTGAGCGAGCTGTGGAACTGTCTAGACTTTGTCGTCACCTGCGCCGGGTGAGTGGGGCGTCGCAAGGAGAGACTGCCATACTGTGTCGACGCGCTCTTGGAGATCGTGGTGCGTGGGGCTTTATAACGCTGACAGCACGGCGATTGCCAGTCCCGAATCAGCCTACGCTGCCGCGTTGTGGTCAATCTGGAATGTGATGGATTTCGTTTGTTCGTTATTTACATTTACAATATTTATCAGTTCGCACGCCATTCTTCGGGGCAGTTAACAATGTCCAAGACTATGCATTTAGTACATCGATGATTGCTTCCTTTCTTCGCACAGGGCCATCGAGCTGTTTGGCGCTGCTGTGGGGCTCGGCGCGCAGCTACAGATACTCAATTCATTCCGGCCCTTCCGCCTTTTCAAGGTGCTCACCGTCTTCCTGGGTACGCACGATATCTCCGCTCTAACAACGTTGTCGTTTGTATGGCATGGTACATGGAAACTGCGATCTATCAACAGGAGGCGAATTTTCTTAGCTTCGTTTAGAGTAGAATATGTGTGTGCGGTGGAAAGGGAGATATGTTGTTGTTAGGGTTGAAGTCGCGTGCAGGATGAAAAGATTATCCAGAATTTTGGCTTCAGGGCAGTAGTGCCAGGACGCCGGGGGTGTGAAAGGGTGGCTATCTGTAAGGTGCGAAGAAGGGGTAGGTTGGCTTGAAGAAAATTTTGAAGAGGGAGGGGTGTCGGAATCCTGCTGGAGGGAGGAGGGGGGATGTTAGAGGGTGTCGGGAGTGTGCGTATAAATATCTGCATGGAAATGGTGCCACTGTTCAAGGTTCTGGCGCGCCTGTGGAATGTTTTTCTTTCCGCGGGCGAACTGACCACAAGCAGGGCATATTAGCGTAATGGCTACGCTACTTCCGTATCAACAGGGCACCGCATGGCGGCATTCTTTCGTGTCTGTTGTGCTGTCGTGCGCTAGCCGTAGTGCCGTGTGTTTGTATTCGCGCGTGTTTACGTAGCTCGAGGAAACGAGATGAAGCGATGTCTTGTACAAACATCTGCGTTTACGTAGACGTCCCTGTAGTGGTTGCACCACCTTCCTGTAATCCAATAATCAGCGCCGGCACGTTTTGCGCGTGCCAGGAAAGATTGAAAAACGGCTTTTAATTGGTTGTGTATGTATAGTGCATGTGTCGTAAGAAGTATGCCGGGCAAGATGGAACGGCGTTGAGCAATGCGAATTCGAAAGTGGACTGACAAGTTGCGCACGAAGTTTACCGGGGTATGTTTATAGTCAGTCTTTAATTGTCGCTGTAGTAGAGAAGTTGAGGTGCAGGTCTTGTTACAGTGCCTATTGTCATGAAACAAAATAGTAGTGTAATCAAGGAGCTATAGTTGGTTACACTGATATAAAGCCAGCTCATTTTGAAACCGAGTCAGACGTACGGGAAATTATCGATGGGTTAATTGAAAACTAGAAATAGAAAGAAGAAAAACTAAAGTAGAATAAAAGGCAAACTGCCGCTTTTGAGAGCCGAATTCGCACCTTGTGAATTGCTCGTACAACGCTGTGCGTACTGGCAGCTGCGCATAACCCTCCGGCTGCCTTCTCAATCATTTGTGTGTGTTTACATCCGGGTCCAGGTGGTGTTAGCTTATTCTACTCTTGGCCACGGCGGCAAGCTTAAATCACGTTCCTAATCACTGGCCGTCAAGTAGTATTGTATCGGTTGTCAATTAAAGAGGAATCGAACTGCAGATGTGACCGTACATTTTGGAATAAACAATAGAGATAACACATCGCCACGTACGAACCTTCCGGCACATAGATCCACTTTTCTGCGATTTCGGGATAAATATTTTCGTCGCATTTCAAATACGTCTCACTAAGAAAAAAAAAAGAAACGGTGCACAGTACCAATGCAGAGCGAGGATGTGCTTCAGTACGTGTGCGAAGGCTAATACCTGTACTTGTCGAATCGGTGTTGATTGATTGATTGATATGTGAGGTTTAACGTCCCAAAACTACCATATGATTATGACAGACGCCGTAGTGGAGGGCTCCGGAAATTTCGACCACCTGGGGTTCTTTAACGTGCACCCAAATCTGAGCACACGGGCCTACAACATTTCCGCCTCCATCGGAAATGCAGCCGTAGAAGCCGGGAGTTGATCCCGCGACCTGCGGGTTAGCAGCCCAGTACCTTAGCCACTAGACCACCGCGGCGGGGCCGAATCGGTGTTAACGCCACTCTTGCGTTTTTTTTTTTCATTTCACGAAACTGTTCTTAGCCAAGGAAAGTCATTCAACCGTGGAGCCTTTTACTACAGTTTACCATGTTACGGCGCCAGAAAGAGTCACTCGAAATTCAGTCGACGAACACGAAGTAGAGTTTGGGTTCGCTCTGCTGAATTTTTTACAATTAAATGGATGTATCTGTCAGTCCCGATGTGTAGCGCAGTGCTAGATAGCCTGGTTCAAAGCTGTTCCGTTGGGATCTATTAGCACTTGACGCGACTAATTTGAGCCTATAGTATATGATCCATTATTTGCCTACTATAATGTTCTACACTGGGCGACAACTTTTTGTGGCAGCACAGCTAAAGCTACGTGGGCGGATGTTCTGCACATGTGTCCCTGTATCAAACGCTCCGCCAAATCTGTTTTCATGTGGTTTCGGTTTCGGTTTCACAAGCGCATTTGATAGATTTGTGGGGTTTAACGTCCCAAAACCACCATATGATTATGAGAGACACCGTAGTGGAGGGTTCCGGTAATTTTTTTTCACAAGCGCATTTAACGTGTACTTTTCGCACAGCAACTATGCAATAAATCTTACATTTATATGAGAATGAAAAAGGGTTTATTGGCGACTGTTGCGACGGTAGTCCTACGATGAAACACGATCGGGCAAGAGCAACGGTCGAGCAGATGCCAGCGCTGATCAGCACGAGCCGAGCGAGCGAAGCCAAGCACCCAGTACCCAAGCGGTGGCGATGTTGTTTTCCAACGATGCGTTTCCTTCTTCACAATTTGCCCCCGCCGAAAAAGAGCCATCCTGGCGACCTAAGAGTCTGGAGGCAGAGGGCTATGATATGGCTTAAGGCGGGCGATGTGGACGATGTCACGTCCACGCCGGCGCATGTCGTCAGATGGGGAAAGTGGCTCGATGAGAAAATTCACCGGCGAGGTTTGCTCCAAAACGCGGTATGGGCCCTCGTACTTTGGAACGAGTTTTGAGGAAATGCCGGGGGTTTGGTAAGGAACAGCCAGCCATACAAGTGATCCCGGGGAATAGCTGGGGCTTTGTGAAGAGTCGGCGTTGTTTTCTTTCTGGCGCTGTTGTTCTTGTGACGTAAAGGTGCGTGCGAGTTCACGGCACTCTTCCGCATTGCGGGCAGCTTCGGAAACAGATGGGCATTCGGATGCGTCAGGACGGTATGGAAGGAGAGTGTCGATGGTGTGGGATGGTTCGCGTCCATAAAGAAGAAAGAAAGGTGAAAATCCAGTGGTAGACTGTGCCGCGGTGTTATATGCGAACGTGATGAATGGAAGAATGCGATCCCAGTTAGTATGATCGGATGTCACATACATGGCGAGCATATCGCCAAGGGTTTGGTTAAATCTTTCCGTGAGCCCATTAGTTTGCGGTATGCAGTGGTCTTGCGATGAACAACATGGCATTCAGAAAGCAGAGACGTGACGACTTCTGATAGGAAGGCTCGACCTCGGTCGCTTAGTAGCTCTCGAGGTGCACCATGTCGTAGTATGAAGCGATGAAGGATGAACGATGCTACGTCCCGCGCAGTGGCACTTGGAAGGGCGGCGGTCTCAGCGTAGCGTGTTAAATGGTCCGCAGCGACTATGATCCACCGATTTTCATCTGATGTTGTCGGTAGAGGTCCATAGAGATCAATTCCGATCTGATCGAAAGGTTTGGCAGGGCACGGAAGCGGTTGAAGCGCACCGGACGAATGGAAAGGCGGTGATTTGCGGCGTTGACAGTCAGGGCAGCCCATAACGAATTTTCGAACGAAATTATACATTCCGCGCCAGTAGAAGCGATGGCGAATGCATTCGTAAGTTTTGAAAACTCCGGCATGACCACATTGGGGATCGTCGTGAAAGGAGGCGCAGATTTGTGATCGCAAGCTGCGCGGGACAACCAAGAGCCACTTACGACCTTCGGGGGCGTAGTTGCGTCGGTGTAGCAGCCGATCACGAATGGCGAAATGAGCAGCTTGACGTCGGAGAGATCGTGGTACCGCAGTGGTTGACGATTCAGAGAGACAGTTAAAAAGAGAAGCGATCCACGGGTCCTTGTGTTGTTCACTGGTAAAGGAGTCGAGGTCGAGAGATGCGACGGAGTTGGTACCAGTGGTTTCGCAGGCCGAGTCGGGAGGTAAAGGCGAACGCGACAGGGCGTCGGCGTCAGAATGCTTGCGTCCGCTGCGATAGCTGACACGAATGTCGTACTCCTGGATTTGCAGTGCCCACCGAGCTAGGCGGCCAGAAGGATCTTTTAATGTGGCGAGCCAACAAAGTGCATGGTGGTCCGTTACCAGGTCGAATGGGCGACCGTACAAATAAGGGCGGAACTTGCGAAGCGCCCACACTAGCGCCAAGCACTCTTTTTCAGTGACACTGTAATTGACCTCAGCTTTAGTAAGTGTGCGACTCGCATAAGCGACGACGTATTCGGAGTAGCCCGGCTTGCGTTGGGCGAGGACGGCGCCTAGACCAACCCCACTAGCGTCTGTGTGAACTTCCGTTGCAGCTGTTGGGTCGAAATGCCGAAGAATTGGAGGAGATGTTAGCAGACTACGGAGCGTGGCAAACGCGACATCGCAGTCAGAAGACCAGGATGAAAGGTCTGCATCACCGCGTAGGAGGTTGGTCAGTGGTGACATGATCGACGCAAAATTTCGCACGAAGCGCTGGAAGTACGAGCATAGTCCGACAAAACTGCGTAATTCTTTCAGTGTAGTAGGTTTCGGGAACTCAGCGACTGCTCGCAGTTTTGCAGGGTCGGGTCGAACACCATCCTCGGACACGATGTGCCCTAAGATGGACAGCTCTCGCGCGGCGAAGCGGCACTTTTTAAGGTTCAGTTGGAGCCCAGCGTTGGTTAAACACGTCAGCACCAGTTGGAGCCGAAGCAGATGTGTAAGAAAATCGGGAGAGAAAACGACAATGTCGTCGAGGTAGCATAGACACACAGACCACTTCAGTCCACGCAGTGTGTTGTCCATGAGTCGTTCAAACGTGGCAGGAGCATTACAAAGCCCAAATGGCATTATGTTAAATTCGTACAGGCCATCTGGTGTAATGAACGCAGTTTTCTGGCGATCAGCTTCTGCCATAGGAACCTGCCAGTATCCAGATCGTAAGTCTAAGGAGGAGAAGAATTCGGCTCCTTGGAGGCTGTCAAGGGCGTCGTCGATGCGCGGTAATGGATAGACGTCTTTCCACGTCACCTTGTTTAATCGCCGGTACTCGACGCAAAATCGAATCGATCCATCCTTCTTTCGAACTAGAACGACAGGAGATGCCCAAGGACTGTGCGATGGTTGAATAACGCGACGGCGTAGCATCTCTTCGACCTGGTCGTTGATGACGTGACGTTCTGTAGAAGAGACACGGTACGGTCTTTGACGCAATGGCTGGTGCGAACCGGTGTCAATGTAGTGGTGCACTGCGGAAGTCCGACCCAATTGCGGCTGAGAAACGTCGAATGAATTCGCGAAGTGCTGGAGAAGATTAAGAAGCTCGGCGCGTTCATGGGCACTTATTAAGGTGTCGGCGATGGAACTCGAGAAGGTGTCACTCGATGAGCATTCCAGTGGGGAAAGGGCATGAAGTTCGGTCGAGGCGCTACTGCACGATTCGTCTGGCATCTTAAGGAATAAAGAGGAATCGAGGTACTCCACTCGACCGAGACATTCGCCGGCAAGTAGCGTAAGCGGTGCAGAAAGGGGGTTGTGGACGAAAATATTGCTTCGGCCCGCAGTGACGTCGAGTGTAGCGAAAGGCAAGGAAACGGCTCTGCGGCTCATGAAAATGTCGGAAGGTGTAAACATTACTGTAGCGTCGTTATGGCCATCGCAGCAAACAGGGACAACGGCAAGAGAGGCTGGCGGAATTTCAGTGTCTTCACGTACGACGAGGTTTGGAGACCGCTCAAGAGTTTCGTGCAAAGGTTCGTCAGACAGGTGCGAAAATTGAACTTCAGCGCGTGCGCAGTCGATGACGGCATGATGATGTGACAGGAAGTCCCACCCGAGGATAACGTCATGCGAGCACACCGAAAGGACGATGAACTCGACAACGTACATAGAGCCTTGGATGAAAATGCGGGCTGTACAGGTGCCGAGAGGTCTGACTGGCTGTGCGCTCGCCGTACGAAGCGATAGTCCAGAGAGCGGCGTGGTCACTTTGCGTAGGGAGCGGCAGAGCTGGGCGGCTATAACAGAAACGGCAGCACCTGTGTCGATGAGGGCAAAGGTAGAAACACCATCGACAGATATGGCGACAACGTTAGCAGGTGAAGTGCGAGGACTTGGGCATTTCGATGACGGCGCAGTTCTTGCCTCTGGAACTGCGGCGTTCAGTTTTCCCGGTTGGAGGAAGCGGGTCGGGGACGCATTGGGGACAGAGATCGCCTGCGAGGAGACGGCGAGCGCGAAGAGTGAGTCGGAGCTGGGGGCTGGGGTGACTGAGACCCGGGAAGAGTAGTGTAGCCATACTGCGGTGAAGGATAGGGAGCAGGTAGGTGCGTAGGCGGCGGGTCATACGGTAACGGCCAAGTAGCGTTGTGTTGCGATTGGAAACGACGACGACAATATCGTGCCACGTGTCCTGGAGTACCGCAGGCGTAGCAGATCGGTCGATTGTCAGCAGTGCGCCAAGAATTGCTGACTCGCGGTGCAGCCCAAGGTGTCGAAAGAGGGGTAGAGTGGGGAGCAACTGCAGGCATGGGTGGCAAAAGCTGCTGGCGGGGTCTGCTGCGTACCACCTGGGCATAAGTAAGAGGCGCGGCCACGGGCTGCATAGCCGGCGCATGGGGAACAGTCACGGCCACAGGCTGCTGGTGGGCAGCGACGGGAACAGCCTGAGCTACCTCTTCGGCAATAACGTCGCGGAGTGGTGAGGGCAGACGAGAGGACGGCGGCTGCTGCGTGAAGGGAATCAACGACAGTTGCCGAGCTACTTCTTCACGCACGAAGTCTTTAATCTCTTGCAGGGTTGGCGAGTGGTCGGGAACGGAAGTGAGACTGGAGAGCGAATCGGCGTGTGAGGAAAATGGCCGAGTCAGGGCGCGCTGCTTGCTCAACTCGTCGAAACTTTGGCACAAAGTAACAAGTTCCGCAACGGTGGCAGGATTACGGGCGAGGAGCAGCTGATATGCACCGTCATTTATCCCTTTGAGGATGTGTTGAATCTTCTCCGACTCGGGCATGGTGGTGTTCAGTCGGTTGCAAAGTCCAATGATGTCTTCGATGTAGCTTGTGAAAGATTCCGTTGGCTTTTGTGCGCGAGTCCGCAAGCGTTGTTCGGCTCTGGACTTGCGGACAGCGGGTCGGCCAAAAACGTCAGCAAACAACGTTTTGAAGATGGACCACGTCGTAATGTCGTTTTTGTGGTTGTTATACCACATTTCGGCTACGTCAGTGAGGTAAAAGATGACGTTAGTCAATTTGTCCGCGTCATCCCACTTGTTGTTCGCGCTCACCAGTTCGTAGTTAGCGAACCAGTCTTCCACGTCAGTCTCATCAGCTCCGCTAAAGATTTGGGCTCTCGCAAACGAAGAACGCCGGGGTTGCTGGGGGATGGAGTGGAAGAGCCAGGTTGCGCGTTGTTGGTAGCCATGATGGTAGGTAGCGTTCGGTTGCGCAGCTCCAGGTTGAGGCGACGGCGAATGGCAGCACCCAGGTTCAGGCGACGGGGAATGTCAGCACCCTCCACCAATTGAAAAAGGGTTTATTGGCGACTGTTGCGACGGTAGTCCTACGATGAAACACGATCGGGCAAGAGCAACGGTCGAGCAGATGCCAGCGATGATCAGCACGAGCCGAGCGAGCGAAGCCAAGCACCCAGTACCCAAGCGGTGGCGATGTTGTTTTCCAACGATGCGTTTTCTTCTTCACAAGAAGAAATAACTAAAATGTTCATTTTTAAGAAAAAGAACACGAAACTTTTTCTGAAGCGTTGAGATTTATTTTAGAAAAAGAAAACTGCGCTCGAGCAGGTGCTGGGCGATTAAAACAAAGTAAAGCCAAGATATCATTTTCTAAATTTCAGTGCATACTTTGTCGGCATCATTGTCTTTCTTCTTTTAGAGACACAAGACCTTTCTAGAGACGCTCACGTCATTTTTTAGGGGACGCGAAGGCAAGGACGGGAAGCGGGAATCTTGGCACCGATCAATCATGGGCGAGCGAATGACATTTGTAAATCCAAGTGGGGAAAACGCTATCTTTACTCGACCAAGAATGCCATTTTTGTACAGTCAACAGGGTAATATAAATGAACGCGTCTGTTACCCAGGAAAAACGCGAAGAACGACTCCCTCCGTAGACGCTGACGGGAGTGGTGTTATGGTACGCGATCTTCGGCGTTATCGTATCAACAATATTAGGCAGCTGAACCACCGACCACATATGCAACGCAATTTAGAAAGAGGTTCAGTGGTTTTACGTACAGTTTCCAATCTCACTTTTTTTCTTGCAGCTGGTGTTGCTGAAGACTGGCAGGTCTCCGGTGTCACTTTCAAGGCGGTTATATAGTGATTAGAGTCCCACTTCCGCTGATAATATCATTTTCACACAAATACTCGGTGATTGCATGCGCGGGAAACAAAATATTTCACGACGCACCACTGTCTTCGTTTTCACCTGCTCGATGAATGCACATCACCTGAGGAACACGCACTCATACTCGCTTATAAGCTTGGATGTGAACTTGCTGGAACCAAGTGACGCTATCGTTGTTAACCGGGACAGGAAAAAGGTGAAATGGCACCAGGAAACTTGAAAACTAGAAGCAGCAAAGAACGAAAACCTACACGGCTGATGCTTCTAAATAATAATGCGAACAATCTTGAACATAATATTTACATCTTTTCTTTCGATATTTTTCATTATGCTACGCAGTATACAAAAGTTAGCCTTGGAAGACTACATGCAGAAGCGTAGGGAAAAAGTGCGTGCTAGGTCTTCGTAGTTTTGGCTGTGCTGCCACAGAAAGTTGTCGCCGAGTATAGACACGTATGCGAGATAAAATATTAAAGAGCGAATTTTGGTGCATCAACATAAAGAACACGCTGTTCAATTTTGTTTGGCGTGCGTTGACTCCGTTCATGTGAGCGACGCCTCGCTAGGGGGGTCATAAATATAAAGAAAAAGAAAGAACGAAATTCCAAGTGCAGCGAGTTACAATCGCTTGGTTAATGAGTCTCGAAGATTCGAAGTGCTGCACACTACGGTTTCTCTCGCTTCGAAACAATCGCAGGGGGCTGTCTTGTAGCTGGAGCATCGTATCTCAATCCGCAGATTTCGTTAGATGCCAACTATTAGGTGAACTTGCCCACGGGAGCACAATGTATCGGTTGCAACACCGAGATTTACCATACGCAGGAAGGTTGATTGGTCAGTATAGAATACGTCCACGAATGCAGTCTTAATTGAAATTCGATGTCCCGAGCAGGTCTCCGGGACATCGTGAACACCATCATCAAGGCAACGACGCGTATGCTGGAGCTTATTGTGCTGCTGTTCTTCTGCATCTGGGTGTTCGCCACGTTCGGCCTACAGGTGCGCTGCATGACGTCTCATTTGCGCGTGTCATGTCTCGACTCTCACTATTACAGGAAAGTGTCACTCCTCAGTCGTTATTCCCTGTGCCAACAAATTTGTGCCCATATTACTCATGCTCAAACAGCATGCAGCAATGAAACTCACTAGAAATGTAATCCACCGTATCGAACTTTCTGAATTCTCTGCTTTTATTCTTGAGAAGGGTCAATTATGCCCAAGAACATTGAATTATTTTAAGCAGCATTCTTTGTTGTTTTTTTCATAGAAATTTATGACATCGCGATTGACCCAACCGGGCACTTAGGTTTGCGAAATTGCGCAGGAGTCACTGTGACGAGATTTAACGAAAACTTTCAGCATTTCGTAGAAGCATACTGATTACTTCAGTTTAGGTAAATTAAAAAAAACTCTCAACACGATTAGCCTAGAGATGCAGCTCCTGGCGTTCCTTAGAGTGGTGGACGTGGCCGCTGGGCAACAACTGACGAATGCACAACCTCCATAAACGCTGAAAAATAAGGTTTTGTCTGACTCACTCGCCCCACGCAGATGTTCATGTCGGTACTGAAGCGGCGCTGTGTGGTGAGCAGCGAGCGACTGGGTGTGGTGGACGCACAGCTGTACAAGCACATGGCGAACAACCGCAGCCTCTGGATGCGCACGGGCTTCGACAAGGACGAGGATCGCGACCGGCTGGGCTTCCCCTGCGGGAACCTATTGGCTGCCTAGTGAGTGCTGTCTGTCCGAAGTAGACATCGGACCCCGAAGCCTGATGCGCTCGTTAGGTTACTTTGTTAATATTCAAATTACCATTGCTTTGATGCATTATTATTAAAATACACGTGTTTAATGTGGCCCGTTGTTGGCTTGTATTGGCAAACCAAATTGTAGTTGTCGAGGTGTTACTGTTGAAACAAGGCTATAATTAGTCCTGAAGTACCGATTCCATCTTCACTTCAACAATGGACGTAATGAGCAGTGCGAGACCACCAAGAATGGCTATGTAACTATTTTAAGTGCTGGGCACAGATTTATCAAGACGGCACAAGACAGAAAGGACACGCAGGTTAGCGTCTGTGTATGTCCTTTTTGTCTTGTGCCGTCTTGATGAATATACGTTCATTGCTTGTGTCGTACCAACATGGCCAGAAGTCAGCCCAATGTTATTACGTACATCATAGTTAGGCAACTCCTGCTTGATGTAAATGTGGGTCTTGATATGAACGGCCCACTTCATGCCCCTCTTTTTTGTTTTATTTTTATGCCTGTATGCACGTTCCTTACATGCGTTATTCTACATCAAATGACCTTTGACAGTAAGATTCGAGTGTTTGACAACCAAGCAGCTTCCTAATGAAAGGGCATTGCGCTGGAGATGCGGACAAATAAAGAAGTACAGGGCACTCAAATCTTTTTATTACTCAAACTTATAACTAAATTTCCAAAGTTTAATTTCTGATTGATAACTTCACCGTCTCTATATGCATCACCACCGCTGTATGCTGAAAGAGCACTGCCAGGCGGTGAAGTCATTGGAACGTTTAGCGCGAATTGGTTGTCAAACATCGCTCGCTTGTCTCCTTTCATTGTTTTGACAACATCGATTGTGCAGTGCTTGCGAGCCGGGTTTCTCGTGCGTGACGGTAGACGTGGTGGAGGAGCGACGTGTGTTCCCATCCTACGACAACGTGGTGGACGCCGTGCTCACCACCTTCAACATATTCAGCCTCGACAACTGGAACATTCCCTACAACATGGTGCGTCTAATGTTCCCCTCCCCGCCCTTTCCTCTCCTGTTCCTCGCGTTTACGCTGTATCGTTTCTCTCGCCATCCCTTCTATAGCGTGTCCCTACCCGAGTAACATGCGCAGACTCCCGTATTGGGCTCCTGTATTGGCGCTTTCTTTGCACTATTACTCGTTGTAGGAAGAAGCACGCCTTACAGGCAGCTTCGTGGGCTTTGTTGTGTGTTGCGTGCGGGGTATTCGTTTCGTAGACCATGGTCGTTGCCGATCGGCAGAAGCATTGTGCGATGAATCTCGCAGTTGCCTGTACGCTATTCTTGTGTTCTATCGACTGAGAACGTCAAGGTAGTTTAATGTGTGTATCTAACACTGCGGCTCGCTATGCCTTGTAAGAAGTCTGGTTTTTGAGTGTATAACTTGATTAGGATGTTTGAAGCAAGCTTTCACCTTCAAGTGTTACAGATAGAAGAACATGCTGTAGAACTCTTGAACACGGAAGTGTTTTATTCCGGGGTCCTTCACGACTCCGCTGACGTATTTTTCTCACGAATATGACGTTGTAAAATATATACTAACAGATTGCAAAGAAAAACGACAAGAAAAAGGTATCGCCGTGGCGTGTCGAACCATTAACCTGTCGGTCTGCAGCGCGCGGCAGTAACCACCAAGCCACAAAGCGTGCGTTGTCAAAAGTGCTAATGGCAAGCCATTTATGTACATCATATGCCGTTTGGTGGTCGTCAGAGCTCCACAACTTCGGCTTGTTTTCGCCGTCAGCAGCGAGTTGGCGCGAAGATGTCGCGTTGAGTAGCGTTGGACTTGTTAAGTCATCGCCTCTCGCGTTTCGGTGCGCACCGCCTCCACGGAGCATGGTCGCCTGCGCACGCGCTTATCAGACTCGCGATTTCGGAGTGCACGAAGGTCACATCGCTCGCTGCCGCGGCCGCGTTTGCGGAAGCAGCACGCTGCTCGCACACGAAGCAGTAAGAATTGATGCAGTTGTTCGCGATTGTCCTGTGTATACTTGTGCCACGGTCACCTGGATGGGCGCGTGCCCGATAAAGGCGGCCGTGCTTGTGCGTTCGTTGTTGTGTGTATTTCTTTCAGTTTGAATAGCGCGCTTTCAGTGTCGAGCCGTGACCAGTGTTAGTCCGCACTCGTCCTGTGTATGCTAGTTTCGAGCGTGCTTTCTGGTCGAGGTGAGTGCTGTAAGTTTTCAGCTGCTTGCCGTTATTCGCGCGACTTAGAAATTTGTTGCTGTAGTACTCATTCATTCACCCATGTGGCGAAACAATGAATAAACGCAGAACTAGCTATGTAAAGACGCGTTTCACTTTAGTATTATATCAATTCCTAGAAAGAAGGATCAGTCATGTTTTTTATGACTTTCACTGCGCTTTGTCGTTAGCTCCTTTTTTCCCTTTTCGTGCGGCACTACAGAACCACGACATTTACTGTGCATTTACACTTTGTTCCATGTCTGTGCAGTTGCTGCAGGCTGTCGGCCCCGCGTGCTTCCCGCTGTTCCTGTGTACCGTGATGTTCGGTTCGGCGTACCTGATTAACCTGATGCTTGCCGTCACCGTGCACACTTACGTCTTGGAGAACAACCTCAAGCGAGCTCGCAGGCAACAGGTGTGCGAGCTGGAGTCATGGTCTTGTACATATCCGCCTCTCAGATCACGATATCTTATCACCGGACTTGCGGGCGATCCTCTAATCTGCTCTCGATGCGGTGTCATCTTGGTTCTGTCGGGGAATGCTCTTTGATTACAGAACTCCGCGAAACGTTACCTCGATCGTCTGGCTAATTCACGCGCCTTCTTTAAATAGCAGTTAATGACGTTAATGCGCTTACGCGTCATTAACGCGTAAGCGCACCATTTTGTACGACCAGACTGTGCTGTCAATCGTTGCAGTAAATCGCTATTTTTTTGATGAACAATAGTTACCGTGACAAAAGTACGTGCTAGAAATTACATTTTTGTTTCTCCCCTGTCAATGTTTCCGTTGAAGCCAGTGTCATAATTGCAGATGTTGCGTTTTCACGCGTATTTTTAGCGTCGACTGCAAGTTATTATGTCACAAAAAAGAGAAAAATAAAAGGGGGATGATAGTGACAGGCAGATGTCTTGATGGCGAATCAAACTCACGTTTCCATGAGTAGTCAAGTGACCGATACACTCCCTCTACTTCTTAGCTTCCGTGGTTAGTGGTTCGTGTTCGTGTTGCTGGAGGCGATAGTATTTGCAGAGAGCTGGGTAGTCTACACGTATACATTGGAGACGAAAGAAGAACGTATGCTCGTACAGTATAGCTGGTGCACCATAGAATATCGTGTTAGCCTTTTGATACTCCCGCAAGAATGCTTCAATATCGCTGCCTTAATTTTCTATTTCTCAGGGAAGCCTCATCGGCATTCTGCCTGTGCTAATGTCCTGTCGTTATTGTGCCATTTTAGCATGTCATACAACCGTGTCATTTTGTTGCGCGAGGACCTAATCACGCTTCCTATATTGGAAATGACCCACTGAAAATTTACAATGTGCAAGCTTATGCAACTTGAAAAATGCCACGGCATCGGTGGGTCCACTGATGCGCTTCCTTTTTTTTTTTTTGCAGATGGATCAGGGATCTCTAATGGACTTGACGCTCTTCCAAGAGATAAGCGATTTCGAGGTCAACGTGGACCACCTGTATGTCCAGCCACTCGTCAGCCTGGCTCAGATACCTAGCGCCCACAAGGTACCTTCGGCACTCACCTTCCTGTGCACGCCCATGAACGCCCATGAACGCACGCCCATGAACGCACGATGCCTCGCATTGAATGAGTATATCGAAAACTGGAAAGTTAAAACGGTGTACGTACCCTGAGACTCAGAACGTTATCACTATCCCCGCTATAAGCAAACACCTCCTGCAGCGGTTTTGGAAAACACGCTTTTCACAGGGGGAGGGGGCTAAATTGAAATAAAACTATTTTCTCCGTTGAGGCAGAAAAAAAGTTTTTTTATGTAGCATCTGTGCGGACAAGGTGCCTTTCGTCTTTTGTCACCATCATCAGCATTACTATTATTTACTCTTAAAGGCCATTTTCAGGGTATTACATAAGTGGGCGGGGGTGACAAAAACCCCAATAACAGCATGGTCATTTATGTACAAAGAAACGAACAAGCAGATAAAAAAATAAAGATTTAAAAAATACAGTAAACAGGATTCGAAAAGCGAAATATAATGACAGTGAAACGGGAAGAAAAGAGTTCTAAAAATACAGTCACAAAAGTATACTACATGAAACAACAGAGTACAGTGGGAGATTAAGAGTTCAAAAACACGTAAGTATGTGCCTAAGTTTATTGGAGTCCTGTTAATCAACTATATATTCGGGTAGCGTGTACCATATCTAAATAGCAGTTAGTAGGAAGGATTTGTTGAAAGTTTTGCTGCGAATAATGAACTAAATATTGTGAATAAAACAGGTTTTACAAGCATTAGCCGCAAATGAAGTAAACAGAAACCAATAGGTGGTGGCAAAGAGCGCCAACGTATGGACGGTGAGGGCACAACAGAATAGTCATCAACAGGCGTCACGCCTTCTTATCGCTGTTTGTTCCCGTCATAATGATGTACGACTCAGCCCAGTTGGGCATATTTTTGCAAAACTGAAATCATTGCACGATCGGCTACATTTGGGTTAACCTCGTACAAGATTTTCACACATTTTACTTGAGGCTGAGCTGAACTAGTGGTTTGGTTGGTGAAGTCGTGTTCATTTTGTGCTCCTACTTATCGCTAGATGCTAGCGGTGGGGCTGAAATAGGAACAGTGGCCGCACGAAAGGACCTACAGCTCTCGTTTTGTCGATATCGACCCTCTTGTTTGTGGTTATGATGTATTCATTGTAAAGTTAGAAGTATATGTGGTTGCCCGTGTTTGGCTGCTGCAGGTGCGGCAGCTGCGCTTCCAGCAGCGGCTTCGACGCGGCGAAGGGGAGGCCCTCACGCGCGAGCTGGGCTTCGGTGCCTTCGCCGACATGGTGGTGGACGCGGCGAATGCGCCCCGGCCGCTGCTGCGAGCCGCCACACGCGCCCCGAAGCGGCCGACCAGCGAACGCGAGCAGCACATGGACGCCCACGAGCAGCCGCTGTCTGCTGCAGCTGCACCGGTGCTGGTACGCATCGTCAGTGCGAGGCGTCTGGAGAGTTTGTGACGATATAGTTTAGGGCGAAAGTCTCGAATTCCTCTACCAACGTGAAAGGTTGCCGTGGGCGGCGTTGGCGTCAATCCGAGTAATGCAAAAAAAAATGCTATGGCGTCACATTATGACGCCATCGTGACGTCACAGGTCGCTAGATCTTATGGCGTCACATGGTAACGTCATCACGTGGTGTCGTAACTAAATGAAACGTGCGTAGATACAACAGAGACCGTGTACGACCATGTGAAGTGCAGAGAGCTTTCGCGCTCAGAGGCTCAACGCAACCACGGAGGAAGACAAAAAAAGAAAAGAGCACTACGTCACACGAGGTGAAGCCCACCGTGTCGGCCCACACACGTGATCAAAACGTGAAAGCGTGCGGTAGGTTTCTGTAATCTCTCTGGCGTTCTGTTTGAGGTTTCCTGCGCGAGCCGCCTATATCTGCGCCGAACAAGCGCGTTTTGATTAAAAGTGTAAATAAAAGCTACTTGGCGCCACACCCCAAAGTCTGGGCAAGTCTCGTTGCTTGCGTGATTTCACCGTGAAAGGTCACCGACATGACGTCTGGCTTCAAAACGAGTTGGCTTGCCAAGGCTTGCTGCGTGACGTAATGCTCCTTAATTTCTTTTCCTTCCTCCAAGTACGCAAGCACGTTGGCCGTAGAAAGCTTTCAGGGTGCATCTGTACAATCGTAATAGAATATGATTCATATGTGGGGTTTAACGTCCCAAAACCACCATATGATTATGAGAGACGCCGTAGTAAAATACTACGAAAATTTCAACCACCCGGGATTCTTTAACGTGCACCTAAATCTGAGCGCACGGCCCTACAACATTTCCACCTCCGTCGGAAATGCAGCCACCGCAGCCGGGATTCGATCCCGCGACCTGCGGGTCAGCAGCCGAGTACCTTAGCCACTAGACCACCACAGCGGGGCTCTAATAGAAGATGGCTTTCAACTCTTAGCCGTCTTAAGCTTATGTGTAAGGGACCATGTGACTGATGCGAAAGGACGTGAGCACGTGACGTTATGCGAGAACAGGCGGACAGTGATTCTTGAAAAAAGGAACGCCATCTTGTCCACTGTTACGCTATACGCTGCATTTTATGATTCTCACCTAGTCAGCTATGATTTATTCACATGGCTGCTACAGCTTCTCTTGAGTATCTGAAAACGCGCCAAAGTGATGGAAGCAAAATGTCAATACGAGTAGACAAACTGAGCGGTTCATGGAGGCGAACCAAATTGATATTTTCTCATTTTTTGGTTTGGTTAACCAACGTTGCTTTCACTATTATTACGAAATTGATCACAGTGTTCAGGTAGAACATTCACAGTGCCACGATTTGAAAACGGCACAGTCTTAAAGTTTTTTTTTCTAGAATCCTAATAATGGGGCTTTTTTATAGAAGCATTCTGGCATGTTGGTCACGCGCACTGAAAAACGCGTGTACTTGCATGTCTCGGAGATTTTTCATTAAAAACATGACGAAAGCATTAGGAAGAAATAAGTACTTCAAGGTTCTTCGGATACAGCGACCGCTTTCAGCCAATACGGAAAATACTGACTTCTTAATGCTTTCTCGGCTATGCAACGTCTAATTTCCGCTTTGACGTGGTGACAGGGGCACAGCTGGAAGTCTTTGTCAAAACAGTTTTGTCAAAGCGGTGTCGAACGTAGTCTTGAGCACTGAAGCCGGAGACTACTAACGCCGCATTGCTCGTATTTGCACGCAGGGGGCCGTTCGAGCCCAACGTCGCCAGCATTCGGGCTCTCGAGTGGACATTCCTCTGCGAGGTACACGCTGACAGATGTTGCTTGCTTTGTCTGGCGACTGTGCTAAAGTTAACGCGTAGTTTTAGAAAGTAATTACGCTGTGTGTTGACACCGAGTACAATATTAAAGTGAAAGCTCTGCTACTCTACGTCTCCAAAGGTCGTTCGTCGCGTCGCAATGACCTTGAGGCACATGTAGACATGCACACTCTGCGCGACCGTAAATCTTTCAAAAGTTGACAATAGCGAAACAGCATTTGACGTAGACGACTTTCTACTTGCCTGACCGAACTTCTTAGGTATCCTAAGTTTTAGAAATACCCGGTGCATGGAAAGGCTGACGGCGACCTATACTAGAAAATTTTCGAGGAACCCTTCGCAGAGCGGTCAAATTATTTCTGCAAGCGCATAACGTCGTTTTAGACAAACGTTCTACACGTGTCTTGCCATTGGAAGGAACGAAGTGTCCCGATGCGCTTGCAATGTAAATGTACTTCTTAGCAGTCGGGTGTACCGGGCGTACAGTCGCGCATAGTGGAGCTGAGAAGTGATAACAGATGGCGTGGTCCATCACGCAGCCGACTGGGCCACCGTGCGACTGGTGTGCCTGGAGCTGGAGAAGAGCCCAATCCTGGACCTGACCATCCACGTGCTCATCATCCTCAGCACTCTCTTTCTCGCGCTGGACGGCAGCTACGCGAACGCTCAGTTCAAGAGCATGCTCACCTGGGGAAACATGGTACGTACCGGGTCCATCGTGCACGTGATGGCCCCTCACCGGTTACACAGACAGCATGACATGATGTAAAGATTTCATGCAGTCGACAGCTCGTCATTTACAGCTTTCGTTCCCGACATCCGTCCTTTACGTATTGGGCATGCATTGCGATCTGTAGTGAGTGTGCGCTGTCTACCTAAAGAATCCGCCTGTTAGGGACAACGTAGCTAACATAAAATGCATGAGATTGGAGTGACAATCTAAATCACACCTAGTTTATAGGGGTGAAGCTCCTTACGCTGCCGCTCAGTCCATCCTCCGTAGCCCCTCCTTACTTCTAAGAATGTTCAAGTGATCACTAGATGGCGTGGACGCGTGTTGCGTGTGGTTTAGTTTGATAGGATGGTGGACGGACACACAGGCGGACGAACGGATGAGTTGAGAGCCTGCGAAACTTCGCCCCACTCATCATCGTTCACTCATATGCTGTCAATGTTTCCTTGTCACCTTGTTTTGCTAATGATTGCTGGTATTTGAATTTAAGAAAGCGTTTTTTTCTGAAGAAAATTCAGTTTCACCAATAAAAAAAAATACTTGCTTCGCGTTTTGTTGTTCTTCAAGAATGCCTTGTTTACAACAACTAAAATCCATGGCGGTTTTCATTTCGTTCAGTGTGAACAAAGCACCAGTGTTAGACAAGAAAACGTCAAGAAATTCTGTTTTGGTGTATGTTCTTTTTTTCAATTAGCGCATGTACGTTTACTTCAGCCATGTTCTTGTTTCGCCCGACCGGTTTTCGTCAAACCCTTGACACAGGCACGAATGTACGTGCAACTCTGTCTCTTATTTCGTGCACCAAGCGCTTTATAGTGAGGCATAGACTAGTCTGAAAGCAAGAATTATTATGTTTGGACTAATTGAAATATGTCAGGGCAACGCGTATCACAACTTTTAGCCGAGCTCTCATCACCTTCTATCAAAAGTTGCGATTCGTGGTCGGCTTTGTCGCCAGCCGGACGCGTACTCTAAATCACGTATGAAACTTCGCCTCGTAGCACGCAACACCGTAATGCAGGCGGCCAGCGTGGCGTTCTTGATCGAGATGACGATCAAGCTATCAGCACGGGGCTGGTCCTTCTTTCACAAGAAGTTCTCGGTCCTCGACCTGGGCGCCGTGGTCTGCAGCATCACCTCCGACTTGCTGGTGCTGTTCCGCTACGAAGTGGGCGTCCGCACTCGCTTCCTCCGCCTCTTCCGACTGGTGTACGTGGCTCGCACTTGGGACACGCTTTTCTACATGCTCAACATGATGCTGTCGCTGCTCAAACCGCTCATGAACCTGCTGCTCGTCATCATGCTCGTGGTCGTAGCGTTCGCCGTAGCCGCCGAGGACATCTTCGACTCTGGAGACCGGAAGCCGGTGTCACGGTGACCAATTTGCCCTCGTGTAACTTGCGTTGTCTTTGCTAGATCCAATCGACATTTAGACCAGAGAAAGCGTAGAGGAAGTGTATTGTTGTGTTCAAATCTAGCGTAGTAACGGTGATGTAAGTTGAAATGAAATAAAGTAAACGAGAAATCGCCCTTGCTGTCAGTGGGACCCGAGCCCACAACCCCTTGATTACGCATTGGGTGCTCTACCAATTGATCTTCCACGGAAGGTGTTTCCCTTTTTGGAACAGCGCAGAAAGAATCACGAGGGAAGGCTAAACGACACGAGTGCTCTGACAACTGGTTGCTTTGTTCAAACGAAACAAAAGGAAAAGGAAGCAAGAACAAAACATGCGTGCGCAACCTATGCACGTGACAAAAATCTACACATGTAGCGCCTATACGTCTTCTCCAAATACGTTAGCTCCTTTGTGACTCGTCAGTCTTCCTTCGTGATTCGTCTCTGCGCTGTCCCAATATGAACACAGGCCAACCGTAGCCCAGCTATCCTTTTTTCTGCGCTTTCCTGTGCAGAAGTCACGTACTCGAGGTGGCAGTTGGCCAAATAACCTTCGCAGGTGTACCTAGGGGAGGCTCTGGTTTTGAATGAATGAAAAAAAAAAGAGAACTGGTTCCAGGAGCACGTTGCATTTAGGGTGATAGCTTTTTTCTTCAGATACACCTCCCGCCCACAAAGAAAAAAAAAGAGGGTGGGGCGGGGGGCTGCTTTCGTGAATATGAACTCCAAGCTTGCTCGAAATCACGCCAGCGTATCTGAACTGCGTCCACTCTTCAGGAAATCGTTTACACACTGCCCGTGAGATGGCGCAATGTTCTTACCTACGAGTACACGCCGTCGTTTCTTCAGCTTATCAGCGCGTTCACCGCGTGCGCTTCCACGCACTTCGCTTGTCGTCGCAACGCCGGACACAAAAAGCTTCAGTGAGATAGGGTTGCGTGTTCGTGAAAACAAGCAGTGGCTCAAGACACCCTTTAACACGAAAGTGTCTTATGCCGGGGTCCACCAAGACAGTGACGTTCTTCCGTCACAGAAATGACGCCGAAAAAATACACACGAAGAGAAGACTAAAATCCCTCCAACGGGAATCGAACACACGATCTCTCAGTCAGCGTCAACAGCTGCCGGGCACGCTATCCAATATACTCTGCGGATGAAAAAACAAATACGTCTTTTATATCTACCACTGCCCTCTCACAGTGCTCGTCGTTAAATGTAGTTATGCATTATCGCCGTGCCATTTATGATAAGTTACTTCAACGCGTCGCTTTTGCATGCATGTACCAGTCAGCGCGTTTCCAATCGGGGAAGGACAATTTTGCCAACGTCTCAACACACCGCCAGGTGCCGACGCTACCCAAAGTGTCGACGTAGTTCATAGTATCCATACATTCCAAAAATAGCTCTGCGCTGCAACCACGGTGTAAGATACAAACACACGTCCCCAACTAAACTGTTTGTATTTTACACTGTAGTCTGGATGTAACTCCGCGTTTCCCGCTTACGTTTGTACCGCAAAATATTGTGGCTGGTTAACAGAGAAGCCACAACGCGCAATGCGTACTCTAACAAGCCGAAAGAAGGTGATCTGATCAGAACTTTGACGTACGAACCAAAGCGGTGTTTAAGGGCGAAGCTCCTAACGCCGTGGTTTAGCTGTGGGTCGTACGTATCGTTTCATCCTAGTAGCCACCTCTCGTTTAGTCCTTAAAATGTCCGCTGAATGGCGGTACTTTTATACAATGAATATATTATGAAAATATGCGAGACGGCGGTTCTAGGAGTGTTCACTAGATGGACGGACGAACGGATGGGCAGACAGACGGACACATGAACGAACGGACAGACAGATAGACGGACGGACGCATGGACGGACGCACGAGAGCACGGACGCTTCGCCCCACTCATCATCATTCACTCCATGGATATGCTGTGATTTAAAAAAAAAATAGCAGTACATGCGCGGAGTGAATGATAGGGAAAGGGGCGAAACGTCCGTCAGCCCATCCGTGCTTCCATCTATTCATTCGTTCTTGCTTCCGTCCGTACGCGCGACCATCCGTGCGTCCATCCATGCGTCCGTCCGTCTGTCCATCCATCTTCTACTCTGTCCGTTCGTCCATGCGTACGCCTAGTGAACACTCCAAGTACCGCCATCTGGCATCTCACATCGCCTGTGGCACATACCCACTCCTCGCGTCCGCCCATCCGTCCGTCCGTCCGTCTGCTAGTCTGTCTGTCTGTCCATGCGTCCGTCCGTGCGTCCATCTAGTGAACACTCCAAGTACCGCCATATAACTACGGAGGATGGACACACCCACGCCCTAAGGTGCTTCGCCCCTAGAAAAAAAAAAGCCCTTTATACGAACAGTCACGCTCTTCTGGCAGTCGCACCGCTTTCTTTGTTTCCGCTCTCATCGTTTAGCACAGCTACCACAAACATCGTGACCAGAAGAGCATGTTTTATCAATACTCCACAAGTAATCATGGACGTCCGTCGTCGGGGTCGAAATGTATCACTGAGCATCAACATGGATGCATTTGTACTAAAGTGCTTATTGAGGATGGTTGGTACATGATCAGCGAAGTGAACAAGAGCATGTAACACAGGACAGTGACAGAGACGTATCTGTCACTGTCCTGCGTTGCGCGCTGTTTTTTACTTCGTTGATGGATGCATTTACATATAAACGGTGCTTTAGCTGTTGAACACCAACAGATATTGTATAAGCTATTTTATATCAACGTACAGTGAACTTTAAGCTATACTACTGTCGGAAGACTTTTCTTTTACGTGTTACACCGATTATTATGACGGTGGGATCAACCAAGTTTGTTTGTCTTTAGCGGCAGCGCTCAAGGCCAGTCTTTCATGCGGCCACCGCAAGAGACACCACGGCTGCAGTTCACTGTGCGTTCATGTCGAGAGCTCCTACCTATAAATGAATTATTTTCTGGCGAAACGTAAAGCACGAAAATCCGAGCGGTCACTCGACAAACACGCCCTGTAGTCTCGTACAACCGCGGTAATTTTTATTGCGATGGAGTTACAAGCCGCGTAGACTTGGCCGATTGACGTCTTTTGAAGGGACGCTAAAGAGAAACAATGGCTTCGTTTAGATTGACAAACTGCACTCCAAAAACTCTACTGCCATATATTTCACTATCATAAAGTAATTATTTGCGGACAATATCAAAGTTGAAGTTTCATTTCTAAATTTTGCGCCGAAATATCCGCACGTGAGCCAAAAATTTAAAAATGCATTTTTTCGTATTTCCGCAACTTGATCGATAAAATTTCATGCAACTTCGTAAGCTAGATGTACATGTGGTACTCACAGATGACTATGTATTTCATTTTTTGTCGATTAGAACCTACGTAGCCCCAAGTAGACACCTTCAAAATTTGTGACGTCATGGTATTTGGGGCGGGAATCACAAAGCGGCGTCTCCAATCGCATTTTCGCACGTTTTCTCACTTATAGCAAGCTTCATGTCGGGGTAAAAGTCGTATTTTGCCATTGCGAAATTGAACTTTACTAATAAGCGAAAAGTTACTTTGCTCATCAGAGTCCCATCAACGTCGAGCACTGCCGACAGTATACGTATATATGCAGTCCACGAATGAACAATTGTCGAATTCTGCGATGCCCTCCTCCATTTGGCGCAGGTGGAACAGCCACGACTTTATGCACAGCGTGCTTCTCATGGTGCGCCTGTTCTGCGGCGACATGTTCGACCCGCTGGTCAACTGCTTCCACGAGGGTTACGGCAGGCTGCGGTGCGTGGCCTTCTACAGCGCTGTCTTCTTCGTCGGCAACTACGTGCTGCTCAACGTCTTTCTCGCTTTCCTGCTCAGCAGCTTCAACGTCGACAGCATCGTCGAGAGGGTGCGCACATCGGGTTTCCCTGGCCGATCGCGTATATTTAGCGAATATTTGTCCTCAACTAACGCTGCTGCCCCGCACCGAGTGGATAGCCTCCCGCCACGTCCCTCCTGCCTTTCTCTCACCCTGGCCCCGCCGCGGTGGTCTAGTGGCTAAGGTACTCGGCTGCTGACCCGCAGGTCGCGGGTTCGATTCCCGGCTGCGGCGGCTGCATTTCCGATGGAGGCGGAAATGTTGTAGGCCCGTGTACTCAGATTTGGGTGCACGTTAAACAACCCCAGGTGGTCAAAATTTCCGGAGCCCTCCACTACGGCGTCTCTCATAATCAAATGGTGGTTTTGGGACGTTAAACCCCACAAATCAATCAATTTCTTTCACCCTGATCAGCCAATAAGGGCGGGAAGCCTTTTACGGTGCGGCTATGCAACTTGAAGATAAACAAGCCCTCAACTCAGCTAAACAAATAATAACTAAGTCCATGTAGTATTGCGATAAGTTGGAAAACGGCCCACAACGAATCATGGTCACGTAGGTTCGAGTTTATTTATTAAAGTCCAACCACTTTATTTCGAAATACAGACAACAACAACAGACAACACTGCCAAGAAAAGTATAGGAGTGTGTGTTATTAGTGGGAAATGTAATGTAAAAAAAAGTTCACGAAAAACGGCTTGTCACGGGCAGGTACCGAACCTGCGACCTTCGAATAACGCGTCCGACGCTGCACCAACTGAGCTACCGTGGCGGCCATCCCTTCGTTCATTTCAGGGGGTACATATGGCATTTAAACGTGAGAGTACCATGCCAGTAACTTTGACAACGAGTGTGGAAACGCCTTTTTCTCTCAGTTTCGTCACATCGCACGTGATCTCATTAAGAGCTGGCAGCTAACGAATAATCGAAGAGTCGCACATGCTTTATTTAACCAGTCGTTTGATGTTGCTCAACGATGTCAATGGAAACGTGGAAATAACGAATACCATAAGCGGTAAGCTGATATGTACTGCTTGCGCTTGCTAAGATGGTAGCCCTGGCTAGTGCTACGCACTCGAACTTCAATGAATGGCGCTTATCTACAACTGACCTTAATACGACGTGACGCCTGTATTGTAGGAGTACGTATCTAATGTTTATAAAATTGGATAGCCAACACAGCAACCACAATCGACGTTTCACGAACATTAGGGTTCTTTTCAAAGGTATATCCGAAGCCTGGTTTAGCTCTGTGGTATATACTTGATCACCACGCACAATGTGTGGGTTCGGTTGCTGCTGGAACCCTGTTACGTATTCTGAGCATCATCGGGTCAAAGTTGCCAGTGTCAGTTTTTTATTACGCTCTCGTGTTAAAATTATCAATGTCTCAGGGGTGTAGCCAGAAATTTTTCAGAGGGGGCTTCAACGTTACTTTTTTAAATAAGGCGTTTGGAAGCAGTACTTATTTATCAGACTCCGTAAAGGCGGATCCAGCTTAAATGCCGAGAGAGAAAAACGGCACCCTCTTCTCGTTTTGGCAATTACCCGCTGCCTCCTCGAGTAGCATTCATATTCTTCACTACATTTTCTCTCCCCTCCCATCCCCCTGAAAAAAAAAGCCATCCTGGCGACTTAGGGGCACGAGACGACAGATGGGTCGTGGTACGGTTTCATGCGGTCTATGTGAACAGTCTCACGTCCACGACATCGTTGATCAGAGGATTGCACAAGAGGCTCCACGATGTAATTCACAGGTGATGTTTGTTTGAACACACGGAAGGGTCCGTAATATTTGTATAGAAGTTTCGTTGAGAGATCAGGGCTGCTTGAAGGGATCCAAAGCCAGACAAGGTCATCAGGAGCGTAAGGTGGAGGAGGCGTCGAGGTATCGCAGTGGTGCTTTTGGCATTGCAGATCAGCAGTAGTGAGGGAGCGGGCCAGCTGGCGACACTCTTTTGGGTATTTAGCAGCTTGCGACACCGTCGTCGACTCAGCAACATCAGGACGGTGTCTAGCATGCAAGAGGGCTCACAACCGTAAAGCAGGAAGTATGGAGAGAATCTAGGTGTTGCCTGTGCAGCGGTATTATGGGCGTACATCACAAAAGTGAGAATACGGTCCCAGTTGGAGTGGTCGGAGGCGACGGGCTTTGATAGCATATCTCCTAATGTCCAATTGAATCGTTATGTAATGCCATTTGTTTGAGGATGGTACGCGGTGGTAGTCTGATGAATCACTTGGCATTCCCTGAGAAGAGATTCAACTGCGTCCAACAGAAACAGGCGCCCTCGGTCGCTGAGCAGCTCACGTGGAGCACCATGGCCTAGGATGATGCGATGTAATGTGAAAGAAGCAACGTCACTAGCCGATGCCGAAGGTAATGGTGAAGTTGTGGCATATCGCGTAAGATGATCAATAGCGACAATTATCCAACGCAGAAGGTGTGAGTGGGAGGGGTCCATACAGATTAATACCAACGTGGTCAAAGGGTCTGGCAGACCAAGGTAAGAGATGCAGTGGAGCTGAAGAACGTGGTGTTGGATTCTTCCGGTGCTGGCAAGCGACACAGGACTGGACGTATAGTGGCGAACAAAGCGATACATTCCATGCCAGTAGTAGCGGTGTGACAGGCGGGTGTAAGTTTTTAACACGCTGCATGCGCGCACTGTGGGTCGGCGTGAAATGAAGCGCATATGTTCGAGTGGAGATGTCTTGGAATAACCAGGAGCCATCGGCGTCCTTGAGAGAGGTAATTTCTTCGGTATAACAAACAATCTCGGACAACAAAGTGCTGTACTTGACGGCGCATGCCTCTAGGGATGTTTCGCGAGGGAGGAAGACTCTGCAAGATCAGAAGTGATGTGATCCAGGGATCTTTCTGTTGCTCCAGACGCATGTCATGAAGACCCATGGTGGGTTGGTGAAGGCGGCAAGTCGCCATTATGTGGTAGGGGTCATCGGGACAAAGCATCGGTGTCGGAATGTCTGCGCCCAGATCTGTAGATAACGTGGATGTCGTACTCCTGGAGACGAATTGCCCAGCGGGGGAGTCGGCCAGAGGGATCTTTTAACGAGGAAAGCCAGCATAAGGCACGGTGGTCTGTAACCACACTGAATGGTTGCCCGTAAAGATAGGCTTTAAACTTGCCTATGGGCCATACAATGGCGAATAATTCTTTTTCTGTAACTGAGTAGTTGGCTTCCACTTTGGTCAATGCATGGCTGGCGTAGGAGACGACTTACTCATCAAATCCTGGTTCACGCTGGGCGAGCACAGCATCGAGACCGACACCACTAGCACCCGTGTGGATTTCTGTCGGGGCAAGTGGATCAAAATGTCGCAATATTGCAGGGGACGTAAGAGGGCGCCGGAGAGCGGCGAAGGCATCGTCACATGCCGTTGACCACCCGGAAAAGTCGTGGTTGCCGCGGAAAAGTTCAGTCAAGGGTCAAATGATAGAGGCGAAGTTTTGAATAAAGCTACAAAAATAAGAGCATATAGGCCAAGGAAGCTGCGAAGTTCTTTCAACGTCTTCGGCTTAGGGAACTCTGCAACAGCACGCAGTTTAGTTGAATCAGGAAGAAAGCTTCCCTTAAAGACGGCATGGCCCAAAATTAGAAACTGTCGAGTGCCAAAGCAGCACTTCTTCAAGTTGAGCTGTAAACCAGCAGAGGCGAGGCAAGTGAGCCCTGTTTCGAGACGCTGAGGATGTGGGGAAAAGTCGCTCGAAAATATAATAGTATCGTCTAAGTAGCACAGGCATGTCTGCCATTTGAGTCCACGGAGGATGTTGTCGATCATTTGCTCGAAAGTGGCAGGCGCATTGCATAGCCCAAATGGCCTAAAATTAACATGATATAGGCCATCTGAGGTGACGAAAGCTGTTTTGGGGCGGTCAGCTTCAGCAATCGGAACCTGCCAATAACAGGAGCAAAGGTCTAGTGACGAGAAGAACGTAACTCCTTGTAAGCAGTCGAGGGCATCGTCAATGCATGGTAGCGGGTAAACATCTTTGCGGGTGATCTTGTTCAACCGGTGGTAGTCGACGCAAGATCTTATTGAGCCATCTCTTTAGGGGCGAAGCTCCTTAAAGCGGCACCCGTTCGTCCCTCGTAGTAGTCGCAGTCGTAGTGTGTAACCAGTCTTACGTTTTGACCTGCAAGGTGGTGCCGGTGGGAGATTCCTCCTCTGCGTTGTTGAACAATTAAAAAAAACGCAGCGTGCGCGTTAACTAAAAGACGAATTCTCCTGTCTCTCATTCCCCAATAGCAGCCATTGGCATGTACATTGAGCACTATCTGACAAGAAAGGGTTGCTACGTTATACTCGCTGGGCGTAATCTCCTTGGTTTTAGAAAGGTTTAGCGAGCGTTGGGCCGCAGTGCCATGAATACAGTGAACTAGTATATACCATGAACTCAAGGTGGTTAAAGGTGGGAAGTAGACACGAAGCGCAAGTTGTAAAAAAGTGTGCGTGTGCCACCTCTCGTTTAGTCCTTGAAATGTCCGCTGGATGGCGGTGTTTCTACATGGGGAATATATAATGAAAAGATGCGAGATGGTGGTACTTGGAGGGTTGAATAGATGGACGAACAGACACAAAGGCAGATGCATGGACGGACGCACGGATGGCTGCACGGACGGATGGACGCTTGGACGGACGCAGGGGTGGATGCGTGGACGAGTGCAGGGACGGACGCACGGATGGACGTGTGGACGCACGAACAGACGCATGCACGGATGGGCGGATGGACGCACGGATGGTCACACAGACGGACGCATGGACGAACGGATGCTTCGCCCCACTCTCTATCATTCACTCCGTAGATATTATGCCATTTTTTTCTTCACTAGAACAACCGGGGATGCCCAGCGGCTGTTTGAGGGCTCAATAACGCCGCGCTTCAACTTGTCGTCAACTTGTTCGGCGATGATTTGACGCTCATACGCTGACACACGATATGGACGCTGACGTAAAGGTGCGTGAATCCCAGTGTCGATTTGACGAGACACACTGAAAGCACGGCCACAAGTTGCTTGCTTGTGGTCGAAGCTTGTGTAGAGGTGCTCGAGGAGGGGGATAATGTCTGCACACTGCTGGGCCTTAAGGTTGTAGTCGATGCAGCGAGAGAGTGTGTCCGTGAATGACGGCTCAGATGGCGAATTCCACTGAGAGAGCAGGAGTATAGAGGGGCAGGGCAGTGAGGAGTGGGAGGCAGAGCACTGTGTGCAGGGCCACTCGTACAGCCACTGGAATGCATCACGCTCCCGGAGAGCAGGTGAGAGTGTGACGAGTCGGGAGACTGTGGAATCAAAACATTCCAAAGCCCGGCATATTCTCTGCGGGGCTGCCTCAAAATATGCGTGAAATCGGTCAGTCACCTGTTCTTCATTATCTCAGTAAATAACATGTTTGTGCAACGAGGCATTCGGCAGCCCTCGAGCTGCCACCCGTACAAAACAGCGTAACAGTGATTTCAAACATGGAGGAAAGAAAAACTATGGTTTTAAACTACACATGGTTGCTACCATTACCGCCGCACACGCCGGCTGAAAAAAAATGCGGAGACTGTGACGTCTCCGCAAAAAAAAATGCGGAGACTGTGCAAAAGCACTCTCGCTTTACCAATGGATGACAGTGCTCCTGCACCTGCTCAACCACTGAAACACGCCGGCTCCAAAGGGAGCACTTTCAGCGTGCTTTCTAGTGCTCCTGCTCTCCCAGTGGAATTCGTCAAGAGGATAATGCGGAGCAAGCAACTGCGTCAATTGGAAGCGGAGTCGAATACTCCGGAACGGCCTGTGCATTCAAGAGATCAACACTTCGGCAAGGCATAGGCACTCTCCACACAGTAATTCGGAAGGCGAGAAATACGAATTAGTTGCATAAATTTAACTTGATTTATCGTGAATAGTGAGAACGGCGAAAGGAATCGGGAAGCACTTGCGGTAGACAGTGGTTGTAGACGGTGTAAAAAGAACGGTGGAGCCAGTGGACATCACAAGAAAGTTGTACTAGCGCAGATGAGAAAGGGGTATTGCTGTATCGGCGGCAACAAAAACTTTTGCAGTTGAAGGTGGCGAATCTACGGAAGCTTAGCCACATAACGTCGAGAATTCGACTTCGGCCCGAGCACAATCGACAACAGCATGATGAGTGAAGAGGAAGTCCCATTCAAGTATAGTGTCATGGGAACACTGTGGCAGCACAGCAAACTCTACGGCATAAATGACGTCTTGAATAAGACGCGGCGAAAGGGCGAAGTTGTTGGCAATTCGTTGTACTCAAAATGAAGTCGTGAAGAGGCGTTGTTACTTTTTTAGTCTACGGCAAAGTTTCTCAGTCATTACAGACACTGGGGCGCCAGTGTCGACCAATGCGAAAACAGGTATACCTTCAACGGAGACAGCGACAACATTAGAGGCGAACAACAAGGTCTTCTAAACTTCGAAAACTCCACAGTTCTCTCCTCCAGAACTGCGGCTTTTAGTATTGCTCAGGGACAGAACGAGGGCGACGTAGCATAGGGAAAACGAAACGGCGCTATGGTGAAGGCGGCCATTGTCTATTGAAGCTGCGATGATGGAGAAATGTGTCCATAGCGGCAGGCGAACCAGATGAAGCAGGCTCAGGTCGAGGGGAAAAATTGTAAGCGTTGTACCGGACGTCGTCACGTAGAAGAAACTCACGCCTTCGAGAAAACCGCGCTACGTGGCCAGCAAAAGTACAGGCAAAGCATATAGGGTGGTTGTCTGGAGTGCGCCATGGGTTCTGAATGCGTGGCGTTGGTCAGGTAAACGGGCAGGCGGCCGGATGTACAGGTTCAGGTGGTGCGG
Source organism: Rhipicephalus microplus (assembly GCF_013339725.1). NCBI lineage: Eukaryota > Metazoa > Arthropoda > Arachnida > Ixodida > Ixodidae > Rhipicephalus > Rhipicephalus microplus. The sequence goes on from NC_051165.1 coordinate 317,741,051, forward strand.
CATAGGGGCGCGCGGAGACGTAGTTCGCGACGGGCAAACGTCGTGGGGCGGTCAGTGCTTTGGCGTAAGACAGCGGAGCAGTCACAGCTGGTACATTGGCGGCGGGTAGCACCTCAGACACTTGCTCCCGAACGACTCGCTGCATGTGTATCGGCAAGGTAGATGGTGCACCGTCAACGGTATACAGCACATTGGACAGCTGGCGTGTGACCTCTCCGCGTACAAACTGCTTGATCTCGAGGAGCAAGGCATTATGGTCGTCCGACGTTAAACCGGAAATCGTTGCGTACGACGCAATGGCGCAACGAGTAGATTCACGCTTTTTCCAGAGCTTCGTCGTAACTTTGACAAAGTTGAATTACGTCCGCAACCGTTTGCGGGTTCTTAGCGACGAACATCTGAAATGCGTCGTCAGTAACATCTGTCAAGATGTGCTTGATCGTCTCGACCTCCTTCATGGCCGGGTTGACGCGCCAGCAAAGGTCGGGCGAATTTTCAATGTAGCTGGTGTAGTTCTCACCACTTTGCTGGGCACGAGCACGCAAGCGTTGTTCAGCTCGTAGCTTGCGAACCGCTGGACGGCCGAACAAATCCACGAACGCCGTTCTGAAGGCTGACCAAATGTGAAGGTCCCTCTCGTGGTTGCGGTACCACAAACTGGCAACGTCGGTTAAATAAAATTAAACGACGGTGAGCTTGTGCGTATCATCTCATTTTTTGTGCTTGCTCACCCGGTCGTATTCATCCAGCCAATATTCCACGTCTTTGTCATCAGTGCCACTGAAGGTAGGCGCGGGTTACGCAGCTTGATAGGGCAGGGACCGACAGGAGCCGAAAGAGTTAGAGCCGAGGCAGCAGCCTGCTGATCTTCATCCGTGCACATCGTAGCAACTAGAGGCAGCGTACGGTTTCGAAGTTTCAGGATTATCGGTACCCAGCACCTCCACCAATTAAAATAAGGCGTTTGGAAGCAGCACTTATTTATACGACAAAATAACAGCCTCTTGAACTGGCATCGTAATGCCGGATTTAGGCTAAACGCTGAGAGAGCGAAACGTCATCTTCTTTTCGTCCTGGCAAGTACCCACTGCCTCCTCGAGCAGCATTCATCTGCTTCACTACACTTTATATATGTTCGTGCGTGCGTTTTTAAGCCTGCGTGTACGTGCAAAATTTTTATGGGGGGCGTGTTGAACCCCCAACCCCCCTTGGATACGCCCATGCAATGTCTGTTCTCGCCGTTCCTGGTTAGATAAGAATTGCCAATCAGTGTGAACCTTACATTGCATGCGATATACTCGAGCGTCAATGTAAGGCACGATAGCGGTAGGCACCAACACACGAATCACTTAAAGGGGAAGCTTGCCACCTTAGACAAGTTCAGATTAACACCCATCCAGGTTTGGAAACGTTGCGCCACATAAATCCCAATACATATGCGAACCAACGTCCGTAGTGCGAGTCGAGACCGATATTGCAGAACGTCACATGTGAATGCCCGAACAAGCCTAAGGAGGTACAGTCGTCTTTGATGGTTTGACGAATACGACGCGCTGGTCACAATATGAATAATGTTACAATCTCGTCGCGTACGTCGACAAACACTTTCTAAATGACAGTGGCACGTACTTGGGGGCGGGTATCTGCCACCGGTATGAGAGTATACCAGTGGCGCATGCTCGCCCCTGGTGATACAGGGCCACAGGTGATGGGCATTTTATAGCTACGCAGGAACGGTGAGAACACACATGAATAACTTGACGTTTGAGCGTTAAGAAAATGCTGCCATAATCGGCGTTGGCCGGACGAATGCAAACAATAAATCTCGGTATCTCACCAGAAATCGAACCATAGCATTCTGCGTGGCAATCAAGTATTCTACCCCAGAGCCACGCCAGGCCTCGCACACACTTTTCAAATAGGCCCTAATGTTCGTGTAATGTCAATTGTGGTTGGAGTACTGGCTATACGATTTTATGAACATTACATATGTACTCCTATGATACCGCCGTCATTTTGGGTTAGCGTAAATTTTAGTTAGGCACCATCCGCTCAAGTGGATTTGCGTAGCAGTGTTGAAGACTACCATCTTCGCGCGCACCAGTGCAAACACCAGCGCTTCATATCAGATTGCCACTTGTGGTTTTGCTAGTATCCATGTTTTGATTGGCATCATTACGCAACTATAAACAACTGCTAATATGTGTGTGCTTGGATTGGTACATACATTTAGCGCCACTTCATAACGTCTCGCTCAATAAAAAAAATTAAACACATCTCCCTTCCATCCACATGCTTCGCATAACATCGATTCCCAAGGTACGTGGGATCTGTTGAACTTTTATTTTTCTCATACATAATTGTTTCCTGATCATCATTATATAAATTGTCAATCACTTGTGGCGTATATTTCCATACGGTGGGCCACGGTATACGGGTATGTGCCGCACGTGTCAGGAGGAAAAAGTTTGACGATGCATGCGACGAAATTTTCATTGTTATTCATGTCATATGACCAGCCAAATATTCTTCAGACCCTCTTATCCCCCCCCCCCCCCTACTAATAAGGTCTACCCCAACTTAAGTAGGCGATCTCGAGAGCACCGAGACATGAGTGGCTAGATAGATACGTTGTAGAAACTCTCAAAGTGCCTTTAGTGCGTTAAGAAAGAATCCGCATAAAAACAAACAAAAACTACCATATTGGCTTTAGCTGCTCTTTTTGTCTTTCGGCGCAGAACTCGCCTGGAGAGATCCTCTTCGAGAAGATTGTGTTTAACTGCAAGTCGTGTTGCAAGCGCAGCTGGAAGCGATTATGGGTGTGTTTTCATTAGCCTTGCTCTAGATTTCTGTGATGTTGCTCTGTGTTGAAATAACATGGTATGCGTGCATTGGCTTGCATAATTATGTGAAAACGACGCGAAAAACCAGCACGGCTGGCAATGAAAAATCAAGTAATGAGACTTTTCAGGGTGCTGGCTTAATTAATGCCCTCGCACTTGACTTTTGTTCTATACACCACACCGCAGTAGCTGTAAGAAAATCACATGTTTCGTCCTAAAGGGGTGAAAATATAAAGAGGCCATTCTACACTTCTTGAGAATTGTCGCGAAAGGCTGCTTATTCCTTTTAATCGAGGCCCCTGAGAACATGTGAGCCAAACATTATAGCGTAGCGCGCGGCCAGGAATTTAGAAATAATTTTGAAAGTCGGCTACAAATCACTGGCTTTTCTCTCCTAAAGTGATGCCGTAAACCGAAATGACCGCGTCAGTAACCCAGAGTCCATGGCCGTTGGCCGATTTTCGAACAACGTCAGCTGCACAGTTACAGCGGCGGCCGCAGGATGGCGCGATGTGCCCATGCTGCGCGCTCGCAGTCGTAGTGAGAGTAAGCTCAGGGTCACGACGCGCGCTGATTACGCTCGTAGCATATTGACCACGGGTCACTCTCCTGCGTAGCTTTCAGCACGCTTACTGGTGCAAATGGAAGGAGAAAGCACTCGTAGAGCGTGCGACAAATTCCTGCCACTCCGCTCGGTTTTTCTCAGATTCTAGAAAAAAATTACAGGCGATTCTTGAGCTGATAAGTTCTTTAAGTGTAGTAATTCGTCGTTTAATTGAAGACGTGTTGCAGGGGCCCCTTTAAGAGCCATCGACACCAATAGCAACTTTCAGTGTTGCGACTGAATATCTCGTATCAGCTGTGCGCGGGTGCGAGAAACTGGCTCCAGAGAAGCCGCCTTAGGTTTGCTGTTCTCACTGCTGTTTGCACTTCATATCCACGTCGTGGGAATGCCAAATCGCACATGCACCAGCTATACGTGTCAAGCGGGAATAGAATACCAAATGCTCCCATTTCTCGCTTCAGAATTCCCCAGCTCTAAACTCACTATCACAATACTTACCACGGTTCTTCCCCCCCCCCCCCCCCCCCACTCGGAATCCTGGCTATGCTGCGGCGGATAATGGTACATTGCCGTGCACCTCGGCCGCACCCTGGATTACGGACCAAGCGTGGTACTTGACTGAGAGCCGCAACATCCTACTTTTCGGGAAATTGAGCACTACTTCTCTCTTTCTCTGTCTCACTATCACCACCCGGTAATTATGCATGGCTGATAATCACGATGTCGGTGCGAGGCTCTGGCTCAGCATGACTATAGTTCAACTGCGATTGCTATGAAATGATCATATATGCGGCTAAAAATGTTTTTCACGGTACATAACTACCAGTTTTGTCTCTGAAAATCTACTTAATATTTCGACTGAAAGACAATCACGTCTAAATGTCATGTTTTGTTGTATACAAATGAGTGCCGACGTAAGTGACATAGATCTCAAGAGATTATAGCCCATATGTCAGAGAGTAATTCGTATATTTTCGTGTTAGGAAAATGAATATTTGGAGAAATGCGTGGATGCTTGCCAGTTAAAAAAAAGTTTTCCAGCAAATGCTCTTTTACTTCTTGTAACTACATGCGTCAAATAATTTGAGTTCGAGGTTAATTTTTTTTTCAAACATTTGTAACAGCCTAACGTAAGTGACAGGTGAAACTAATACTCTGCATATATTTTTTTATGGTGACTAGAGATCGCACATTGAATGCGGCGATTTTTTTAAAACTTTTGTTCCCAGTGATAATTTCTTTTTGCGCGATTCGCAGCAACCCTTCGCCAATGGGACGCAGACACTTCCCACCACAGAGAAGTAAGTGCGCTGAGTAAATAAGTAAGCAAGAAACATAGTAAAGATCCTGTAAAAGCACCCTAACATACAAGTTTCTGTATTTTACTTGTCGTTACATGAAATGTCAGCACGCTCTTGTTATTGAGGCACGTATGCCTGTCACGTGTTTTCTCGCGTCTCTTGTCTTCACAACAGGCACGCACGTCTTCTCACACGCAGGGGCCCTGGCTGGGCGAGAAACGCTTGGCGCGCGGCCCAGCGCCGAGCCCGAGCCCTGACGGGCCACCGCGCGTTCCGTCTCCTCGTGGCCCTCCTCATTGTGCTCAGCAGCATCGTGCTGGTGAGGAGCCAGTAATATTTCCGGCCTATTCTAGAATTCCACTACAAAGGAAAGTGTTTTTAAAGTTATTGAAAGTTGACCCAGGGCCCAGAGTGATTAAATGGCCTTAAGGTAGAGGGGTGGGTGAGTTTGATTTGATGCATCTTGTGTAAAATCAGCGCATCTTGTATAAATCAGCGACAGAGTCCAGAGTGTTTCGTCCTATTTGCCCTGATTTTGCACAACGTAAAGGGATACACATTAGTTCTAACAAGGAAACAAACACTCGAGAAAGAAGTATACGAAGAAAAAAAAGTGGCCGCGTAACTGCTTCACTGCAAATGCCGAAAGATGATAATCTTCTGCCGGCCGCACTACATTAGTCCCGGTTTCCTCAGTGGCCGCCCGTGATGCTTTTCTCGTACCGCTTTCGTCCTGCCAGGTGGCAGCAACATATCGTCGGCAAATGGCTTTGCCTGGCTTAGCGTCGCATTTTCAGCGTAGCGTAAGAAATACTTGAACTTTTATGAATATGTATCTATGCATTTTGTAGTAAAGAAACACACTGCTGAATACGCATTGACGTTGCGCCTCAGCTTTGCGTTATATTCGCTTTTTGATCGACAATGTTGATATCAACACAGCCTCAGTTCAACATGACTGGGCGTTCCGCCACTGCTTAAACTTTGTGGCTGGCTAGCTGAATAATGAGAGTAATGTGACAGACATACAGGCAGACAGACGAAAAATTCTGCATTCAAATAACCTAAGAAAGGCTGCCTTCAATATTGTTTTTAAAAGCCGAGCGCTTTTTGCCTTCTACCTCGGCATTCGTGCTTCCTCGTACTCTTCTCGTGTCTTCATTTCCTAGATTGCACTACTTTGCTAGTTTCTCTTTGATGTCAACCAACTTGCCCAGCAACATGTATAATTTAGTAATAACAGAATTTGAGTTCCGGGTATTATTGCGTGGTGTAGTGACTGATTGGTTAACTTTATTCGCTATGTAAAAGGGTCAGTGATGTGAAAAAGCGTCGGCATATTGTGCACAGTGTTCGATCTTTGATCATTCTGGGAGAGACACAATGTAGCAAAGTGAGATATTGGGCTAGTTAGAGAGGAGACACGAAATGAAGCGGACAACACAAACGCAAGCGTCACCTTAGCCGTTGTGCTTGCATTGTCCCCTTCGTTTTGTTTCTTCTCTCTAACGTTTTACATCACAGTAACTGCAGCACAGTCTTTTTATCAGACACAGTGCAAATGTAAGATGTACAAGGACGGTAGGAAAGTTAAGTAGATTATGTGTCCAGTTTTCTATCCTACGCAAACACATATCTAGAATGGCTGCAAACTGTCTTGAGTGGACAGTTGGTGGCTGTATATAGTAAAACAATGGGTCTTTCAACAAGATGCCCTTTTAAAATTAACTTCGTACAGAATTATCAGACTAAATTCGATTGCTTTGACTTAATGTTGTATTGTTTGGATTGCCGTAGTGAGAGTTGCATGTGCATGTGTGGACGCAGTGCCTGGAAGGTGGCCCTAGACCGGCCATGGTGCGCGGACGACTGGAGCTGGCGAGTGCGCTGTTCACCGTGCTGCTTAGCGTGGACGTCGCCCTGGTGCTTGTGGCCAAGGGCCCGCACGCCTACTTCTCGTCCGGATGGCACCTGCTTGACTTCATTGTGCAGTCGGTATGCGTCTAGTTCATAAGATTATAGCGCGCACCGCCCTGTACTCGGGCCTCTTTCAAAGCATGGTCGTTCGTAAGGCACTCTTTTACCTGCCCACACTGCCGTATCGACCTGAAATTAAGGCGGAACCCTCATAATGCTCATGAGTCAGGAGACATCGCGCGTTTTGGCGAAGCCGGACGATACTTCGCGAGACCTCGTAAGCGAATTGTCCAAGAAGAAAAAGTAACAAAATTGCGTTGAAAGTTACGTGCTGCTTTTGCGAACGAATGTGTGTCCGTCGGCGTACCAAATGTCGCGCGACCTGAATGTCATAGGACGTCATCAATGACGTCATCGCGTGAGATACTTATGACGTCACAAAAAAAGGAACTTGTGGCGTCATTATGACATATGATGATGTTCACATTCAAAAGTAGGCATATTCCGGACGATTCGTTATGCAATACCCATAAGTCAAACGTCGTTCACTTTTACCAATTTCAGAGGCTCGGGGGAGGGTTGTGGTTCAAAGCAATCGACTTTGATGGAAAAGAAGATTGAAAAAGAAGTCTTAGGCGTATGCGCAAGCGGCCGTGTGATATACCCATTCCAGCCACACCGATAACAGCTTTCATAGAGTGATGAATTCGTGCCTTTGTTGTAGGCTGGTGGCTATATATGAGATAGCAATAATTAGCAGAGACAAACACTGTTGATTCATCGTTTCGCAGACGTCGCTGCTCTACGAGGTTTTTGACGTGATCGGCGTTCAAGGCTCGGTGATCAACGTTCTGCGCGCCACCAGGGCTCTGAGACCCGTGCGAATCGTCTCTCTGTTGCCGGGGATGAAGGTGGGATTTATAGCTTCTCTATCAAAGGTCTAAGAATCGATAATCTGCTTATTGCTGATTTCGAACACCTCATTTTCCTCTCCGTGCTGCTGCGAGATCGGTTTACTCAGGAGCTGTTGTAATAATTATTAATAATTAATTATCGAACCGATGCAATGATAGAGAACTGCAACATAATCACTGCAACAGTTTTGAGAAGCGCAATGCGTATAATACGTTCGATGTAAGAACCAAGAATACAGCTTTAAAAATAAGTTCAATGTTAGAACCAAGTACACCTTTAATAAATACTGAGCTCCACACAGAATGTAATTCACTATAGCCAAATGTAATACAGTGTGAGGTTGACCCCACGTCACAGCTGCTAAAGCGAATCTCTTAGGTTGCGATACTCAATGTTTACGGTTCAATTTACACATAGAGCTGAACTCTTGCTATCCTGGACCATAGGTTTACGCACTGAAAGCACAGCCAAGCGTTCATAACGGCTGCAAATAGTCTTTCAAATATGCGAATTAGGCGTAAGGAAAGAGTTTCCAGGGAAAGAGGAGAGTTCCATGCAGCTGCTGGTGGACGCGCTGGCCTCTTCGGTGCCCTCTATCGGCAACGTGCTCGTGGTGTGCGCCTTCATCTGGATCATCTTCGGCGTGGTGGGCGTGAGCGTGTTCGCGGGTCGCCTGCGGCACTGCGTCGACGCCCGGGGCCAGTCGCTCGACCCCGGCCTGGTGCCAGACCGCGCCACCTGCCACATGCTGGGCTACTCGTGGACCAACGAGAACGTGCAGTTCGACAACCTGGGCGAAGCATCGCTCGCGCTCCTCCAGGTGCGTCTTTCCGCACTCATGGATCCGGCTATACACGCTTGGAAGACAGTGATGAGAAAGAGTGAGCGATTCCAATCGGAATGAAGCCCCGCCGCGGTGGTCTAGTGGCTAAGGTACTCGGCTGCTGACCCGCAGGTCGCGGGTTCAAATCCCGGCTGTGGCGGCTGCATTTCCGATGGAGGCGGAAATGTCGTAGGCCCGTGTGCTCAGATTTGGGTGCGCGTTAAAGAACCCCAGGTGGTCAAAATTTCCGGAGCCCTCCACTATGGCGTCTCTCATAATCATATGGTGGTTTTGGGACGTTAAACCCCACAAATCAATCAATCAACCAATCGGAATGAACAATTTTGTAGCTCAGTCAGCAACTACTTTGGTAAATGCAAATGTTGTTATTCCGTTATTACAACTCATACTGTGCACGCGTGCTGTACATATGCTGCCAAACCTGCAGGCCGAAGAAATTGCGGTCGCTTGTGTACGAAGAAATTGCAGAAGCGCAATGCGCTAAGGCGGCTTGTCTTTCCTCCTCCAGAGGTAAGCAATTTATTCTAATTTTGTGTGGAAATTTTTAACTTTGGCTTCTGGGCACTCTTATATACCTGTCAAAATATATTCTCAAGTAACAAAGCAGTAGTTTTTCAAGCATTGCGACGAAAATATTGAGCAATCGGTAAATAATTTCATGACTAAATATTGTAAACTAAAAAGTGCGCGAAATTTGTTTTCATATTTTGGGGCTATCATGGTTATGCTCAGCTCAAGTTGTAAAAGCAATGGTTTACATTGAACAGAGATAATTGCTCCTTGAACGGGTCCCGCCCTACAATAGGCGGCTCTAAAGCTAGATAAGGTTAGTCACATCGCGAAAAAGAGCGCAGACGGCGACGTAGGCCTTTTTGACGCTCTAGCAGGTCATATCCGTCAAGTCAATAATTTTGAGAACTTCTGCAGACGCCCAATTAGTCTTGCATTGGTAAAAATGCACTATGGCATACTATAGATGAAGCAAAGCCTGAACTTGGGAAGTGTCGCTAGCATTTACCGACTCACGCCGCCAAAATTAGCGGCCACGAGCTCTACAAAAAGGCACCATGTAGCCACTGCAGCGGAGTGGTGCGGCGAAGTGGTGGGAAATAATCAGTAGTAAACGTTGACTTTCTCGTCGAAGGCGGGTTCCGACTGTAGAGCCGGGCATATTTTCCCAATACCTCATTTGCAGCAATACTAATTTGCTGAAAGTCGAGGGGAAAACGTCAGTAGTGGTTGTATTGATTTTGTATGCCTATAGTTCTATTTCACTCTCCTGATTCCCTGGCTGCGGCGGCTGCATTTCCGATGGAGGCGGAAATGTTGTAGGCCCGTGTGCTCAGATTTGGGTGCACGTTAAAGAACCCGAGGAGGTCGAAATTTCCGGAGCCCTCCATTACGGTGTCTCTCATAATCACTTGGTGGCTTTGGGACGTTAAACCCCACATATAAATCACATCAAATCTCTCCTGATTCGCCAAGCTGAGAGTGCTGCCATATGAAGTTCCCACCGTCGATCTGCGCAGGTAGCGACGTTCGAGGGCTGGATCGAAGTCATCGAGAATGTGTTGGACATCGAGGGCGTCGACCTGCAGCCACGGCTTGAGGCCAATCCCTGGTCGCTTATCTATTTCGCCATCTTCCTCGTAATCGGCGCCTTCCTGGTATTCAACCTGTTCGTCGGCGTCGTCATCGACAACTTCTACGCCAAGAAGCGACAGGCTAGTAGTGTTTCGCCGAGCTACCATTTGTGCATGCGCGCTTCTTTCAGCATCGGATCACTCGGTGCAGTCCTCCGCTTAACGTCTTCCGTCGTGTGCGCATGCGTGTAGTTGGAGGAGGACTATTCGGAGCCTACGGCGAGCGAGGGCCAGCGCCGGTACGCTCGGTCACTCCGCCGGCTGCTTGCCCAGAGGCCCGTCAGCCTAGTTGCCAGGCCGGCCGGCAGGTTTCGGGGCTTTCTTTACGACGTGGCCGCCAGCAAGGAGTGAGTGAGACACCGCATTTTGGTCATACACCGAAACCGAAGCTATAGAAGGCAAGTTGCATGTGCATTACAAGACACGTCTGCTACACCGAGAAGCGTAAATCTCGCTAGCAAGCAGGGAAACCAATCAATCAAACAATCAATCTATCAGCTCCGCTTGCTGTACTGTTGCCTTACTGTCAGGTTCACCTGGGCGCAGGCTGGCGGTGGCGTCTGCGGTGCTTGCCCTGCTGAATGGCATGCTGCTGGCCTCGGAGCGCTACGAGTGGAACGGGCGGCAGCGGGCGGCGCTGGGTCGGGCACACCTCGTCTTCCTGGTGGGACACGCCGGAGAGCTTCTGCTGCGCGCCGCCGCCACTGGCACCGCCTTCTTCGCCGTCAAATGGAACCAGTTCGAGTTGTGCGCGCTTGCCCTGTCCCTGCTCGGTCAGTGGCTCGTATTCCTCGATCTCGCAATTTTTAAGCGACGCTTCTCTTGCGCAACTCCTCCCCGCGGGCTTTTGTGATCGTAGCTCAGCTGTTGTACATGATGGTACTGAGGGTACATGATGGTACTCGGAAGCACGAAACAAGCAAGATAATCTAGACAATACGAGGGATCTATAGAGTACGCGTCTGGTTAGATGGAGGTGGCAAGTTCGAATTTCAGTGGGTGAAGCTTTTTTTAAAACTTTTAGATGCGGAGCATCTTATACTCGCGCCTTGTAGTGCGCCGTCCGCACCGCTTCTCGAACATTCGACAGCTGACGCGCGCGCATGCGCCGTCGCCCACTCTTTCACCATCTGTGCATCCCTTCCTCCTCTACACACCGCGCGCGCTTCACTCCTCCACCATCTGTGCACCCTTCCTCCTCTACACACCGCGTTCGACATCTACAATTCTCCTGATTCTCCAGTGGACGCGCATGTGGCGTCGCGCTTCGAGAACATTCAACAGCTGACAGTGCATGCGCCGTCGTGCTGTATATATACTCAAGGTCGGCGCTCGCTCGCTCAGTTGCCGCTCGTCGGTTGGTTTGTACGGCGCGTCGACGTCCAAGGTCGCGGTGAAATGAATTCCAACGAATCCACAAACACAATGATCGACGTCCCTTCGACCAGCGCCGCCCTTTCGCATACGTGTGTACGTGTTCACTCATTTAACACCCCCTCCTACAACCACGTTAACCAATTTAGCCATCGACCCAAGTAAGTCGCAATTTAACACCCCATTTCACAACCACGTTAACCAATTTAGCCATCGACCCAAGTAAGTCGCACTTTAACACCCCGTTAACCAATTATATGGTCCGCATCCTCCTCAGTGTTCCCCCGAGGGAAGCTGCGGGCAATTTTTTAAAACTAATGTCTCTAGCCTCGACCTCACTCTAGTGACAATTAGTCTGTGCCGTAAACCAATCTTCGGCGACGCCACCACTGGTCCCTAGTCCCGCTTTTATGCCTATTATAACTTTTATTACACACTTATCAAAATTTCAGTTACTCACTTATGATCTTAATTTCACTTCCGGTTTCCACTACAAATCTGTATTGTTACCATTCTACACTTCACTTCCATTTGCGGACTAACTATAGAAAAGGCCTCTGGAGAATTTCGCAGAAACGGTCGTCGACATCATGGACATTGCACCCTGTTACAAAAAGTGTTTAGAAGAAAACCAGAAAGACTGCGCATCAGAATATTAAGTGAATAATGATGGGGCAAAGGGGCTTTGCTTTATTTACATAGATTGCAGCATGACGCACCGGATATGCTGCAACTATTTTTATAGTTATTCATACATTACTGCACGTTAAAAAATACAGTAAACCACTTTTTCTAATATATAATAGGCGAAAAAAGCGGCATAATGGAGAAAATCATTAAGTGACTGAGAGAGAGAGAGAGAGAGAGAGAGAAAGAGAAAGGAAAAAAAAATGCTCTCAAGTGCAAGCAGCCAGCACCGACATTGATATACATGGTCTCGAATATGCTATACAGAATCAAGTAAATTTTGAGGTGAACAGTTCAGTCGAGCACGGTTCATGGAACGTATACGAAAGTTTCAAATGTTTTGTCCTGGTAACGTGTTGCGTATGGGATCGTGTGAATATTACCTGGAAGAAGCAGAAGACAAAAGAGGCGGAGACCGTAGGCAGAAAACAAATCGGACGAAGCTTTCGCGTGACAAAGGTAAATGAAATGAGAAGTGCAGAATTGCATACGTAAGAAGAAAGGTGCAGCGCATGCAACAACCACGTTTGGATCGGTGTAAATGGTAAGCTAACGTATTATACCATCGGTTAATTAAACGCTTCACTTCTAACAGCGATGCGTGCCAACCTTGGTTTAGAGCATCCGACAGCTTTTTTTTAATGTACGGATTGTTTCTTTATATAGAACTTGCAGCTTTATTTGCTAGCAAATATTGCATTTATGCCCAGTTACATTTACAACATACAAAGATCAAATGTGGCGGATGCATAGAGGGAGCTTGTCTTCGCATCGTCATGGGTAGGCCACATGCGATGTACAAATGCCTGAAGAAAAAAAAAACAGTAGTGGAAAAGTATCTCTTTAAAAAACCGTGGTTAGAAAACCATCACAATTTTAACTGAATAAACGCTAACCCTAAAGTCGATCATACGACCTTTTCCCCGAGAGTACGACCAAAAAAAAAAAACGAACATTTTAATCAGGTTTCTAAAAATGTCCTTTTTAATTTAATATTCGTAGTGCGGTGAACCAAACCTCGGCTTATCTCAACTCCCCCGCGTATGCACTCGTACGCTAACTGCAACGTAACATAATCATGTTTTGAAACAGCCCGACAGAAGCATGGTACTGTAGCCTTAAAACGTATTCGAAACACCGTCCTCACGCATCGAGCCAGGTGCGCACGCACGCACTCACAGGCCCGCACACCAATACATTTTAAAGTAAAGACAGCCGGGTCCTATAGAAGCCGATAATGTGCTCTGATTGCATGACGTCAAACAGGGGCGGCCTTCGAGCTTCGTGTCTTTCGAATTTTCGTCCTTGTAACCCGATCGTTCATATTTATGGAGGGCGGTAGCCGTAATAAAGTGGTCGCAGCGACCGAAGGGCTCCATCTTCCAGATAAGAGGAGAGTCCGTCATTACATCCGGGTCACGTCGCGACGTGCGTTTAGCGATTTCTGAGAGCGATCACGTTTACTCAATGAGCGAAAGTAAAACGGCATACGCGAGTGGACGTGTCACATCTTGCTGGGCCGTTATTAGCGCCTCTCGATCCACCCCGCGCTCGCTTGTGCGGCACGCCCTGTAGGCAAACCAGCTGCGCTCGGGGGCTCGCGGAGGAATCGGGTCAAGTTCAACGGACGGCGACGTCGTCTGTTATGGCATTGTGGTTTGTTTGTGTTTCTGTCTATCCGCATGATTCTTGCACTCAGCTACAGAAAAGGGCACATGATGGTATTCGGAAGCGTGAAACAAGCAGTATAATATAGACAATACGAGCGCTATATAGAGTACTCGTTTGGTTAGATGGAGGTGGCGAGTTCGAATTTCGGCGGATGAAGTTTTTTTTAAGCAGCAAGATGGCAAGTTGGGCCAGTTGGATTACGTTCATAATTGAAAATTTTGTTGAAGCGCACTAAAAAACGGCCGGACAAAGGCTGACAAGGACGGACGGAAGAGGCTGACAAGGACAGCGCTTGCAAGCGCTGTCTTTGTCAGCTTTTTCTGTGCGTCCGTTTTTTAGTGCGCTTCAAGAAAAGGTTTTAAGCACTTTTTTTTAAAACTGATGTCTCTAGCCTCGACCTTACCCTAGTGGCAATTAGTCTGGGCCATAAGCTAATCTTTGGTGACGCGTTATAAGTGGCCGTGGTTCCTTGCTTCGAAGGTGTTGCTATTGGCATTCCGGGAACGAAACCTTCACAGGGACAAAACCAGACTTCTGTTATCACTGAAATTTATCCTATTAACTTGACGCACTAGACGTACATCTGGGGCGTCTACGCTCTGAGGCGTATTGTTACGAGACAGTTATATTGATCTGTGGCGTCGGTAATGATAAGCAGTCGCTATATTTTACTCCCTCCACAAGGACGTAGTGCCAGACCCGATTCGCGCCTCATTGGCGTAAGAGTTGCGTAGATTGGGAACTCCACCCGAGTAGCGTTGGCACTCACTTTTACCCTGCCTTCAAGGAAAGCGGAAGTTTCGCGGCCAACTCTGCCCTACTCGCCTATGGAGTTAAAGAACTCTGGGGCAAGTAATACAGTTGCTCGGCTTTTTGTATACATCCCTCAAATTCTGTGAGTGTATAGCTCTCCATACTTGTGTATCTAGTGCTTCCAAGTGCCATCGTGGATCGTTGCAACCTCGCCCAAGCATGTCTTCTTATAAGCAGAAAATTGGCAACCAATCCAGGAGGTGAATGCTGATGTTGAAGCAAAGCTGAGTCCTAAGGCCCGTGATGTCAACGTTTAAGTCGCCGATCGGTATAAAGGTTAGACGGACAGATGCACGGATAGACGAGCGTACGCGCGGACGGACAGGTGTATAGAGAGAGTACGGTCATTTTTTTTAATCTATATGCGAGCTATGAACACTCCATACATGGTATAGACGCACGCGGCCGATGGGGACGTACATACGACGCCGGCGACATCGGACATCATTCGAGCCTAAGAAGCTTCGCTCATAAAAAGAGCCTCCATTGCGAGGATGCGTGAGCGCTTTGCTGAATGAGATGGTTCAATTCGATAATTCCTGGGGCTTTTGCGTGCCGCAACCAAGTTACACCAGTTTGAGGTGTGCCGTAGTGCAAGACACCGCAAACTACAACTATCTGGCGTTCAACTTGCGCCGACATCGCATGAAATACGGGTCTTTAGCATTTCGTCTCTATCAAAATGCGACCGCCCCGACAGGGATCGAACCGGCCACTTTGGATTATGCAGTCGAGCACCGCATCAACTTTCCTACCAAGGCGGACGTGACTCGGTTCCCTGTCTTCGACGACAGATTAATGGTATTTTGGCACACTTGGCTCGGGCCAAACGGGCAATCTCTTGGGTGTACGCCACTTTACTACGTGAAATTCTTGACTCTTGGAATAATGTAAAAAAAGTCGCATTCTCTTTGCCGATCGCTTCTAGCTCTCTCTTCAGGGTGGAGACGCCAACACCTTCCGCGCCCTCTGACGTATCGATCGCGTGTCCTTTCTCGGCTGGTTTAGCTTAAATTATGTCTCGCAATTTTTCTTCTTCATCCTTCCTTTCCTCTGTGGTTGCGTGCCATGCATCTCACGGCACTACCACACATCGTCAGACGTGCCTTTTCAGGAGATTTTCGTACAGTGCTCTCTAACTGAAGAAGCGCTGTGTCATATTTACATAAAGAAGCGTACAAAGCTTCTGCGATGTACTACACCAGCAGCAAAATTGTTACTTTGGGGATGAGGGGGGTAAGCACCTGTCATTTTTCGCTCTGTATATGCCATGGTCTAGCCACATACCGGCAGTCGTTTGCCAACCTTGCCAACGCCGCCGGGATGTCCAGTATGCAGCTGCTTTCACAACCGGGGCTGTTTGCCGCTCGTTTTGTTCAACACTCAGAAAAAAAAAATTAATTGCAGCCTCAGATACCGACCTACCGCAGGGGTGCCTGCGCAAGTAGGCGTTTGGTGTGTAGCGACACCACGAACCCGAGCTAACGGGGGAGTTTCGACTCCCTCCCACGCCTAGCCGTGCGTGGCTTTGCCGTGTTCGAGGAAAAGGGGATCCTGGGGGTTGAGCCAACGCTGGGTGAGTGGACCGTTAAGGCCCCCCGGCAGAGGCAACACACCCCTTTGGCCCTGGCTTCACGTAGACGGCACCCCTGAGCTGACCCACCCAGGCGAATCGGCAGTCGCCTTTTCCTATCTCTCTCTCCCTACATCTTCGTCTTTATCTCTTACTATTTATCTGTCCTGTCTTCTACTCTCTTCCGTTGACTTCCAAACTTCCTGGCGGCTAGGGTTAACCCTGTGCAAATAGCCTACCTTGGTCTAGGCGCATTGGGTTATAGTGGCGTTGTACGGCTGGCGTCTGCAGGTTTCAGCATTTGTAAACTTGTAGCGTCCCCTCGTTGGGCTCCGTGGTGGGTGGCCGCCAACGCTGCTGAACAACAATAAGGAAGACATGCATGGAGCATTCCCACTACTGTCTGATCGTACCGGCTTAAAGCCGGTACGCACCGATGATCTCACCAGAGAAGGATTGGCCACCCTGGTGCAGTATCTGGCCACCCCCTCCCGTAGGCATTCGTCAATTAACTCACGGCCCTCAGTCCCCACCAGCTGCGGAGCAACTGACCACGGCGGCGGTCAGATCTGCAAAGCAGCAGAGGGTGCTAGGAATCTCTGGATATGGACAGGCCACCATTGGAACTTGAACTTAGCAACGTTTAACGTTAGAACGTTATCTAGTGAGGGAAGTCTAGCTGTATTATTTGAGGAGCTAGAAGGCATTAAATGGGATATAATAGGGCTGAGTGAGGTTAGGAGGACACATGAGGCCTATACTGTGCTACAGAATGGGCACGTCATTTGCTATCGGGGCTTGGCAGACAGAAGAGAACTGGGAGTAGGGTTCCTAATTCACAGAAACATAGCTGGCAACATAGAGGATTACTATAGAATTAATGAAAGGGTGGTAGGCATTGTAATTAAACTGAATAAAAGATACAAAATGAAGGTAGTACAGGCTTACGCGCCTACATCCAGCCATGATGACGCTTCAGTTGAAAGCTTCTATGAAGACGTGGAATCGGCAATGAGTAAGGTGAAAACACAGTATACTATAGTAATGGGCGACTTTAATACAAAGGTAGGGAAGAAGCAGGCTGGAGACCAGGCAGTAGGAGATTATGGCATCGGCACTAGAAACGCCAGAGGAGAGCTACTAGTAGAATTCGCAGAACGCAATAATCTGCGTATTTTGAATACCTTCTACAGAAAACGAGAAAACCGCAAGTGGACATGGAGGAGCCCTAATGGCGTAAATAAGAACGAAATAGACTTTATAATGACTGCATACCCAGGAGTCGTGCAGGATGTGGAAGTGGTTGGTAAGGTAAGATGCAGTGACCATAGAATGGTAGGGGCTCGAATCCGCCTAGACTTGAAGAAGGAACGACAGAAACTGATACGCAAGAAGCCAATCAATGAGCTAGCACTGAGATGGAAAGTACAGGAATTCAGAGTGTCACTGCAGAACAGGTACTCTGCTCTTAGCGAGGAAACCAACCTTAGCGTAGATACAATGAATGATAATCTAACGAGTATCATCACGGAGTGTGCAGTGGAAGTTGGAGGCAGGGTAGCTAGACAGGACACCGGAAAGCTTTCCCAGGAAACGAAGAACCTAATTAAGAAGCGTCAAATCATGAAAGTGTCAAGTACAACAGACAAAATAGAACTGGCAGAGCTTTCGAAGTTGATTAATAGACGTAAAGTATGCGATGTAAGAAGGTATAACATGGAGAGAATTGAGCACGCTCTGAAAAACGGAGGAAGCGTCAAAGCAGTGAAGAGGAAACTTGGGATAGGCAAAAGGCGGATGTATGCACTAAGGGACAAAGAAGGCAAAATAACTACCAATATGGATAGGATAGTTAAAATAGTGGAGGAGTTTTACAGAGATCTGTACAGTAGCCGAGACAACCACGACCTTAATACTATAAGAACTAGCAGTAACCCAGACGACACCCCACCGGTAATGATTGAAGAAGTCAGAAAAGCTTTGGAGAGCATGCACAGAGGCAAAGCTGCTGGTGAGGATCGGGTAACATCAGATCTGCTGAAAGATGGAGGACAGATTGTGTTAGAAAAACTAGCCACTCTATTTACGAGGTGTCTCCTGACGGGAAAAGTACCAGAGTCTTGGAAGAACGCTAACATCATCTTAATACATAAGAAAGGAGATGACAAAGACTTGAAGAATTACAGGCCGATCAGCTTGCTCTCTGTAGTATACAAGCTATTTACAAAGGTAATTGCTAACAGAGTAAAGAAAACAGTAGAATTCAATCAACCAAAGGAACAAGCAGGATTTAAAACAGGCTACTCAACAATTGACCACATTCATACTATCAATCAGGTAATAGAGAAATGCTCAGAGTATAACCAACCACTATACATAGCCTTCATAGATTACGAGAAGGCGTTTGATTCAGTAGAAATATCAGCCGTCATGCAGACACTGCGGAATCAGGGCGTAGATGAAAGATATATAAACATTCTGGAAGAAATCTACAGAGGATCAACTACTACCATAGTGCTTTATAAAGAAAGCAACAGAATACCAATAAAGAAGGGTGTAAGGCAGGGGGACACAATCTCCCCAATGCTATTCACTGCGTGCTTACAGGACGTTTTCAGAAGCCTAGAATGGGAACAGTTAGGGATAAGAGTTAATGGAGAGTACCTCAGTAACCTGCGCTTCGCCGATGACATTGCATTGCTGAGTAACTCAGGGGACGAATTGCAACTCATGATTACGGAGTTAGACAAGGAGAGCAGAAAGGTGGGTCTTAAAATTAATCTGCAGAAAACAAAAGTAATGTACAACAACCTCGGAAAAGAGCAGCGCTTTGCGATAGGTAATAGTGCACTTGAAGTTGTAAAAGACTATGTCTACTTAGGGCAGGTAATAACCGCAGAGCCTAACCACGAGATTGAAGTAACTAGAATAAGAATGGGGTGGAGCACATTTGGCAGGCACTCTCAAATTATGACAAGTAGATTGCCACTGTCTCTCAAGAGGAAGGTATATAACAGCTGTATCTTGCCGGTACTTAGCTACGGAGCAGAAACCTGGAGACTCACAAAGAGGGTTCAACTTAAATTGAGGACGACGCAGCGAGCAATGGAAAGAAAAATGGTAGGTGTAACCTTAAGAGACAAGAAGAGAGCAGAGTGGATTAGGGGACAAACGGGAGTTAAGGATATCATAGCTGCAATAAAGAAGAGGAAATGGACATGGGCCGGGCATGTAGCACGTATACAGGATAACCGCTGGTCATTAAGGGTCACCAACTGGATTCACAGAGAAGGGAAGCGGGGTAGGGGGAGACAGAAGGTTAGGTGGGCAGATGAGATTAAGAAGTTTGCGGGTATAAATTGGCAACAGCAAGCACATGACCGGGTTAACTGGCGGAACATGGGAGAGGCCTTTGTCCTGCAGTGGACGTAGACAGGCTGATGATGATGATGATGATATGCCATGGTGAAAAACATTTGGAGAGAAAGGGGGAGGGAAAGGCATGAGCTAAGGCCCGGTGTGCCACCAACCTGGCTATGGCGCTCTACTAGATGTCATAACAGAAATGACCTTGTATCGTGGCAATTTTTATAAACGCCGTAGTGCGATCTTAAAATATTGTTTTCTATTTTTATTTATGATTGCTTTACTGCGAGTCACCTGTTGCACAATCCTAAGGGCTTTTTTTCCCTAGAAAAGCTTACATTGCAGAATTGTCTGCCCACATCTGGGGTCAACAGTCACAAGTGGCAATCGTGGCCTAAACGGTGACCTAAAATACGCCCGTTTTCTCATCATGTCCAACGTTATAATTGTATGTACTTCAGCAACAGAGGCGCATGTGTCCCCTTCTTCACACACACACACACACACACACACACACACACACACACACACACACACACACACACACACACACACACACACACACACACACACACACACACACACACACACACACACACACACACACACACACACACACACACACACACACACACACACACACACACACACACACACACACACACACACACACACACACACACACACACACACACACACACACACACACACACACACACACACACACACACACAAAGAAAAGTAGAGGAGTGGCTACGAGGGAAGGAAAAGCCAAACTTCGCCATTAGTAGTTATGCACGTGCATCGAGGAAGTTGAGAACGAACTAAACCTTTCTGTACCGGCGATCGTATAATCACGAGGCGTTTCGTCATTCCGTGTTGAATCTGCGAACGTAATGGTGGTTATAGCCGTTCTCGCGCTACATTATGCCTCCTCCGCGTTGCGTGCAGGGAGCGTTTCCCGGGGACGCTAAAGCAAACGTTTGCGGTTAAGCGAGCGCCAAAAGTGACGGTCCGCTTTGTTGCTCGAGGTGATTCAAATGCTCGAAATGCGGAGCACACGCCCTGGGCGGCCCATGCGCGCATGTTTAACAATCGGCGGAACAGTCGCGCATAAAGGGCGTCGTCAACTCGTGGTCGTCGCGAGCGGGGCCGCTTGACCGGAAATTGGGCCGCAACGACGGCGAAATCGCCCATTTCGTGCGTGACATCGGCGCATATGCGGACTATAGCACGACGCGATTGACGTGAATTTAACCGCAAGACAGCCGTGCACGTCCAAATGGCCACCCTCCTCCTCCTCCTCCTCCTCCTCCTCCCGCTCCTCCTCCTGTGCGTGCGTGCGTGGGAGGGGGCGGTTGAGAAATGTTGCAGTCAGTGAGTGCACGGAAACTATGCCGAAGAAGCGGTGCTAGGATACGCTATCTCGAATTTCGCTTCAGGTTTCTGCATCCGCCGGAGTTGTCTAGTGGTTGAAGTGGTTGACTGCTGGTCCAAAGGTCGTGGTATCAAATCCCAGACGCGGCAGCCTCATTTAGATGCGGGTACTGTGATAAAGGCCCGTGTGTTTAGATTTAGGTGCACCATCAAAATTTTTGGAACCCCAGTTCCTGCGTTTGTCATTATCATATCGTGGCTCTTGGACGAAAACCCCTAACAACTATTGCTATTATTCAGGTTACGCCAGCATATATAGATAATGATAGTCGTCACAGCGTGAATTGCTGCCCGCAAAAACTCAAACACTCGTAATATTTTTTTTAAGTGAACGTCGCCAAATGCACTATCATGCCATGGAACTAGCGTTTTCTTTATTTTTCTTTCGCTTTCTCTATTTCAAAATGTGAACATGTTTGCTTTCTCTCCTATTCATTTTACTATTAGGTAAGAAAGAAAATGGCAACAATATCCACGGGGTGAATGATGGAGAGTGGGGCGAAGCAACCTTCGTCCATTCGTTCTTGCTTCCGTCCGTCCATGCGTGCGTCTGTTTGTGCGTCCACACGTCCATCCGTGCGTTCGTCCCTGCGTCCGTCCATGCATCCGCCCCTGCGTCTGTCTATGCGTCCATCCGTCCATGCAGCCATCCGCGCGTCCGTCCATGCATCTGTCTGTGTTTCCGTTCGTCCATTTAGTCAACACTCCAAGTACCACCATCTCGCATCTCTTCATCGTATATTCCGCAAATAGAAGCACCGCCATCCAGCGGACATTCCAAGGAATAAACGAGAGGTGGCACACGCACACTTTCTAACAGCTTGCGCTTCGTGTCTACTTCCCACCTTTAACCACCTCGAGTTCATGGTATATACTAGTTCACTTTATTCATGGCACTGCGGCCCAACGCTCGCTAAACCTTTCTAAAACCAAGGAGGTTACGCCCAGCGAGTATAACGTAGCAACCCTTTCTTGTCATATAGTGCTCAATGTACATGCCAATGGCTGCTAATGGGGAATGAGAGACAGGAGAATCTGGCTTTTATGTAACGCGCACGCTGCGAATTTTTTATTGTTCAACTACGCACAGGAGAAATCTCCCACCGGCTCCACCTTCCTGGTCAAAGCGTAAAACATGCTACGTACTACGACGAGGGACGAACGGGTGCCGCTTTAAGAAGCTTCGCCCCTAAGACAGCGCTCAAAATGAACGAGGACAGGTGAAGACACAACTAAATGCACAACCCATCAGCACCTGTGTTGTGTCTTTATCTGCCCTCGTCCATTTTAAGCGCTGTTTTTTCCTACTTAATTATGAACCACCAGCTAGCCCAAGTTTCTCTGCTATTCCACTCTTACTTAACACGAACTATCGATCGTGCGCAAAACGTAGCCGTGGAGGTTAAGTGGGTATTTTATGAGGCGAGAAATCTGTTTTGTGACGTCATGGCTTTAGGTACCGATAGTCGCAGGAACAGACATTGATATTGAGCTAAAGCTCAACGTCAGCGCAACTTAACGCGCTAAGCTAAAGAAAAAGAAAGTGGGGGATGGGGTGGAACACAGTGGGGGAGGGGGGAACATAGTGGGGGAGGGGGGGAACACGAAACTGCAAGCGCGGTTTGCGCTGAGAATCGTGTGGTGTTTTGGGACGATAACAAAAACTTGGGAAATGGAACGCGGCAATATTTATTAGCGTAAAAGGGATGTTTTATTTCATGGTTAACACACAAGCGTTTAAACGGGCCAGATCTAATCGTTTATGCCGTCTTTTCATTACTTGCAAAAACTATATGATAACAGAAACAAATGAGGTACCAAAAGCACAATCCATGGACTCTCGCAGCTATCTCTACTAAATTAACGCGTCGGGTTATTTGTACGCTCGCCAGGTGGCTATAGGCATTACGAAGTTATAACGACGCTTTTTTTTCATGGTGCGTGAAGTCGAAGCTCTATGTCTCGTATAATAATTTTTATAGCCGTGAAGATAGCGACGTTACCCACGAAGCAAAAGAACACTCTTAAGGAAGTAAAAAAGAAAGTTTTTAGGCGTGTGAATGTGCTAATTTTTCCTGCAGTTTCGCTTATCTAGAAAACCAATTAATAGAAGGAGAACTATCTTCACGTCAGAGTTTCTGTTGATATTAAAATCGCCACCTACAAGCTTATTTTGAGAAGTGCTGTTATCGTTCTTTCTACGTAAGAAAAGAAAGAAAGAAAGAACGAAAGAAAAAAAGAAAGAAAGAAAGCAACAAAACGACAAAAAGGTAAAACAACACCCACAATCGTGGAAATTTTCTGGCGATACTTTGAAGAAAAAGAAAAAAAAAGTGAACATAAAGTTCGTGTATTACTCCACAGAATAACAGCAGCAAATTAAGACCGGGGTATTTTTACGACTTCGTCGGGCCGCGCAAGCCAAACTCGAGATATAATTTTAATTTCGAACGTTGTGGTACGCGCGTTTATACACCGCCCATGCTGACGCACATTGCGCGGCTATTTATAGCCCGTCCCGCCAGTTTCTGTCTCACAGACCTCGCTCGGTTCTACACTTCTCAGTAGCAGTTCTCGTAAACGATATCACATGATTTATTAAAATCGATCTACATTTAGCAGTGAGCGGTTGCCGTTGTAAGCGAACACGACAGCATTCTGATTGGCAGATTGTCAGCTTATACTTCCGCCTACTATCCACTGAAGGCGCGCAGCTGTACTGTCGTTGGCGACTTCATAGTCTACCAAGCCGAGATCAGAAAGACGACCATAAGTCGCTCCTTGCAAACACAGCTACCACGTGGAGATAACAATTGATCTAAACAGGGCTCAGTATGTGTATTCACATAGATTGCCACTCATTCGTACATATAAATTTTGCACCTTACCGCAACGTTCGCGTTTGTCCGAGATATATTTTTTTCTAATTAATTCCACGGGTGAGAAGAAAAAAGCGGCAGCGGTGACCTACCTCCTTATAAGTAACTGGTAACAACAGCGGCGCTAAGTTCGCTGTTCCAGGCAGCGCATTTAATTTACTTCGTTGGTCTCCCAACTGTACTCTTCTTTACGAATTGAGCTGTTCATTTTAGGGTGACGTGGAAAATACCACGTTGGTGGTAGCAATCATGAAGCAGCGGTAAAAAATGAATGCCAAGACGAATGGAGATGTGTAAGAGAAATAAAATAAAATCTTAAACAATACCTCAATAACCAAAGCCTTAGGGGTAAAATGTTCTGCGATTATTATTTTTATGTGTGTGTGTGGAATGCTCTTGCTCAGACAGTCTTCGTAACATCGAAGTTTTTTTCTGACGACTTTAAAACGAAAGCTAAGTGTAGTAAATTATTGGTGAAAAGTCTTAACAGACCTTTTCAGCTATCAAGTTTTCTTATCTTGCATTTCTGACTATGGGCTCGGTTAGATCTATTATTCATGTGCAATTATCTACAAACGTCGTACGCCATTGATGTAGTTCTATAGATATCTGTTTACGTTCGCTACATTTCGAGAGACTCTGGTTTTGCTGAACAGAATAGATTTCCCGTTGATACACGTTAAAGGGAAAATTTTCCGCGTACCTTGTCAATTATTCAGATTTTGATGGGAAGTTCTCATTTTATACATGTATATACATTTCGATTCGAAACTAAAATATCCAATGTTGTGAAAGAGGCTCATTCAATCAATATATAATAAAAAGAGCAAGCCTGCTTAAGTATTCACACTAATGCATGCAATATATGCATAATGACACTGGGATACAAAAAATATGCGCTGCATTATATAAATGAACAATACCAAGGAGTGCACAATCGCAGCGTTAAAAACCATTGGTGGCGAACTTGTCTCTTTGCTAATTTATAGAGAACAACACATGTTCCTAAGCATTATTTTTTGAGGTAGTCCATTTCACAACAGGGGAAAAAGATGTCGCACTTAAATTGTTGTAATTAGTAGTCCCTTCTGACCTTCGCCCGCTTTTCGAAAGCGGCAGCTGGACGGGGTTTCTTCTTTACTCACCGTCGCGTTTTTTTTTTGTTTTTTTTGCGGCAGTGTGCGCAGAGTGTGCGGGGAAAGGAGCATCAATCAGTGCGGTTGTCGAGCGCTGTGTGCCTTTTCTTTCCTGCCAGCCGCGACAGTAGCGTCCTTCGAGTGGTCTGTGAGGGGCAAGGGAGAAGGGGAGACGCCACCTAAAGCAGCAAACGCTCGCTCCGATATTTATGGTCGTCCAGTGGCAGCTGTCATTAAACAGATCGATTGGTAGACGACGGCTACCAGGTGTCCTTCGCCGTGTGCTCGAGTGGCCCCCAGAGGTGGTGGTGTAGTGACCGTCAAAGTATATGGTCGATCGGCTCTCTCTTGTATAGACTTTGTGTCGTCGTTCGTCACCCGTAAACGGCAGTTGCGTAGTACGAATCTCTGCAATTTATTAATAATGAGCTCGGCTAGTAAACGTCATTTAGAAGGTGTTTCAGCGCGCGAACAAAGGAAAAAAGGACAGGGTAGACAGAAAGAGCGCTGACTTCCAACTAACTTTATTTCGCAGAGTGGCAAGAATTTATACGTCTAAAAAAGAAGATTACAGAGCATGAAGGTAAAAAAACAAGCCCAATCTACACACCAGTAACAGCACGTGTGACAGGTCCTCTAATGCCTCTAATGTGTGTAGATTGGGCTTGTTTTTTACCTTCATGCTCTGTAATCTTCTTTTTTAGACGTATAAATTCTTGCCACTCTGCGAAATAAAGTTAGTTGGAAGTCAGCGCTCTTTCTGTCTACCCTGTCCTTTTTTCCTTTGTTCGCGCGCTGAAACACCTTGCAAATATGACTACGCACCAACTAGCCCAAGCTTCCACTCTTGTGAGTCATTTAGAAGTTGGAGCTTGAGCGTATCTTTGCACGTTGCGTAAGTTCTGAGCTATGAAGATAATATTCATGGATTACCAAAGAGCCCGAACCAACGCGTTGTTCTGTGGCGTGTTTGACGAAGACACATAGCTGTTGTTCAGCGCCTTCGTCGTTTTAGGAACTCAGACCAAAGTAAGCCTTGTTAGCACACGAGTTAGTTGCAAATAGCAAACACGTGAAGGATTCAACAACACACGCACGATATGTGGTGGACGTGAATCATGTGCACAGTGACGATCTGTCCCGATATGTCATCGAAAAGTGTTGCCTTCAGCAACGCATACTACGCACGTGCTGAAGCTTAGTCGCAACTGCCGGCCCAATCACTCATAAATTAAGCACAACATAATTAGAACTTTGTTAGAAAAAAATGTCGGGGTCAGTTTTTTCGCCAGAACGCCCGCACACACATGCACACTTCTTTGTTCAGATATGTGAACCATTTCTGTGCACAAGCTCTCAACGAAATCGAAACCTTTCCGGCTGTCCACCTCTCCTAATCTCGGGCATTTTAAAATTTTTATTCTTTGTTATTTTGAATATTTATTCTTAACTCGCTCAATAGCCGTGCTTTTACGCTGACCGATGTCTGCTTCATCCCGCATATGTAGTGATCACACTGAGATGCCCCCATAGACGGACATGCAGCTTTAGTTGGGCATCCACAGTAGCTCAGCTGACGTATAGTGTGCATGTTTAAAGTTTCTTGGAAAGTCCTCTGCCACTACTCTTTACGTTTTTTTTTATTGTAACTTTCACATTCATGTAACAAAAGAACTTCGCAAACACTTGTTTGGTCCGATAGCCTAACTGGCTAGTAGAGGGACCAATTGTGTGACATACCTACATACTTGCGCAAGCGGTTACACAGCGACAAAGGACATCAACCTGGATACAATGTTTAAAAATACAAAAAAAAGCAAAAAACACATGATAGAATTATACAAAGAAACATAGCGCAAAACATAGCTGCTTTTAGCACAGAATAATAATAGCACTAAAATAATACGAATCATAATAATAATAAAATACTAAATGACTATACAGACGTATTACTTAGAAAGTTGGCATGAAGTGCATGCTTCATTGCCAATGAAAAATTTCTAGCCTCTTTCACATCAGTCGATGTCATGTTTCACGTTGATGTCATGGTTGCTGCAGTATTCACAAACCTCGGCTGCCAATTCTGAACCATGAACTGACAGGAGAGGCGTGCGGGCAATACACCCGCGTGCTACCTCCTAGTCTGCCATCTATGAACGATTTTTTTTCTAACTGGTGTCTGCAGTTGTCCATGCTGTTTCGTAAAAAGGCGGAGGCTATGACCGAAAGGGTAAACATTGCACACGTTCATTTGTCAATCGACACAAATTTCTTGTAAATACTTGCACAAAAGCAGGTTAGAAGGATAGATGTATATAAGCCTTTTATGCGATACTAAATGAAGCCACTTAGCTTTCGCTGATTGAGTATGGTGCTCACTGTGGCAAGAAATGCTACTGGATGCCGCTGTTATTACCCGAGTTTAAGTATTTCTGAGGTCCACGGGATGGTATTGCGCTCTCCCGTAGTACAGTACTAAGTGCTCTAAATCGTTAACCTCTTTATCTAACCACAATCGCAGCCACTCTTTTGGGACAAAGCAACACAAAGGATCTGGGACGGCTTCGTGCTATCCCATATCATGTGGGGGTGTACTCGAAACCCACCACACAATTCTCTACACATTATAGTAAGGAGCAATGGGAGGCTGCTGCGTGCAGCTCGGCGCCCGAGGTCCAGGACCAGATCTTGAATTGGGCCAAGAGGGTAGCGGAGACATACGCTGGGGAGGCTCCTCTGACATTCCACCACCGCACCTTTCCCTCTTGGGATAAATAGTTTTTCTCCTCTTCCTCCTCCCATAGTATATAAATTGTCAAGTTCTGTAAATCGTTAAATACTTTTTTAAACACACATGTTTATTGTTGAACAGTTTTTTTTAGTAACGTACAATGTATTATTCTTGGTCTGAGTAAAAATTGCGTTTAGCGTTTGTATAATTTACGCTGACGCAGTTTGTAAGTATTTAGTGCACGAGTGACTCTTGCCGCTCTTACCCAGGAGAGTTCAAAGTACTCTCAATCTTCACCCAATTCTCTTAATCTCACTAACTCTCCCATAGAAAAGTATGTGCTGTTCCTTCAACTGACCTCACTTTTAGGGGCGAAGCTTCTTATAGCGGCACTCGTTCGTCCCTCGTAGTGTGACCAGTCTTACATTTTGACCTCCAAGGTGGTGCTGGTGAGAGACTTCTTTTGTGCATTGTTGAAGGATAAAAAAATTTGCAGCATGCGCGTTAACTAAAAGCCGAATTCTCCAGTCTCTCATTCCCCCATAGCATCCATTGGCATGTACATTGAGCAGTATCTGAGAAGAAAGGGTTGCTTCGTTATACTCGCTGGACATAATCTCCTTGGTTTTAGAAAGGTTTAGTGAGCGTTGGGCCGCAGTGCCATGAATACAGTGAACTAGTGGTGGTTAACTCCAGGTAGTTAAACTCTGGGTGCTTAAAGGTGGGAAGTAGAGACGAAGCGCAAGCCGTAAGAAAGTGTGCGTGTGCCACCTCTCGTTTAGTCCTTGGAATGTCCGCTGGATGGCGGTGCTTCTATATGGGGAATATATAGTAAAAAGATGCGAGATGGTGGTGCTTGGAGTGTTCAATAGATGGACGAACGGACACACAGACAGATGCATGGACGTGCTCACGGATGGCTGCACCGACGGATGGACGCAAGGACGGACGCAGGGGCGGGTGCATGGACGAACGCAGGGACGGACGCACAGATGGACGTGCGGACGAACGAACAGACACAAGCACGGACGGGCGAATGGACGCATGGACGGCCACACAGACGGACGAATGGACGGACGGATGCTTCGCCCCACTCTCTATCATTCACTCCGTGGATATGCTGTCATTTTTTCTTTCTCAAGACTCGGTGCTCATGCTTCATGGGTGGCAAAAGAAGTAGGGGCTGTCTATCAGTTCGTGTCAGTTGACGGGAAAGATTACTTCTCCGTTCCTATGCCATGTCGATAAAAACTCGCCGAGTTCCAAGCTTTCTATGAAACCAGTTCCGTCCATGCTACGTGAAAAGAACGAACCTTACATCTCGATTAGCGACCACTATTGGTGAACACAATCCTTCAGCGCGAAGACACTATGCTATCCGCATGCGAGCTATTCTCAAACACCGAGTCACGGACCACATTGTGGTCGCTCTGGGCAGGGAGGTCCGTGTTTTACGAGCTTCTGAGGTGTTCACAGCGCGTTACTTCCCTCCACTGCGCACTTGAAAGTTTTTGGTGGAAGTCAAGTGATAGAGACACCGCCCTTCTACCCTGCACTCTCGTCTAATAAGCCAAGATGTGTGTGAGAGTGCCGTGAAGCGCTCGTCATAGAGTCAGAACCGTTGCCCCGATCTTTCTGTAGCATGCCGTAGCACCCTCCTGTCGTGCGGGACCGCAATTCTGTTCACGTGCCTTGGTTTTGGGGAGGGTCGTAGGAAGGATATTTGAAAGGTCAGAAAGCCCATACGGAAAAAATAAAATAAAGCCAGGACAATGTCACAACGTGTCTCTTTGAAGATTTGTTTTTCTTTAAAATGAAATTGATCACAGTACGAAGGGAGGACACTTTCGTGCGGACTTGCTGCACGCCGGAATGTGGAACTCTCTGGGGCATGATTGCGTGACCTGCTTGCTGACATCGTGCGCGGCGTGATGCATCAGTCCATTGTTTCGAATGTTAGCGCTTGTTAACAAACGCGGTAGAAGTGTTTGACCACGACCAACATGCTCAAAGAACTCGCTTCGCACTTTATTTGTTGACACACCAGCACTCGAATGAGCAATTATGAAAGGTGTTCACCACGGAGACGTCAAGCAATTGGTTCATGACATAACCGAGCTCTCTTAATGTTTTAGAAAGAGCGCGAGGAAAATGTGCGTTGAGATGGAAGTGCGAGTGATCATAAAGTTCCCATTTTGTTAGGCTGTTAGGGCAGTTGTTTCTCGTCTCTGTTGCGTGGCAAAAAAAAAGAAAAATATCGTAGTACCATCTTACGTTGAAGTAACCAACCACAATATGTGATTACAACCAGCTAAGCATGAGATTTGGGTGAAGGTGGATTGAGCGTGTTTCTATAGTTCTATCGCCAAGTGCAACGGGAAGTAGCAATATAGTAGGGACAGTAGTTGGTATAGTGTACTAAAGGGTCAGTGGTAGTAGTGTTAGTGGTAGTATCGGCAGTAGTGCTAGCAGTAGCATTAGAGGTAGTACAAGTACTATTAGTAGTTGCACAGACAGTTGTAGTAGAAGCAGAAGCAGCGTCGTCGTCGTCGTCGTGGTTTGTCGGCTTGGACTAATACTTATAACAATAGTACTGACTTTAAACTATAGCCACCTCGATGGTTATCCGATCAAGTATTAAGTAGGCAGTGGTGGTTTCAGTTCTTCACCTGTCAACGAGTAGAATTCTTAGTCCAAAGGTCCAGCAGCAGGAACCACCAGCTGCAGCCTATCTCGTAAGTTCGAGGTTGACATATGCTGCTTCCGACTGGTCGGGGATTAGGTTAATGAATTAGGAAAGAGTTTCGGATAAACACTGGATCCATTTGGTGCAGAAGACTGAGGCGCAAAAACATACCGTGAAGCAGGAAGAACAGAAGAGAGAAGACAGAACAGCGCCTGTTCTGTCTTCTCTTCTGCTCTTCCTGCTTCACGACATGTTTTTGCGCCTCAGTCTTCTGTACCAAGTATGCACTAACTAGCCCAAAAAACAAGTCCTTTTGAAACTGGATTCATTGTGCGCAGGTGACGTCGTCCTTCTGTCCGGCGTGTCCCAGTCCCGTCCCGAGTGGGTCCTGCTTCGAGGCCTGCGCACGCTGGCCATTCTGCGCGTCTTCCGCAGCCTGGTGTCGGTGCGAGGCGTGCGCCAGCTTGTGCTCATTTTCGCAGCCTCGGTGCCCGCCTTCATCAACATCGCCCTGCTTCTGTTTCTCGTCATGTTCGTCTACGGCGTCCTGGGAGTCTCGCTGTTCGGAAATCTGCGCTCCGACGACAGCTTCAGGTGCCCGAACGCGCATTTAGGGTCAACGTGAACCAACAACGGGACGGGCTACACAGACAACTTTCTAACGGCGTAGCCGAGTGTGTAAAACACCACCGGCGGGTATGCGCTACAGGAATTACAGAAGGTGTCCACCGTTAAGCTGAACCTCTGCTCGGCTAAGAGGTGCACGTGGACGAGAGAGAGAAACAGATAGAGTGAAAAAAAAATTGAAGTATCAAGACTAGAACGAAAACAAAGAGAAAGAGAGAGAAAGGGAAACAAAGAAATAATCAGAAAGGAAAAGAGGTAAAAAGCAAGATAGAAAGTCAGAGAAAGAGAGAGAAAGTGGGTGAAAGAAGGAGACGAAGCGGACACGAAAAAAGAGATAGAAAAACAGACGGCAAGGCAAAAAAAAATATAGTAGGAGAAAAGAATATAGTAAAAGAAAAAGGGCTGGGCCACTCAGCCCAGCCCTTCGCGTTCAGGCTTGCCATAATTTCTTTTTATATTGTCGCCTTGCATACGTATAGACGGGCCGAATGTAGGTTTATACGCTAAAAATGAAGGTGCCACGCGAAGTGTGTTCCGTGCGCTTTATGATGAGCAATTACACCTCGTGTAACGTTGGTTACTGAGTCATTGATGCATCTTAATGCATCTTGATGCACCATGCTGTTGCTCTATACCAGCCAGCTTGGACCCAGCCTTTGATCTGAGTGAAATCGTTTAGTGGAACAGAACACAGTGTATGCAGGAAACATTGATGACGAGATAGAGCTTCCTGTCCTGAGTTTCTTCCTATATTTTGTGATTGCTTTCGCTGGACGGTTTCACAACGATACACAGCAAGTGACGTGCGCCACGCTCTGTACCCGAGATGGGCTTTTCGTGATGAACGCATCGACGACGAACCATGTATTGTCCCAAAGTACGCGGCCCACGTGATTGGAGGTGGGGTGAAAGTGAATTTGATAGCCTCGTTTTTTTTTCAAGCTTTACTACCGTGTTCATATTTTATGCAGCGCTATTGCTTGTATGCGCACGTCCTTATCCAATAAACGAGAATTCGGGCAATTGTTTCTTTATTATATTTAAAGTACATCTCAATGTTTTGTAATTTTTTTCTTCTCTCACTGTCCCGACTTTCTATTTCCTCCCCCACGAGGAGTAGCAGGTAGGCGATTTGCATATGCCGGATAAATTCTCTGATTTTCAATAAAGAGTTCTTTATTTCCATCTCTCTCTATGCTTGCGAAACGAGTTCTGGCTGTCACGATAGAGGTCGATAGTATATATGCTCAGCAGCGTACATCATCTGGTGAGCACGCACCAATAGTCGATTAAAATGAGAGGCCACACTTCTGCTCCGATGCGACGTTTAGTGAAAACAGGCACGCACGCACGCACGCACGCACACACACACACACACGCACGCGCGCGCCCGCGCAGCGTTTACGCACTTAAATGCGTGTGAATGCGTGAGCCCTTTCAGCGGGAAAATGCCTTCTCGTGAGGTAGAGCCAATCTCTTATAGGGCGTTTCGCGCTGTCCAATGTTCGGTATGGGAAGTGCTCCGATTATTAATGATGATAGTATTTTTTGGGGACCTTCGACGCAAAAATTTTGGTCTGTCTGCCTGTCTGTCTGTTCATTTGTCTGTATGTCCACTCTTAACGGCACCGGGTACTCTTAACGGCCGACATAAACGGCTAACGGATCTAAACGGTCAACCCCATCCGCAGCGCCCACCAATTTTGCTCAAGATATAGCGTTCATACTTGTCCAATTGTCAATTAAAAAGCAATTACTGAGCATGTCTGGGACACTATAACAACACGTATTTATTCTTCATGTGCGCCTTTTACTAGAAAAGACATACATAAGTATTTTTTAAGGACCGTAGCGCTTATCACGCTGCGCTGACCATGCGACGCTTGCACGAAAAGACGAGTGTTTCCAACGCTTTGCTAAGACAAGACGGTA
This sequence comes from Rhipicephalus microplus, assembly GCF_013339725.1. Taxonomy (NCBI): domain Eukaryota; kingdom Metazoa; phylum Arthropoda; class Arachnida; order Ixodida; family Ixodidae; genus Rhipicephalus; species Rhipicephalus microplus. The sequence continues at coordinate 317,773,991 of NC_051165.1, forward strand.
GTGGCACCTACCCGTCGTCTTGCGTTCTACACCTTATCACCTCTCAGACGGGCGTGCACACCAGTCTCAAAGCCACGTGCTTTGTTCCCCCCCCCCCCCCCAAAAAAAAAAACCAGATGGCGCTCATGTATCACGTGTGACGTGCTTGATGTGCTCGTTCGCCTCCGCTACACGCTCGAGGCACTCTAACGCAGCGCCTCCAGAATACCATTCACCGATTTTCTTGCGCAGAACATCAAATAAATGTTTTGTTCACTCTCTCCACACGCAAGACTATCGTCTTTCGACGACATCTGCAGATTAACATGAAGATACGGGGCCAATTTTTTTTGTTCGATTTAGCCGTAGATTTTTCTTTGAATTGACATTAAAGCATTGTGATGTGATTACACAGTTCCATATAAAAGATAATTTGATTTAAGCGAGCTTGATATAGTCAAGTTCAATTGTTCAATAAACTAACCTGTCAGTAAGTGCTAAGCAAGTTAATCTTACGTTAGGCATTAGCGTGTAGTTCACGGCCTGCATTCTCGACACATTTAATATACAACCAATAGGGCTTCCTACTTTTTCTATTTGTGGTTGTGGACTCCAAGGACTACCATCATTGCAATTTAAATAGTAGAGATATTTGAACGGACATCAACGTGAACGACTGCTGGGAGCATGAACAGGATGGTAACTGGCGCAGTGGCCTGGTGAACTTCGGACAGCTTTGGCGAGCACTGCTGCTGCTCTTCCGGCTGTCGACATCCAGTGCTTGGAACGAGGTGCTCGTCTGGCTACTGCCGGCCGGCAAAGGTCTGGCGGTCGCCTACCTCGTCTCTTACCTGTTCATTTCCAACTTCATCATCTTCAACTCTTATGTCGCCGTATTGCTGGCCGGATACGAACAGGTATATAATTTATTACCATCGTAAATAGCTCAACGAGACGGCGCAACAGGAAGGATGCGAAACACGTGCACAAATAGCATTTGGTTTTATTAAATTAATATCCATTGGTTTATATATTCACAAGTTACGCAGGCGCACCGTCACAATGACCAATTAGCGAAGTAGTAAAGAAAGAAATTATCAGGCCAGGCGCCAAATATTTTCATTTCTGCATTGTACAGCGCAATTGATACGTTGCCTACGCATTTTTCACCTTCTTTACTGCTAAAAGATTGTTTCAGGAGCAGTCATTTGCTTACTCTGGTCTATGATTCTTGGCAATCGGGAACGTAATTTACTAGTGCAGCACGCTATGCTATGGTCAACAAGATGACTTCTCTCCTCAATAGTCAGATTTTTTTTCGAAAAAAAAGAAAAGAAAAAGAAAGAAAAGAAGTAAAAGTCTTTGTGGAGGATTTTTGCTGGTAGAGCAAAAGGAAAATGTGCACGGGCTCGTTTGCACCGATGCAGGCCATACCTACTAATGTGATGCCACCATGCAGCTTCTATATTTAACCAGCCTTCGCGATGTGGAGTCGTGGAGGCTGCTGCTGCAATTGTTCTTATCCCTTGTACAAAGTATTGATGGGGTTCGGATACATTGCATGCATGAGTGTGTAACCCAGTCGTTGACACAATCACCTTCCCTACGTGAGCCTCGGTTTCCATACGGAACACTCTAGGATTTCTTTTGTAGCTTATTTCTAACACAAAAGGGTTTTTTTTTTATCCAGGAGTTCACCAAGACTTAAGTGACGTATTTTTGTCCCGTAAATGTAATCTAAAAAAATTCACGAGAACAGATAATGAAGAAAAAAAAGTTTCATCAGCGGGCGTTTAACCCATGACCGCTCGGTCCACGACTAAAGTTGTCGAGCACGCTATACACTACGCCACGGACACATTATTTCTCTTTATTGCTTACGTCATAGTCACTCACACCTGATTCATCACAAACGAGCCTTTTGTATCCCACACTTCATTTCCTCTCACAGTGCTATAAGTCAGCAAGTTGGTGTCGCCCTCTAGGATGGGTAAAGTGAAGTAGTGTGTCATCACCATGACCTCCGTGATTAGCTCCTGCAAGGTGTCGTTGCTACGCGTGCATGCGATTGGGACCGTTTTCAATAGGAGTGAAATGTTTTCAACGCTTTAAAACTCTGCGAGTTGGTGACCTCAGCCCAAGCGTTGTCCTTGTTCATAGCATTCATACATTACAAAAATATCTCTACGACGCGCGCCTGCCTCACCTGGCGGTAACACCGCGCTTCCCACTTACACTCGCTCTGAGAAAGATCACGGCCGACCTACAGGGGAGGCACGACGCGCACTGCACTTCTATCTAGTCCAACCATGGCGTCTAATAACTCGGCAATGACAATTTCAGCTCAAGTTCTGCGTCCTATCAGTGATGCTTTTCTGGCTGTCACAGCGCTCCTATCACGCCCTCACTGTTAACTACAACACTTACCGCAATTTTAATCATTCATAATGGATGATAGTCGTCGGGCCGGAGCTTTGCCACGAAGCGTCAACATTGATGCATCTACGTTCCACGGCAATATAGCTGCCAAGCACTAATAGACATTGTGCAACCTCTCTGAAATTATCGTACTCAATATCAACGTTTTACGATCATTTCTTGCGCCACTGTATATCACTACCAGAAAGGCTGCTGGCCAGCCATTTTGTGGTCTGTTATACCGCAAAGTGTAGTAACGCGTTTACGGGCAACCTAACGCTACGCGTTCATAGTGTTGCTTAAAATTTGAAATATGACATGAGAGCAAGTATTTCAAATGCGCCGCTTCTTAAAAATGAAAACTGCGGACTAATATAGCTTGCGTGAGAGATCACACCACGTGCAAGGGAAAGAGCGACACATTTTGATTTATTATTAGCCCTTTAAGCGCTGATTACGTTTGTCACGTGACCCCTGGCGGATTATGCATAGTCCATATTTGCTAGTTCGCAGACGCTGCCTGCAACGTGTGCAGTACGAGCAGCGGACGACATGCACAAAAATAGGGATGCCAGGCCTTTGTGGAGTACTTTCTAGAAGAAAGTTGCCATCTATGTTGCCATCTCTGTGTGTTGATCGCTTATCTGTGCGCATTTCTACCAATCCCAGCAAGTCAGCCATCATACAGTCTACCACCATATCTGATCTTGTCTAGATATAGGTATAAATTAGTCAACTCAGAGTGAAAGTGGTTTTATTACCTAAGTATAACCTGTAGTCATGTCAAGTACACACGAACAAAGAAACATACGTATCATTGTGCTCGTGTTTGAAAATATATGTCAAGGCGAAGGAAGATAGATGTGCGCAGGAAAGAGCAGACCATGTAGAAGATTACGAAGGACAGTGTTCACATTCCTGTTAACTTTCTAAGCAATGCGCAAATATCTTAGCTTCGTCGTGAAAACATATCGCCTAGTGCAGTCATCGCAATAGCTAATAGTCTAAATGGCTTAATTTAACCATGGCATCTTTGAGGCAAAGAAGGTGATTAACAACCAAGCTCAGCTGAGGAACTGTCGTATGTACAAACAGCTGACGCAACAAGCTACACCAAGTAAAGATCCACACTGCTTCACATTGGAAGACAATATGTTGACCCGACGTCTGACGGTGTGTGACACCCGTGATAGCCACAAATTTTGCAAGGCTGCATGGTCCAGCGACGTTACCGGTAGTTTGAAGTATATTGTAATATAGTGAATATGCAAGTAACATGGTTCCTATGTGCTACAGGAGGAGGGTCCCAAGTTAACCACTGTCAGGGGGAGCTCTTATCAATATTGAATTGATTCAATACGCAGGGTAGGCGAATGGTGAGCAAATAGCACATATTAGAAACACAAAATTAAGAAAAAAATAATCTGGAAACATAATTTAAAAGCAAAGAATACAACAATAGTACAGTAAGCAAAACAATAATATATAACAAAACAAATCGACACGAATTTTAAGTAGACATGGCATAGAACAATTGTGTGCGATTCTGTTCAATGTAATGTAAATCCCCGAGTTCAAACCTCTGGAGTAAGCCAAACAGGCCTCTACAGACACGGCACGACAAAACGTGTGCAAATGAGTCCAATGAGTAAAAATCCTTGAGTTCGAATCTGGGTAATAAGCCAAATGTGCTTGTACCGACACGGCACGACACACTATGTGCAAGTCAGTTGAGTGAACGAAAATCCCTGAGCTCAAATTTGGGCAATAAGCCGAAATGTGTTCCGATTAGGCACAAGTGATCATGCGCAAATCAGTGAATTAAACGGCCCGACTTCAAACCTCCGGAATATTACAATAAAGATTCAACCAACGTTGGCTTTCGATGATACGACACGACAAATTCTGTGCAAACCAATGAACGAAATCTTTGAGTTTGAACCATAGGAAAAAAAAGGATGATATGTGGGGTTTAACGTCCCAAAACCACCATATGATTATGCGAGACGCTGTAGTGGAGGGCTCCGGATATTTCGACCACCTGGGGTTCTTTAACCTGCACCCAAATCTGAGCACACGGGCCTACAACATTTCCGCCTCCATCCGAAATGCAGCCGCCCCAGCCAAGATTCAATACCGCGACCTACGGGTTGGCAGCCGAGTACCTTAGCCACTAAACCACCACGAAGGGGCCCTTAGGAAAAAATCAAACGGAATTCTAACAGCACACAATGAAATATTGGGAACGCAAACTATCGGGGCGCAAGAGAGGAGACAAACGAGTGCAGGCTTAAACTTGGTTTATTCAACGAAGATAATATTTACCAGAAAGACAAGAAGGGAAATGGAAATACAAGAAAGAAGCTTCCATTGTGATCAAGTGTCGTCCAGAAACAAGATTTCACAATCTATATAACAGTGATACAGGCGGTGAGCTGACACATCTATCAATATTCTTTATGAAAAAAGCTTCCGCAATCTCTCTAGTTTTTGTGTGACGGTAGACGTATTATATATACGTGCGCGAAAATTCAGGTATACGCAGCCACGCATTGTGTAATGGGCAGATAAATGTAAACCCGGGGCCGACTTCAGCGCATTATAGTGTTCTTGCAGGTGAACGTTCAGGCAGCGCCTAGTCTGCCCAACATACAATTTGCCACAAACAGTGGGATACAATATTTATATGCGGAGTTTAACGTCCCCAAACCACCATATGATTATGAGAGACGCCATAGTGGAGGGCTCCGGAAATTTCGTCCACCTGGGATTCTTTAACGTGGGCCCAAATCTGAGCGCACGGGCCTACAGCATTTTCGCCTCCATCGAAAATGCAGTCGCCGCAGCCGGGATTCGAACCCGTGACCTGCGGGCCAGCAGCCTTAGCCACTAAACCACCGTGGCTGGGCCGGGATGCAATAAACGACGTTGGTGAAACAATTGGTACGCTTAACATCACAACCTTTCTTCGCGAGGCCTGCCTTCAATCTGCTTTTCGAGTCAATTCTTGAACGCATTTGCTGTAACTTTCTGCTGGCGGAAAATACAACGTCAAGTTTAAACTTTATTTGCACATTTGTTATCCCATGCGAGAACCCGTGCACATAAGGGACTACCGGAAGCTTACGTCGTTTATCTGCATCTCTTACGGGGCATCTCGTTCCTTGCTTCATTCGCAATACCTCCTGAGCGGCGAAAATTAGAACAGTAAACGGAAAGCGTGCCTCTCGCAATCTGATTATTTGATTTGGAAATTCCCGGGCAATTTTGTGGTAATAGGATTTCGTTACAGCAGAATTGGGAAGGTTAATCGCAATACCCGATTTTACTACTTTGGAATGCAAAGAAGAGTAATCTGGGATTGGTTTCTTTGCACGGGGAGAATAAGACCAGCATAGGTGATCTGCGTGAAAAGATGACTCAAAATCGAGAAACTGCAAAATATCACATTGCGGGATGTCGTCCGTGCGACGCCATTCTTTTTCTTTGAAGGTTTCTATAATCTTATCCCGGTTTTGTTCCAAGGAAGCAAAAGGAGCGAGCACAAGGTAATCATCGACATACCTGAAGACATTAATTACAAGGCTATTCAGTGTCGTTTTCAAAGCCCTTTCAAAAAAACCTTGAAAATATGTCAAACAAGACCATCGCGATACACGAGAGCCGATACAAGTGCCAGACGTTTGAACGTAAAACTTATCACCCCAAAATACAAGAGTAGAATTCAAGTTTTAAAAAGTAGTTTTTTGGTTGCTGAGAATTCGACAACCTGCTTTGATCCCTTTACCAGGAAAGGGTTCCGAAAGTTCAAGGCAGACAAGTGAAACTGGAGGAACGCTGAAATTTCATGTTGCCATGTGATTCGTCCCGTAATTAATGTTCGAAAAGCTAGGAATGTCTTGTTTATGGGTTTTCGCTAAAAGAAATGGCTCCGATGCGATTTTTTTTTTTCGCTCTTTTCACTGAAGTTGCAAGTCGGCACATGTTGCTAGCTTCCAGCAAAGCAATGGCTCGTTTCTCAACTTCAGGTGGTTTTTCTCAAACTTTATTAAACCTTTTCCTGATAGCAGCATACGCCTTCGAAGCGTATTTTTCTTCAGATAGAACAACAAAACACCCTTCCTTATCAGCAGTAACAAGCCTCAGGCTGTTAGAAACAAAGAACTTAATAATCGGGCCCAGTTTGCTTATAAGTACACCCACCCTCTCGTTTCGTTTTGACAAAGTTGAAACACATTCCTTAACACAATGCAAACTGTCCACTTCCTGAACTTTTTGTGCTACTGACCGTGCCAAGGCGAGATTCTCAAATCCGTCAGGGGTAGATGCCGGACAGAACGTGGGTCCCATTTTAAGAACATGAAGGGGCTCTTCGGGTGCCTGGCAGTCGGCCAGTACCAGGATGTCCCGCTTTTCGCTAGGCAACTTATTCCTTGTCACCGGCGTTGGTAGCAGCATTTCAAAGTACCTCAGTGTAGGTTTCGGCCAGGTCGTTCCATGAAGAAAATAATTCACCACGAGCACAGTTCTGCACTCACAAGCAGTCTTTAAACACATTAAACCGAGGGAGATGACTGTAGCCATCCACACATGTCCTGAAGATCTGACGGGCACATTCGCTGCCTGGAATGCCAGGAAGCACACCTTGCTTGCCAGGAAGCAAGCTTTGCTTTCTGGCATTGCAGCTGTGCAAGGCATAGAAGACGTGGATGGCTCCAGCCTTCTCCCTTTCACGCCCGACGTCTATCCAGAATAATTCGCTCCGAATGGTATCACCGGGCCAATGGCGCCTTATCATGGCTACCAGAGAAGTTCGAGAGCGCGCACTGTGCAAGCGCGTCCTTCTCTTTCTTCCAGTCTGCGCTTTCGCCCTCTTCAACTGCGCTTATACTGGAACGCCATAGAAAAGGCAAGGTGCCACTTTTGTAGTAGCCGCGGAAGCATTGTGTTACCTATAAAAGCATCGTGTTACCAATTCTCAATTATGGAAATGTAATTTGGGACTCTTTCACGGCGGCTAACTTATCTAAATTAAATCGTGTACAAAATAAAGCAGTCCGTTTTATCTTTAATTGCTATGGCCGCGCATCAGTTTCGGAACTGGCAGTCAAGGCTGGTTTATTGAACATTGCAGACAGAAATAAATTATGCCGCTTACGCTTTCTTTTTAAAATTGTGAAGAACCTTCTCAAAAGCGATACTCATCAATACTTAACGTATTTTTCTTCAGGTCATTCATCCCGCCACCGTCACTCGCTGAACTTAACCTCCTTCCAGCCGAGAATCAATGTCTTTAAGTATTCTTTTTTTCCAAGAACAGTGAATGAATGGAATAGCCTTGAAAGTCATGTTGTCGAGCAAACTGATATTAACAAATTTGAAAGCCTACTTGACTTTTAAACTTTTCTGTCTTGTTGATCACTTGATACGTGTTCATGTTCTCGGTGTATACTGCACTCGCCGGGCAATAACGTGTACTCTTCTATTTGCAGTGTGTGTTGTTGCAATGCGTGTATCGGTTTCTTCTTTTCTTTTTTGTGCCCTTCGCAAGATCTTATTCACGCGCCACTGTGAATTGGCAATCAGTTCAATGTTTTTTATGTATGTTATGCGTTCGTATTGTCTGTTTTATTGTGAAATGTAGCACACGTTTCTTTCCACCCTGCTACGACCCCTTAACTGGGGTCAGCAGTATTGTAAATAAAAAATAAAATAAAATTGAGCGATCATATCGTAACAAAAGTACGTTGTAGTGGCAGTGCTCGCTGTGCGCCGCTTCCGCGCCCTTGTTTTTAGACGTTCCGCGGCGGGGAATAAATGCGCATTGTGTCAGTTTTTTTTTATCGACAACTGTGATAAAATTACCGAGCAGTGTTGATTGATTGATTTGTGGGGTTTAACGTCCCAAAACCACTATATGATTATGAGAGACGCCGTAGTGAAGGGCTCCGGAAATTTCGACCACCTGGGGTTCTTTCAGTGTTGACTCTTGGCAAACCACGCCATATGTACCCGTTCTCGCCGCCGTGGAGCACGGCCACTACAAGTGACGTATTTTGGTCACGATACCCTCACTCAGTGCTTCCGCTGCGACTGTAAAAATGACATCTTGCGATTTTTCGCGCGTTCCGCTGTGCGCGCTGTTGAAGGAAGCGAAAGCGCCGGCTGGCAGGTAGAAGAGGGTGCGCATGCGCAGTGCGCGCCCTCGAGCTTCTCTGGTAGCCGTGAGAAGGCGCCACCTCACTGTTCGCCACGCACTGCCGTGGTCTCCGAAATTTTGATCGGCACTGTACATGCGACATAAACAATGAAGTATATGACTGGGCGCTGTTCCCGATGCTGACGAACACAAGATAGACAATGGATGACACCAGGTTGACGCCACCGACAGCAACGTTTCATTGAAGGCCGCTAGCGGAGAGTTTTAACTATCCGCTTACACGTTGCTACTGTGACTCCAAAGGTATATCATGAGTCGAGTTTCTAAACGAAGGAGTATTTTCATGGCAACTTCAAAAGACTAACAGTCCGTCTGTCCAGCCCAATTCAGCGTCAGAATGATAACTATAGATGAACAAATTTCTAAATAAAATAAAACGTTTTTGATGGTGCTAAGTATCGAAACTATGACCCCTGCCTCCGAAGGCGAACGCCTTACCGTCTGAGCTTCTATAACACAGGCTTTCGATTCGTCAGCACATCTGCGTCATACGACTGCGCGCTGGAGGAGAAGGGGTCGCTCCCACCATAATCATCCAGAAGGTCAGAAAGGGACGTAATGAACACCCCACCCCTTCGTACAATGCGGAGAGTTATCACCATGCAAGCTTTTGAAGATAATGGTGGGCTACTACCTCTGATGTCGCGTTCTAAGTACTGTCAGCCCCGGGAAGTCCAACATCGAGGACAAGCCTGTGCGAACTTAATGTCATCACTTGAAATTCATTTCAGTGTGACTACAATTATAGGACTCACTCAGCGGGCGTTCGCCGTCGGTGTTCAGCGTCACAGATTACAAAACAAACGTAGTGGGTGGTTCCCTCCCACGTCAGCACAACGCGTACACTTGCTTGCAGGCGCTGAACACGGAGCTAAGCGGGCTGTCGGACGCTGACCTGGTGGACTTCGCGGCCGCCTGGGCCAAACTCGACGTGGCCGCGCGGCGTACTCTACCGCTGCGCGCGATTCCAGTCCTGCTGGACTCGCTCCCGCGTCCTCTGCGGCTGCCCCGGCCAAACACATTGGCTCTGGCCATCATGGACGTGCCCTTGCTAAGTGGGGACAGGGTGAGACGCTTCGAACTGATTGGTTGGTTTGCCTGTCAATTTAATGAGCCATAGTTGTCTAGGTTGCTGATTTATTGTTTTTGAGACGAAGCCCGTAAGTTTTTCACTGTTGAGCGAAAAATGGCAGGTGAATGAACTACTACAGAAACTCACGTTACATACTTCCCTAATGGCGTAACGTTGTGCCGGTGCCGTCGTCGTGATGCCACATCTGTGACAGCGCCAGAATGCAATCACGTGACGTCATCGTCACTTGTTGACGTCATCACATGCCATGGTTGCTTGCTCAAAGATGGGCCGATTCCGGAGGTAGTTCAGTACCGCGTGAAGTGCTCAGGGCTTCAGGAATTGAACAATGCACTAATTGAGATCTTCAAGGTAACCTAATGTTTGTGTATCACATTACGGATCGATATGTCGTGCAAGAATCTTGGTACCACTTGTGTAACTGAACGCGCTACCAAGTGTGAAGCAGGCATTCACTTTGACGTGTTACAGAATGTTTGAACAAGCTGCTGAACTTTTTTTTTACTAAACACGAGAGTGACACACCATTCATCGCTCCATTCATGTATTGAACGCTTTGCCTTCCTAAATAGTAATGAATGAAAACCAGTGTTCATGCTTACTGAGTGCGACTGCAGCCAGAAGCTCTTAAAAAGTGAGGCGTTGAGCTATAGCCTGTTAGTGTGTGTTAGCTGTGCAATATCGATCCGGAAAGTATGTAGCGTATAATACGAAAGACAACGAAGCTTTTTTGAAATTCTTTCTGGTCAGCTTGAAATGTTGTCATAAAAGCAACTCATATACCGTTCTGAAGAAATAAATGTGCGGATTTTCTTGGGCGTATATGTAAACACATTTATTACAGGCTACCGAAAGAAAAGCTCGCGAATGTGAGACGTGTGAAGCTTCAGCAACGAACGTGTGCTTATTTCTAGCTCACGGCGTGTTTATAATGGGCTGCCTTATGAACGGTCCCTTTTTTGTGAGTTTTATTTCAACGCTTGCCGACTTTCTGTTTTTGTCTTGGCGAGGAGGTGCCGACTAGAGCTTCCATGGGGGCTTGTTAACACAAGACAATGAAAGGAAACAGCCTGTAATATTTTTTGTTAATAATTGCCAGAGTGCCATCGTTACTTCTATTGTGCCTTTTAAAAAGAATGTCCTAAGGGGCCTTTCACCATTGTAATGTGGAAATCACGATGGGAGTCACGTCTGAAAAATGGGTGGTGCAATTTGCGCCGTACAATCTATTGCGTAGCATGATGCCTCACCACACATACGCGGTCCCCACCCCCAATGGAAAACGGAGTTAAACAAAAAGAAATTGCGATATACTTTATTACTTACGAGTTTCGTTTGTTCTTAAGCCGTCAGCGTAAAGCCAGCAATGCCCCTTCCCGATTTTCAAGTAAACAGAATTGAAAGCGAGGCGCAGCAGATGAAAATATGAAACTCTGCAGTTCTGTGGGACGTATTTTTTTCTCTTCTGATTTTCCACTGCGCTTTTCTGCCATGGTTCCAATTGTAATACCTTATTTATACATCTTTTTTTTTTTCACTTGGTGTCTAGTATGATAAGACTTTTCTCGTTTGATCGGCTACAGTGTCATCACAATAGCGAAGTAGTTTTTAGGTAGTTTTTGGCGCAGTACTTTTTTGGACGCGGAGACGTTATGACCATTACTCTCGCATTATTATTCAAAACGCCGAATTTATTAAAGTGTACCGAGAAAACACCATGTTTTCATAAAGCGAAAGCGGCAGTATGGTGGGAGGAGCTTATTCTTCCGCACGTGCACGCGAAAGACTGAAAATCTGTGACACAGTTATTGTGTCACAGATTCAAGCCACTTTTGCATCGACGGTGCATTGCAATATAGCAGTAACGTCCATGCATCTGGGGTTGTTTGTTATTAGAGCGGAAAGTTTCGTGCTCAGGTGTCCTCGAAGCTGAGTCATAGATTCCGATGTGCCTGCTTTACCTCGCTTCAGTTCAATTTTACGAGCATGTTCTTGTTTTCGGTACCATGAATTTATTCAGTTTATTGCAAAGCCATAAAACTGCATGAATCAGGGACATGAAACATTCAGCGCCCTTTTATGGCTATGAATTACGTACCGCAGAGATGTGTCCCCATCTCGTGCATTATTAATTCCGAGTTCGCCGAAGCGGTAAATGTTCCTGGGAATATATAGCTTCTACACATTTAGCCCCGTATCGCGCGTCGAGGACACCGCCCTTTTTTGTTCTTTTTTAACTATTAGATATATAAATGCGTGGAGCACATGTAAAACTTGTGTAGAGCGGGATCTACGGCAACATTAAATACTCGCGGGTATTTCTCGGCGAACGTCAACAAAGTATTAATGCCTTACGAAGAATCATCAGAATGGAGGAGAAATACGGACCACGGAACACTTAATTAGGTCCTGGTTAAATTTAGGCTATACCCAAGAAACTAGACAAAAAATGTGCAGTTTCCTGGCTACATCGAGCACTTGAAGCGGTAGCTAATGTAAGAGTCCATCATAACAAACGACGTAATTCAGCTTATTGTAACAGCACATGTAGAAGTGACTCAGGCACTAATACCAATTTCGTTTTCGTGAGGTCTGTGAAGTTAAGAACAAGCAAACATACCCATCAGTGCGTTTTTGTGATATTTGGTTGATCATGACCATGAATTGATAAGAAATATATGCCGAGAAAGGAAACCGCCTCACGATCGCGCTTATAGAACTGGGTGGAAAAGTACTCTGGGCTAGGGAATCCGACGTATATAGGAATTTCTCTTCGATCCGTGGTCAGTTAAGTCACTTTCCGCATATTACCCGGCTGACCTCTCGTACTACGCTCAAAATAGACAATTGCTGCATGCCACGGCAGCTTTTTACGCTTCAATATTGGATGGTACCAACATTTTCAAAGTCATCACGTCATGCTGTAGTCGATGTTGGATGTACAGAATCCTCCGTGATAAAACTATACGCAGGTACAAACGCGCCTTCTTTAAAGATATGTCTAGCATACTATTACACGTTCGATAAGCAGGGGGTTAAGAAATCATGCGATAACTCTTACCGTTAGGGCAGGCCTTCCTGAAACCAAGTGGGGGGCTCACTCCGCTACAGCGCCCTCTTACCAAAGGTTGCTCTCTGCATTGTTCCCTGTACCGTATAGCTAAAAACAAACAAACAAACAAATAAACAAACGAAAGAACTCGCCATTCCTATAGCATATAGCACTATGGTTTGAGTCATAGCGGAACGTTTTTCCCGAGGGTTCGTCAGACTACCGAACATAGTGAGGGAAACCTCGAAATCACCCGGTGCTCTTGATGTAACAGCCAGGTTTATGAAATCGCACAATAGTTAAGACACTGATGACCAATTTATTTATTAATATCGACGTCTAGTCATGACACAAATTACGTTTTAATGTGAAGTTAGGGCAGTTTAGAGCAATTAATGTTTTTTTCGTGGCTTGCAGTGTGAGCCTTCTTTTATAACATGTAACGTGTGCAACGTAACCTGATAAAAACCAACATGCAACGTAACCTGACAAAAACTAAAAAAACACAAAATACGAGGACGGAGTGCAGCGCTCGTGTGTCTCAAGGTTCTTCTCTGTCCTCGCCTTCAGTGCTTTTACACTTCCTGTGAACCTTTTTTTTACGGAAAAGAGGATTTCCTCCTTTCTGGGCTGTTGCACGAGAAGAAAAATACCAATTTCAAAGCCTCGGCAGTGCATTTTTTGGGGAGTCGCGCGCACTAACAGCCCAGAGATGACTATGACGGCGCCCACGGAGCCTCGAGTTGAAATGTCGATTATGTCTTACCAGCATGTCAAAACAGTCACCTTAGGGAACAACGTAACCGAGCTAACCCACTGTTAATGCTATAGTACTCCGACACAGAACTGAATTTGGAGGAAACGTTGCGATGTGACGTGATCATCATCATCATCATCATCATCATCATCATCATCATCATCATCATCATCATCATCATCATCAGCCTGACTACGTCCACTGCAGGACAAAGGCCTCTCCCATGTTCCGCCAGTTAACTTGGTCCTGTGCTTGCTGCTGCCAGTTTACACCCGCAAACTTCTTAATCTCATCTGCCCACCTAACCTTCTGTCTCCCCCTAACCCGCTTGTCTCTCTGGGAATCCAGTTAGTCACCCTTAATGACCAGCGGTTATCCTGTCTACGCGCTACATGCCTGGCTCATGTCCATCGTGTGACGTGTTCAACAAATACATTAAAATCGGAACACGCAACCCAACTGAGAAAGAGCTCGCGGCCTCTGAACGCAGGTCCACTACGTCCACCTGCTGCAGTCCCTTCTGCGCGTTCGCATGAACATGTACGAGCCCCTGTGCGAGCCGCTGCGGCGCAGCCTGGAGGCCGACGCGGCGGCCGCCTACCCGGAGCTTCGCCGGGCCGACATGCGGCCCGTGTCGGGCACCATGAAGCGCCAACAGGAACAGCGCGCGGCGCACGTCCTCGCCGAGTTCTTCGTGCGCGGGTGCGAGCGGCTTCGCCTGGAGCGCGCGGCTCGCACCCTGCAGAGGGCGTACCGCGCACACCGATGGCGCCGCACCGCCACGCTGGCCAACCGCCTGCAGCCGTTCCCGCTCTTCCTGCTCACCCAGACAAAGCTGCAGTACTGGTGAACGGCCTCGGCTGCACGTCGACGCACGAAGAGAGCGTAGGCGATGCTTGAACTGTGGGAGGACTATCTCGCGAGCAGCAGAGCGGGAGATTTGGTTTGCGTTGCTCCTTGAGAGACGTAGGCTTCGTGCTCACTTTTTTTTTTTTTCGCAAACTGATGGCACTTTCGCGGCCTTATATATGTTCGTGTCTTCTTGGACCACTTAGAAGACGTGAGCTTTTCTATTCTATTGGTTTTTTTACAACTTCTCTTTCGCTGCCTGCTATAGTGTTTGTCACGATTTATTATAGATTTTTATTGTTAAACGCTTTAACTGTCTTGTTGTTTCTCCGTGGAACTCTAGTGGAACCGTTTCGAAGCTCTGTGGAATAGTTTACACTTTGTTTTTGTTCCTAGTTTTCTCTCGAACGCTTTTTGATTGCTCCATTTATCGCGCAAGTGTTGTTTTCACATAATGATAGTTTAATTCTGCAACGCATTTTTTTTTCCTTTAAGCGTGTGTGTATGGTAGTGATAGCTTAACAGTGCCACTTAGCGTACTGTCGAGGTACTCAAAATACAATCAACCATTTCGTTCTTGTGAAGTGTAGTGTACTCTATCGCCGCTCTCTGATCTGGCTGGAGAACAATAAACCGTGCGCAGCTCTGGATCACTGTTTCTCTATCCTTGCAGTCGATTCATCTTTAGTTAGAGTTCAATGGTGGTTCGATTCTCTCTCCGTGTCATCTCGAGCACTCGAAAGAACAAAACATACTCGGGAACTTTAGAATGCGTTCCTTAATTTTTGAATTGCACTAAAAATTTACGATTGCATTTTGAAACGGAAGAAAACCATCACCAATTTCCTCTTTGATACGCATACATTTTTACCCTCCCTATAGGCATTGCTTACCTTTGAAGAAGAAACTCACTTTCAAAGTATCGGGACGTCATGCCCGTGGAATTATCATTTACAAATGTGGCGATGGAAGATGCGGGGGATGAGCAGCATTCGTTACGGCGTGACAAAGTACAGACACGCGTAACAAGTATGTTCCAATTCTGGCCCGTTGTGACCGATTCTCAATGATGATCCGTCTTTCTTCTCACCTGTGAGCGAAATAGAGGCATTCAGGGAAATGAGGATGGTTTCTGGTTTCATAACACGTACAGCACTCACGTACTCAAACGCGGCATCGTTTTTCTTCTATACGAGCAATTCGCAACGTCCAGGTACCGTGGCGCCACTGAGCGGTGGCGGCCGGAAGCTCTGTTGAGATGATTGAAGTTTTGAACCTGCTTCAAACAGCAGACGCTGCTGATTGTTTTCACGCGTTTGTGGTCGTTTTTTCAACGTTGTGAACGGTCTTGATATTAACTTAACCTTTTGAGTTTATCAAGTTTACGGGAAAGTAGAAAGAAAAAGAAAAAGCCGACTGATTTTACTGCGATCCTCGATGCTCACAGCCTATATACATCGAAAGTAAAATTAAGCGTCCCGTTCAAATTAGCACCCCAAGAAGCCATCCGGGGTTACGAGGGATAGATTTAGCAGGCAAATAACCAAGACCCGTGAATGTATGCAGCACCCATTTTTTCTGCACGAGTACAGGAACTTCCAGGTTTGCAGTTCTCGCGCTTAGTTCGTCTGCTCGATACGATACAATTTTGCCCATATTTCTCTTCCCAGTATGCTACCCGGCACTTATTTACTTAATATAGTATATCAGCGCTTCTCTACTTTCTCAAAAACACCAAAACGCGAAGAACCGCAGTCTTCTCCAAAAGTGTACTTTCCGGTATCATTCCTTTCGGGGCGATCATCTCAACGACCTCCATGTTGGATGTATAATCGCGCCACCAATAGGTCGCTAAAGTTGCAAATTACTCACTATAACCGCGTCATGTCTATCTGAATCTGGCCGCCAAAGACAACGCTAGGTCTGATGTAAATGTTTGGGTCAAACTTACGCTGACATAACACAAACTGCAGATGCTGGAAACAAAACAACACGCATTGCTTAGCCATAAATTGGCCCGTTTGAATCCGTGTGCACTACAGCTACATCCACGGCGACCAGGCACACGTGGTTACCATGGCTGCCGCTGGAAGGTAGTAAAGCACAGCGTGGGTCCTCTCTTTCTCTAACATCCTTTATTCACCCCCGTAGAATAACAGTGTGTTGTTTAGTGTATATAGCATCTCTGTACGCTCCGCGGAGAAAGAGATAAGAGACCGTTAGAAGTCCCCACGCTCGTCGCTAGACGTCGCGCTCGGCGGAACATGCGCCGCACCGGTGAGGCAGGCAGGCCCAGAACTTCGTCGATGTATACGCTTTGGGAAACACTAATCGCCACCGTTCTGATTGGGAAATATATTTATATATATATAGAAGCTTAACGTCGTCTTAAATGCACTTTGCGCAGTGTTCACCCGTGGTGTACATCACGACGCTATACGACAGCAGGAGGTGATCGTGAGTCGTCTACACCGTTAAAGCTTCGCTTGTAAAGGCTTGCGTTCGTAGTCGAAGCAGCACAAGGACGCGTATAGGAGAGCGAGCGCGGCGCGATTTAATCGCTTGACGAGAGATCACCGTCGATACGCCGAGTCGTCGCCCACTTCCTGAGATCGTGCGCTTTCTTCGTTTGCCCAGAAGGGAATTTTTTCGCGGAGCACGCCAACTTGCCGCGAGACATCGCCGATCCACGAACGTTCGCATATGGTCATACGGAAAAAAACGTTGCGATGTTTGCTCCCAAGCTCACCCCGCTATCGCGTGCTTTAAAGTTATGCCAGCTTGAGAGGCCACTGGCATCTTCTATAGGCGTATTGATGCTGCAGTAGTTCGAAACGCCTGGAAATTCTCAAGTTTGCCATGCGAACTTGACAATTTTTCTATGGTAGCTACAGGCAACTTTCAAGTGTACACGTTCATGACTGTTAGTCTATGGGTGATGTCTTTTCTTACTTCGTGCTCGGTAGCTCACTTCTGCCTGGTTTAATATCATGACATAACAGACGCTTTAGTGGCGTGGAATATAGGCGCGTCATTGGAGTGGACGACGAAACGGTTTAGAGGGGTTGGTTATTGCGGTATAGCAATGGTCTTTCAAGAATCAGCAACTAATACAATCATCAATCAATACGTAATCGGGAATTAGCACGAGACGAGCATGGCATGCCTTTGATGCGTGAAATGAGAAAGAGGCGCGATAAATGCGTAATTGAGTGCGACCGCTCAGCGAGTCGCCAGTGGCTTGAAAGAATTGAGGGAATGCGTCGTCGTTCGTGACGAAGTGCATACGGAGGACATCGAATTAACTTTCCTGAATGTACTGTTCTAAATAGGGGAAAAACGCTATACTGGTTCGGCTTACAAAAACGCACGCGCGATTCTTACAGACCATGTGTATGTGTGGCAGTTGAGAGAAAGTTGTACTATGCTGATTCGAAGAAATGCTATCCTTGCCCATTGCGACGTGGAGTGTAGTTTATTCTGTTCACTGACAGCCTCCAAGTATGTTTAGGGAGAAGAGCAACGCCAAAAGGGATAGAAAGGCGAACTCCTACAACGTAGTGCTTTTCTCTGTAAATGCGTTGCTTTAGGATAACGTCTCCCCCCAGCTAAGGACACTCGGTTCAAGACAGATTGCGTTTGAAATGCAAAACCATAGTTGAAGATGCTTCCACACCACTCAATTTGATTGTTCTACGTTACGTATAACCCGCCGTAGACGTTGCATGAAACTTTATCCACTCTGGGACACATCATGATCATTCGATCCGCATGTGTCTGGTTTACTTTAAACGACGCAAGTTTGTTGTTTCGCACACTGCAGAACGACCACAGCGTGGTAGTACAAGCCCATAGGCTCAAAGTGTATGGCTACACCGTCAAATGTTGCTAATTCGATTTCGTCTGTTCTTGTTCATGTTCATGAACGTATAGAAGAACTTTAATGGTATTCCACGTGAGCCCATGTCTGCGTTCATTCGACCGTATTACTGTCCCGGCAAGTGCTGTCCACAGTTAAAAATGATACGAATCTTTGCCACCAAACAAGTTGTCCACACCTTGTTCCTACGCTGAATCAGTTTCACGACGTGCTCTAGCACACAAAACTCACTCCTGTCAATATTTTATATCTGTTATCAGCTCGTAGTCAGCAGTAACAGTTCCCCACAAGGGCACCGATTAGTTTAGCATCATTGCTTGTCGGTACTAAACGGCGATGCTATATAATTATATAGTTAACTCTCTAGAAGCAGCTTAGGGCAACAATATTCTGTAGGCACGCTGTCACAGGATCAGTCCGTCTGTCAGGTCTTCCATGGCGTGAGTGTTCTGGGCCCGCAACTCCTACCCGAACCACGTAGACAGCGTGAAGCCTTTGAGTTTTGATGGGACAGTAAGCGATTCCATACAGCTCTCGCGTAGAGTCATGCCTGTATACATGGTAAACGGTGCCGCAAGGGCCACTGTACATGTGCCTGCAAGCTGGCAAGACTGGGTGTTAGCTAAACGCCGCGCTCCCTCCGGTGCGGCGCAGATGTATTGCAAGAACGCCTTGAAAAGAGCGTGTGTTCTTAGCGAGCCTGGAGAGCGTGGAGACTTCGACGGCGGAGCACTGGCCTAAGGCACACCGACTGCACCGAGGCCCGCGGCGGCCACGCCTGCACATCGGAGGGTGGCTCACACAACGTGAAAGAAAAGGAAGATGCACTGAGCTTACTCACTATGCCGCCTACGACCATACCTTGAGTTAGGGTTTCACTGAATGGGCAGTCTGGGCAGCCGACATGCGAAGCAGGATGCGTCTCCGGTTTCGTCATCGGAAGGCCGTTTGTAGTATCAGCTTTCCTCACACGATCGCTCTCATGTGATCATTGATCATGTGACCACGTGATCACTGAAGGCACGTTAACTCATAAAACGGAGCTGTTTGCGCGAGTCAAAGAGTTCGAAAACGGCTGTCCTTCCAACTCGTTCGTGGTTAGCCACAGTCCTTCGATAAATGTTATCGATGAAATCTGTGTCAGCTATTAAGATTTCTTTTTTTACACAGCGACATGACGTTGACCTAGAGGTTAATGTGTCCGGCCTCGAAGCTGCGACGTCGTACAGGCTCCGCATGACTTCCGAGAAACTTTGCAGCTACACCTCCGCCACGCTTGGCGGCGCCCCTTTTTTTACAGGCCACGAGATGACCTTCCTGCAACCCACCGGTCCTTCCGATGTGCTAGCGCTGCTGCCCGTTGACGCCACACCACTGAGCACAATGCGACTCTATGACGACTGCCGGTACAAAACTGGTCCTGGTACATCAAGGCGCATAACTGCTTTGCGATAAGATTATGATCTTAACATAGGAGACGTTATCACTTTGACATTGAGAGATCTGTTCTCGGCGATCGTCGCTTCGTGCGCACGTGGCCGAGGCATTACATGGAAGAAGAGAGGGAAGATCAAGCTAAAAGCCTAATGCCAACGTGCTTATTTAGCAGACTTTTCTTATCGTAGAAGTTACTAACCCTAGAGCAGCTTCGCAAATGTTCATCGGCGCAGCCGATTCGTGCACTTCCGTTTCTTTCGCTCCCACTATCGAGATGCTGTGCGAATGAATGTGACCAACGTCTCCTTTATGGGACGATTAAAATTGTTCCAGGATAAAGAAGATGCGTTCTGATGGTTCATAAAGCACCTAGGGTGACTATAGTGATTTTCTCCGTATTTTAAGGGTCCCGCGAACAGACGAAAGTGTTTTCACTTGCGATTACTTCGAAAGCTTGTACAAAGTTTTCTATCTCAGTAGACCGACCACATGCGTTTTGTCCTGTATCATAGCGCATAGAGAACCATTAAAATGAGCAAGGCCCTTCAACAGTTGGAAGTATTAATGAATCTGGTAGCTAAATAATCGTCCATGTTCCTGCCATTAAACTGCTATCATCGCTTGTAGTTAGCTTTTATGTTATCTGCTGGCGTCTATGTGGGTGCTATGCTTGTACTCTCAAGATTTTTTCAATCAGCATGAAAACTGCGCAGGCCATTAGTTCGAACTTCTCGAGGGAGGAGGTATTTGCTTCGTATCTGCAGTTTCGCTTATTTTAGGTTATATTCAACCATTTCAACGACGTGGCTCGCCTGCTGAGCATACGTTGCCAATCCCTCTCTGAGCTTAAGTGGTATGGCACTCGTGGCGCGATTGGCCGCCGCGGCCTCGGTTGCACGACACTCAATACTGAACTCGGGTGGACGACTCTGTGGGAAGACTACGGGAAGAGATTGCCTATGTACAGACACCAGGGGGTTGGGAGGGGGGCCCCTCTTTGGCACGTTCTTCTCACGAGGCAGCCGTGGGCGCTGCTGCCTGCCATCAGGCGTCGAGCGACACCTTAATTTTCGTTGTGCTCGTCCACTGGACCTTGCGGGCAGCTCCTGGTTGTGTGTCCGGTACTCGGTGTTTTGTATCGGCTGCTGCCTTACAGGGCGCGAATGGCGGCTCTTGTTGAGCGGGGGCCGCGGGGGTTACTTTGAAGGGTAGTCGCTGCCCTCTCGCCGTGTTGTCGTCGGGGGGCCGTGACTGGCCTCGGGGACCTCCGCCACGAAGGGGGCGACCTTCGCCCGGAGGTCCTCGTCTCGTGGCAATCAAGCCTCCTCTATCTGGAGGAAGCCGGCGTTTAGTTGACGTCTGGCACACGCCTATGACGTGCGCCGCCTCGCAGCGCCCTCAGCGGCGATCCCAGCAGGCTCGGAAAGCCCGCCATCTTGGAACGCAGCTGGCTGCGCAGCGAAGTCCGCCGGCGGTCCGGCGAATCCGGTTGAAGCAGAGGCGCTCGGTCCTGCAGCACAATCTTGGGTGACGAGGCGCTGACCAGAAGGTCGGATGCACCGGGCGCCACGCGGCAGAAGGCCGCTTCGAGTAGTGCTTCGGACTCTTCCTTCTCCGGGATCGGTAGCAACAACGTGGGCCGCCGCACGTGCAGGTCGCGGAACCTCTCGAAGCGTGACGGTGGCCGCGGCTTGGGTGGCGGCGGCCGTACCGTGAGCGGCAGTACCGTCGGTGCAGTGACGCTTCCCGCCGGACTCACTCGGTGCTGACCACCACGGCGGCTGCGAACCTCGGCGGGCGGAGGAGCCAGAACCACGCTGGACAACGCCGCTGGACAAAGCACCGCGCCAGCGTTCTTTGCCGTCGTCGACGGCGCCGTTGGTGAAGACGGTGACTTCACCGGCGGTGGAGGCTGAAGCCTGGGTGGTGAAGGCCGGTCCGGTGATGTCTTGGTTGGTGCATGAGAGACGCGTTCTTTTGGTGATCCATCCGGACTTTTCGTCTTCGTAGTGGCGGTTGCCCTCGGAGGTGGCGTCGTCGGTTTGGCCGCTTCTTTCTCTGGCGTACCGAAAGGAGACTCGGAAACTGGAGTCCTGGGGCTTCGCGCCGGCAGTGGTGGTGGGGGACAGGCGGCTTTCGGTGGCTGCGTCGGAGGCGAGTGAAGTGGTGGTGGCGGATGGACCACCGCTCGCGTGAGGCAGCTGCGGCGCCCTCTGGGCACCTCGGGGACGTCCTCGGGGCTCGTGGGGCAGCTCGACGTCGGACTGGAGGCTCCCGAACTGGTCGGTAGCGGCGAAGAGACGCGGCGGCCGATGGAGATGCTTCTGCTGCTCGACGAGGCCGCTTCGGGTGACGCGAGCGTGGAAGAACTGGCCCCTGAGCTGCGGTGCCTGTGGAAGCGGCACGCTTCAGCACTGTGCCGATAATGACTGGCGGGCAGTGGTTCAACGGGTCCGCGCAGGTCCTGCGGCCAGGGATGTGTCGGCCGGGTCGGACCCAGCGCTTCGCATGGTGCCAGCAGGGCACGTGTGCCTGGCGTGACGGGCGTAGCGTGTCCATGCGACGAGTGCTTGAGGCGCACGATCTTGGTGCGGCAAATAACGCAGCGCAGGGGCAGCACGCGCTGCGACACGGCCACCTGGATGGTCTTGACGAAGCACTTGCGGCAAACGACGCGGTGGCCACACGGGAATGTCTGCATGCTAGCCTTGGCTGTCACGCAGACCACGCACTGGGACAGAAAAGAATGCAGCGATATAGGCGTACTGTTACAAGGACATTTACAAGACACCCCTACTGCAGGGACGTGACATTTGTTTGTTGCTTTTCTAATTTTTTTTAAATTTTTGCTTTTGGTTCAATGGTTAGCTGGAATGGAAGGCCATTTTTTGTGGCTCGATTTGCTGGTTGGGTTTATAGCTGTGTCTGGCGTGCCTGGATATTAAGACGGCAACGCTTTATATCGTATAACAGGTTCATATAGTGCATATTTCAAAAGACAACTGCGCTGCTTCGATGTGGAGCGCCTATAGCGTTACGCCTATACGCAAATCTCTGTCGCCGTCTTCTGTATCTACTATTCTGTGAACATGGAAGCTCTTTGTTTAAGTTATTCACCCAGTCATAGCCGGCAGGCTTTTCGCCAACTCTGTTGCTCGACGACCACGACCAAATGGGTAAGGATGCTTTGTGGTTTGTGACAAACTTACCTCCTCTTCTTGACTTGTAGCCAACTCCGGCTCATGCTCCTCCAGCTTCGTGAGCAATTTGTCCTGCGCACAGATTACGAAGTGAGATTTAGTCAAGAACGTGTGGTCATCATCAGGTAATTATAAAGACCAAACACATAGCGTCATCTACACAGCGTGAAAATTTTCATTACACCACCTACACTATCTTCCTTTTGTTACTTAGCAAGGATTTCAAGGACGATTGGCCCATATTTTGGAAGATACTTTGGGAGTGTAACAGATTCTTAACTGTACAAGGTCCGATTTCGATGCGTAGGGGCTCATAAAATTAGAACATGTTTTCTCACGTGGGCAAGCGTACTAAGTCTCTTCACACGGCGATTGTCGCGTGTTCGCATACTCTGTCATACGTTGTAAATGTACAAACGCGTCGACGTTGTCCTCCTATGCGCATGTATATGCCAACACTATACACAAACCTCAATTCCTTAATTGACATAATCTAAATAATATTGAATAACTTGAGTTGAATTGGAATGAAGTACAACATCACTGAATACAAGCACTATATATGAGAACTATTATGTGTTGGAGAAAACAATAATACCACCTGAGAGTTTCACGTGCCGGAACCACGATGTGATTATGAAATACGCCGTGGAGGGCGCTGGAACTTTCGACCATATGATCTGGTGCTCATTAAAGTGCACTGACAACGCACAGTACACGGGCCTCTGCGCTTTGCTTACATTGAAATGCCGCCACTGGGATCGAACCCGCAACCTTCTGGTCCACAGCCGAGCAGTGTAACCGCGACACCGCCACGGAAGACAAAGAAAGAAAGCGTACAGAGGGGAAAGGTTTTCCATCACAGAATAACTAACATACTGCGTTGTACCAGGGAGAAACCGCGGAGGAGGAAACTATTACAGCGTATGCTGTTCCTCAGCTGCAAAAGTAACCTCGGCTGCAAAAGAAATAAGTGTTTGAGATCAGAACGTGAACTATGCGTCTGCAGCGAGTGATATACGTCCTTCGAGAAAGCTCTTGCCGATAATCGATCCGCCGCTTGTTGTTCCACGGCTATACGGCACGTTCTATTACCGGACCCAACTGATTGCTGGTGCGATACCTAATCCTAACAGCCACCACCGTCTGGGTGGATACAAAACCAGAAGGAAAGGTAGGGGCACGCGCTCGTAGACGCATGCCAGAATATCAGCCGGCGCTGCTCTGTGTGCAGAGTCGCATCACGTCGAGTCTCAGAGAAGATCGTCTTTCCCCATTACAATATGAAAACGGTGACGTATAAGTAGCTCTCACAACACTGTGAGTCGCGTGGACGCTCGCGGGCCACATTTTCCCGGTCGACTCACTCCTAGTGGCTCACTAGCGCAATCGCGACACGAGGGTTTTCCGCGCAAGTTGGTAACGAATCAATCCAATCAGGTCCGAGTCCACCTGGGTCGACACCGTGCTGTTCTGGATTCCCATTCGTCACACACACGAAGCTGCATCCTGATTAAACGTGTCTGTCTTCCATACTGAGTGTCAATCTTCCTCTTTCTTTTCAATCAATATGGTGGTGAAGTCCGACCGTCGTAACGTTAGCTCCGACAATGGCGCGTCGGCTGATCGTCGGAGGAGCATGTGACACACAGCTGGCCGCAAATGACAACAGGACGCACGTTGTTTTTAAAACAAGAAGCTGCATTCTCGCGAGTAAAGCACATGATCTAATCGTATCTAGTGAATCTTTATTATGACGTGTTTTTTTTACGTTAGGTATGTCTTATGCTGATCGATACTGATCGTGTAGCTTTCGACGGTTAATGACGCTGGAAACTTGGCATTTTTTGTTGTTTTTAGCGCTGGAAGTTTTTTACGAAACAGCCAAACTGTAACGGTCACGACGTATATTGACGCTGCTGCTGCCATTCTGTAAGAGAGAGGGAAAAAAGGAAGGAGGGAGGTATAGTGAAGTTTACCATGCACATGCGCGGTTGGCTACCCTTCACGTGGGGATAGCCAGACCACGAAAACGCGCTGTAGAAGTGCGATGAAGCTTGATGTTCGAATACTTTAGTTCATTCAACGAATACAAGATCGTCTTTCAATATTTAACTGAACGAAGAATACGAAGTTTGTCCCATGAGCTTATAGTACGAGTCCCAAAACAAAACAAAAAAAAAAAAACTTGGAAGAACGTGTAGTGACATTGGTCTCTCGCTCAGCCCACTTGAAAGCGGACGCATGGCACTTGACCTCTAGCATGCAGAACGAAGTGCTGCAATTCAAGGCAGAGTTTTATGCGTGCATATGATGTTATCCACCTTACAAGCGACTGGTATCTACCAAGGTGGATTGACCAAGAAATGGGTTTTGTAACCAATTTCTAGCGTTTGTCAAAATGAAGATGAACGAACGGACGGAGCATGGCGTCACCATAAAAAAACCAAAATGTTTTGTGCGGTTGAGAAATAATGTCGCTAAAATTCATAACGTGTTGCAAGAGGTTTACGTAGAGGAAGACGTAGCAATGGAAATAAATGTGCTCGAGAGAATCCCGCGCTTCTGTGGAAAAACAGCGATAACCCCAAGAGCAATATGGCAGGTCAAAGCGTTCGTTGACTTTGTGCCAAGCTGACGACGACTGCGTACGCCGCCTTCTATGATTCCGTGAGCTCTACTCAATGTTATATTAGAGACGGTTTTACGTAAGACATATGGGTGACGCCATCTTTAGCTGATGAATGTTTTTTTAATACGGTAAAGGAATGATTGAGGTCTTGAAACGTTAATACACCAACCCAACCGCTTTCAGAAGTATGCGTATACCCTAGCTCCCTTCGTTTAGTTGTTAAAAATTCACAGCGGCAAAATAACAGCTCAATATGACGAAACAAAAACACATCCGGTAAAATAGTCGTATAACGGCAGAAGCACCAGGCTCGGGGAATGTCTTCCGCTCCACACAATTAAACTGAACTGCTGAATTTGAGCAGGGCAAGGAACCTGCTGACTTCAGCGCAAGAAGTTGTGACGAAGATATTCTTGAGTTGATTGGAAAAGTTCAGACAGAATCAACGCATTCTTTTTCTTTTCCTGGTCAACCTTTGTTATCTTTGTTCGTTGTAAAGGCTAATATTCATTGCCAACATGGCCGAGCATGTATTATTCGAATTTATGAACAAATCACTTTATTAGTTTGGGCCCTGGTGATGTCTATCTGCAACAACAGACTTTTTTAACATATTATGCGTCTACAGTACAATTTTGTCACCCCGCATGATTTACTCGAGGAGTGATACACACCACCGCAGTTAGTAGCGTGACATTGCTTCGCGAATCATAGTCGTAATTAGTAACTCCTTGTTAGATGTGACAGTTGCGTAATATAACGAAAAAGTAAAAGCATGATACTAATTCATAAAGCTTTATGCTCAGCACGCAAGACAATAAGGTTACGCCATCAAAAATGGTTGCAAAGCACACCTTTATTTTATTAACTGTAGTGCTTCTCAATCATTCCTATTCTCGTCGGGCAAGCCTTCACTTCGTATTGCGTCAAAACGCACGGACTCGTAAACAACGAAAATCCAATGATTTTCTTTTTCCCTTTATCAATAAGCACGTCCCCTCGCGTGAAAATATAAATCGCGAATAGACGCACATCGAAAAGCGCACTTCGAATAAACAAACACGAGCGCGCGACATTACGTCGACCGTTGCTTCTGCGCTCTTTTTTTTTTTTTTGCAGACTGTGTACGTTATGGCGCTGCGGTCGGTGCGGAAAGTTCCACTGCAGTTTGCATTTCGGCTTCTCTAGTACGGCTGCAGTACAACGCCAAGGACAGCGCAACATAAGCGAATCACTGCGCGGCGCTTCTTTCGACTCTCTCGACTCTGTTGTTATTTTCCTGCAGTCTGCTCGGCCTTCACGGCTGCCTCTCGAAGAACGAGCACCGGGCTTGGCCCTGCCGCGGGTCTTGAGGGAGAGAGAAACGTACCGCGTCATCGCAAAGAGAGGGAGGGAGTCCGGGTGCGCACACAATCAGCCGGGAAGACCGCGTGCGTCGTCCTCGGAGGCAGGCAGCTGCCCTGCAGTGGCGAGCAGCCGCCTCTCTCGAGCTCCGATTCCACGGGGCCAAAGCCGACAGCCCGGGCTTCGCTATTGATTCCCTGGCAGCGGGAAGAGGGGGGCAGGTGACGTCAAACGGCGGCGGGTCGAGTCACCCTTGCACCTCCCTCTCTTTCACGCACACCCCCTCCTCCGCTTCTGGGGACCCAGAGCTGATCGAAGGCCAGAGCTCGCGCCTCCGCCGTCCTTCCTGGGCACGCGTCCTCTTGGAGTCTCTTTCCTCTTTAGTACCACTCCACCCCCACCCCCCCTCCCCCATAACCCCACGTCGACTGGTGACCCTTAACAGAAGCGCCACCTGTCGAGTGGAGCGGCGGTGGTGGCGACGTCGAGGGGCGCCCGTACCACAGAGACTTTCCCGACTGCCGAGACAACAAAACCAAAATGCACTGCCGGAGCAGTTTCTTCTCTGTCCGCCATTGCGTTCAAAGCGTATGGGGGATGCCGGCGTGTACTTGCATGTCGTATTTCCAAAGAGAGAGCTCTCCTTTCCGACCAAGCAGAGTTGAGCAGTGTGCATGTACGAAAGAGAAACAACAAGCACAAAGACGAAGACGCTAGCTGTTTGAACGAAATGTGATAGACAACCCATTTACCACTGACTTATAATAATTTGATGATGTGAGAATGTGAACATTGGTTGTTTTTATTTAACAGTTGTTGGCCGTGGAAATCGCATAGCACTGAAACTAAAGTAGGAGAGCAGATGTTACAGCATTGAAACGGGCTTTGGATGCAGTTTCGTTATGAATTTCACATGCAAATTTTGAAGAGCACGTAATTCAACTGAAGAAGAAAATTAATCATTAAAAGAGATTATAATAAATAAGCAGTATATGTTACATAGTTAGCTTTGAAACGTTGTGTATTTCTGAATAAATTCCGTCAATGACGAGGAAGATTTGCCATTACTCGTCACAAAAGTTGAAGCACCCTAAGAATGCCATCTGTCAGTGACAAACCTTGAGTCAACTCTAAATCACTTCGCATCTCTCACGCAATGGCACTTCTAGAAAGAAACCAGGCCCTTTCAAGATATGGTAGGAATCTGCAGACAATATTCACTGTGTGCTGTCTGACGACAGCATGCCGGAAACTTTTCTCCATCCCTATAGCCTATTTAAGGCGAAAGGAGCGAGTGACGTGGTTTTTCCTCACCCGCAACGATCTTGTGTTAAAACATCAATCTCACGTCAAAGCACATTGGTAATCTTTATGATGGATTATGCAACCTGCCGGCGATATGATCATCACTTCACAAAAGAAATAAAAATACAAATACGACATTTGAATTAGGGTGTTTGACCACAAATTTTTAAGTTAGTATAATTAATTTCTTCTAAGCATTTTATAATATTGTATATATCTATTGTGTGGAATTCTTATACATACAATTCTTATGTGACCACCTCTGTCTAACTTATTTCTTGACCAATCCTTCAGTGTGGGTGTGAGCAGTGCATGTAATATGACAGCAACGATGCAGAAAAAAAACAAAAAAAAAGGTTACACCGTAGCCGACATGCTCGAAAAGTGGTTCAAAGATTGTTCCAAGATGTACGATGAAAGTGCTGGATTGAAAAAAAAAGAAAGAAAAAATACAACGAAAGCGAATTGTTTGTCAGTGTCCTCCTCGAAACCTGGAAAGAGGCGGTGAATAGTGTCTGCGAGATAATGCACGGCCTGACCACTCGAAGCGATGACATCGAGAAAGCGAGCCCCTGGCTGAACTGCCGAGCGCGACTCAGCCAAAGCGCTATAAGCGACGCCGTTGACAGTGCGCAGCCCGCATGACATTAAGTGCAAGTGCGTCGGGTATACGAGTGCGCAAGTATCTTCCTGTTTTGTTACCGTCAGGATCAAGTTTCCAAAGCACTGGGATAACCCTCAGACCGCAGGAATAAAATAGACCTCCAGCCAGTTTAGTCAAACGTTTCTAATATTGTTAAAATTAAAAAAAAAATCACTGCACATCCACGGAATGAATGATGATTAGTGGGGCGAAGCGTTCGTCAATCCGTCCGTGTTTCTGTCCATGCGTCCCGTCCGTTCGTGCGTCCATCCGTCCGTGCGCCAGTCCATCTGTCCGCGCGTTGCGTCCGTTCATGCGTTCGTCCTTGCGTCCATCTGTGCGTGCGTCCGTCCATCCACAAGCCCGCCCGCCCGTCCCTCCGTCCGTCCGTCCGCGTGTCTGTCTGTCCGACTGTGTGTCTGTCTGTCCGTCCACCCGTCCGTCCGTGCGTTCGTACGTGCGTCTATTGAACACGTCAAGTACCACCATCTAGCTTCTTTTTATCATATATTCATCATATACAAGTACCGCTATCCAGCAGACAATCCAAGGACTACTACATTTTTGCTGAAAGCGCTTTCATAACACCGAGAACGTGATAACGAGGCCGTGCTACGTTTTTCGTAACATGTGGACATGCGTATATGTGCCCGAAAGTGGGTATGCGCCACAGGATACGCACTACGACAACGGGGGACGCATAAGCCACGTAATAAGGAGCTTCGTCCCTAACACTATATCAATTGACCCGACGTTTCGGGACGAATTGATTCCCTGCTTAGCGGTGACCATTCATCAGTTCTGAAGCAAAAGACTTTTCTTGGCGGTGTCCGCCTCTACATCGTCTTTATTCCCACAGTTCTTGTTGCTGCGGTGTTTTTTTTTTGTTCGCTGGTTTCGTAGACCGTGCACGAATACACTCGGTATAAGGTCCCAGGTGAGCGTTTAAACGTTTCCATGCCAATGCTTCCGTTGAAACAGATTATAGTGACGCCATGCGGAGTAGTGAAAGAGAGAAAGCAACGAAAGAAAGAGTGTAATAATTGATAGTTTCACGTAAAAAAAAACATGGCGTGACCATGAGGTAGACTTCAAAAATTGTTAAATTGCTTGACTTATATGTGGGGTTTAATGTCTCAAAACCACCATATGATTATGAGAGACGCCGCAGTGGAGGGCACCGGTAATTTCGACCACCTGGGGTTCATTAACATGCACCCAATCTGAGCCCACGGGCCTACAGAATTTTCGCCTCCATCGAAAATGCAGCAAGCTTAAAAAATTTTGGCCATTCTAGTTTCACTAACGTGCGCCTAGATCTTAGCCCATGGGCGTTTAGCATTTAGCGTTTAGAAAGGCAACGCCCCGGCGGGGATCGAACTATGCAGCTTCGGGCCAGCAGCGAAGAACCCTAAGCACTGCACTATTGCGGCGGACCTTTATGTGCCAGATTAGTCAGATGAAAGAGAATGTTAGAGTGGCAAAAATTTTTACGGATAGATATTATTGGCTCAGAAGAAAATCGAATTAAATAATTTTTGGACATTTGTGCGCCAGAGCCAAGACAGCAATATGTTGAACTGCGTTTTTTTTTTGGGGGGGGGGGGGGAGGGGAATTTGACCACCAGGATTTCATGGTTATGCTGTGATGTGTGGGTTTTGCCCCGCACATCACATTTTGCCCCCTGCTCAGAAGAAACACTTTACTCGCTTTTTGCAGTGAAATCGATCAAACAAACGAGCAAATAAACAAACAAGAATCTCATGAATGACCAGTGAATAAAGGAATGATCACAGACTGGATTACAAGCGAATTCAGTGGCTGTAGGGGAGACAGAAAGATGGGTAGGCAGATGAGATAAGGGAGTTTGTGGGTATAGAGTGGCAGCATTAAACATATATAGAACGAGTTGACTGGCGAAACATGGGAGAGGCCTTTGTTCTGCAGTGGGCCCAGTCAGGCCGAAGAAGATCATCATGGTGAATAAATGAATAGGTAAAGGAGAAGTGAAACTAAGTAGATGCTGACGCCACACATACTATAAGTGAATCATTCAAGCTGGTGAACGACAAGCCTTTTGATTTTGACTTTATTCACGCTTTGTAAGCCTTACTCCACTCATCGACTGCTATTTGTAAGTACATACGCGCCACTCTGGGTGCTCAAGCTCACCTTCACGCAAACAAGAATTTAACCACAATTAGCTATGACTACTTTGTTAGACACTCTATAGGCGCAGGAGAAATTTCGCAACATAAACGTTACGTGCTGCGGGGCATAAAACAGGCAGTTCGAAAATGAAGAAATGTGACGGGGTACGGACGCATTAGCGGACAAAAAAAGCGTACTAGCACGAAATTAGGCGACTGATAAGAATGTCACCACAGGCACTGCGACATGCGGTGCCTACTGCACATTTTGTGCACGACGACCGATAAGGGCCACGAACGTAGAACTGCTGCATTAACTCGAAGCGGCGAGTGCAAAGAGATAAACGCATGCCGAGGTAGGGAAGTGTGGAAAAGAGAGCTTGCGTTTCGACCGTGGAAGCGTAACTTGCTTGTTACGTGCAATTATACGATTGTGCTCCATTCCGTACGTAGACGTTGTGGAGGCTATCAAGTTCTCTTGCAGTAAATGAGTTGTTTGCACCAGAAAATAGTTCTTGTTTCGCATTCGCAATATGATTTATGCGGCTTTAGTAAATTAAATTGCCTTTGTCCCTCAGAGACATACAAAATCGTTGTACGGCTGTGAATACGTTGTTCCGCACCCCTTAGCACTTCGTTGTCAATCGTTTTGTGTGCTTCACTTGAAGCGTCCAGATGCTTAAAGAGCGTGCTTTTCAAACGCGGCTATGACATGTGCGTAGTTACACATCAAACATTTTTTATACAACTTCTTGAGCCACTTGACTGTTATGCATGAGTTCACCGCCATGGTGACGTGGCTATACGGCGCTCGTCTGCGAACCCGGAAGTCGCAGGTTCGATTCAGGCCGTGGTGGGGGCGAAATTGTTTAGCACTGAAACTAAAGTAGGAGAGCAGATGTTACAGCATTGAAACGGGCTTTGGATGCAGTTTCGTTATGAATTTCACATGCAAATTTTGAAGAGCACGTAATTCAACTGAAGAAGAAAATTAATCATAAAAGAGATTATAATAAATAAGCAGTATATGTTACATAGTTAGCTTTGAAACGTTGTGTATTTCTGAATAAATTCCGTCAATGACGAGGAAGATTTGCCATTACTCGTCACAAAAGTTGAAGCACCCAAGAATGCCATCTGTCAGTGACAAACCTTGAGTCAACTCTAAACCACTTCGCATCTCTCACGCAATGGCACTTCTAGAAAGAAACCAGGCCCTTTCAAGATATGGTAGGAATCTGCAGACAATATTCGCTGTGTGCTGTCTGACGACAGCATGCCGGAAACTTTTCTCCATCCCTATAGCCTATTTGAGACGAAAAGAGCGAGTGACGTGGTTATTCCTCACCAGCAACGATCTCGTGTTAAAACATCAATCTCACGTCAAAGCACATTGGTAATCTTTATGATGGATTATACAACCTGGCGGTGATATGATCATTACTTCACAAAAGAAATAAAAATACAAATACGACAATTGAATTAGGGTGTTTGACCACAAATTTTTAAGTTAGTATAATTAATTTCTTCTAAGCATTCTATAATTCTGTATATATCTATTGTGTGGAATTCTTATACATGCAATTCTTATGTGACCACTTCTGTCTAACTTGTTTCTTGACCAATCCTTCAGTGTGGGTGTGAGCAATGCATATAATATGACAGCAACAATGCAGAAAAAAAACGAAAAAAAAAGGTTACACCGTAGCCGACACGCTCGAAAAGTGGTTCAAAGATTGTTCCAAGGTGTACGATGAAAGTTATGGATTGAAAAAAAAGAAAGAAAAAATACAACGATAGCGAATTGTTTGTCAGTGTCCTCCTCGAAACGTGGAAAGAGGTGGTGAATAGTGTCTGCGAGATAATGCACGGCCTGACCACTCGAAGCGATGACATCGAGAAAGCGAGCCACTGGCTGAACTGCCGAGCGCGACTCAGCCAAAGCGCTATAAACGACGCCGTTGACAGTGCGCAGCCCGCATGACATTAAGTGCAAGTGCGTCGGGTGTACGAGTGCGCAAGTATCTTCATGTTTTGTTACCGTCAGGATCAAGTTTCCAAAGCACTGGGATAACCCTCAAACCGCACGAATAAAATAGACCTCCAGCCAGTTTAGTCAAATGTTTCTAATATTGTTAAAATTTAAAAAAAATCACTGCACATCCACGGAATGAATCATGATTAGTGGGGCGAAGCGTTCGTCAATCCGTACGTGTTTCTGTCCATGCGTTCATTCGTGCGTCCATCCGTCCGTGCGTCAGTCCATCTGTCCGCGCGTACGTTCGTGCGTCCGTTCATGCGTTCTTCCTTGCGTCCATCTGTGCGTGCGTCCGTCCATCCACCCACCCGCCCGCCCGTCCCTCCGTCCGTCCGCCCGTCCGTCCACGTGTCTGTCTGTCCGTCTGCGTGTCTGTCTGTCCATCCACCTGTCCGTCTGTGCGTTCGTACGTGCATCTAGTGAACACGTCAATACCACCATCTCGCTTCTTTTTATCATATATTCGTCATATACAAGTACCGCTATCCAACAGACAATCCAATGACTACTACATTTCTGCTGTAAGCGCGTCCACCGTGTCCATCCGTGCGTTCGTACGTGCATCTAGTGAACACGTCAATACCACCATCTCGCTTCTTTTTATCATATATTCGTCATATACAAGTACCGCTATCCAACAGACATCCAATGACTACTACATTTCTGCTGTAAGCACGTCCACCTGTCCATCCGTGCGTTCGTACGTGCATCTAGTGAACACGCAATACCACCATCTCGCTTCTTTTTATCATATATTCGTCATATACAAGTACCGCTATCCAACAGACAATCCAATGACTACTACATTTCTGCTGTAAGCGCGTCACCTGTCCATCCGTGCGTTCGTACGTGCAATCTAGTGAACACGTCAAGTACCACCATCTCGCTTCTTTTTATCATATATTCGTCATATACAAGTACCGCTATCCAACAGACAATCCAATGACTACTACATTTCTGCTGTAAGCACGTCCACCTGTCCATCCGTGCGTTCGTACGTGCATCTAGTGAACACGTCAATACCACCATCTCGCTTCTTTTTATCATATATTCGTCATATACAAGTACCGCTATCCAACAGACAATCCAATGACTACTACATTTCTGCTGTAAGCACGTCCACCTGTCCATCCGTGCGTTCGTACGTGCATCTAGTGAACACGTCAATACCACCATCTCGCTTCTTTTTATCATATATTCGTCATATACAAGTACCGCTATCCAACAGACAATCCAATGACTACTACATTTCTGCTGTAAGCGCGTCCACCTGTCCATCCGTGCGTTCGTACGTGCATCTAGTGAACACGTCAATACCACCATCTCGCTTCTTTTTATCATATATTCGTCATATACAAGTACCGCTATCCAACAGACAATCCAATGACTACTACATTTCTGCTGTAAGCGCGTCCACCTGTCCATTCCGTGCGTTCGTACGTGCATCTAGTGAACACGGTCAAGTACCACCATCTCGCTTCTTTTATCATATATTTCGTTATATACAAGTACCGCTATCCAGCATACAATCCAAAGACTACTACATTTCTGCTGTAAGCACTTTGATAACACCGAGAGTGTGATAATGACGCCGTGCTACGTTTGTCGTAACATGTGGGCGTGCGTATATGTGCTCGAAAGTGGGTGTGCGCCACAGGATACGCACTACGACAACGGGGGACGCACAAGCCACGTAATAAGGAGCTTCGTCCCTAACACTATATCAATTGACCCGACGTTTCGGGACGAATTGACTCCCTGCTTCAGGGGTGACCGTTCGGTCAGTTCTGAAGCAAAAGACTTTTCTTGGCGCTGTCCGCCTCTCCATCATCTTTATTCCCACAGTTCTTGTTGCTGCGGTGTTTTTTTTTTTTTGTTCACTGGTTTCGTAGACCGTGCACGAATACACTCGGTATAAGGTCCCAGGTGAGCGTTTAACGTTTCCATGCCGATACTATGTACGCTTCGCTCGGATGTATTACGCAAATGCTTCCTTTTTTTAAGGCAAATACGCCAACATTTTTTGCATCTTTTGAAATAGATTTCTTGTTGTTGTTGTTTAAGCATTAGACGTTTCGTTTTATCACACATGCACAGTGATGATTTCTTTCTTGTCATAGACCTGTTTATTTTACGCGTATGATCCCGAATGTTTTTATGAAAGTGTTACCGCTGCTGCGATGTGTTCGGGGAGGGGGAAGGGGGGCCTGCGGCCTTGTCAAGCTGGCATCACGCCAGTTTTTTCTGCAGGTCTCCTGCATCATGTATTCTTGATGCGAAATAATGTCATTATTATTATTATTATTATTATTATTATTATTATTATTATTATTATTATTATTATTATTATTATTATTATTATTATTATTATTATTATTATTATTATTATTATTATATATTACTTTCGTTGAAACAGATTATAGTGACGCCATGCGGAGTAGTGAAAGAGAGAAAGCAACGAAAGAAAGAGTGTAATAATTGATAGAGTTTCACGTAAAAAAACAAGGCGTGATCACGAGATGGGCTTCAAAAAAATGTTTAATTTGCTTGACTGATATGTGGGGTTTAATGTCTCAAAACCACCATATGATTATGAGAGACGCCGCAGTGGAGGGCACCGGCAATTTCGACCGTCCGGGGTTCTTTAACGTGCACCCAAATCTGAGCACACGGGCCTACAGCATTTTCGCCCCAATCAAAAATGCAGCAGGCTTCGAAATTTGGGCCATTCTAGTTTCACTAACGTGCAAGTGCGTCGGGTATACGAGTGCGCAAGTATCTTCCTGTTTTGTTACCGTCAGGATCAAGTTTCCAAAGCACTGGGATAACCCTCAGACCGCAGGAATAAAATAGACCTCCAGCCAGTTTAGTCAAACGTTTCTAATATTGTTAAAATTAAAAAAAAATCACTGCACATCCACGGAATGAATGATGATTAGTGGGGCGAAGCGTTCGTCAATCCGTCCGTGTTTCTGTCCATGCGTCCCGTCCGTTCGTGCGTCCATCCGTCCGTGCGCCAGTCCATCTGTCCGCGCGTTGCGTCCGTTCATGCGTTCGTCCTTGCGTCCATCTGTGCGTGCGTCCGTCCATCCACAAGCCCGCCCGCCCGTCCCTCCGTCCGTCCGTCCGCGTGTCTGTCTGTCCGACTGTGTGTCTGTCTGTCCGTCCACCCGTCCGTCCGTGCGTTCGTACGTGCATCTAGTGAACACGTCAAGTGCCACCATCTCGCTTCTTTTTATCATATATTCGTCATATACAAGTACCGCTATCCAACAGACAATCCAATGACTACTACATTTCTGCTGTAAGCGCGTCCACCTGTCCATCCGTGCGTTCGTACGTGCATCTAGTGAACACGTCAAGTGCCACCATCTCGCTTCTTTTTATCATATATTCGTCATATACAAGTACCGCTATCCAACAGACAATCCATGACTACTACATTTCTGCTGTAAGCGCGTCCACCTGTCCATCCGTGCGTTCGTACGTGCATCTAGTGAACACGTCAATACCACCATCTCGCTTCTTTTTATCATATATTCGTCATATACAAGTACCGCTATCCAACAGACAATCCAATGACTACTACATTTCTGCTGTAAGCACGTCCACCTGTCCATCCGTGCGTTCGTACGTGCATCTAGTGAACACGTCAAGTGCCACCATCTCGCTTCTTTTTATCATATATCGTCATATACAAGTACCGCTATCCAACAGACAATCCAATGACTACTACATTTCTGCTGTAAGCGCGTCCACCTGTCCATCCGTGCGTTCGTACGTGCATCTAGTGAACACGTCAAGTGCCACCATCTCGCTTCTTTTTATCATATATTCGTTATATACAAGTACCGCTATCCAACAGACAATCCATGACTACTACATTTCTGCTGTAAGCACGTCCACCTGTCCATCCGTGCGTTCGTACGTGCATCTAGTGAACACGTCAAGTGCCACCATCTCGCTTCTTTTTATCATATATTCGTTATATACAAGTACCGCTATCCAACAGACAATCCAATGACTACTACATTCTGCTGTAAGCACGTCCACCTGTCCATCCGTGCGTTCGTACGTGCATCTAGTGAACACGTCAAGTGCCACCATCTCGCTTCTTTTTATCATATATTCGTCATATACAAGTACCGCTATCCAGCAGACAATCCAAGGACTACTACATTTTTGCTGAAAGCGCTTTCATAACACCGAGAACGTGATAACGAGGCCGTGCTACGTTTTTCGTAACATGTGGACATGCGTATATGTGCCCGAAAGTGGGTATGCGCCACAGGATACGCACTACGACAACGGGGGACGCATAAGCCACGTAATAAGGAGCTTCGTCCCTAACACTATATCAATTGACCCGACGTTTCGGGACGAATTGATTCCCTGCTTAGCGGTGACCATTCAATCAGTTCTGAAGCAAAAGACTTTTCTTGGCGGTGTCCGCCTCTACATCGTCTTTATTCCCACAGTTCTTGTTGCTGCGGTGTTTTTTTTTTGTTCGCTGGTTTCGTAGACCGTGCACGAATACACTCGGTATAAGGTCCCAGGTGAGCGTTTAACGTTTCCATGCCAATGCTTCCGTTGAAACAGATTATAGTGACGCCATGCGGAGTAGTGAAAGAGAGAAAGCAACGAAAGAAAGAGTGTAATAATTGATAGTTTCACGTAAAAAAAAACATGGCGTGACCATGAGGTAGACTTCAAAAATTGTTAAATTGCTTGACTTATATGTGGGGTTTAATGTCTCAAAACCACCATATGATTATGAGAGACGCCGCAGTGGAGGGCACCGGTAATTTCGACCACCTGGGGTTCATTAACATGCACCCAAATCTGAGCCCACGGGCCTACAGAATTTTCGCCTCCATCGAAAATGCAGCAAGCTTAAAAAATTTTGGCCATTCTAGTTTCACTAACGTGCGCCTAGATCTTAGCCCATGGGCGTTTAGCATTTAGCGTTTAGAAAGGCAACGCCCCGGCGGGGATCGAACTATGCAGCTTCGGGCCAGCAGCGAAGAACCCTAAGCACTGCACTATTGCGGCGGACCTTTATTGCCAGATTAGTCAGATGAAAGAGAATGTTAGAGTGGCAAAAATTTTTACGGATAGATATTATTGGCTCAGAAGAAAATCGAATTAAATAATTTTTGGACATTTGTGCGCCAGAGCCAAGACAGCAATATGTTGAACCCCGTTTTTTTTTTTGGGGGGGGGGGGGGAGGGGAATTTGACCACCAGGATTTCATGGTTATGCTGTGATGTGTGGGTTTTGCCCCGCACATCACATTTTGCCCCCTGCTCAGAAGAAACACTTTACTCGCTTTTGCAGTGAAATCGATCAAACAAACGAGCAAATAAACAAACAAGAATCTCATGAATGACCAGTGAATAAAGGAATGATCACAGACTGGATTACAAGCGAATTCAGTGGCTGTAGGGGAGACAGAAAGATGGGTAGGCAGATGAGATAAGGGAGTTTGTGGGTATAGAGTGGCAGCATTAAACATATATAGAACGAGTTGACTGGCGAAACATGGGAGAGGCCTTTGTTCTGCAGTGGGCCCAGTCAGGCCGAAGAAGATCATCATGGTGAATAAATGAATAGGTAAAGGAGAAGTGAAACTAAGTAGATGCTGACGCCACACATACTATAAGTGAATCATTTCAAGCTGGTGAACGACAAGCCTTTTGATTTTGACTTTATTCACGCTTTGTAAGCCTTACTCCACTCATCGACTGCTATTTGTAAGTACATACGCGCCACTCTGGGTGCTCAAGCTCACCTTCACGCAAACAAGAATTTAACCACAATTAGCTATGACTACTTTGTTAGACACTCTATAGGCGCAGGAGAAATTTCGCAACATAAACGTTACGTGCTGCGGGGCATAAAACAGGCAGTTCGAAAATGAAGAAATGTGACGGGGTACGGACGCATTAGCGGACAAAAAAAGCGTACTAGCACGAAATTAGGCGACTGATAAGAATGTCACCACAGGCACTGCGACATGCGGTGCCTACTGCACATTTTGTGCACGACGACCGATAAGGGCCACGAACGTAGAACTGCTGCATTAACTCGAAGCGGCGAGTGCAAAGAGATAAACGCATGCCGAGGTAGGGAAGTGTGGAAAAGAGAGCTTGCGTTTCGACCGTGGAAGCGTAACTTGCTTGTTACGTGGCAATTATACGATTGTGCTCCATTCCGTACGTAGACGTTGTGGAGGCTATCAAGTTCTCTTGCAGTAAATGAGTTGTTTGCACCAGAAAATAGTTCTTGTTTCGCATTCGCAATATGATTTATGCGGCTTTAGTAAATTAAATGCCTTTGTCCCTCAGAGACATACAAAATCGTTGTACGGCTGTGAATACGTTGTTCCGCACCCCTTAGCACTTCGTTGTCATCGTTTTTGTGTGCTTCACTTGAAGCGTCCAGATGCTTAAAGAGCGTGCTTTTCAAACGCGGCTATGACATGTGCGTAGTTACACATCAAACATTTTTTATACAACTTCTTGAGCCACTTGACTGTTATGCATGAGTTCACCGCCATGGTGACGTGGCTATACGGCGCTCGTCTGCGAACCCGGAAGTCGCAGGTTCGATTCAGGCCGTGGTGGGGGCGAAATTGTTTAGGCTGGTGTATACTGTACAATGTTAAGGACACGTTAAAGAACACCAGACGATCCAAATTTCCGGGTGCCTCTACTACGGCGTCTCTTATAATCATAATGCGGTTTTCGGACATTAAACCTCAGATATTATTATAAGAGCGATATGCGTGAAATGGAGTATGGGCGAAAGATATGCGCGCGCCAGTGCTCCAAAAGAATGAAAGTCTGTGCCGGATCTTTACTGTTGGCGGAAATCGGGCATCAGTATTGGGTATATACATCAAGATTTCTTTAGTTGGTTATGATCTAATGCTTAGTGGGAAAAATAAGCTATCGACAGCTAGACGTGAGTGCTTGCTTTTGTTCTAATGGAGCTCCGAAGCGCCCGAACACCTAAGGTATTGTGCCCCCGCCAACGTTGTCAAACAGCTACCGTCAACGGAGCGTGCTCAAGTAGTAATGCATTGTGCTAGTAGTAATGCATTGTGTAGTGCATTGTGTAATGCATCAAGTAGTAATGCATTGTGCATTGTGCACCGAGAGGCCAAAGTTGCTACCATTATTGTTAACAGTGAAAAAAAAAGTTTACTTAAATAACGTGCTTAGGAGCGTGTGCACGCGTTTCTACTCTTATAATTAAACTTATAATAATTGATATGCGTTCATAAATATCATGAATATTCGTGGTCATAAAATGCAAAAAAAAATCATCTTTGTAAACAAAGAAAGATAATACAACGAAGAACTTCGCAGTTTCGCATGCCGGAGTCAGCACATTATCAGGCATGCATGTCAGAGTGTGCGACTACAGAACAATTCTCGTCTCATACAGTTCTGTAACATATACCGAAAGTTAGGTACACGAGCATTTTTTTGCTTTACACTTCCTTCGAAATCTGACTGTATTTACATAGAGGCGATGATGCAAGAACGACAACCACGTAAACGCTTAACTGGACTTTTATTTTGGGCGTGTTACTGAGCAGGCGATACTCTATGTCGTGCAAAACGACGATATCATTCAAAATGAGTGAAAAAAAGAAAATGTATTCGCATTGGCTGTAACGACGCCTAACAGCAGTTGTATTTTAACATAATTTAACTAAGAGGAGTGTGTGCACGTGATTATCTTGACAGCCTTGATGTATTCGCAATATGTTTGGGCACTTACTTTAACAATATATATATATATATATATATATATATATATATATATATATATATATATATATATATATATATATATATATATATATATATATATATATATAAAGTGACATAGGAGTGTCGAAAGTTTTTGTTTAGGCAGACCAAACACGTTGTCACAATTCACAAGGTATATCCAGTCCGCTCATAACTGGTCAGGAATCTTGGTATCATAAATCGCTGAAGCACTTTCATCGTTTTGCGGTTTATCGCCTTGGTATTCTCTACTCCGCGCAGCAAAGACGATGACAACAAGGCGCAAAGAAAAAGAAGAAGAAGAAGACACATTCCCTTGGGTGTGTTTTTTTTCTTGTTCTTAATTTTACATGCTTCGTAAAAAGTTTCAATTTGCCATTGTACATGTCCATCTATTTTGCGTTAATTTACACCATCATCACATTCTCATTTTCCGGCAAAGTGCCTTCGAAGCGTGCTTTGTCGCAAGTTTATTAATTATGCGGAGAAGCTAGCTTGCAAAAAAAAAAGCGGTAGTTTGGAGAAACGAGAATTTCTCGTTACGAGGTGCACCAAGGCCATTAAAAATACAAAAAGATGCAAGTTCAGGCCAATTTAGTCGGAATAATTCAGTAGGACTTGGTGGTGGCGGTTGATGAAACTAAGGATATAAATGGAAAATAAAAAAAAATTAGGAAGACGTTAAATGATAACGAAAACTGTACACAGCGATGTGGGGAAATAAAGCTTATGCGGCCCCGGGGTGTGGTCACGGGCGTGCATCAAGCAGGCTTAGCCTAACTAATGATATTTTAGACTAAGCAAACACATGCAGGGATGAACTTAAGCGTCCGGCAATACCTCCCACGAAGAAGCATTGACAGAGCTGATGCATATTGCACCCACGAATCGAAATAGTTGAGTGATGTAAGGTTTTCTTTTTCATAGAGTTTTTAAAGGCTGCATGAGTGAAATGTTAAGAACGAAAACCATTTATTATAGAGATACAAAGGAAGATTTGCGATTAGACAAACTCACTATTTCGCAGCTGCACGCATCCATCCAATGTGCGTCCCATGGTGCGCCGTTTTCTTTCACAATATTTTACCGACCATAACGTTGAGTCAACTGGCTGAGGCTTCCGTCCTCGACGATGCAGTGCAAGATACTGTTATAAACTACTGAGGCTAACTACATATTCTCGCAGTGTGTACACGACGTATATCATGCAGCCTTTAGGCTTGAAGTAACATAAGCAGAAGCACTAACAAAAACAAGAAAAATGAGGCTTAAACTGCCGAAATGAGAATGTGTATATTGACGTAGCTTAGAAAGAAAAGATAGTTGACGATTCTAGGAACAACGTTAAGAGTAAAACGTGAAGTTTTTAGTGCATTTATTGTTGGTCGAGTCACTAGAGGTAATGTCGCATAGCTGGTCAATAAGAACTGGGGCTCCTGTCGCGGTGGTCTAGTGGCTAAGGTGCTCGGCTGCTGACCCGCAGGTCATGGGATCGAATCCCGGCTGCGGCGGCTGCATTTCCGATGGAGGCGGAAATGTTGTAGGCCCGTGGGCTCAGATTCGGGTGCACGTTAAAGAACCCCAGGTGGTCGAAATTCCCGGAGCCCTCCAGAACGGCGTCTCTCATAATCATATGGTGGTTTTGGGACGTTAAGCGCGACATATCAATCAATCAATCAATCAATCAATCAATCAATCAATCAATCAATCAATCAATCAATCAATTAATCAATCAATCAATAATAACTGTGGTTTGGCTATCTGGTGTTCTTTAACGTGCGCTGACATCACACAGTACACGGTCCTGTATGCCATTTCACCACCATCTAAATGCGACCGCCATGGCCGGTATCGAACCACCGACCTTCGAATGAGAAGCCGAGCACACTAACCACTGCTCCACCGAGGCGCACTTCGATTGTCTGAAAAAAAAAATGCATGGGCAGAGCGGTGCCACCGTGTCTAAGACGCAAGTAATTGTGTCAAGTAACAGATCGATGTTGCGGATTCGAATCACGAACACGGCAGCCATATATTCAAGTGGGGAAACGCAACAGCGTCCCGCAAACTAAGCTTAAGTACACGTTGAAAAGAGTCCACGCGCTCAAAATTAAGATCTGTTCGCGGTAGTTCAGTAATTATATAGTGATCGGACGCTGCCCCGAAGGTCTCGCCTTCAATGCCGGTCACGGTGGTCGTATTTCAATGGAAATTGAATGTTAGAGGTCCGTGTAAGGTGTGATGTCTCTGAAAAGTGACACCAGATGGTCTCGATTCGAAACACTCCACTGCGGCCTTCTCCATATTCACATCACGGTTTTGTCGCGTAAAAGGCCAATAATTATTGTTATCATTATCATTCAGAATTAAAACTCTCCCACTTTGGCATGCCTCGTCAATATAGTATGATTTTAGCTCGTCAAACCCCGAATTCGAATCAATTAGATACAATGGAGGTTGATGCGACTGACCCGATGTGAGAGATTCCGTTTCCGAGCAGAGAGCAGCGGAAGCGCACGTCAGCGCCCTTGCCCCAGACACCGTTCGTGTCAAGGACCGCAGGAAAGCAAGGGCACCGCCGCGAATTTAGGGCAAGCGAACGACTGTATGCTTACAAATGACTGGAACGACACGCTGCCGCGAAGCTTCTCCCCCCCCCCCAAAAAAAAAAACAAAAAGAAGCCATCACAACTTCTGAGCACGTCGTGCCCTTCTCCATACACACAGGGCAGCCTACACATCACCGGCCGCAACCAGTCGAGATGGGATACGTGCTCGCCAGCCAGGCGGGTTTCCGTATCTAAGGCGGTGACGGCTCTACCTCGAAGCTGTCG
Organism: Rhipicephalus microplus; assembly: GCF_013339725.1. NCBI lineage: Eukaryota > Metazoa > Arthropoda > Arachnida > Ixodida > Ixodidae > Rhipicephalus > Rhipicephalus microplus. Next base: position 317,817,626 of record NC_051165.1, read on the forward strand.
TGTGTCTCACGCTAGAGATTGTCTACGCCCGCCTTTCTGCGTGATTAGAGCGGCCGCAGCGCGGGGTTCCGTTTGCGCCGCCTTATCTCTCGCTGGCACCCAAGAAGGGCAGCCCTGTACGTACTGCGCCCATCGTTAGCGCCGAGCGCACGTCGGCGCTCGACCTTTACCGTCGCTGCGACTGTATCGATTCTCTCGGGCGTTTCTTGTATATCGGACGGCCCAGTTCGCGTGTGTACCTTCGGCCCTGCTGCCCCACGTACAACTTTTTTTTTTTTTTGAAACCACCGTCATATGCGTAAGTGCGGTTTGATCGAAGCATATTTGCTTCAAAGGCGAATGGGCGGGTCGGGCCTGCGCGTGTGCTCCCACCTTGATTCTGCGCCAGTCTCCGTAGGCAATGTTTCTCTCGCCCGTGCTCACGACAAGTTGAACCGAACGTTCGGGTTTGTGTGTGCGTGCGTGTGTGTGTGTGTGTGAGCTCAAAACAAACGCAGACAAAAACGACCTGCGTGTGCATTTTGAGCCTAAGATTTCTTTCGTATTTCCTTCGTTTTGAATAAATATCAATTATGACTGGCAGAATATTTAAATATACTTTAATTGACATTAATTAGCGGAGCTCCCCCCACCCAAAACAACAAACTGTTTATGTTATATATACAAAATCGAATATTATATACATACACATATATATATATATATAGATATATATATATATATATATATATATATATATATATATATATATATATATATATATATATATAATGGAAAGAAGTGTATACCTAAGGGAACGTTTTCCCGTGTTTTGACACAATATTAATGAGATCTAACAGACAATAATGCGAAGGAATATATAGGGGAAATTACTAGAACCAATGTAATGTATCTATGAAGAAAGAAAAGAGAGTGAAAAGATAACTTGCCGTGAGCAGGAATCGAACCTACGACCTTCGAATAACGCGTTCGATACTCTACCACTGAGCTATCCCGGCGGCTAACAACCAGCCACTTTATTGGGGTTATATGTAAATTTAAACGTGGGAGTGTCAGTCAGCGCCACCTGTAGCCATGGGGGCGAGTGTGGCACATTCTTTTATGCATAGAGTTTCCCACAATACTTACTAGAGGGAACTCTGGCGCTAGTGTCTATGGGAGCTGCAACACACGGCGCTTCAGCGAGCGTGGGAATGATGGGTGGTACACACATTTGTCTAAACTTCGTACTTCTGGCCTGCTTTTGGCTCCGTGTGTGTTCGTGTGGCTTGAAGCTGTTTTCTCATGAAACAAAAATCGGCAAATGTTCAGCGATTGCGCTTCACCATCCTATTTTTTTAATTATCTTTCCAAATTGGGTCACGAAGTTTCAATGGGTTGAATCTTTCTTTCAAAACAAAATCGAAACACAGCAATAAACGAAACCGCAAGTACGATTCGCCACCCGCAAGTACAAAGACTAGGCAAATGTGTGTACTACCCATCATTCCCATGGTCGCTGAACGATCGCAGCGCCAGAGTGCCCTCTAGTTAATTTTGAGAAACTCTATGCTTTTATGAGTCTGTATGTAGACAACGCTGAGCTGGTGTCGACAACGCTGGAGGCCTCAACGGAAATGCCGTAGCGCCTTCTGAACGCAAGGCGTCATCTGCACTTCGTCATTTTTGAGGGTCTGTGCTTCCACTGCGCTAAACGTCCCGCCTATACCTTAAAGCCAGGTGTGTGATGTGGCAGAGCGTGATAACGAATGGTGGTGGCTGTCAAGAGCTGGTCAGAGCTGCATGCACACTCATTCCACGCGCGCACACTTGCGCACGCACTTACACGCATGAGCGATAGCGGGGATGCATTATATCAGTCAGTGACTGTGCGAAGCAAAAAAAAAAAAAAAAAGTCACAGCATATCCACGAAGTAAATGATGATGGGTGGGGAGAAGCGCCTGTCGGCCCTTCCGTGCTTCCGTCCGTTCGTTCGTTCTTGCTTCCGTCCGTCCACGTGACCATCCGTGCGTCCATTCATGTGTCCGTCCATCTGTGCGTCCGTAAGTCCGTCCACCCATCTGCCTGTCTATTCGTGCGTCCATCTGACCGTACGTCCGCGCGTCTATTCATCCGTCCGTCCGTCTGCTAGTATGTCTGTCCGTCCGTCTGTGCGCCCCTCTAGTGAACTCTCCAAGTACAGCCATCTCCAATCTCGCAAACACTGTGGCACATACCCGACTAGAGCGGGTATGTGTCGCCGGTGGCTACGTCCTACTATATACATACAAGAGATGGACAGACCCACGCCTTAAGGAGCTTCGCCCCTGAAAACAAGACATGGTTAATCCCTCCGATACTAGGAAATTCGGTATAACACGAAGGTAAAACGTGCCCGTAATAGAGGCGATTGAAAGTTTACTGTACACTGATAGCAGCAGAGTTTGTACAATGTATATTCGCGTTTGGCAACTAAAGCACCGATCAACGCGTATGCGAAAGACGTTGAAGCATTGGGTACATTTGTATTCCGATGACTAACATATATGTTAAAAGATTAAAACAAGCCTTTGTGGTAGCTGTAGATGTTAACATCGATAGCGTAATCAGAGAAAGACGAGTGATAGTCTGAAGAGCATTGCATAGTTCACGCAGAACTGTAGCTAAGGTCGCCATGTTGGAACAATGTTAAAGTGCGATTGAACGCCACGGTCAGGACTATAAACGCTAAGCGCGTCTTCTCGCCCCTGTAGCCCGGTCCGCGATTTCTATCGGAGCTAGCATAAGCGAGGAACGCGGTACAACAGACAGGTGAGGCAGGCGCACTTTAGAGAGGTATTAGGGACTGTTCGAATAGTGGCCCCAAAAGTTTGGGGCCCTAAAGAAGTATATCGTCAAGGCCGGGTTTTGGGTTGGGGACGCTCTTTCTCGAATTTAGCGGGAGCTACAAAGCCTGCCCAAAAAGTTTTGGGCCTGACAAACGTGATGGAACCCACTGAAGTGACCTGACCGAAAATTTGGTGAGTATCCAAAGTGCCGCAGACCCTATTCGGAAACTCTTGGCTCCTGCTTGACCCAAAGCGTACACACGCAAAGGGCTCTGGGGCCCCAAATTTTTGGGGCTCCTATTCGAAAAATCCTTATTTTTGGTTTAGATTGACGCTAGGCCAACGCTTCGGCTAAGGTGTTTAGAGTCCACAACGCACTTCATTAATGTCACAGTTTTGGCACCTAAAACGCTAGACATACGACCACTTATTGTCAGAAAGCCTTGCCATAAACCGCTGTCTAAAAAAAAAGACGAAAGCAATAACACTACTATCGTCGCGGGTGGTACGTGAGGTTGATACACACCAACGCGGACACAACGGAAACGTAACTACGTAAAACTCCGCGTGTCACGCCACGCCTAGCGCACGTTTTGTGCAGCGCGCCCTTCCGCTCCATCGTAGCAGATGAAGATTGAAGGGCGAGGCAAGCGTGGACCAGGCGGTGACAGCGCCGTGTGCGTAGCGAAGCGAGATTCAATTTGCCGCCGCACAGTCATCGGCAGCTTCAGTCTTCAAAAAGGCATAGTTGGTCCCACCAGGTGAGGGTGTTACGGTGGGCTGTCACGCGCATTAATCGTAACTGGGACCACTGCTGCTTCGGTGTCGCGAAAGTCAGTGCAGTGGGGCACGAGGGCGAACACTCATGCAAAATATACAGCTGGTATCGAACTATAAATGTGGTTTGACGAATGCTCGCTTGTCCAAGCAGACCGTCAGTGCGTGGCAGTTCTATCTCCTCTATACGTACTCTATCTTCCTCTGTCTCTCTCTGTATTTTACTTCTCTGCTGCCACCGTTACTGACGAGCGCTACTCGGGTGTCGAAAAATCACGCTGGACAGTCAAAGTGCTGTCAGCAGTACTTTCCCTCTTTCTTGTCTTATTTAATTTATTGATGTTCGCCCCGCCGCGGTGGTCTAGTGGCTAAGGTACTCGGCTGCTGACCCGCAGGTCGCGGGTTCAAATCCCGGCTGTGGCGGCTGCATTTCCGATGGAGGCGGAAATGTTGTAGGCCCGTGTGCTCAGATTTGGGTGCACTTTAAAGAACCCCAGGTGGTCGAAATTTCCGGAGCCCCCCACTACGGCGTCTCTCATAATCATATGGTGGTTTTGGGACGTTAAACCCCACGTATCAATCAATTATTGACGTATACGCAATTATCCAAGCAAATCACTAATTACGAAATTGTGTGTTGACGTAATTGTGTGTGTGTAATTGTGTGTGCACGTAAGAAAAATGCGTTATTTTGCGCGCGCAGAGACAGAGTGAGAAGAGATTCGGCATTCATTGGCTCTCACGACTCCAATTATCTGATGGTCCCGTCATATTCGAGGCCGCGAAACTTCTGAAACGTAGTTCCTATTTACTGACACAGAGGGGTTAATATATTGCAATTCTATTCGAATGATTTTCGTTCTGGGGGCGAAGCTCCTTAGGCCTTATCTGCGTCCGCATCCATCACGCAGAGATTTGTGTATCTGAGACACCGACGTGAGACACAAAAATGTTTAACAATAGACTAATGTTAACCATAAGTGTGACAGAACATTAAAAAAACTACAAGAACAAACCTTTTATACTAGACGGTGACTTCCCCGTAGACCTTAAGAAACTTATACCCCTGTCACACGGGCACCCGCGAAGACCGTTTAACTCCCTCGTCCTTACGACAACGAAGATGCGGTCCGTGTCACACGGCCACCCTTACCCAAACGAAGGTAAACGGAGCGTTTTGCAAAGAACGTTCAACGATCTCCCTTCGCAGCGAAACGAGGTACTCTCGTCTCCAGCAGTCTAGAGGTCAAAGAAAAATTTCGAGCACTAAGTGGCCGCAGTGAAAGAATAATACATTTTGGCAATCTTAAACGTTCTTTCGTTGTAGTACTCGTTCACAACGCGTGTTTGTTTACATATATTTACGCCCGCCAGAGTTCACTTACTCTCAACACCGATGCTCTACACTCCGTGCCTCGCACGTGGTGCCTCGCGAGTCGGGCCTCCCGGCCCCATTGAAAAATATTTCGTCCATGCGTGTGGTTGTGGTCGTCGCTGTGTCACTCATGGCTGAAGAACACAAAATGTGCGCTCACGAGGCAAGGAAGCACAAGAACTTTCGTACACAGGCATGAATACAGGCAACAAAACAACTAAAAGCACCATGTGGCCAGCGTCACTGGCAGCATCGCTACATTTAGCGAATTCGTTTTTATTTGAAAATATTTTTATGGTTTGTTAGCCTCTTACCTCCTTAATAGTGTTTTTTGTAAAAACCACAGAACGAGGATTCACAAAAAAAAAAATCAATAGAGATGAAATTAGAATACTTTTCCGAAAATCAAACAGTGCCAGCTCAGCCCCCTCGCGCCAATTGTTACAACCTTTTCATTGCCGTGTGACACTGCCACAACTCCTTCTCCGTCGAACCACCTAGGGAAGATTTACGTTGACGGTGTTCAACGAAGTTTAGTGGTGGCCGTGTGACAGGGGTATTATATAAGGACCTAACATCGCCCACCCATCGTCCCTTCGTGGAGCTGCGTCGATTTTGCTTTTGAATTTCGGCAGCGAGAACTGACGTCATCAAGATGCAAATAAACGTGTGCCATTGTCTTGAGGCGGCTACGGAGTTCCCGGATCATAAAGCGGCGCAGTTGCCGTTGCGTTATCATATACACATATGACACATAATAGCGCATCTTCCACTCCATATGGGCTGCTCTTTCTTTTTTTTTTCCTTTCTTTCTTGTCTCCTGCGCTAAGCGTAGGAGCACGCGAGTGGGTATAAGTAAGTGCGGCTGTCGAGTGCCGGGGTACCGGAACGGCCCTTGTAACGGCTTCCTTCCTTTTGTCGACTCGCCTTTCGACGCCCAAACGACGCTGTATGGACTGCACACGTTGGTCTTTACACATCTATATCGCCGCCCCAACCGCTTCGGGGTTCGTTTGAAGAAAGCAACGTTTCCTGCAAGTGACAAGCGCCCGAGGCACTTCCTCCGCCTTTGTGGAGCGGTCTTTTAGTATGTATTCGTCTCAGTGGTCACTCAATGTTCTTTAGGCTACTATTTTTTTTTTCGAAGACTTTCAGATAATTCTTCCTGACTTCACCACTGTAAGTGACAAAAAAAAGAGACGTTGTTTGTTACTTGCACATGCTGCGAGTGCGTGTAATGTGCAGGTCGTTGTCAGCATTGTCTGTGTCAAATTGTGTCCTTTATCAGGGAGCATGAACACGTAAAACAATCTAGGCCCGTGTGCTCAGATTTGTGTGCACGTCAAAGAACCCCAGGTGGTCGAAATTTCCGGAGCCCTCCACTACGGCGTCTCTCATAATCATATGGTGGTTTTGGGACGTTAAACACCACAATTCAATCAATCAATCAACGTAAAACAATCTGCATCACGCACTGTTATTATTAAATGTCCCTTGCTCTTTCCGTTGGCGTCAATAAACACGATGAAAAATCACTGTCACAATCCTTCAGAAAATGCATAAAAATGTGAGTGCAATGTCACGTATCACGACTGAGATGTTTGACAAGAATTCCAGTAACAGTTTTATCATACAGTTACGAATTTCAGTTAGCACAAATGGTATGAGAGAATAGTGCTGATACTATCAAACTGAGAGAGAGAGAGAGAGATAAAGATGCAAGGAAAGGCAGGGAGGTTAACCAGACGCACATCCGGTTTGCTACCCTGCACTGGGGAAGGGATAAAGGGGAGAAAAGAGGTTGTAGAGAAATGAGAAGGTACACACAATCACGAACACACTCGGGGAGCACACACAGTCTACAGGCGGTCGCTCAGGTTTGTTGACTTTAGGTAAATTAGCAGTGCTTTAGTTGCTTTCTGCGCAACTGAGGCAGATGCCCAAGGTCCTAGTATCTTCTGCACACAAAATGGTCCGGGGTCAAGTTGATTCAAAACCATCCGGAGCTGGCATCGCTGTGTGTCGTAGCAAGCGCAGCTGCACAGGACGTGTTCGATGGTCTCTTCAGCTCCGCAGTAGTCGCATGTAGGAGTGTCTGTCATACCAATGCGAAAGGAGTACACTTTTGTAAATGCAACACCCAACCAAAGGTGGCATAACAGTGTCGCATCGGAGCGGGAAATTTGTGATGGTAGCTTTAGCTTGAGCGAAGAATCCAGTTCATAAAATTGACACCTTTGGAAGCTGGTAGACGACCAGAACGTGCGTGTGAGATCTCGAGCCAGCAGGTAAAGTTGTCTTGCTGCATCATTCCTTGATAGAGGAATTGGGACTACACGGGTTCCTTCATGGGCTGAGCGGGCTGCATAATCGGCTAATTGATTTCCGGTAATACCGATATGTCCAGGCAGCCATTGATATATAATATCATGCCCTCGTGCTAGAGCTTCATGATGGCAATGTCTTATTTCTTGTACCAATTGGTCATGACTCCTCCTACGCATGGCAGACTGCGTAGCGCTGCCATGCGTAGGAGGAGTCATGAAGCGCTGCCTTCGAATCAATGAATATGACCCATTTTCCTAGACGTTCTTGAACGAGATATTCAAACTGAGAAGTTTGATATTATGCACTGGGGAAAGACCTTGCGGCAATGCTTTACAAGTATCTGTCGTCACGTAACAATACTAATTGTTGGCCTAGTTGGTACTTGCTTAATGGCATGCTTTGGCCCCAAAAAACGCAAAGCAAAGGGACACACAACGTCAAACCGCTTGTGCTTGTCGTTGTGTGTTCCTTTACTTTGTGTTTGCGTTATTTGCAGCCAAAGCATGTCATTAATATATCGTCTTGTCAATGAGAACGGAAACGTTCACCTACCCGTATTCCCCGTAAGTTCATGCGTACCACTACGCCTCCTCAGGTTTCATGTGAATGGTTTATTAATACGCTGAATTATCTGCATGTTATCCTACGAGCATGTTTCATGCATAAAGTGTTAGTGGACGCCACGGATGTCTTCTTTTTTTTTGCGTGAGCCTAACGTGGTCATATTTAGCGTCTTGCGAAAACGTATGTGGCATTTTAGCACTCCTCAGTAGGCACCGCATGCATGACCAGTGATGCTTCACTGACATAGTAAGAGTTAGCTATCATATCTCACGCGTAGAATAAACCACAAAAAAGAACATCAACAAAAGATGCTGGGTGGTGGTTACACAAAGGAAAACAAGCAAAAACGTCAAGGGTAAGAATCTGTGGACTTATACTATTGGGCTCCTACGTGGTCCCCATTTCAGCTTCCAGTTATCAGCTCAAGTTCCAGCGGCACAAAATACGTACAACTATGATGTCTAACCTAGTCGAACCATTTCCGAAAAAAAAAATCTGGCAGACGTTGGTCCGTACGCAAAGAACTGGGGCAGGGACCACGAGGTATAGTTGCGTTCACGACACGCACTGTCAAGCGTCACGGTGACAGGTACGTGCGAAAGCAATCACCAAGAAACGGAAAGACAAAAAGAGAGGTTGGAAGGAAGGAAGGAAGGAAGCTAGGAATCGGAGATGTTGATAGGCAAGGAAAAGCCGTCTTCTATAGACGTCTCGGAGGCCTGCCACCACCACGACACTATACGGACTCCGAGAACTCCAGCGCCAGTCGTCACGTATAGCTTGACCCTACGGGGCGATGGCCCGGGAAAAAAAGAATCACTTCCCGGCCAGTCGCGTCGTTTTTCCGTGTCTCGTGTGCGTCGTGACCCCACACCCAGCGACGGAGCTGACAGCGTCGGGCGCCGGACGCCAGGAGACCGGCGGCCGATGAGCCAACGACACGCCATGGACCGTCACGCGATGTCGCCACGCCCCCCTAACGTCCACTGACTGCACCGCCATCCTTAGGCCGGGGTCTCCGCGGCGACGCGACCACGGTTGTGACTATACGCGACTAGTTCTGTCGAAGTCTTAACGACTACAAGAGAAATACATGTGGACCTCTAAAACGTCCAGTTTGAAGGAAAATTCTGAGGCGTATTGCACCCTCCGTGACACTTCAAGGCAATTTGAAGGAGCGTTCTGAAACATGTTACACTCTGTAACATTTGAAGGCGAGAGCTTGTTCCACACTTGATCGTTGTGGTGACACGTTGCCGTATAGAAAGCTTAATGTTCCCGCACGTCTTCCTTAACTACAAAAGGTGAACCCGCTTTAAATAAATGCTGTAACTTTGCTCAAGCTTCTGCACCCGTAGCTTGCACAATCTGAACACATAACGAGCCGTGCTGTGAGAGGCACGCACCGAATAACCTTAATGCTATCAGTTGATTGGGTCGTTCCTCTATACCCCATACCTGACGTCCTGATGACGTTACAAATTGCGCTGTGTCATTGCGTTCACGTCACATGATGACGTCACTGCACCAATTAGTGAAGTAGGTCACGTGGGTAATTGTACGACTTCATGCGCCTGCATTGTTCCAACTCAAAGGAGCACGTAACGAGACACTTCAGGCTTTAACTCCATGAAACATTTTGTGAGACAACCTCATTGAAGCAATTACGGCTGGAACAAATGTAGAATACTTAACAAGGGAGTCAATGCAGGCTAGTTTGCTTTCATTGCAGTTTTAGGGGCGAAGCTCCTTATGGCGTGGCTTGTGCGTCCCTCGTAGTACGTAACCACCAGTGGCACATACCCGAAATAGCGGTCCTTACAATGTCTACTGGATGGGGGCACTTGTATATGATGAATACATGATGAAAAGATGTGAGATGGCTGTGCTTGGAGTTTTCACTAGACATATGAACGGACGAACAGACTGACACACGCACGGACGGACAGACAGAGGGATGGCCACAAAAAGAGATGGACGGACAGACAGACGAATGAACAAACGGACGGATGCACCAAGGATCACACAGATAGGCGGATGCAAAAACAAATGGACAGACAGACTGACGAACGCTGCGCCCCACCAATCATCATTCACTCCGTGGATATGCTGTGATTTTTTTTTTTTGGTGCAGCGCCGCGCACGCGCACAGCATCTTCCCAAAGGGAACCCTGGTGGAATGCGAAGCAGCAGGGTTGCGCACGGTTGGCGTCACGGCTTGAACGGCGCTAATGAGGGTGATGCGGTGAGCGCTGGAAGATTTGCGAGCGGTGGTCGCGAGCAGCAGTGGCGGCAGGAGTTGCGGGCGAACAGAGGAGGCGCCAGCTGCGGGTGCTACGGCGTGTGCGCGGCAGGCGAGGAAGTGAGGGACGTCAGTGCGCACCGCGATGGGAGCGTGACGCCAGCGCACAGTTGTGGCGTGACCTACTTGGCACCACTCCAGCGCCTGCGGTGAGCGGAGCGCGTTGCGATGCGTTCGTACGGACGCACGGAGGGACAGCGTTACACAGGCTAGTCGAAGAGCTGCTTTGCATCTAAAATTGTAAGAAATAATTGAAAGAAACGAGGACGCACTCGCAACTAAGCTTTTTTTTTGCGTCGATTGCACATATAAAGCCAAAAAAACCACGTGTTACCGATAATACTACCACATAGTAAAACAAGATAAAACCAGATAAACCAGATAAAACCAATTACCGCGCTAATCATCGAGGTAGTCTATTTTGCAAGATATAGGAGATATAAATTACACAAGATATAAAAGATGTAGAAGAAAACAAGAGCGGGAAATACTTGAGGCGTATGTTATCAACAAGTTGGGGAGCAGATGCATCAGTAAGCCACCTCTTGACCTGTTTTCTTGTGAAATGTACTATCTCAACGATGCACGGTAAGGGGTTTTATATGGTTTTGTTCTGTTTTCACTATGTGGCAGTGCTATCAGTAACAAGTGGTTTCTCTGGCTTTATGTGTGCAATCAACGCACAATCATGCTTAGTTGCGGGAGCACCTCTTTTCTATCAACTTATTTGTAACAATTTCCGTACGTGGTGTTATCCAAAACAATCCAACAAATACAAAAATTACCCTTTTGGAATATACATTCTCGAACTTCTCTGTCTTTAAAGCGCGGGTGGGTACTGGCCGGCCGTGAAAGGTGGGATGTAAGTAGGGAAACAAGGCGGGTATTTACAGAAGTCTCCACAACCGCATAGTAACCGTCATATGAGAATGTATCTTAAACTTCGTTTTAGAATGGAGGCCTGGACATAACTTTGAAAGAAGCGTGCATGAATTTTATCTCTCTCAGGCTAGAACTAATCGTAAGATAATAACCACAAGCGATCCTGACGCCGGACACACGATTAGTGAAAGCGCTAAACGTACTTATCAACGAGCAATCATGAATTCGGCTCCGAAATAAGCCAACAGGTATCTTCACATTATATGCTGGCCAGATCGATGGTCTTTGTCGCCTACCACGAAAAGCCGAAAGTGAGTTTCAGTGTCCATTCATTTACATATAAAAAAAACAGTACATTTATTTGAAAATAAGTTCTTCAGAAACCGCGCAAGATAACGAAAGGGCGTTTGTTCTATCTCTGCATCGCGACGAACTTTTCGCCACTTCAGTAGCTTTCTCAGAAAACTGTATAAGTTTCTTCTGTGGTTTTCCGCTACAAAGGAGTGTTTGCCAATTTTCCCCTTTGTACTATTCTCTCTTTTTTTATCATGATTTGTGACCAAAGTTCTCATTCACAATACTTTGGGATCCACACGCAGAAAAAAAAAAGGTTTTTCTTCCGTAAGGGATAGTTGTCATTGTCCACCATTCTTGTACATTCACGTCTGGCACGATGACCGAATGCCATCCGTTCTCCAACTAAAAGTTACAGAAATGAACTTTTTTTCGGGGATACATACACCAGAAGGCGCTTACTCATTTGGCTGTCTTCGCATCGGCGATCGTCAGACTATTTGTCAACTTATTACGCCGATGGCACTCGTCATTAGCAAGGTGTGGGACGGCACGAACAATGGAAGAAACACTCTGAGGTAAGAGAAGTTGGAGACCACTCGCGTAAACTAATACCACGCGAGATCAGTCAGCATCACAGCGATCATGTCGTCGTTGCGATACGGAGAATATTATCTCAGCCTCTCCATGTGGTATCCAGCGCTACGATCATTAAGCTGCCACAATAACAATAGATAATACAAGAATTTATTTAAACTTTATGAGAGTGCTAATTCAAACATTGTTGTGACGTTTTTTTTTTGTGTGGTCTAGGTTTGTAAATTTGTAGGCTATTATAGTTGTCCACATGCATGACAAGGAAGCAAATGTATGCACACTATGATATAACTGCGGAATTTGTGGCACTCGTGTGCAGAATGAACTTGGACAGGTCCAAGAAGGTTTTGAAAAATCTCGTCATGAGGAGATAAGGCCCTATGGAGGAATTTTTTTCGGGAGGTGTTCTTGTGTCGAACGGCTAGCTATGGCTACTGGTGGTCGATGTGATTGCGTGTAAATACGTTCGTATTCCCCTGAAAGTTGAAGAATGAAAAAAAAATTTGGGAGCGTCAAAACCCCTTCAACACCCTCCCAGTTACGAGCCACAAGATGGAATCAACTTGGGCTGTACCTAATAATAATAATACTTGAGGTTTTACGTGTCAAAACCACGACATGATTGCGAGAAACGCCGTAGCCTCAGGGCTCCGGAAATTGCGACCATCTGGTGTTCTTTCATGTGCACTGACTTCACACAATACATGGTGTTCCATGATTTCGCCACCATCGAAATGCGACCAACTTCAGCCGAGATCGAACTCGCGATCTTCGGAGCTCGCACAGAATAGGGTGGTTTGGAAATCGTAGGGAGAGGCCTTCGCCCCGCAGTGAACTTAAGATCAGTTGGCAATATTGGTGGTAGTCATAGCGATGATGACTTGTCGAAGAAAATAGAAATACGAAAGTATTTTAAACCAGAGAAATTTAGAGGGAGGGTACAAAGCTTCTTTCATGTTTCGTGAGCAGCTGTGACGGCTGGGTAACCATTCTTGTGCCCTTTGAACACGAAGGCAAGTGTTTTTGATTGGCAACCACCTTATTGGCGCGCGAGAGTTTCATCTGTTATCTTTTATAGTAAGTTGTGTACGATCACGCAAAAATCTTTCATGACCATGCTAAACGAAGGCTAGTTAACAAAGACACGTGCGTCCCCGGACAAGCTTTTAGTACACGTGCCAAGATTATTTTTTTCTTCTTTTACGACTACTGTACGACACAGAAAAGTTCAACACGCCCATAAAAGCGGCAACCGAAAACAATGGCTTTCATGTTATGCTGCACTAATTCTGCACTTTTTTTTACGCACCGAACAACGTTTAATGCGGTCGTGACCGATCAAAGTAAAAGGCTATGCTCGGAGCGCGTCGTAACAACCTGGTTATCGCTTAGCGCTAAGTGAATGTTCCGACGCAGGCAGCCATAAAAAGCTGCCGGCGTCTGTGGCAGTCATTATAAAGTTTCGCAAGTGGTAGCACGTTATGTAGGTCCATATATATCGTTAGATAGGTAGGGGGGGGGGAGGTGCCTTTGCCATTAAGTCGCAATAAGCAACAAAGTGTTTGCTTTCCAACGTACGTGCAAAAAAAAAACGACATAAATAAACACTCCTTGGCTCCCGTTCGGCACTGAAGCAGTTAGACGCGCAACAATCATAAAAAAGCACGTGATATTGTCGCACTGGAAAATAGATGCGGTGATTATCACCCAACGTGCCCCACGTGAAGCCGATTAAGCAAAACTGTTCGCATACTGTTATTTATCAAGGGTATTTGGTAAGAACCCTTATTGCAATACTGACGGGCTACTCGCGTGTCAGCCACAAAGTAATATGTAATCTAATCACTTCCGGTGCTATTACTTTCCCTTCTCTCTCTCTCTCTCTCTTTATTTACAGAGCATGCATACGTCGTAATGGCAAAGTGGGAAGGATGGACTCGCATACAGGCTGCTTTAAGGCGCCGCATGGCCCGTGCTGTAAATGCACTGAAATAGCAACATTCGGGTTGACATTGCCTTGTGTAGAAGTTGAAACCACTGCGCTAAAGAGGTCTTCAACCAGAAGTGGACGAGATGTATTGCTTTTTCGGTCATTACTCACTGCAATTTATTGTTACTCTTTGAAACGGTGCATTAGAAAAGAAGGTGAGAGGCACAAGAAAACAAAGCTAGGCAGCAGAAATAGAAATGTTTGGGCTCCATTGTTCTCCCAAATGTGCATCCGCTTTCGTTATCTTCTTTTGTAATAAATTTCTACCAACTAGTTCAACATTATCTTGTTCTAACATCCGATGCTATTCAGTAATTAGACGGTGTGACTCATCAGTGGTGAGTAATCGCACACGTCGACTCCGTTGCTTAATTTTTTGGTAATAAAATGTACCTAGGTCGATAGGAAGGAGATCGATAAAATTAAACTAAGTGCTTCCACTTTTGACAGTTGTCACGAGTCGCTAACGTTACGGCATGAAGCATGAAATCTGAAAAAAAAAATAGCGTTTTTCCGTCAATTTCTTGCTGATTGGGTGAGGCGCCAACGTAGTTCTGTACTTAACGAGCCCAGGAACATGTCCTGTTAACACAAGGCATATTTATGGGCTCTATCTAATGCTTTCAATTTTCAACCCATTAAACTTTGATAGAGGAATGCTGATAAGTTTTGTTGCAGTATTTTGTTTTTCTGTAGTTTATTGGTGACGTGTATTGCTCCCGACAAGATACAACAAAAGAAGCATTGCAGAAGTGCCCGAGGATTACGTGTCAGTAGAGCCTGTGAATTAGGCAGAAACCTATTAATTTTTGGGTTCATAATTGTTCCCCATATGCTATCGAAAAGTTTGCAGTGTTAGCTTTACCGACGACAGAGTGTATTTATTAACACGTGCAGTATTCGTTCAACTGTCATGAATGGTTTCAACGGCCCGGCTAGTGGTAAGTGACATTAATAAACGTCACATATAATACGTGGTTTCACTCTATAGAGTTCAGTTTCTCTTTTTTTTTTCTTTTTATGCGCGAGCGTATTGCATGAAAGAACCTGAAGTCTAAGATTATAGAAAGTACAGTAAGTAGGTACACGTCCATCATGAGGTCTTACTAAAGGTCAAACGATTTGTATACGGGAATATATATAGTGGTTCTATATAGTGGTCAGCCTGAGTACCTCAGCCTGTGTCGCAGTATACACTCGTAATTTCACTGCCTCGCAAACAAAAGAGCAACGAGAAAGAGACAAAAAGGGAAATGAGAGGATTGTGCAAAAAGCTTCGGAAATAGCACCGCGTTGCTCAAGCTCAAGTAATAACATATCTTCCTTCATAAAGAGAAAAAAAAAAAAGAGGTAATATTTCTCGATGCCATAGTAGGTGCTCTGGCCTATACAAGGTCTTAAGAATGATTGCACCGACATCCAACGTTTGCCTGACAGGCCTGTCAGGTAGCTAAGATGTCGGGTCGTCCGTCGCAATGGCACTGCCGCCTGTCCGGGCTGAAAAGGCTGTCTGCCGACGAGTCGCCCTGTCAGTGCGATCGATGGTGCCCTTCTCAATGTCGCGCTGCGTTGTCGTGGCAGAGCGTTTTAAAAGTGGTTCAGGCTGTAGGTATAAGGAGCGTGCCCGCAATGCATTAAGTAAATTGACACCGCAGACAAATATTTCCACATTTTCTCGAGAATGTGGCGGCTGCAGGTCGTCGCAAGGCTGCGTGCCACCATAGGACGGGACGGGAGCGGCCGAGGCATCGTGCATTCGCCTGTCTTGCAGGGCAGTCGGCGGTCGCGCTGACAGCGAAGTGACATCGAAGAAATGGGTGAAGCAAGAGTAACAGTATAGATTTCAAAGAGCAACAAGATAGAACTCTGTTCGAACAGACTGTTCTGGAAAATATTCTCGACACTCGAAATCGTCCCACAACCGCAAGCCTTAGCAACTTCTGAGAGAGGCATGCTCTCCATAGACGAGAGCACGCCTACCTCGCACCCAGGCGCCTACGGCGGTATACCCTCGCTCCCAGATACGCCATAATTTGTTTGGAACTGCCAGGGCGCGCCTCGCTAGCATGGCATGCAGCGGCTCTAGGTGTTTAAAATGCGAAAAAAGCGCCTGCTCATGCTGCGCCCGCTTATAAAATGTCATCTGGGTACCAAAGCGCTGTCATCTGATGCGACAACAACCAGCGCAAGAGAAAGAGATTGCTGAGCGAGCACTGCCTGCGCATCACGAGAGATTATATATATATATATATATATATATATATATATATATATATATATATATATATATATATATATATATATATATATATATATGAAATATATATATATATATATATATATATATATATATATATATATATGAAATATATATATATATATATATATATATATATATATATATATATATGAAAGTAACGTCAATACACGCTTTTGAGCGTTGTGCACAAATGCAAACTTGAAGCGTCAGGGTCAAGGTCAGTGTGTATACATACAATAATTTTTACAGCGAAATTCATTCAACAAGCAATTTGGCTACAAAAATTATACAGGACACTGTTCTTTTTAATTGCTGAGTGCAATTTATTATGACTGTAAATGCAATGAATTAAATTAGAGAAAATATACTTTTTTTCGTTCGGAACCGGACAAAGAAATTTCGGTAGATCGAACAAAAGGTTGCCGGTTCATATCTCACAGGCAGAAAAGATTATTTTTCGCCCATTTAATTTCCTTCTACTTACGTCATAATTACTACACTGCAGCTAAAAACAACAATTGGTGTTTCCTATGTTTTTCCGGTCCCAAATGTCCGCATAGAAAACATAAAACGAGCTCCACAAAATATTACCCGTTTCACAGTGTATATTCACACGTAAAATCAAATCAAATCAAATCGAATCAAACAAATCCATTCAAAGTTCATTTTGCATAGCGCTGCATAGGCGAAGCCAAATTCCTTCTATTATGGACAGAAACTCCTAGCGCCCATATTCTACATAAATTCAGCCAGTCTCACGACTCGCCAATGTTCACTTAAAGGTAAAGAAGCAACTACGGGTTGCAAACCGCTGTTAAGATTTCTCGACAGACGTTGTCAATAACTGCCAACGACTTTAGTACACCGCAGGGGTTATCCCAGCGATGAACACCGGGACCACATGTGTCACCTTCGTGAGTTACCCATCTGGGTGGTGTATTTTTAAAAGAGACACCGTTTCAATGGCTAGTGTTCATTTGGTCACAAAGGACGGCGTTCAGCTCTCCCATAGTAGAGTACCCCGTGCTCTAAATCGTTACCCCCTTTTTTCTAATCCCCCCAGACCCAGTTGCTGTGGGCGCGCCAGGGACGGCTTCCAGCTCTCCCATAGTTGAGTACCGAGTAGTCAAATCGTTGAACTCTTCTTCTAAACACACAAAAATTTATTTGTGTGTTCTTCGTTTACCAGTGTATTGTGCATATGTAGACATTGTTTTTGTAACACTTTCTGTGTAGTTGTGTATGTTGTGCTCCGTTTACATATGTAAACATATCTTTTTGTAACAACTTTTGGTGTGTCAGTGTATGTTGTGTTCTGTCACAATGTTCTGTTGGATTGTAATTGATGTTCACTGTCTGTGAGAATAAATTTCTCTAAACAAATTTACCCTTCGCTTATGGGCGTTATCACGGACCTTCCCTCGGGACGGCATTATGCTCTCTCATAGTAGAGTACCCAGTACTCTATATCGTTAACCACTTGTTCTAAACACAATTTCACGGCAAAATTTTTGTCGACGCGGCCTCGTGACAAGTGAGACCCACAATACGGATTTTCAAATGCGAAGCATTTCTTGGGCGAACTTCGGTGATTTTGAGCGTATCTATCTATCTATCTATCTATCTATCTATCTATCTATCTATCTATCTATCTATCTATCTATCTATCTATCTATCTATCTATCTATCTATCTATCTATCTATCTATCTATCTATCTATCTATCTATCTATCTATCTATCTATCTATCTATCTATCTATCTATCTATCTATCTATCTATCTACCTACGACATTTAGGTCTCCTGGCCGTTTCGATTATGGTATCGATACCAAACTTGGTATGGCATAACATGACTGTATGAAGAACATATTTGGCAAATCATAACATGAAAATCGTGCCATTAATGTCATGATTTACATTTCATGGTCCTGCAGCTCTTGCGATGGTTTCGTTCACATGGCACGTTGCAAAACTGGTATGGTATGGCATGATTGCATGGCGAACACAAGTGACAAACCCTCGCTTGAAAATCATGACATGCGTGTCATGTAACAACATGACTACATGCCACGCTCATGATGTGCTGGTGGCCATTTCGCTAGATTCACTTATTCCAAATTTGGTATTACGGGACGTGAATAGATGAGGAAGGTATGATACTGGTGCAAACATGTTAAACTTGAGATGCGTTTCATGCAACAACTTGACTACATGCTACGCTCATGATGCACTCGCGGCCGTTTCGCTAGCTTCACATGTACCAAACTCGGTAATACGCGTCGCGAAATGGATGACATAGATAAATTACACATCCGAACATGATCATCATGACAGTACGTGTCATGTAGCTACATGAATACATGCCAAACTGATGATGCACTCAAGGCCGTTTCGCTAGCTTCACATATGCGAAATTTGGTATTACGTGACGCCAATGGATGACGAAGGTACTGTGACTGGTTCAAACATGATAATCATGAAATGCGTGTCATGTGAGAACATGACTACATGCCACAGTCAAGGTGCCAATACATTTAGACGACGTGACGCGGTGCGCGTGCTCGCCGGCGTTCATTTCGTCGCGTCACGCCTGGCGTTGCCAGCCAGGCACCAGTCCTGCCATATATACTCGTAGGCGCGTGCCGTGCTGCGTTGCTTCGATGCATGTGCGTTCCAGCGCTGTACAGCGTCCTTCCGTCACAAAAAGAGGGAGACGCAGTGTTGTCTGGATAACGCATTGGCGCAAAATGCAGCATGTCGCTATTTCGCGCCGGTTCGCCGTCAGGCCGCGCCGACGGACGCTGGTCGCGCCTGGCGTCATACTATAGGAGTGCTCGCGTTTTGCCAACGTAGCGTCAATGGGCCCAACGTGCGCGCGCGCCAACGCTATACATTGGAGTATATTGGGGCCTTCATGATGCGCTCACGGCTGTTTTGCTAGCTCCACATATACAAAATTTGGCGTTAGGTACGTGACGTCAATGGATGACGAAATGTATGACTGATACTAACTTAATAATCCTGAGACGCGTGTCATGTAAGAATCATGACAACATACCACGCTCATAGCGTGCTCGCGGCCGTTTCGCTAGCTCCACATATACTAAATTTGGTATCACGTGACGTGAATAGATGACGAAAGTAAACGACACATCCAAACATAATAATCATGACACGGAAGTCATGTACGGCATAATATACCTCCCCGTCGTACGTTGTGCTGATATTGAAGTTACATATCAACATTTCTCATTCGTGCTTCGCATATCATTGATTCACTCTGTACGTGGGATCTGCCAAATTTTTTTTCTCTCCTATAGTTGAGTACCGAGTACTCAAAATCGTTCAGAACATTTTCTAAACAGAACGAAATCTGTACAGCGTTTGAGCAAAGCGGTGTTGTTTTGAGCTAGACTGTAATTTCCATGGGCAAACGCTGCGCGTTCTTTGCGATCGGGTTGTCGTTGCATTGTCGTGAACTTGTTCACGGCGTAATTTTTGTCAACAGGGCGTGTTCAAGTGTGAGACCCACGTGACGGCTTTATGCTCTCCCATAGTAGAGTGCCAAGTACTCTTACTCGTTAACAACTTTTTCTAAAAACACGAATTTCTTTCACTTATTCTCAAAATCAAGACAGCTTATTGCTCTCTCTTAGCAGACTACATCGTACTCTAAGTCGTCGAAGATATGTTTTATACACATACAAAATCAGCCTTAAAATGCAGTGCGCCTCTCTCCCCTTTGCGTGGGACGGATTTCTGCTGTCTCCAAGTAGAGTACCCAAAACTGAAAATCGTTAAACCCTTTTTTGTAAACACGCTTATGCATGTACATAACCAGGACAGCGTGTAGCTATCCCACAGTTGAGCGTTCACAGTTCACAGTTTATTCTGACCACACATTTTTTTTTTCAGTGGAACGAGTAGTGAATTACGCCCCGCTTTACAATTCAGACAGCCACATTAACTGTAAGGCAAAGGATATTCAGTTGCCGAAGTCACGGAGGCTTTCACTACTTCGACAATATCCAAAGACGTCCGCACACAAAAATATGTCGTTAGTCTGCTATCGTAAAAAAACAGAAAAAAACAGCCTTGCGGGGTCTATATACATTCGCCTAAAATGACTGAAGCCAAATTCTTTCTTTCACTTTTTTTTCAGTGTATTTATTAGTCCGTAATGAACACTGTGGAATTTCAACACCTATAAATCATCGTTTCAATAGTAAAACATGCTGTGCACGTGCAGTTGAAATCGCAATCACTATAGGCTGCAGTGTAACTCTCCATATCTAAATTTTCATTTATACAAAGCTGGTCTGGCTGCTTCCCATATTTGTTGGTTTTGTGGAGTTCCTAAGTCACCAGACCATTATTTATTGCCACTTTGCGTAAAATTACATCACGTACCGTAGAAGAACTGAAAGCTGGACCAGTTGGTGACAGTATCAGAACATATTTTAACACAGCGCATGGCTACGCGGACACAAGACAGAATCTGTGGTATGTTCCCCTTCTTCTCTTGTGTCCACGTAGTCGTGCTCTGTGTTAAAATATGTTCATTAGGTGCTGCCTTCCGTCTCGTAAGATTGGAGTTAAACACTCTCGAAGAGTACTTTCTTTGGGGGTTGTGCTACTAGGATTCAGCGAGGGGAAAATTGCTGATGCATTGCAGGAGTTTATCAAAGGGTCAAGAAAATTCATGCTGCAGAACTAATTATTACTCCTTAATTACTATTTTTCCGAATTGCTTCGTTTGTTTATTTATTTATTTTTCTTGCTGAAGTTATCTCTTTCACTTTCTATATCCGTGATTTCCATTTGTCAATTTCTAATACCTAAATTTTTTTCCCTTGATGTCTTTCATTATGTTAAAAGACGTAAGCTAACAAATGCAAGCATTTCGTTAGAACTATTCGGTTCTACGCCAATTTCCCAGCGTGCGTGTGTGCC
Source organism: Rhipicephalus microplus (assembly GCF_013339725.1). Taxonomy (NCBI): domain Eukaryota; kingdom Metazoa; phylum Arthropoda; class Arachnida; order Ixodida; family Ixodidae; genus Rhipicephalus; species Rhipicephalus microplus. The sequence goes on from NC_051165.1 coordinate 317,838,757, forward strand.
ACAGCTTTCAGGCTCTTCTTTCTCTACCACGCCCTCCCAAAGCTTTGCGCACGCAATAAGTTTTCGCACTGCCTCCGTGATCGGAAACACACCGAGCTTGCTGCACCTCAATGAGGCTGGCAATTTGGGCTTGTTGGTATGGTAGCATGATAATATATGGTAGCGCAGACAAAGGACACGGACAAGAGAAGGCACATTCAGGACGACACAGCGCTAACTTTCAACAACAGTTTATTACACGCAGATCCCCCTAGTGTATGTACTCCACCACGCCATACGTCACATGTGCGTAGCTCTAGGGGGATATATATATATATATATATATATATATATATATATATATATATATATATATATATATATATATATATATATATATATTATGAAGTCTTGGTTTGGAAGACCTTTATTAGGCCCGAAGAACCGGCAGCCGACAGCTGAGATGAACGGACCAAGATGATGAAGCTACGTGACAACGATGAGGATGCATGAGCAACACATGATAATGATGATAATGTACAGATGAAGAGGATTGGTATACTAAATGCCCACACTAATTCCCCCCACGTGAAAGCGGCCAGCCTGGCCGCGGCAAGTCAAGGGGACAAAGAACGTCGCATGAAGGGCTTCATACGGGAGACATGGACGACCTCAGTAGTTCGATAACGGTGATCAGCTGGGGCTACAAGTGGCGTCACGCGATAATTCACTGGTGAAGTTTCTTCAAGAACTGTGTACGGCCCGATAAACCGTGGCTGGAATTTGTCGCACAAACCAGGTGTGCGAATAGGCGTCAAAAGAAGCACTTCGTCTCCAGGTTGAAAGGATACAGCACGATGGGATTCATCATAAACCAGCTTTCTGTCTTGCTGTCGGGCTTCAGTGTTTATACGAGCACGTTGGCGGCTCTCTGCGAGCCGTAAAACGTATTCCTCTGAAGAGGATGGAGATGAATCCACATGGCAGGTAAAGAAAGAGACGTCCAGGAGAGAAGTAGGGGAGCGTCCATAAACTAGGTAAAATGGTGAGTAGCCGGTTGTCCGCTGAATAGCCGTATTGTAGGCGAAAGTGACGAATGGTAGGACTACATCCCAGTTCTTGTGGTCTGGTTGAATGTAGGCGGCGATCATGTCAGAAAGAGTGCGGTGGAATCGCTCAGTGAGGCCGTTAGTTTGGGGATGATAACTAGAGGCAGTCTTGTGAGTTGTGCCAGAAGCGCGAAGAAGTTCGTTCACTAGTTGTGAAAGGAAGGCCCTTCCACGGTCACTGAGCAATACACGTGGAGCACCATGACGCAGTATAATGGCTCGGAGGATGAAATCGGCAATTTCAGAAGCTGAACCGGTAGTGACGGATGCCGTCTCGGCGTAGCGCGTCAAATGGTCAACGGCTGTTACTATCCATCGGTTTCCAGCAGCACTGACTGGAAGGGGGCCATAAAGATCGATGCCTACAACTTCGAATGGTGTGGCTGGGCACGGAAGAGGCTGTAGTGTACCGGCTGGAGCAGATGTGGGTAGTTTTCTAGATTGACAGGTAGTGCAGGACCCAACGTACCGAGCTACACTAGTGGTAATACCTGGCCAATAAAACCGACTTCGAAGGCGATCGTAGGTTTTGTGGTAACCAAGGTGACCTGCCGTCGGATGGTCATGAAGTGCTCTGAGGACTTCGGACCGAAGCGATCGGGGTAGAACGGGAACCCAGCGCTGACCGTCAGGATGGTAAATTTTGCGGTACAGCACCGAGTTGTCCAGCTTAAACTGCGAGAGTTGGCGACGGAGCCTCGCATTAGGTGGACGGGAACTGCCAGTGAGGTAGCCTATAATACGTCGACAGTATGGGTCAGCCAGCTGTCGAGAAGAAAAATCGTGCGGGTCGTCCGAAGGCAGCTGGTCCATAGAGGCGAGAGAGGAAACCACCGTAGACGTGGTCTCCGAGGGCGTGTTGTGCAAAGTGATTGCGGAAACGCTGAGGGGAGCCGCTGGTAGTGGGCAGCGAGAGAGAGCATCGGCGTCGCTATGCTTTCTGCCACACTTGTATACGATGTCAAAATCATACTCTTGTAGGCGTAGAATCCAGCGGCCGAGGCGTCCCGACAAGTTCTTGAGTGTCGAAAGCCAACATAAAGCATGGTGGTCGGTCACGATGGTGAAATGGCGGCCATGAAGATAGGGACGAAATTTCTGCACTGACCAAACGATGGCGAGGCACTCCTTCTCGGTGATCGTGTAGTTCCTCTCGGCTGCGGAGAGGACGCGGCTGGCGTACGCAACGACTCGCTCTCGCGAAGAGTTGTCGCGCTGGAGGAGCACGGCTCCTAAACCGTGGCCGCTAGCGTCTGTATGGAGGAAGGTCGGTGCACCATCGTGAAAGTGAGAAAGTACAGGATCGGTCGTGAGGGCACTCTTCAATTTGTCGAAAGCCGATTCACATTCCTGAGACCACTGAAAGGGCGTACCAGAAGCAAGTAGCTTATGTAGTGGTGCGGCTATGGAGGCAAAGTTTTGTATGAATCGCCGAAAGTAAGAGGCGAGACCAAGGAAACTTCGCAAATCTTTCGGCTTGTCAGGGCGAGGGAAGCTGAAGCACCGCAGCAGTTTTCTCAGGGTCTGGACGAATTCCGTCCTTGCTCACAACATGACCGAGGACCTTGATAGATCTGCTGGCGAAATGGCACTTCTTGGTGTTAATTTGAAGACCAGCGCCCGCAAGGCAAGTCAGGACCTCGTCCAAGCGTTGCAGATGTTGAGGAAACGTCGATGAAAATACAACAATGTCATCGAGGTAACATAGGCAAGTCTTCCATTTCAGGCCATGCAGTACGGTGTCAATCAAGCGCTCAAAAGTTGCGGGCGCATTGCATAGACCAAACGGCATAACATTGAATTCGTATAGGCCGTCCGGGGTTGCAAACGCAGTTTTTTCTTTGTCCTCTTCGTGCATGGGGATTTGCCAATAGCCGGAACGCAAGTCGAGGCTTGAAAAGAATTCAGCACCTTGTAAAGAATCGAGGGCGTCGTCGATACGTGGCATGGGGTATACGTCCTTCCTAGTGATCTTATTGAGTGCTCGGTAATCGACGCAAAATCGTACGGAACCGTCTTTTTTTACGCACCAGAACCACTGGAGACGACCAAGGACTGGTTGAGGGTCGGATTATCTCCCGTTGCAGCATATCGTCTACGTTTTCCTCAATGATTTTTCGTTCGGCTAGGGAGACGCGGTACGGACGACGATGCACAATGGATGTTCCGTCGGTCTGAATACGATGTGCTGTAGCAGTTGTCTGACCCAGGCTGGATGACTGAACGTCAAAAGAGTTTGCATGCTTTTGCAACAAATCAAGCAGCTGCTGCTTCTGCGAGTCTGTCAAGTCCTTGTTGATGGCTGCTGTAAAGGCCGAGGAAGCAGCATGATCTCCAGGATGGCCTTTAGAGGAGGCAGGGGTAAGAGGCACGACGCACACAGGCTCCAGATCGGCAACGCAGGCGACAGTAGTGCCCCGCGGCAGTAAAATTTTATCTGGTGTGGTGTTCGTAGCAGCGAGGACAGCTGATCCATCGTTGAAGCGAGCCACACCTGATGCGAGAGCTATGCCTTTATTAAGGCAACGGGGCGATGGAGTGACCAAAATGTCACCAGAGTCGACGTCGTTGGACAAAACTGTGACTAATTGATGTTCGTTCGGGGGTAACTCGATGTCTACAGCAGCGATGAGTCTAAGTGGCCTGTAGGTTTCGTCACTAAGCAAGTGGTCTGTGTCAGTAAGATGGACGACACGTTGTGCACAACAAATAGCCGCGGAAGCAGACGAAAGAAAGTCCCAGCCTAAAATGAGTTCGTGGGAGCACGGGGATAGCACAGCGAATTGTATGTGATGAAGAATGTCGTCGGTTAGCACACGGGCAGTACAGAGAGCGGAAGGGCGAATCATCGTTCCCTGGGCTGTAACCAGTGTTGGTCCATCATAAGGCGTCGTGACTTTTCGAAGACGGGTACACAAATCAGCACGAATAATAGAAAACCCAGCCCCAGTGTCCACCGAAGCATCAACGTCCACTCCCTCAACTGAGACTGCAATCATATTGTAAGAGCGCGCCGGAGGAATCGGAGTACTGTGTAGGAATGCAGTTTGTCCTCCAAAAACTGCATTGCTTAGTTTTCCGGACGGCGATCAGAAGCGAGGGAAGCAGGCTGAAGAGGAGAAGAGGAGCGACGGTAGGGCGATGGTGAACGGCGTCTGGTTGATCGAAGACTACTGCGCAGTTCACCGGATGCTGGCGGAGATGGAGACCGACGCGGCGGTGACGAATAACGACGGCCCTGGTACAAGGCTCCTGCGATATAGTCTCGTTCGCGTATGTCGTACCCTCGGCGCTCATCTTGCTGGCGCTTGCGGCAAAAGCGTGAAATGTGACCACGATAGCCGCAATAATAGCACGTAGGGCGAGTCGATCGATAAGGAGGGTGGTAGCTTGTGTGAGATGCACCGGGAGAGAGAGCAGTGAGAGGGACAGATGATGGCTCAGGCGGTGGTGATGCAAAGCTCGTGGGAAAGCTTCTGGGAGGTGCGGCAGCAACCGACGCGTACGTTCGTGGTGGCGACGTCGAGCTGACGGTGCCTGATGGTGCGGCGACGGCATGCGAGAACGATGGGAGAGTACGATCGACAGTGGGCTGCAGGTGGGCCATATGGGTCATGGACGTAAGCTCCTCCCTGATGACATCCCGCAATGACGTTGAAGAAGGCTGAATGGCACATACGGAAGGTAGTGTGAATCCCATTGATTCTAATTCTTCGCGTATTATCACCCTTATCGTTTCTCGTAGGTTTGGATCAGTCGTAATACGGGCCGCGTCACTGTCCGGTTGTAGGCGCATCGACTCAAGTTCTTCGAGGCGCTGACAGGTTGTCGCAACGTCAGCAACGGTAGCCGGATTCTGGATTGCAAGGGCATTGAATGCGACGGGTCCAATCCCCTTAAGAAGCTGGCGTACCTTGTCTGACTCTGTCATTGGGGTGTCAACCCGGCGGTAAAGTGAAAGGACATCCTCGATGTAGGATGTATACGACTCCCCGATGTGCTGTTTCCGAGTCGCAAGAGCTTTCTTTGCGAGAGCTGAACGAACAGCCGGTGTGCCAAAGACATGGCGAAGCTGATCTTTGAAGGCTGACCAGTCGGGGATGTCGATGAAGTGGTTGAGGAACCACGTCTTCGCGACACCCGTGAGGTAGAATGACACGTAAGCGAGTTTATAGGTGTTATCCCACCGGTTAGCAGCGCCGACACGTTCGAAATCGTCCAGCCATTTCTCCACATCTTCCCCGCGCATACCAGCGAGGGGATGGGGCTCACGCTGCAGGCTGTTAATGACGTGAAAAGGCGCGGCACGCGGTGGCGGAGTGGGAACGGCTGCAGCACCGACTTCTTCTTGGTGCGACATATTTCCGGACACCTGGCCCAAGCGGCGACCTGAACGTAGCTCCAGGGGGTAGAGTGGTCGAGAGGATGACGGGGGATCCAACAGCACGCTCCACCACGTATGAAGTCTTGGTTTGGAAGACCTTTATTAGGCCCGAAGAACCGGCAGCCGACAGCTGAGATGAACGGACCAAGATGATGAAGCTACGTGACAACGATGAGGATGCATGAGCAACACATGATAATGATGATAATGTACAGATGAAGAGGATTGGTATACTAAATGCCCACAATATATATATATATATATATATATATATATATATATATATATATATATATATATATATATATATATATATATATATATATATATATATATATGTGTGTGTGTGTGTGGTGTGTGTGTGTGTGTGTGTGTGTGTGTGTGTGTGTGTGTGTGTGTGTGTGTGTGTGTGTGTTTGATTGATATGTGGGATTTAACGTCCCAAAACCACCATATGATTATGAGAGACGCCGTAAGGGAGGGCTCTGGAAATTTCGACCACCTGGGGTTCTTTAACGGGCACCTAAATCTGAGCACACGGGCCTACACCATTTCCGCCTCCATCGAAAATGCAGCCGCCGCAGCCGGGATTCGAACTCGCGAGCTGCGGGTCAGCAGCCGAGTACCTTAGCCACTAGACCACCGCGGCGGGGCATGTGTGCGTGTGTGCGTGTGCGCATGCGCGTGCGCGTGTGTCGCACTACCCTTCGTGCACTGGTATGACACTAGCTGACATCCTTCCGTTTCTGTCTCGTTCCACTTTCGGCCGCTGCTATTTATGCACTGTCGCGACGCCACGCTTATAAGACGCTCCTAATTTAATTTACGTGCGTCTCCTTCCGCGTCATTTTGCTTCATTTTTGTTGCTATCTCACAATTTCTTTCTTTTGAAGGCTAGCTGAGTGTTTGCCAAACTCGTTCCCTGACCATTGTCACCCTTATTAACGCTACAAAACATCCCCAGGCATGCTGCCCTCGACTGTAGATAACACACACTGCACCCACAAATGCAATCAGGCAACAGCGCCGACTGCGAAGATGGCGCGAGTTAAACAGACCTCGCACATCAGCTTGTTTGTTTTATTGCTCCATATCTCTGATGTGTAAATGCACCAAAACTAACGTCGGATAAAAGTAAAGGAAGTTTAATTAGCAAGAGTACAACATACTTTTGTATATATATATATATATATATATATATATATATATATATATATATATATATATATATATATATATATATATATATATATATATATATATATATATATTATATATATATTCATTTATTTATCTCACTCCACTCGTGCATATAAACGCGTTGCTCCTGTAAAGTTGCACGTTTTGCAATAACGTGGTGCACGAAACAGAGCACGCTTTAAAGGAGGATCAAGAAAAAAAAATGCTTTCGTTGTTTTGTTTGGTTTCAAGCGTGCCGATGGAGAAGGCAGAGGAGAGTTACTTCAGGTAGGTCCTCCCTTCAACCTTTCCACTGTTGCCCCCTTTCTTTCAAATAGGGATGAATAAAGTTGTTCGTTCATTCTTTCATTCGTTCTAGCTTTTGCAAAGTGTTCTGTTTCGTCCACTGCTTACGCTACTTGCCTCGTTTTTCTGCGCATGTATCTTTGTTTTATTGAATTACGATTGTTTCACTAGACTCCTGCGCTTTTTCTTCAACTTGAGGCAATGAAAAAATGGACTATGTCACAGTAGCCGACGTTCACAGAACTGTTTCTCCGTTGCTCTCTTCAGCTTGCACCAGCTTCAGTGGGTCATTAACTACGGTGACTTTGTTTTATGTACGAACTTACCGATTCAATTCCCGGCCGTAATAGCCGCATTTCAATTGGGATAAAATACAAAAAAACGTCTAGTTATATTGATATGCATTCAAAAAAGAATACATGGTCAAAAGTTTTCTTTGGCTCTGTGAAAGATTAAATGTCGCTTTTAGGCGTTAAATGTCATATATCAGTAAATTCAGCATTCTTCAGAGATCAGTCTTTTGTTTGCTTGTTCAACTTGGTTTATGGTAAATGTTACACAACTAGAAGGTTAGTATCGTTGACAATGCTTTATACTTTCAGCGTACGCATAAGGATCCCCACCACTGTAATCACACCAAACAATACAATAAAACGATTTCATCTAAAGCGATTTCTCTTCTCTCTACTTCCGGTTCTTTTAGGTCGCATGCTTCGTCGTCGCAAAGTCCCCGTCGGAGCCTTTTAAACGAACCAGCCATTGTGGGCGTACCCAATCTCTTTGAGACGCTTTGTGCACGATTGTGTACACAACCTCTTTCTACTAGTTGCGTCGACTATTGGCTAAGTAATATCTAGATACATTGTCCTCTTGGGCATTTGAACCTACCACGTAATAAATGTTTTAACTTCATTTTGCAGTGTTCTGCTGAGGATAGTCATTTTACTTAAGAAACTGCCACGTTCGACCAATAGTTCGAACTTCCGCTTCCCACGAGCTACGACAAAAACTACAACTTGTAATTGCTCAATATGAACATAGCCGAAAACGCATTCGCGTTTGTATTTCTAGCCTGAGATTGTATTTATGCCAAGCAGATCATGAGTTTCTATTTCTTATAATAAATACATATTTGGTTACAAGTTAATTAGGATGAATTACTCTAACACATATAAATTAACGTATTGTGACATTTTATCAAATAGAATATGAAGTGACACGAAACAATGTTGTGTCACCTGGAGGCGCTTACGAACACTTCTTCATAGGTGGTGTCATGAAGGAGTTAAAGAACAGAGTGCGTCGATATGCAGTCATCAAGCTCGCGAGCTTCGGGCCACAATGCTGCAGTCAACGACTCGAGAAAGTGATCCAGGACATTTTTGAAACTCTTTATCAAAATGAGCAGCGCCTTTCAGGGTACCATCCTTTCTTTTTTCGTGGGCTCGCCGAAGGAAGTCTCGAGCAAGTCCACGAGCAGACTATTGGTACAGCAACCTAACCAACGGGTTAGCTGATAGGCCTCGTCACTGCAGCTGCGTAAGGCTTGATGGCGTCTGCGCAACACACAGCACCTCTTCTCTCGGGGTTTTTCTTTGCTTTGTTTCGCGTACTGCTACCTCACACGAACGCGCTAGTCAACGACTCTAAACTCGTCTCGACATTTACGACTCGCGTTTCAACACACCGTGCTTTCTGCTTTGTTAGACGAGTGCTGCGAATCTTTTACTTCGTTTTTTTTTTCTTTTTGCAGCGGTCCGAAAGAGACGCTGAAAAAAGATGATCTGACGACACATAGCTCCTGTGTGTCGTCACACGTTACTTTTTCTGTGTCCTGTTTTCTGCAGCTCTGAGGCAAAACATAAAACGCCGTACAATGTAGCTTGTTTAACAAACCTTGCTGTAAGTTCTCCTCCAACATTTTTGGCCCCACCGTCCACGTAACAAGGTCTAGGAGAATTTTGATCAAAAGCGAATAAACTTCACAACGCGCTTCATCATGGCAAGTAAACAATTCGTTTTTATCTTTTACCTTTACATCTAAAACGTTGGCTTTTCTTCCAGTTCAATAAAATTGACAGCATTCATCACGCCAACACAGCGTCTAAAGGCTTCTAAACAACTTTTGAAAATACAAAAAGTAAAAAAACGAGAGCTTTGTTATCTTCGGGCATTTCCCGTCTTGTCGGCACAAAATTCGTTATGCCAGCAGTCTGTTTGCGTGACGTCCCGCTGTCATGAGCTCCCGATTGGTTCACACATGAGAGCTATCAGCCGTGAATTGTGCCTAACGCTGCTTTCTCATGCAGGCGCGTGCCCGTCCTGCCTCGTTTCGCATGCATCAGTATTGTGCGCGATCAACACGTATCACTTCCGTTTGCGCGTTTTTTATTGCGCAAGTGGAGACCACAGCGTGCAGTCGAAGAGCGCAAAATAGGCTCAACGCTTAGGGCTGACATCATCCGCTTGCTTTTATGGGAAAATCAGTGGCAAGGAGGAGGTAGCGTATGTACGAAGGGTAGTGAATACAAGAAAGAAACAGTTCGCTCGTCTTTTAACTCGAACTGATGTAGAAACACTTCAAGCACATGCTGGCACACACGTTACCCCAAGAGTCGGCGTCGCTCATAGCGGCCATCCAGATCAAACCTAGCTCGGCAACCTCTAGAACGCGCCTGTTTAACCTGGATGTATCTTTGCGCTATAGCCAGTTGCACTCGCCCCACGAATAATCACGGTCGGCCAGAAGCAAGACACGAGGCGGGTTTCCCTTTGGTCGGGCTGCGGTGTTCAATAACTCCAGCATGCCACGAGCAGGCGACCTTTGCCCAAGTTCGGCGTCCAATCAGTCCCGCTCTTCTGGCTGTCACACCGCCGCCTTTGATTTTGCTCTCACCATACGGCTACCACAAGTGTATATGACAATAAATTCGGTTTGTTTAATCAATAATGATAGACGTCAGTCGTCGGGATGCAGATGTATGACTAAGCTTCAACGTGGATGCATCCGCGTAAAGCGATGCTGTAGCTGTAAAACACCAACAAAACATTGCACAAGAACTCTTATATCAATGTAGAGCAAACATTAAACAATTTCTGGAGGGACACGTTTCATTTTCGTGTTATACCGATTCCTATGACGAAGGAACCATCCATAATTTTTTTTTGTACAATGACTGCCACGAGCCCCTAATAACCCTCTCATGTCGCTGACAATAAGGCAAAGTTGGCACTTAGGTAACCGTTCTCGTCAAAATTACGCCGATGTGACTCGAAGTATAGACCCTGGAAACGAAAGTGGGTGCATCGCTTGTCCCTGAATTTTTCGCGCTGCGATTCGTAAGTACTGTGTAGACCAGAAGCCCCGCCGGCAAACACCGCGCGTCGACGATGATTGGAAGTAGATAAACAAAGCGAGAACTGTAGAGCGAGAGGGAGTCGGGATGCGTAGATGCGGTCATCGTCGAGCAATCGGTGGTTGGCCCAATATAAACTACGGCGTCGGCCGGCAGTCGTGTACACTCCGACGCGATCATCCTGTAAGCTGCCGCCGCGACAGTATGGAGCTCCCACATGTTTCTATATTTAGCTCGCGTCAATGCTACGGCGAACGGACTTTCCGAGAGCGCGCTTGTGACGCCCACAGTTGCCCGACGACGAGGGCGAAACGCGTAGGAGCAGCTCTCTTTCACGTTTTGGAGAGTGAAGTCTCAGAGAGCGAACACCATGCACTCTTCTCTCGCTGCGGGCCTGGAAGGTGCACGAGATAGACTGGAAAGGCACAAGCTCGGTTTAGAACGATAACTGCACCCTCCCCCGTCGCCTGCGAGCCCGTTAGAGCGAAGTAAACAGCCGACGCTCTTTCGGGCGCACGTTCGACTCGGCGACTTTCTCATAAACTGCGACGAATTCGCTTTCATAAGCGGATCGGGCGCGGTGTTTTCGATTTTACTAAACTGCACCGCTCGGCGTATGGACGACTAACAGCTGTCAGTCTGTCAACCTCCATTGTTGGTCTAGGACTATACCATGGCTCTCGAACAACCATTTCGTCATGAATATATGTATTTTTAAAGAAGAATACGTACGTAAGTGGGAGCTTTCATTTCTTTTTTTTGTTATGTTTATTTCTTGAATTTCGCAAATGTCACCTCTTTCCCAACGAGAACACTCCACGCCTAAAGGCCTAGCAAAATTTTGTCACTTACTGAGGCGATAGCGTAAGAGGAGGCAAGGTTACCAGTTGTAACTGGGCAGAGTGATTCAAGTATATACAACGACATTCATCAACGACTTTTATTCCATTTTAACCTTTTTCTATTTTTTCTCCTCTCTTGCTTGCTACCTTTCAGTCCCCAATCACCTTCCCCACGCAGAGTAGCAAATCAGCGATGTAACGCACGCCGGTTGGTTAAATTCTCTTCCTTTCTATAAAGAGTTCTCTCCCCCATTCATCAACCAAAAGTGAGCTTCCTAGGATCCTCCCTTTCGAAGCGTTAAAAGAGCTCCGTCGCTCCACTCCAGAATCCGCAATCACGACGTATGACTTCTTTATGCGAAGGCCCCCCCCTCTTTTCATTGCTCGTGGAAAAAGCATAGTGGAACGAGAGCGCTATCAGAGCGGCGGCACACACCGCCCTTTCATCTTACGTGCCTCGCCTCACAAAGGATGAAAAACGTGCGACGAGCAATGAATGGGCCAAGGGCGCTTCGTCGCGGCTCACTCCAGACGCACACCGCCCGTCAAAGACGATGCCTCGACACGACGATCGCCCGTCTGCTTACGATAACTAGCACCTCATTTGCGTCCCCCCCCCCCCCACTCAGCTTGAAGTGATGCTAGGCAACCTTTGACATTTGGGACCGTGTTCAAAAGCGGTACGATTGAGGCCATCGCTTGGGCTGGAGTGGGATGCGAAAGAGTGGGTGGAAATGTTTGATAAGGAGGCAGTGCAAGTGAAGTGAGACTTGGTTTGTGCCGTGTTTCTCCGCAATACACGTCAAGCCTGGCTGAAACAGCTTATTTAAATGAAGCGGGTGAAAACACCACTCAAGTGGTAAAAGTGTCACCCACTTCAGTAGTGTATTTAGCCGAGAGTGATACGTTCTTTGGCTGTGTGACCGACCTTTCGGCTTGGTGCGGAAATGCCAAAGATTACGGAGCGCTTCGAGCAGCGCCTCCTGTAGCCAGTATCATCCGAAAGTCCCACTCTGTCTTGAGCTTGACCTTTCACATATTGTACACTGACTGATTGTTAGCGCTTATTTTAATCAAGAATATAGATGATGTAGCATTTGCGCACAACTGTGATTGTCAAGAACGGCGTGTCGATTTCAGTCACGTATACAGCACTATACCAAACGCTGTCATGATGCGATCGACGTCTTTGTTTCTCACCGCTCGGTCGTACACAAACCATAACAGCGAGACAACTCCTCGAACACACAGACATGTGAGCACCAGCCAAGTGAAACTGATAACTATATTGTTTTTCGGTCCCGCTGTTAAGTGGCAGTCAGAGCTAATCAGCCGTCGAGACCACTCGGACTGCTGAGCGGAGCCGGCGCGAAGGACAGCCGCAGCGCGCGCGCGCACATACGGCGCCGCCGATCAGTGTGTGTGTTCAGTGAGCGCCCAAAAACAAAGCCCACTCACGATTTTGTGGTTGAGGTGTGCCAGTTCCCGCTCGGTGACCTTGCGCCGGTTGTGCTCCTGCTGCTGGCGCTTGAACTCGCTGATCTTGTAGACCAGGTACATGCCCGGGAAGGCGAGCACCACGAGCGGCCTCATCAGGCCACTCGGCATGGCCCTGCGACCGGCCGCGGCGGCCTCGTGACCCGACGAGCCACCGCGGCAATCGGCGGCCGACGCGACCGGCTCGCAGCAACGCATGCGCCGCTGACGTCGCTCGCCCGTCACGTCGGCTCCCGGCGGTCGATGGCGCGGAAGCGCCGGAGCAGGATGGGGGGCCGCCTCGTCGCCGTCACGCGACACGTCACACGAGGACGGTCGCGGAGGCGTCGCGTAGTCGTCGTCACGCGACCATGCGTCCTCGTCCTCTTCCGAGTCGCTGCAGCGCGATGACGCCGCGCGCATCCGGACGTCTCCCCGGCTCGTCGTGGCAACGGCAGACGCGTCCCCTTGCAGCATCCCTCGCGCTGGTGGCAGCAGCTGGTGGAGCAACGCCGGCGTCGTTCGAGATGCCCCCTCACCGTGGGCCGCATGCTAGGGCCGGCGCCCGGCTGCAGCTCGGGGGATCCGTCTCGGAGCCTTTGTTCCTCGAGAGCCCCTTGGCGCACCGGTGCCCGAGCAGCGACCGATGTTGCGGCGACGCCTGGGCGGTCCGAATCGATGGGCGCGGCCAGCGCCCCCTCCACTTCTTCGCGGACCCCCGCTGCTTCTCTCGCACGAACCTTGGCATTTCGCGCACCGGAAGCCGCCACCCATCGACCAGGGCAATATGTCAGGCTCCGGTTGCGCCCACCTTCCACTCATTCCTCCCACGAAGGTGCAATCCAAGGATGACTGCCTCCCACGAAGTCGCGCATCCCTGTTACGTTGCTCGACCTTTTGCACCTCGCAAATGCCTACGAGCGTCACCTTTCCTTTCGATGCCCGCCGAAACTTACTTGACAGCATCTGGCAGCAACACTCCATTTCTGCAGTCTTCGCCTCAACAAAATTTCAACTTGTGCTAGTTAGCACGGCATTCGAACTTTGTTGCATTAAGCGAAATGCATGGTGCATTTTCGTTGCTCATTCGTTCATTTGGCTCAGCGCAACAACATTAAAATGTATTTGCTGCATTGCCTCCCCCTTTTAAAATCTGATGTTCCGTAGCAGTTTTCTTTAATTTCTACCATATTTGTTCTTTTGACAGTTCTTGGGATTAACCTTTTTTTTTTTAAAGAAATCTTACAGAGCTTTTCCCTGCTATTGGGAAGACTTGTCGCAAGACATATCACTGCCCAGGTAAACTACCTCCACAGGGCTATCTCCACGGGGAGTGTTTGCTTCAAACAGTCCCTGTTTTGTCAATCTACTCTATAGTACAAACGCAGACAAATGCATTAACCTGCATGTTATTTCCACCTGCCATAAGCTCATTAACGTTGGATTAGGTGGTAAAGGGTATCCCGGCGTCACACTTTATTCCAAGTTGAACTTTAGGTGTAGCTTAACTAGTGGCTCACGCTGAACACCACGGCATAATTTTGTTCTTTTATTGCCGGACTTTAGCTGGTGACATTGCTGGCCATACCTTTTTTTTATTTGTCGGTTCAATATACCAGATTTATGTGTTCCCATTGACAGTCATATAATAATGTAAAATAAATTGTTATCCATTCATTTGTGGCAAAATTTACAAGAACATTCTTGTGAATTTTTCGTAAGAGAGGAAAAAAATTAATCTAACAATTCGTGCTCGTTCGGAGCTCTAATTCGAGACCAACGCCCTTTCGGGCTGGTCACTCAACCAACTGAACAAATCAGCAGGCTTGCTATTGGCAGCGTGAGAGAGTATAAGGTTGGAGGACGCTTTGTAGTAGCAGTAGTAGTAAAAACCTTACCATATACATAAACCAGGCAGGATAGAACTCCAGTGCCCTGTAGGAAATATACAGGGTGAAAAACGTAGTCTGTCCGGCAGGGTGATGGCCCTATTCTAGGGCCCCACTGGCACGTGCCATTCGTTCAGCTCTCAGTTGATCCACCAGGGCTGGGCTAGACAGCAACGCCTCCCATTCGTCCCAAGTGCCACTAGTGTCGTGCTCTTCGCCGTTGTCTGCACACTCCCACATGATTCCGAAGTTTGTTCGGCAAGAGCCTATGGTCATTCGACTGACTATGACACGTATTTTTTCAATTTTTGTTTATAATCCTTTTTACCACGTAATTATCATGAGAGTGTAAGAGCAGAGGCTACAGCTGGCACCATTCTAGGGCACGGACGGACGGATGGATGGACGCGAGTATGAGACATTAAAAGCTTTCACCTTAATAATCGACGATCTGAAGCATTTAATTCTGGATCTCTGAGTGATCAATGTTCCTTCCGCTCCGCAGTCAGGCGACGTTATCATTTGCCAATGCGTAGTCACTTCTCCATTGAAGAGAATGCTTTAGACGCCTCACCAAACGCGCAACGTGACCGTCGGTGACATCGGTGTCAACAAGACTGATGTAAAATATCATCTCGTAATGACATCATCACATACGGGGCGTGCATTGAAAGCACCTCACATCATGACGTCACAGGCCACCAAAATTTGTGACTTCATCATAAAACATCGTGGCGTGGTCATGCATGTGCTTATCCCAAAGGTGCTGCAAAATTACAAAAGGTGCAGAGAGTTTTTTGAGGAACGTCTCTGAGAAGGCAAAAAAAAAATTGCTGCAGGTCCGCGACGTGAATTCGATTATTAAGCGAAGCTAGGTTCCAAGTCTTATAACGTCCACGTTTAAGTCGCTGACCAGTATTGAGGACGAACGGATGGACGGCTGGACGGACAGACAAACGCAATTGAAACACTGGACGAATTGACACGTGCACGGATGGACAGATGGACAGATGCACGGACAAATTACAGGTCTGTTCTATTTTTTTAACCATATGCGCTATATGTACGCTCTGTAGACGGCATTTGCGCACAGATGTGTCGCACCTGCGCTTCGACTGGGGATGGCGGCAAGCGTCGACGACAACGGTCGGACATCGTGAGGCCCTAAGAGCTTCGCCCCCTAACAGTAGGGCAGCTTAGCCCTAGTGGTGCGAATAGTAACGGTAGCAGTGGTGCTAGTGGCGTTCCCTCCTTGTTACCTTCACCTCGTTACTTTCATCTCTCCTCATCGTGTTTTTAAGTCTTTCTTGGTCTTTTCATACTTTTTCTCTATATTCTGTAGTAGAGCCCACTTATAACAATTATCAAGTGCCTCGAAACTTTTATTGTTATAAGCGACAGTCGCTACATACGAGTTCCACAAAAAACAATACATGGCGACTGGCAGGCTCCCATGTGAGAACTATAATATCAGATGGGACATGCCGACAGACGTAATTGATAAGGTTGACAGAGCTGCCGATTCTACGGACAAGCTTGAAAATTGGGACGCTTTCCCGAGACCACCACGAGCCCCATAGAGCCAACGTGTGACAACGTCTGAAGTTTTGGACGCTAAAGCTATTCCAAGTTGCAACTTTTTACTCAAGTTGCAAGTCCGAAAGGCAATTAACAGAAGCCACCACCTTCACTCCCCGTCATAGTGGTTTTAAAATTAGCTTTACCGTGATGCTTAAAAAGTATGCGGCGAAGCATATTGCAAATCCAAAGTGGCATTTGGGACGTTGGGGTTGTGAGCTAAGGGTCAGGAACTTGATTTTATCGTTTTCTAATTTCTTTTTGAAAAGTTCGAGTTCAATTAACTTTCATAGCGGGCACTCAACTGACAATTATTGTTATAACCAATAATGCGGGATTCGAGCGTTGCTGCAAGAGGGTTATTTCTCCATAAAGAATGTACAAAACTTAGTGGTGCGACAGCTTTTGAACCGGTATTGTTATAAGTTATCAGACTGTGTTTCCTTCTTTCTATCTCTGAATTCCTCACATCCTCTTTCTTTTACTTTTTTATAGTTTTTGCTTTCTCTCTCATTCTCTCTCTTTCTCAATGTTTTCCTTTCTGCCTCATTCTTCCTGTTCGTCTATTTTTTTCTGCGGTATGTTTTACTGTCTCCGCACCTCCCTTTCCCTCCTCTTCACCATAATATCTGTACTCCTCGCTCTCTCACTTTCCTTTCCTGTCCCGTTTCTATTTGTGCTCAGCGAGGCGCCCACGTTTGGATAATGTGGAGGCAGGTTCGAATCTCACCTCGCGAAAAAATTGTTTCCCTCCTTACTTGAATGTTTTATTATCAGACAAAGCTGCTAGCATCATTAACCAGTCTATGCAAGAAGGAATAAATGAAAATCTCAGCGGTGACCACATCTCGTGGTTTCTTGCTCACATCGAACGCATTTCTGTATGCAATCTCAACAAGCGGACTCATTCCCTAGCGCAAGAGCTCACGTACCACGCTGGGAATAACAGACCAGCTCATTTACAGGACGGCCTCATTAGGGATCTTTTAAAACATTCAACGAAATTGCGTCTCACTATAGTCCGAGCAGGCAGATATTTCCTCCACCGAACCCCAAATTAAACAGTGCCGAATTGGTTACTCTCAGACTTTTGCAGACACGCACTTATCTTACTCCTAGTCCTTTCAATTGGCCCAATCCAGATTTTCCGTGGTCAAGTCTATAAATGCGGGCACGAAACCTGCTACTTCGACCATATGTTCTGGCTGAGCTCATTGAACGTGTGCTACTGGCTGAGCTCAATGAACTATGCGCCCACCTCGTATCAGTGACTGCGAAGTCCGGACCACACGTATCAGCTCCAGACCGTCCAGAGGACTCGTGTCGTCACCGAGAGTAATAATATCCCGGTTCCGACATGGGTGAATCCACCGACTTGACTGGGAAGGACTCTTGGCCTCTCCTAGTCTTGTCCTTAGGGACAAGAATAAAGTTTTTTGTATGTGTGTATACTTTCTCTCTTTATCGTTCCTTCTCGTTCTATTTCTTCCTCTATTTCAGTACTTGTCGTCTCGCTCACGCCACCATCGCTTCGCACCCGCTTCTTGGGCAAACTGATGCCTTCTTTTTATTATTATTAAATGTGTATAAACAGAGGATGGTGCCAATGTGGGGCGCCGGCTACTCCTCCTCTCTTGCACAGAAGTCGACATCGCACATTTTGTAGCAAACACAAGGCTATACATATGTAAATGGCACAACACTTACACAATGAGTTCACGTTTTTCAACACTGAGTGTCCACACCGCACAGAAATCATCTTCAGTTCTCCAGTGTAGAGTAGCGGGATCTGCCCAGTTTCTGTGGCACCCGCACACCTTCTTGATGACGACAGTTTTCTGGAGACCGTGGACATTATACGGCCGTATATGATAGCTTCCCTGTTAAAAGAAGGCAGTTTTCAACATTGAGTCACCGTAAGCAAATGCGTACGAGACTGTGCCAGCACTGCGGTGTTGTCGCCACTGGACGGCTGATCATTGTAAATATTATAGCGCGCTTCAGCGCACGAACTCTATCGCACCATAACAATGTCTCCACCTTTAGATCACAGTACCGGACCGTCGTAATTAAAACTCGATTTTTCTGCTAGCAAACAGCGTCTGCACGCAGTTCCGACAGAGCTGTGCGAGTTCCTCGCGTGCCACGAACGCTTAGCGCTGGGCGCCGTAACGAACAAAAAGCTAGACGTCGTGACGGTCGACAAAGATTGGAAAGTGTACGCGCAGGCCGCCACCGTCACGCCATTTCGAAGACGGTCATGCAATATGCACGCAAGTAGTGATGACATTGTGCCAATCTAAGATGAAAGCACGCCAGCTTACTATGCTTGTTCCCACGATATAAGGAAAAAGGAAAGGTAAAATATAGTATAACCTTCTCTCTCACACCCCATTCCCAGAGAAAAACGTTGCGAAACGGAGTGAACGTGCAGGAACACAATTACAGTAGGCACCACTACACACGACTGAACTTATTGTGCTGCATTGTCGGTGCCCTTGGTCCATTGCTACAGTCGTAATGAGTAAGAAGTCAAGGAAGGACGAAAGGTTGTGCCGCTGTCCTATTTGCTTCAACTTATTTATGCAGTATAGGCAGTTTTTTTTTCGGAAATTCATCAATAAATGTTATAATTAAAAAAAATTGAATTTGGGGCGTGTGAAATGATTTTGTGGGGCTCTATTTTTTTATCATGGTGGTGCTTGCAGGAACGAAAAAACGGGGAAAAGACGCGAAGCACGGCGCAAGAAAGAGAGAGAGAGAGAGAGAGAGGTCAGGCCCGTTAAGCAGATTCCACCCCTGAGTTGGTAACTCATCTTAGCATGGTGGTGGGACCACCATGCTAAGACGAGTTCCCAACTCGTCCAGTAGTCTGTATAACTTTTATTTTATTAGTTGCGACAGCATGCAACCGGAGAAAACGCAAGACAAGAAAAGACATTGGAGAATTTCGAGATGATAAATAATAGGAAAAAGAAAGTAAAAATAAGCAGTTCGCCCAAGTTTCTGTTCCCGCATATTCTTTGATTTTATCTAAAACCTCGAACAAATTGCTTTCTCGAATATATTTGCGCTGTACGTAAGTCAAACTGGCCTCTAAATATAGGTTGGGGGGGGGGGGTGCAGGCGAATCTAGGCATTTCATTGTGGCCGGCGTTAAGTATAGCAGATTGCTGGATCCATGCTATCTCGCCATAAAGTTATGTTTGATGTTCATCAATGTTTCCTAACCCTGGGGCATCACCTCAGCTACGACGCCGACTAAAGCTATGCTGATTAGAAAAGTTTAGTTATGTAAAGTTTTCGTGCAGACAATGTGACTGCATCCGTTTATTGATACATTCTCTCCTCTCTACCTAGTTGTCACCTTCTGCTTGAATACCTTGCTGGCGCTAGCGATGTGTATTGCTACACTCTCCGGCCAACTGACATTCTCCTCACGCTGGTAATATTGCACCACATTTACGATAGACGCCTCCTCTGTTCTCCCACTCGGCCCAGTATAATACAATGTCTTTAGAAGTCCTTGCTGCTTGGTCGTTTAAACAAGGTATGAAACGGTGAATGGAGCTTTTGATTCCAATCCTTTTCTGACCAGTGTCATGGAACCGGAGTTGATCTCTGGCATCTTCGTGATGTGTCGACGATCAAAGTTCAACTTCATCGTACTTCTGTATTTTTGATGTTACAGTTGGGTCTTGGGGCGTTCCTTCAGTGTGACTCTGCCAACTAAGCCCAGATCTTCGTCGGCTGGCAGCCAAGGAACAGTACAGAACGCAGCAAGTTGTGGGCTGCACCCGCTGCTAGCGGGGTAGGACCTGTAATGGTGATGTACGGCTGCGTCCAAAGCACTCTTCCAGCATCCCTTGAATTTCGGTTATAAATTTACATACATTTTAAGGTCTCTAATCACGCGTTCATCAAAAGAATCAGCCTCTAGATGCTGAGGCGCCTGGTATCGAAGCACGATGTTCCTTTCGCTGGCCCAGTTGCGTAGTTTCAACTTCTAGACGCTGATGTCTTATCCCGCCTTCACGTGCCACAGCACGTGAAAACGACTCGGTGGAGAGAAGAAAATGTATCAGTAAACCGTTGCTTATGTGATTCTTAAAGAGAAAAGAAGAGAAAAGTGAGCCCCATATCAGAGTGCATCAGAGTGTGACACCTCAACAGTAGCTCACGAATGATGGGGTAAGGAGGGATTAAAAGAATAGGATTAAAAGGTAAATAGATAAGGAGAGGAAGGCGAGAGCGAAGCGCAGGGACAGCGAACGACAGAAAACGACGGAAGTAAAGAGGAGATAGGAAAGAAGGACATGGTCGCAGGAGTCCAAGGACGGGGCACCACTCAGCGAGAGCTCTTGTCAGCGTCAGGGGATGGCGTAGGGCGAGCCCAGTCGGCCAGAGCTGCGCTGTCATCGGAGATCGCGGAGGCTGAACCGGTAAGCACGAAATCCAGCGAGCGAGTCAATAAACCGATGCAGTCGCATTGTCTGCATGAAGACTTTACATTGACGCAGTCTAGGTGAGGGGCCTGCAAATGAAGATCAAGTTCTACTCCACTCGTCGTCAAGAGCGACCCCTCATCGTGGGCTTCCATTAAAGGTCCAGAGATACGTGGAGCTGCAGGAAGACACTACAATTTCAAGCCTTCTAGAGACGATCACCCATATCGCCAGAGCTACTGTGGATGACCTCGTCGCTCGAGGTAGCGTGTCTGTGAACATGACTCTTGACAATTTGGCGTCTTATCTGATAAAAGCTCCCCCGGCACGTAAATTGCGAACACCAACAAATCCCGCTATACTTGCAGTATAGCGGGATTTGTCCCGGACATCAGCGAGGATTGGCACCGTGGCAGCTGGAACATGGATTCTTCAAAATGCTGCTTCAGCGACGAACTCCTGGGCATGCGCTCTTGGCCACCCCAACCAGCTGCGCAGCTCAGCACGACGTCGATTACGTCAGCGATGGAAGAGAGTATAAATCGCTTGGACCGGGCCATCTTCACCAGTGGGCACGGCGGAAGCTCTGCGAATATGTTGCTCAGAAATCCGCTCCTGTTTTTCGTACAGGTGAGAGACGATCGCAATCTTTCATGTTATCGAGACGACAATGTTTGCCTTGTGCTTCTGCCGTGCCCACGGTCATTGCTTCTTGCGTACTGTGCCGTTTATGAATGCCTGGTTGACCTATTGTCGTCGTGTGGTGATGTTGAGCCTAATCCGGGCCCCACAACAGAAGCAATGCTGAAAACTATTATCAATGATATTCGCGAGCTGAAAGACAGTTCGAGCGCGGTCAACCAACAATTAAGTAAAACGGTTGATAGGCTGACCAGTATCGAAAAAAACTGGATGACCTTTCTCGAACTGTCGCTTCTAACACAACCAAGGTAGCTGACCTACAAAAACAAGTAGACGGGCTGACAAAAAAAATTGACGACCTTGAAAACCGCAGTCGACGAAATAACTTGCTTATTTTTGGCGTGACAGAAAAGAATGATGCTGATCAGCCTCTTGGTGAACAAGTGGCAAAGGGCATCTTGGAAGACATAATTCAGGTGCCAAATGTCGCCATCGAGCGCATTCATAGGATTGGCAAGCCAGTGGCAAACAAGTGCCGGCCAGTCATTCTTAAGCTAGTTGACGGAAGAGACAAAACTAGGATTCTAAAGAACTGCGGTAATCTAAAAGGCACAGGGTACAGCATTTCGGAGGATTTTTCGCCTCGAGTGCAACAAATACAAAAAAAGCTATGGGCGAGCGCACGAGAAGAACGGAGTAGTGGAGCAAAAGTTGCTTTGATCTTTGACAAGATCAAAGTCAACGGTAAGCTTTATCGGTGGGATGACTCACTGAACTCAAGGGTTCCGGTAGTTGTGCAGTGACACAGCAGCAATCTGGAGCCTCAACGAGCGCTACCGGCTCCACTTTCTCACGCGGTCCCGTCAACATTTTCTGTAATAAACATAAACGCTCGAAGTGTCCTCAACAAATCGGTCGATCTAGAAAGCGTCCTCATTGCTTATGATCCCGACGTCACAATCCTTACTGAAACATGGCTTCAAAATGACATTCCCGACTCGGCAGTAATTCCTAGCTCTCATGAAATCGTTCGTCACGACCGAGGTTCAAAGGGGGGCGGTGTAGCGATAGTACTGAAAAAGGGCATGGATTTTAAGGTTTTGTCGCACGGGACGTGCGTCGAAATGACTTGGATAGTTCTTCGGCATAAAAATTTGAGCATGCTCATTGGCGCTGTCTACAGGCCGCCCAATTCCGATATAGCGGTACTCGAAGCTTTGCAAGATTTTTTGCTCGAACAAAGCAAACGTTATACCCACATTCTTGTAGGAGGTGATTTAAATCTGCCAAAAATAAACTGGGATAACTTTTGCGTTACAACACCCTGCCAGCACTCCGAATTGCTACTTGATATAGCGTTTTCCTGTAGCATGACGCAACTTGTAAAGACTCCTACGCGTGTCACTGCAGGCACAAGTTCGATTCTGGACCTTATTTTTGTTTCCGAGTCTATTTGCAAGTTTAACAACACAATTGAAGTTGTACCAGGCATATCGGACCACGAACTAGTATTATTTAAAACCAACATATTGTGTACTCTCTCGGTCACCCAAGTATCTAGATTCCTCAATTTTAATACTGCCTCGGACGAAAGTATTTTGGACCTCCTAGAGGAGGAGTACGACAAAATTACTAACAAACATTTTCATAATCGCTGTGACGTTAACCAGCTATGGTCGCACTTTAAGACAACCGTTCACAAATGTATAAGTTCGTTCGTTCCGGAGAAAGTGAAAAAAATACATGGCCGTAGTCCTTGGATTACGCGCGACATACTCCATCTAAAACGCAAGATAAAACGCCTGTCATGCTCAAAAACACAACCACGTAGTGCTGCTCTGACGAGCCTCCGCGCCGAACTGCGCAACAAGATTAAAAGCTCCAAATTTCATTTCTTCAACGTAAAAATGCACAACTTTCTCACAACCAATCCAAGAAAATTTTGGATGCACCTCTCCGACAAAAAAGTGAAAGTGACAAAAATTAAAATCAAGGACGCGGACGTGACTGATGCCAGCTGCATAGCAACAGCATTTAACGACTACTTCTCTTCTGTTTTTTTGCGAACGGGTGACACCCCTCCTGATTTCCACGCAAACAATCTCGAACTGCCAGACTTGATTATAACAGATGAAGGCATCTTGTCAGCTCTACTTCACCTAGACACAAAAAAATCAGCTGGGCCAGATGAAATACCTAATGCTTTTCTTTATCGGTACGCCGAGTGGTGTTCCAAATACTTAGGCTTAATATTTAGGGAAAGCCTGTTACAAGGCGAAGTTCCAGTAGATTGGAAGAAGGGTAAATTGGTACCCATTCACAAATCAGGTGATAAATATGACGTGAAAAACTACCGCCCTATTTCATTGTTATGTACAGCCTGCAAGGTTATGGAACACTTCCTTTTCAAACACTTAAGTTCATTTCTGGAGAGTAACCATTTTTTTTCCCCAAATCAACACGGTTTCCGGCAAGGCTTTTCAACCACCACACAGTTAATTCACACTACTGATGACTTTCTAAAAACACTTGACAAAGGCGGACAAATAGATGCGATTTTTTTAGACTTTGAAAAAGCTTTCAACCGAGTTTCCCATTCCCATTTGATGTTTAAAATTCGCCGAATCCTAACCAACGAAAGAATTCTTCGATGGCTTGATTGTTATCTATCCCACCGACACCAATACGTTCGGATAGCAGATAAAAATTCTTCTTCCGCTCCCGTGCATTCTGGGGTACCACAGGGCTCTGTCCTAGGACCACTTTTATTTTTAGTTTATCTAAATGACATGTCATCCGAATCTACTGTGCAGTGTCGTTTTTTCGCGGACGACTGCGTTGCGTACCTGCCCATTCAATCAAGAACAGATCACGCCACCCTAAATGAATACTTATCGGTTGTTACAGCATGGTGTAACTCCTGGAAAATGAGCCTCAACATAGCAAAGTGCGTCAAGATGACCATAACACGTAAAAAAAATCCCTCGGAATTCACTTACATGTTAAACAACACTGCTATAACAACCGTTAACCAGTACAAATACCTTGGTCTGACAATCACTTCTAATTTGAGCTGGAAAACTCATATTGAAGGTATAACATCAGCAGCACTGCGGCGATTGTGGTTCTTAAAGCATCGCATGAGGCACTGCACCAGCAAAACAAAACTAGTTGCTTACACTACATTGGTACGCCCACTGTTGGAATATGCTGGCGTTGTATGGGATCCACACACACAAACTGAAATATACTTACTAGAACGAGTCCAAAATAAATCCCTTCGGTTTATTTACCACGCGTATAGTAGACACTGTTCAGTCACTGAACTCCGTAATAGATCCGCCCTTCCCACATTGGAGTCGCGTAGAAAGCTACATCGCTTAAAATTCCTTTATAACATAGTCAACGGACATTCAGGACTCGCCTTTAACACTTACATGCAGTACAATACATCGCGGAAAACTCGGAACAAGCATGATAACACCATAGTGGTGCCACTTACAAAAACAAATTCTCGGCGATATTCCTTCTTTCCACGAACAATTTCCGACTGGAATGAACTACCTCATGACGTCACCAGCATCGCAGCGCCCGACGCATTCTTATCAGCTGCCACTGCCTGTCTGTAGTAAAAGCTGTCTGGTCGTATGTGCAGATTTCAATTCTTTTTATGATGTTTTTTCGCTTCGTGTTATGAACAAAATTTGGATTGTATTTTTGATACCGCTCTTGTGTTGCTCCTGTAACCCGAGTATTCATGTTCCACGCAAACCTGTTATGGGGTGATTTTATTTCTGCGCCGTGAAGAATAGTGTTATAAGTGACTGCAAGTATGAAAGTTTGTATCACTCCTGCCTTGGCCACCAAGAGGTGGCTGGCAGTATGCAATAAATAAATAAATAAATAAAGTAAAGGTGCCCTTAATTAACGCTTTACTTGAAATGCACGTAAACATGCTGCGCTATGCAGGAAAGCCTAAATTTATCTCACACCATCACATGTAAAATTAGTATAAGGTTCACCTGATCATTTCATATTTGTTGATATATTTTCTTTTTTCATTTTCTTCCCGCTCTTTAGGAATATTTTAGTCTCACGGCCGATCCCTATAGAAAGTGGCATGCCCAAGGTTATATTGTCCCGGGGTCGTGACGTGGCCAAAGGCAGGAGACTGGATGTTGAAATCAAACTATTGATTTGGACAAACCTGTGCCCGGTAACCGGAAAGTCTGATTAAAGTAGCAGACTTGCACTGATAACGGCGAACGGAGTGTCGGCCGTCGATCAACTGGCAAGCGGTAAAGCGAATCGGCATTTATACACGTGACATCGAATATTCCAGCGTTATCGCTAGTGGCCACGTAGGTTCCAGAATAATCTGCAATGTTCACGAAGTGGGCGTGATCTTAACAACAATGATCTAGTACAGCCCTGAAGCTTCTAGAACACTGCAGATGCGGTTTTTGCTGAGAATTGCGTACAGTAACGGGGCAATAACAGAACTTGAGGAAGGAACATGGCAATATAAACAACGGGGTAAATATTTGTTTTACCACCGAAGAGGATCTCTCTTTCTCTTTTATGATCAATTGGGGCATTACCATCGATCTTCACAAGCTAAGTAAACACGAGATCCCGAAAGACAAAGCGCTTGTTCAATGTCTGCTCTCAACGCATCCCCGAACCACTCTATCAAGTCTCGCTGCATACTAACACGCATTTACTCGCGTCTTGAGTGCCGTAAAACACGCTCGACTTGTACGATACTGCAAGATCCCGTATATCTGTGTCACGCCGTAATCTCTGATGCGTGCATTTGTGGGAAGAAAATGATAGAGGTAGAAAGAAGTCGCAAGGAAAAAAATTAGGATTTAAACGCATTTCCTCTGGCAAATTGAGGAGTTATAGAAAGCGTATAACGAGTGCGCCGGGATTCAAGTAGAAGATAAGCATGGCGCTGGGTTGAGCCCGAGCTTTCTATTAAGCAAAAGATATAAATACTGTAAACGCTTATCTTTGCGCCGGAAGTGCAATGAGAAACTCCGATGTGATTCTATAAATGACCTCACGATAAGCTTGTAGCAGCCATACAAAGAAAAAAATGAATTGCGCCATGTCCTTCTTAGTGTTTGTGTCTCTAGTAATGCGCTGTATATTAAGTTCACGATGCGCAGCTTTTAGATAGACTTTTTCAAGCATGGTAATGTCGACGTTGGCCCACGAGTTCCACATAACAGAAGCGTATATACTTAAGGTTATGCCAGATCAAGGCTTCATAAACACGACACTTAACATGTGGTGGTGAATATACAAGCTTGTGACGTAACAAGCAATGTTTATGGGTGTTGCAACTACAATATAGGTGTTGCAACAACAATTATTTGTTAGAGTTGATTGATTGATATGTGGGATTTAACGTCCCAAAACCACTTCATGATGATGAGAGACGCCGTAGTGGAGGGCTCCGGAAATTTCGACCACTTGGGGTTCTTTAACGTGCACCCAAATCTGAGCACACGGGCCTACAACATTTCCGCCTCCAACGGAAATGCAGCCGCCGCAGCCGGGATTCGAACCCGCGCCATGCGGGTCAGCAGCCAAGTACCTTAGCCACTAGACCACCGCGGCGGGGCATTATTTGTTAGAGTCACACCAAACTAGTCACATTGAGAGACCTCAATGAAGAGTTCAGAACCTATGGAAATAAAAAAAAATTAGGCGGAGAAGTTCTTGTGACGCAGAAAAGTACAGTCTCATCAGAGTTAAGCTCTATACCCCATTAATTACACCGAATAAAGATTATACTCAGGGCTACGTCAAGCGCGAGTTCATCATCAGTGAAATGAACACCGTTAGATAAAACGCAATAATCTACAAATAAGTCTACCTTTATTGTTCGATTGATAAGTGAAACTAAATCATTTATGTAAGAAAGAGAAAAAATTGTCGCCTCAGGACACAGCCTTTGGGCGCTCCTGAAGGTACCGGAAGAATGCTTTTTTTTTTCATGTATTTCGACACACTGTGTACGATTGTTAAACAGGTGGAAACCAGAAAATAAAAAAATTCAAGTGGCCAATCTTGAATAGTTTTTGAATTATATTTATCGTGAGGAGCGCAGTCTTGCTGTTGTCTGAGGAGGCCATGTCGACCTGACTACCCGTGTCGTGAACGCAAGCTAAATAGTGAACAACGGAAGCCGGCTGAGTAACGAGCGAAAGCCTTTTCTAAAGTAATGTTGGTGTGTAGATAGTATGTTGTTGTCGTCGAACGATTTTGTTATGCTAGTGGTCACAATCTTCTCAACGAGCTTCCAACACGAAGAAATTATCCATATAAGGTGGTAATTTAAAACTGACCATGGATTTCCCGTCCCTCTCCCACCCCCTTTTTTTTAGTATAAGAACTACACGTACATTTTGCACGTCCTCCAATCATGATGAATGTAAGAGTTTTTTTTTTTTTAAGAAGATAGAAATACTGTTACAACAAAGCTAGTCCGGTCCAGGTGATGAGTTTGCCTTCAGGCCTTCAATCTTTGAGCCGACTAGCGTAACAGCCCATTTAAGACGTCCTCATAAGGTACACGATCAAATGAATTCAACGAGGAGCGGCGGTACGACTCTAAGCAGTGACAGAAAACACGCTATGAAGTTTTGCACGTTAAAGAACCCCATGGCAGGTGGTCGAAATTTCCGGAGCCCTCCACTACGGCGTCTCTCATAATCATATGATGGTTTTGGGACGTTAAACCACGCACATCAATCAATCAATCTTTTTAACGTGATTCTAATACTTCTGCGGATCATCTCTGATATTGCCGAAAGCAATGCTTTTTGGTATGTTCTTTTGTGTGCTTATTTCCTGACGTCTGAGAGCACCCGTTAGCCTTATCAACGATGAAAGTAAATCGCGTGTTTTCATCTCTCTCTCTCTCTCCTCCTTTGTAGCAGCGCAAGCTTTTTGATTTGATATGGTGGGTGATTTGCCCTTTCGTCACTAGCACTGCGTTATCAGCATAAAATCCCACAGGAAAACCGCAGCGGTCGTTTTTTTTTTTTTTTCGCCGACGCTTGCACACGCACGCCGCTCTGTCGACTGCTTCCTTGTCGCTCACTTTTGCCCTTTCCAGTTCATTGCAGAGCACAAGTTCGCTCTAATAAACCTCGTCCATTGAAAGGTCTTCGCTTCGTTCTCGGTAACGTGATAATGTAGTTCGGCACGGTGGTGATGAAGTAAAGGTTTTTCACCGATTGAACAGCCTCACAGAGTGCTATTCGAACGTAGTGCAATGCATGCGAAGAAAGAAACCGGCTTCTCAAACATTCCGCTTCGTGATTTAAGCGAATGTGTCTGTCTATAAAACAATCAAAGATTTGTTTGTTTATAGTATGTTTATCAATACCATAGGTCTGGAAAAATTACTCATGAGTCGACTCACAAGAACTCACTCAGAGTGAGCCGTGAGTCAGAGCGATAAGTGATATTTCGATGAGTCGAAGTGAGTCCAGTCGAAGAAAATTTTCGTGTGAGCCCGAGTGATTTCAAAGCGCATGATATATTTTTGCGGGTGAGTCTGAGTGGGTTCCACAATATTCGCCGACCTATGATCAACATACACACACACTACGCGCACCAATAGCAGAGTCCTTGCTTGTGCGACCTTTCGAAATAAACAGTCTATTATGCCTGGCCTTGACTCTGACTTTGAGTCGACTCGCATAGAACGTGCAGCATAGCATGTGAACGTTAACTGGCATCTGATACTTCAAGATCCTGCATATCCTTAGCATCCCGCTGTAATCTCTGGTGCGTGTCTTTGAGGGAACAAAATGATAGAGGGAAGGAAAAAAAGTCATGAAGAAGAAAGCAGCAAGGTTAAACATGCCGAGCCTTACTGACTTACCGCAAGAAAAAAATGCGGAACTCAAACGTGGGGAGGGGAAGAAGTGCGCGCACTGCGCAAGGTAACGTACACACAAAACATTAGCACAGCTCGCAGAAAGTAGCGCTGGTAGGCACCTGACTCGTCCTGTCTTGGCTAGGCTTTACATTCACTCATTCACGCGCCTCTATCGTTCCGGCTTTGTTCAAATGCTACTGCCATGGCCGCGATCAAACTCGTGACTTCTGTGTGATCGAACCGCATAATACATGGCTATCAAGCATTCTATACCACAAAGCCACGTCAGGTTTCAGATCAACTTTTCATATAGACCCTATTGTTCGTGAAACGTTAATTGCGGTTGCCGTGCTGGCTATCCAATTACATCATGATTACATATGTACTCCTACGATACAGTCGCCATGTCGTGTTAACGTCCAATGTAGTTAGGTGTCATGCGCTGAAGTCAAATTATGTAAGAGCGTTCAGGGGTACCATCCTCGCAAGCACCAGCGCTTCATGTCAGCTTATCGCTTTGACATCATCACACAAGTGCAAAAAACTGGTTATACAAACATCTGTAACGTGCGTCTGTGCACGCAAGATTTGTATATACATTTAGCGTCATTCCATGACGTGTCGCGATATAAAAATTGCAACATGGTCACCTTCCCTACGCATGCTTCGCCTAACGTCGATTATTAAGGTACGTAGGATATGCCGATTTATTTTTATAATGCTGTGGCGGCAGTCTATAGATGGCAAACTTATTGACGGTGCATGTAAGTCGGTATAAAGAAAAGCCACAACTTTCCAGAACAAATAGGTGTATTCCTGCTCATATAGCAGATGCATAAAACAAAACTGAATTCTGTAACTGTTTCGCTCCCAGAAAAGTTATGCATTCCGAGTTCTTTAGAAATGCTGGCGTGCTCGTGCTTGCTAGTAATAAATATTAAAATGAAAAATAAAACAACCATTTTGCATAGAACCTCTTCTCAATAACGTTCCATATATTTACCGATCGGCCCCATCCTGAGACATCACGTCATTTTCGCAGGCACACTACTCTGCAACGACTCTTTCACAATAAAACAATATGGCACTGAAGGAAGAAGAAAGACAGAAATATTGCGACACGTGATTTTTAGTACACTGTATTCTCGTCGACACATGTCTCTACGAGCGTAATAAGTACACTTGCATAATTGTAATACATCAACTTTTTAAATGCGAAGCATTTCTTAGCGAACTTTGGTGACTTTGAGCGTATCTATCTATCTATCTATCTATCTATCTATCTATCTATCTATCTATCTATCTATCTATCTATCTATCTATCTATCTATCTATCTATCTATCAAGCCGCCAACGACTTTTAGCTCTCTTGGCCGTTTCGATTATGGTATCGATATCAAACTTGGTATGGCGTAACATGACTGCATGAAGAACATGTTTAACTAGTCATAACATGAAAATCATGACGTGTATGTCATGAATGTCTTGATTTACATTTCATAGTCCTGCCACTCTTGCGGTGGTTTCGCTCACATGGCATGTTGCAAAACTGGTATGGTATGACATGATTGCATGCCGAACACAAGTTACAAACTCTAACATGAAAATCATGACATGCTTGTCATGTAACAACATGACTACATGTAACGCTCATGATGCGCTGGCGGCCATTTCGCTAGCTTCACTTATACCAAATTTGGTATTACGGTACGTGAATGGATGACGAAGGTATGTGACTGATGCAAACATAGCAATCATGAGATGCGTGTCATGTAACAACATGACTATATGTAACGCTTGTGATGCGCTGGTGGCCGTTTTGCTTGCTTCACTTATACCAAATTTGGTATTACGGGACGTGAATGAATGACGTAGGTATGATAATGGTGCAAACATGATAAACATGAGATGTGTGTCATCTAACGACATGACTACATGCTACGCTCATGATGCACTTGGAGCCGTTTTGCTAGCTTCACATGCACCAAACTCGGTATTACGTGACGCGAATAAACGACATAGGTAAATGACACCTCTAAACATAATCACGACATGCGTGTCATGTAACAACATGACTACATGCCACACTGATCATTCGCTCGCGGCCGTTTCGCTAGCTTCACATATGCCGAATTTGGTATTACGTGACGCCAATTGATTACAAAGGTATGCGATTGGTCCAAACAAGATAATCATGAGATGCGTGTCGTGTGAAAACATGACTACATGCCCCAGTCAAGGCACCAATACATTTCGACATGACGCGGTGCGCGTGCTCGCCGGCGTTCATTTCGTCGCGTCACGCAGGCGTTGCCACGCCAGGCACCCGTCCTGCCATATACTCGCAGACGCGCGCCGCGCTGCATTGCTTTGACGCATGCGCGTTTCAGCGCGTCCGGCGTCTCTCCGTCACGAATAGAGGGAGAAGCAGTGTTGTCTGGGTAACGCATAGGCGCAAAATGCAGCACGTCGCATTTCGCGCCAGTTGCGTCGGCCGCGCCGACGGACGCTGGTCGCGCCTGGCGTAAGACAATAGGGCGCTCGCGTTTTGCTAACGTAGCGTCGCTGTGTCCAGCGTGCGCATGCGTCGACACTACATTGGAGTACATTAGGCCCTTCATTATCCGCTCACGGCCGTTTCTCGAGCTCCACATATACTAAGTTTGGTATCACGTGACGTGAATAGATGACGAAGGTACACGACACATCGAAACATGATAATGATGACATGGCAGTCTTGTGCGGCGTTGTTTACCTCCGCCTCGTAACGTAGAGTTGATTTTAAAGTGACATATCAACATTTTTCATTAGTGCTTCGCATATAATTGATTCCCACTGTGCGTGGGATCTGCTAACTTTTTTTTTGTTCGAGTGTTTATCGTGCATTTGAAAATCACCACTCGAAATGTATTTTGCTTTTTTCCAGTAAATGGCAACAGATCTAGCAGAAAAGAAATAAATCTTCGATAGCGTGTAGAAGTTTCAATACGTGCCCAATTTACGCTGCACGAACTCAGTTCTATAGAATGAGGAAAAATAGCGAATAATTATACCTTATGCAGCCAATGCGTGTTTAGACCATATATCTTACTTAATAAGCCCCCTTGAGTGACCCCAGGGTGCTACGTAACTGTCATTGATAATCTTAGCATCGCTGGCGCCGTCTAGCGGACATACACGTTCTGAGGGTTCCCCTTCGAAGGGGGATCAATGGTTAATAGAGAGTTTTAGTACTGCGTACGCTGCGTACGTGGCGGCGTTGCGTACGTAAGGACGCCACGTTCTGCGTAGTGCGCATGCGCAGACCGCAACGCGCACGTATCGCGTTACGTACGCGGCCGCTACGTACGCACGCATGAGATGCGTGCGTGCGTACGTATGAGGTGATCGCGCCGCTCTCGAAGAAGTTCGCGACAGTGCGAAACTTCGTTTTGCAAAATGGCAGCATCGAAGGCAAGCACCGACCGGCTCTGTGGCTTGAAAGATGGCCATAATCTGGCTATAACACTTGGATTGGCTCACATTGGCTGTCAACAACACGTGCTTCTATTTTGATCTACCAGATGGCAAAACACGCTTCACGCTCGTTACGTACGCGGGTGCTACGGCGTACTAAAAGCCCATAAGTGGCAAACGACGCCACGTAACGCAAGGCGCTTGCGTGATGCGTACGTAGCACCGTTCCACAGTACTGAAACTCTCTAATAGCAGCGCCCGCAGTGTCCCCCTCGTGTGCACGCCTATGCTTACGGATGTACCTATATACTCCGCTTCATACGCCAGGTGCGACGCTGTGAAAGCTATGCAAGACGTTCGATAAGAAACATGCGTGACTTCGCGCGTCTCGCGCTTAGCTTTCATCATTGTAAACGCTCTATAGGGACGAGCACAAACGTGCTTGCAGAGCGTTGCGAAGGGCTACAAGTAAAACATCAAGAAATAAGAGCCAAGACAAGCTGTACAACGGGGCGTTTTTATCTCCGACCCACAAAGCAGAAAGAAGAAAATAAATCATGCATAGGATGCAAAAATAATCGTATTATTTCTTAGTGCGAACGCATTTATCGCAAGAATTCTCGCTAGCCTTCACAGCGTTGCACTTGATGTAGGAAACGGAGTATAGGAAAGTACATTCTTATAACACATGAACATGGGGTCAGAGGAGTGGCTCTTATGGGGGTGCCGTCATAGTTTCTTTTGATTTTTGAATATGCATAAGCCCCTTTTCTCCCGCCTTCTCACTAAGTGCGAAGCGGAACTCGATTGTGCTGCTACTCGATAATCTGTGTGTTCGTGCGATTACGTCGCATTTGGAAATTTACTCTTCACGAAAATGAAGAATTTCCTGAAGCAACCGCTTCGTGGGAGCTTAGGTTGCCATGATTTAGGCAGTAGCATAGAGATGGTCAAAGCAAGACGGGAAACAGCGTGAACCAACTTATGGGTTATCCCACGTCATCCCATATACTGGGTAGTCCACGTAATTCTCATAAAACGCTTTAGAGAAACCATAAGCTCTAGGAGATTCTAACTCCTCTATATTAGTGTTAATAATCTGTTCAACTAATCATCAACAAGAGACACTTTATTTAGGTAATCCTTGTATTGTAGTTGGAGAGGGTAAAATATAGCAAATAACTTCAGGATCACCAGGTTATCTTGTGCTGAAGTGTGCCTGGCTATTTTAGCTGTTTAGAAAAAATTTATTTACAGCATGTACAGAACACAAAGGCTTCATACCATTCCAGTAACAAGGCATATACACTTCGGCACATCTATATTTTACGACTAACATCACTACGTTACAGTGAAGACATTTGCTGTAATATACACGACAATTTTGGCATATATGTACACAAGAACTCAATGCGATATCATGATACAATGGTATAACGATACAATAGATGCAATGACACACGATATGTAACAAATGAAATCATATACAACAATTCAACGGGCGCTGCTTAGCACCAAGTCGGTCGAAAAATGAGTTGTATCCTTTCGTGTTCCACCTTGACGAAAGGGCACGACCAATGCCGCAGAAACTCTTGCTCCCCGAGGAAGAAAAGCTCCTCGGAGAGGAACGCGAAGATCTCTTGTCTCATTCTCCCCAGTATCGGCCACAAAGCACGCCGGCGGCAATTGGCAGCTACGGCCTCACATCGGTTTCTCTAAAGGCTGAACAGCTCCGCAACTATTAACAGGGTGGAGAAACGGCTACGCGGAAATTGGTCGTTGGACACGAGTGTTCGCACACCCTGTGCCCGAAAACCAGCATTAACCGCGCGCCAAAAAACGCGGGAAACCACACATTCAAACGTCGCATGTCGATCGGTCTCTACCATGACGCAGTTAGGGCAAGTGGAAGTGCGAACCACCTGCCATCGCTGCAACCGATCTCGCGTGGGGAGAAAGCCCCAGCCCAACCTCAAGAAAAAGTCTCTGAGATGCCCTGGCAACACTGCGGCAGTTATTGGTTTCCAAGCGCGGTTCATTACAGATTGACGATGCTGGGGCACCAAGGGCCGTAGAAGGGCGGCCATTGTGTCCACCACTTTAGAATCGGCTACCTCTATCTCTGGGCACGTAGCTTCCAAACGTCGGTGAAATGCCAGAAGGGCTCGATACAAAGATGGTAATTCAGTTGATTGGGCACCTTTGTTTATTTGGCTATCCGGCAAGAAGACACGTAGTGATGGCCCCAGATGGTAGCGAGCCAGTGTCTGAGCGGGCATGCCATCATTGCTTAGTATTCGCAATAGAGTGCGGAGGCACAATGTAGAAGCCGTGACAGAAATGTCGGGGAATGCAAAACCGCCTTGATCTCGCAGTTGAGCTAACACTGGACGCGATAACAATTCTGTGCCACCAGACCAAAAAAATGAACTGATGCAGCTCTGCACTTTCCTGCAGCTTCTTATAGCGGCACCCGTTCGTCCCTCGTAGTCGTAGTAGTAGTCGTAGTGTGTAACTGGTCTTGCATTTTGACCTCCAAGGTGGTGCCGGTGAGAGATTTCTTCTCTGCGTTGTTGAACAATAAAAAATTCGCAGTGTGCGCGTTAATTAAAACCCGAATTCTCCTGTCTCTCATTCCCCCTTAGCAGCCGTACAATGAGCACTATCTGACAATAAAGGGTTGCTGCGTTATACTCGCTAGGCATAACCTCCTTGGTTTTAGAAAGGTTTAGCGAGCGTTTGGCAACAGTGCCATGTATACAGTGAACTAGTGTATACCATGAACTCGAGGAGGTTAAAGGTGGGAAGTAGACACGAAGTGCAAGCCGTAAGAAAGTGTGCGTGTGCCACCTCTCGTTTAGTCCTTGGAATGTCCGCTGGATGGCGGTGCTTCTATATGTGGAATATAATGAAAAGATGCGAGATGGAGGTACTTGGAGTGTTGAATAGATGGACGAACGGACACACAGACAGATGCATGGACGGACTCACGGATGGCTGCACCGATGGATGGACGCATGGACGGACGCAGGGGCGGATGCATGAGCGAACGCAGGGACGGACGCACAGATTGACGTGCGGACGCACGAACAGACGCACGCTCGGACGGGCAAATGGACGCATGGACGGTCACACAGACGGACGCATGGACGGACAGAAGCAAGAACGAATGGACGGACGGATGCTTCGCCCTACTCTCTATCATTCATTCCGTGGATATGCTGCCATTTTTTTGTAGCGTGAGCTACATTGGCTGAGGTCGAGCAGTTTCGAGCGGCAAAAAAAAAAAAGGGGGGGGGGGGGGCGCTCGCGCGACGCTACATCAAGCCAGTGCCGAGGTCGCTACATCAAAAAGAAGGTTAGCGGCGACGCCAGTGCACTCAAACACTTCGAATAGTTTGACTGACGTCATGTTCAATTGTTATTCATGAACGTGAGTGAGTCAGAGAGACAGAGAGTGTGTGTGTTTGTGTATGTGCGTGCGTACGCGTGTGTGTTTACACTATAGTGAAACGACACCGGTTTCAGTCTGTCAGCTGTCACTGGAGCGCCTTTCGTCGAGTCGTTGAAACGACGGCCACAGTGGGCGGATTGTAGGCTGAAAGACGCCATCTGCGTTTGTGCTCCTTGGTTTTCATCGGCCGATTTCCGTCGCCTCGCGCGACACAAAAGACACGTGCGAGGCGACGCTGACCGGTACTTGCGCGAGAAATTTTCTTCGCTTTTCGCAAGCGTGGATGAGTGGCGTCATCTGGTGTCATCTTTCGAACTATTGCGAGAAGGAGGGAATTGAACCGCTACCTTAATTGTCCACTCAGAAAATGTTACGCGGTCCAGTGTACTTGATCAACTTTCCAGCGGATACATGTTCCCCGTCCATTCGTTTTTTTTTTTTTTTTGCGCACGTTTCTTGCCACCCCATTTCTCTTTATTTGTGTGTGAATCCTCCGAATTCTGTTGGCTTGCGAAGGCACTTGGCGCGCGCTGTGCCCACAACTAGCGGCAGGTGTTCGAGCTCGATATCGAAAACCTGGACTGAGGTCTTTCTTTTCAGAGTCTGCATGGGCGCGTCTTTGAGCACCTCGTCATTCGGATTTGCATTTTTCGTCGTGCTAAGTTTGCCGCTCTGTATATGGAACGATTCGCTGCGAGCATGCCCTGCAAGCAGTTTAGCGAGTGAGCGTGTAAACTTTGCTTTGGAGACTGTTGCTGCCGGCTGTTGATGCTGTTGATGCCCGGGATTGGATGGTCGCCTTACTACTGGTAACAGTGGGTTTCCGCACAAATATAGATCATAGTTAGTCTAGTTGGTGCGAATTACTTTCCTGGGACATTAACCAATTAGCGAGAAAAGAAATCGAACGAAGTACAAGGTGATGGAAACCAACTGGAAGCAGACCCGCGTGATGGAGCAGTTGCTGAGGGGATCGACTGCCCACCCGAAGGTCGTGGATTCGATTCCGGGACGCTTGCGC
The DNA here is from genome assembly GCF_013339725.1 of Rhipicephalus microplus. NCBI lineage: Eukaryota > Metazoa > Arthropoda > Arachnida > Ixodida > Ixodidae > Rhipicephalus > Rhipicephalus microplus. The sequence goes on from NC_051165.1 coordinate 317,875,776, forward strand.
ATGCGCCAATGATTCAGGATAGACGTATGTATATGTGAATTAAACTTACGATCAGAGTTAAAAGTTTGTGCATGCGGGGCGATAAAAAAAATATTAAAAATCCGCCATGTGAGGTCATGTCACGTGACGTCTTAATAACGTCAAGAATTTTGCGGCTAATGACGTCATCACTTGATGACGATTGTACGCGTCACTCGTCCCTGACACCGCGGGACGCCGATAGCCGATGCTTGCGTTTAATGAGGCATTGAAGTCTTTCGCCTTAATAAATGTTTTTTTTTTTTTTTGTGCGAAGAAGCACGCTTCACGGGTCTTCCTGTCTGCCAATGATATGGAACAGCGTTACACTTTCGTCCTTAGTCTGCGGCATTCCATAAACCCTGGGCGTCAATATGTCAGCATGGGTGTTTGCATTTGTGAATCAACATGGCGATCTAGATTTCAATGCCTGCATCTGCATGCGTAGGAAAAAACAATGGCTTCTCCGCAATAAGGTGCTTTATACAAAGAAGCACGCTTTACAGCTCTCTCTGATTAACAATTTGATGGAACAGTGTTACAGTATCGTCCTTAATCTACGACGTCGGAAAATATTAAGCGCAAATGTATCCGAAGAGACGTTCGTATTTGTGAATCAACGTAACAATCTAGATGTTAATATCTGCATCTAAGCGCGTATAAAAAAAACTATCGTCTTTAAAGAAAACGCCATGGGGGTATTAGTGTTACGACTCTATTTGACAGAGTGTTGGAACTGAGTTACACTTTTGTCCTTACTAATAACAATAAAATACTACTGCTACTGCTAGTACAAGTAATAATAATTATAATAATAATAATAATAACAATAAAAATTTGGGGATTCACGTCACAAAACCACGATTTCTGATACGGCGTGGGGGAGGGATCTGTAAAGTTTGACAATCTGGTGTTGTTTAACGGACACTGATATGCAAAACACAAGCCTGTACCACTTCATCTCGATCGAAATGAATTCACCGCGGCCGGAGTCGAACCCGCAACCTTCGGGTTAGTAGCCGAGCACTATATCCACTGCTTCACTACGGCAGACACTTTCTTTCTAAGTCTACGACGTTCCAAAGACATTGAGCGTCAATGTGCCAACATGGCCGTTTACATTTGTGAATCGGCCTACGGCCTATATATGTTTCAATCCAAAAAAAAATGACTTCTCTGCAATTGGGATGTTAATGCAAAGACGCACGCTTTACAGCATTTTATGTGACAATATAAACATCTTGGAAGAAATATACAGGGGATCAACTGCTACCATTGTGATTCATAAAGAAAGCAACAGAATACCAATCAAGAAGGGTGTAAGGCAGGGGTACACAATTTCCCCAATTTTATTTACCACGTGCTTACAGGAGGTTTTCAGAAGCCTAGAATGAAAACAGTTAGGGATAAGAGTTAATGGAGAGTACCTTAGTAACATGCGCTTCGCCAATGACATTGCATTGCTGAGTAACTCAGGGGACGAATTGCAACTCATGATTACGGAGTTAGACAAGGAGAGCAGAAAAGTGGGTCTTAAAATGAATCTGCAGAAAACGAAAGTAATGTACAACCACCTCGGAAAAGAGCAGTGCTTCGAGATAGGTAATAGTACACTTCAAGTTGTAAAAGACTACGTCTACTTAGGGCAAGTAATAACCGCGGACCGGAACCACGAGATTGAGGTAACTAGAAGAATAAGAATGGGGTGGAGCACATTTGGCAAGCACTCTCAAATTATGACAGGTAGATTGCCACTATCCCTCAAGAGAAAGGTATATAACAGCTGTATCTTACCGGTACTTAGCTACGGAGCAGAAACCTGGAGACTTACAAAGAGGGTTCAGCTTAAATTGAGGACGACGCAGCGACCAATGGAAAGAAAAAAGGTAGGTGTAACCTTAAGAGACAAGAAGAGAGCAGAGAGGATGAGGGAACAAACGGGGGTTAAGTATATCATAGCTGAAATCAAGAAGAAGAAATGGACATTGGCCGGGCATATAGCGCGTAGACAGGATAACCGCTGGTCGTTAAGGGTAACTAACTGGATTCCCAGAGAAGGCAAGTGGCTTAGGGGGAGACAGAAGGTTAGGTGGGCAGATGAGATTAAGAAGTTTGCGGGGATAAATTGGCAGCAGCAAGCACAGGACCGGGTTAACTGGCCGAACGTGGGAGAGGCCTTTGTCCTGCAGTGGACGTAGTCAGGCTGATGATGATGATGATGATGATGGTGGTGGTGGTGGTGGTGGTGGTGGTGGTGGTGGTGGTGGTGGTGGTGGTGGTGGTGGTGGTGGTGATGATGATGATGATGATGATGATGATGATGATGATGATGATGATGATTGGACAATACGATGGTGGAACACTGTTACGCTTTCGTCCTTAGTCTACGACCTTTCAAAAACATTCAGCGTAAACGTGTCAACATGGGTGTTTGCATTTGTGAATCGACCTTAGTATCCAGAGTTCAAAAAAATGCACCTACGTGCGTCGCAAAACTGGCTTCTCCGCAGTAATTGTCTTACTGCAAAGAAGCATGCTTTACGGGTCTCTGTTTCATAATTCGATGTGAACAATGTTGCAAGCGAACTATGGCGTGAACCCAAGTTAATTAGTATTATGCAGGCTTTTATTGTTTGCAGAATAACATGCGTAGCTCAGTATCTAGCCCCTAGAAACGCGGAAAAAGCCAAAATTGTTGTCATAACTACGCTAGCATAAACACAAGCCCAACACACAACGAAATGCTTTCAGCGCTAGGAGTTCACAATAACCTTGAAGCGCTCGTAGAGGCTTTGCAATTAGTGCAATATAAAAAACTAGCGCAAAGCTGTACGAGAAAGCAAATACTCAGTAACCTCTGTACAAACAAAGCAACGCTAAGCAGTGTTAAGACAAACTTAATACATAGGCGTTTTTAAAAAATGCAACATCATTACGTACCATCATTACCGAATGGCATCAACCCGGAGTATAACAAAGAAAGGAGAATAGAACGCTCGGTAGCAATTAAATATTCACAAAACTTGCACAAAGCCACACAAGGCTTGAAGCAGCTAGGAATCCTGAAGACTAATCTCATCGATTCTAGGTAGCTTCTAGGCATTAGCCAGATAACGCAGGTTCTAGGATGCTTCTAAGATGTTGCAAGACTTTAGCTGGGTGATGTTAGGTTCTTTACGCGTTGATTGTCAGTGAAGAAAGGTTCGGGGTAAACTACAGACAGTCACAGGCATGACGCGGCTGTCCAAATTCCAGAGACAAAAATTGGCCCCGTATCTGCATGTAATCTGCAAACGTCGTCGAAAGACGATAGTCTTGCGTGTGGAGAGAGTGAACAAAACATTTATTTGATGTTAGGCGCAAGAAAATCGGTGAATGGTATTCCGGAGGCGCTGCGTTAGAGTGCCTCGAGCGTGCAGCGGAGGCGAACGAGCGCATCAAGTCACGTCACACGTGAGACATGAGCGCCATCTGGCAGTTTCTTTTGGAAAACAAAGCGCATGGCCGTGCGCGCCCGTCTCAGAGGTGATAAGCTGTAGAACGCGAGGCGACGGGTAGGTGCCACCACCGTCTCGTTTTAGCAAAGCGTTGGAAACACTCTCCTGTTCGTGCAAGCGTTGAATGGTCAGCGCAGCGTGATAAACGCTACGGTCCTTAAAATTATTTATGTATGCGTTTTATAGTAAGAGATGCATTTGCAGAATATATGCGTGTTGTTATGGTGCCCCAGACCTGCGCAATAGTTGCTTTTTAATTGACAATTGCACAAGCATGAACGCTCAACCTTGAGCAACATTGGTGGTCGCTGCGGAGTACCCGATGCCGGTAAAAGAGGACAAACAGGCGCGTGTACAGACAGACAGACAAAAATTTTTTGCGTCGAAGGCAAAAAAGCGCATTCCTCTGGCCATTTCTCTGGCCAATCCTCTTCTGCTGCGCATTCCTCTAGGCGCATTCCTCTGGCCTAGAGGAATGCGCAGCACCTATTTCCCGACTTCTTCTGGCACACACCCCTTTTAAATATGATAGTTTCTGGTAGGCCACACAGAGACACATGCCGCTAAAATGGTGGTAGTTTCTACGATCGTCTCAAAAGGAACAATTCGCTAAAGAGTTCACAGTTAAAATGTGTTCTTATGCTCAACGGACGTTGTCTACGTAGACGCCGAGGAGCATGCGCCCTCGTGTTGTATGAACATTTCTGTCGTGGGCAGCGACAATGGCCCAAGTGATAGCGGCTCGATTCAAAGCGGCGAAGCGGGAGCTGCAAAAGAATCGGCTATCGTATTGCCAATAGCTTCCGTGCAAGCAAAAAATTTCATTTTTAAGGCCGCAGTCAGAAATATTGCCTGAGAACAAATCTTGCCGGAATCGGGAAGAATCTTGGTCACCTTGCGAGGCGAAAGAAAAATCCAAATTATTTGGCCGCATGCACTCCTCTATTTCTGGCAAGGGGCGGCTCACACCGCGGCTCGAGGAGTTACACGCCGAACCAATGGGATGCCTAACAAGGATCGAAAGATCGCATGGTTGCCTACTAAACATTATCGAATGGAGATGGTTCGATATCAATCCGCGCACTACGCACTTATCAAGTAACAAGTGGTGTCCCGGCGCATCCTTCAAAGAAATATGTACTCATAATCGGTACCCTATGGCCCCTGTTAGACAGATCAATACGCCGACAAATGCAAATAATAAAAGGCGAACCTACCTCACATTCTATGGACCTTTCGAAAGGTGGTCCGACAGGGTCGCGCAATTACAAATGATGATCAGTGGGAGACAATGCTGCTCAGCACAGATACAGAGGCCGACACACAATCCGACAGGCTGAGGCCGGTGCCAGGACCCCAGTGCTGACGTTTAGGCATAGAATTAGCACCGCCGTGGCCGCCAGATTTTAAAGACGATACTTCGATGAGGGGGTGGGGGGTAGAAAAAGTGGGTAACGATTTAAGGCTGGTGCACACCGGCGACTAGCAGCGGTCGCGCAACCATTTGCGACTGGCCGCAAACAGTCGCGAACGGTTGCAAACGGTCGCAAAGCGACTGCTTTGGCTAGTCGCTTCCTGATCGATTTTTCAGTCGCGCGACTGCAGTCGCAAAGCTGCTGGAACCAATCAGAGATGCTCAATTTTCGTTTTTCAGTTTTTTCATTGCGCTGGCTTACTGCCGCCAGATACAAACGAGTGCGTTTCTCTGGGTCTGTGGCACCATGGCCGCCACGGAACACTTGGCTTGGAGATGGCGGGGCGCCGCAGCTCGGGCAATGTGTCGAATTTACGTGGCGGCATTCGCGAGAAGCTAAACACCGTCAAAGTAAAGAGAACATAAATTGTGCACTCTCTTTTCCCCGCATTCGGAAACGTTTTAGGGGCGAAGCTCCTTATAGCGGCACCCGTTCGTCCTCCGTAGTATGTATGTCACGGACGGCTATTTTCGGCGACACCGCGTCACGGCAATTAACGGGCGCCGTATTCCCCGACTGACCGTGAGAAACGGCGGCACATGAAAGGGAACCGATAAGTGCAAAATGGGGTGCTCTCCTTAGAACGTCGCCGCCGACAGTTAATCCTTTTGTAACTGTGGCGACGTCTGCGAGGTCGTAGAAGGCCGCGGTATACCCCGAACAAGGGTTAGACTACAAGACGCGCCGACTGAGAGCTAAGTGGTTGACCGTTCCCACGGGGAAAAGCGTGGGAAACGCTCTGGTGGCCAAGCCGTATGACAACAACCCGACAGGTTGTCACTCCCGCTAGTTGCGGGCCCTCTCCCAATTAAAAAGGGGTGGGGTCGAAATATTTTTGGGCGGAGTTTCCCATCAATTAAACGCGCATGATTGGACCCAGGTAGAGGTCTCTTGTCCCCAAGGAAGAGAGCGAGGAGACACGAGGGGGATTTAAGCGCAGGATTTTGCCCTGCTAGGCAGACTAGTCGCTGACCAACATGGTGTAGAAACAGATCAACAAGCATCTCTTCTAGAAGTTTTTAGTGTGACTCTGTATCGGCTGGCCACCTAAACTTAGCAGTTCGTCTAGTTGTGACGCGATATTAACGTCTGCAACGTAGACATCGGGACTTCGCTTCGAGTTAGCTCAACCTGCTCGAAGTCACCTGCAAGCACTAGCCTCCCGGAGCCACCAGCGTTGCAACACCACCGACATCGCAGTCGTGCCAGAATTTTCTTCGACTTCTCGCTTCCGATCGTCGGGGACGCAACGCTGCCGGTCATCACACGTATGCCTTCACCTGTTTATATCTTCGAACTTTCTCCTCAGTCGTTCTATTCTTGTTAGTATGTGTAGTTTGTAATAGTTCTCTCTCGTAAGCTGATTTATTGTTTCTGTTATATATTTCTTTAGTTGTATCAAGTGTCGATGTATTTTGTTAGTTGTATTGAAGTGTTGTATTAGATCCCGTGTGCTGCAATATCACTAGAGTAAAGTTTGTTTTGTTTTCCCACGTCTCTGATCTCTTCACTGTCTCTGCTTGCGTACGGAACGAACCAACCTGCTGTCATTCCCGTCGCCTACTTCGCGCTGGTGACGCTAGAGTGGCAGCTTGTAACAATGTAACAAGTAGTATAACATTTTGACCTCCAAGGTGATGCCGGTGAGAGACTTCTTCTGTGCGTTGTTGAACAATAAAAAATAGTGCTCAATGTACATGTCAATTGCTGCTAATGGGGAATGAGAGACAGGAGCATTCGGCTTTTAGTTAACGCGCAGACTGCGATTACCATTAGCAGCCATTGGCATGCATATTGAGCACTATCTGACAAGAAAGGGTTGCTACGTTATACCAGCTGGGTGTAACCTCCTTAGCTTTAGAAAGGTTTAGCGAGCGTTGAGCCACAATGCCATGAATACAATGAACTGTTTATACCATGAATGAACTCGAGGTGGTAAAAATGGGAAGTAGATACGAAGCGCAAGCCGTAAGAAAGTAAAAGCCGAATTCTCCGCCTCTCATTTCCCATTAGCAGCCATTGGCATGTACATTGAGCACTATTTTTTGAAAAAGTTTGCTACGTCATACTCGCTGGGCGTAACCTCCTTGGTTTTCGAAAGGTTTAGCGAGCGTTCGGCCGCAGTGCCATGGATACAGTGAACTAGTATATACCATGAACTCGAGGTGGTTAAAGGTGGGAAGTGGACCCGAAGCGCAAGCCGTAAGAAAGTGTGCGTGTGCCACCTCTCGTTTAGTCCTTGAAATGTCCGCTGGATGGCGGTGCTTCTATATGGGGAATAGGGAGCCTACATGAACGGCCGTTCATGTAGGCTCCCTAATGGGGAATATATGATGAAAAGATGCTAGATGGTGGTACTTGGAGTGTTGAATAGATGGACGAACGGACACATAGACAGATGCATGGATGGACGCATGAACGGACGCAGGGGCGGCTGCATGGACGAACGCAGGGACGGACGCACGAACAGACGCACGCACGGACGGGCTGATGGACGCATGGACGGTCACACTGACGGACGCATGGACGGACGGTAGCAAGAATGAATGGACGAACGAATTCTTCGCCCCACTCTCCATCATTCACTCTGTGGATATGCTGCCATTTTTTTTTTTTTTTTTGTCTTGAACTTGACTTGTCACCGCCTTCAATGCAGCACGTTTGGAACGCGTTTGTGCTTCATGCCTTGACAACGACTTGAGACACCGCGTTCGAGACGCGTTTGTGCTGCGTTGTAGGCTGCGGCAAGTCAAATTAAATTCAAGGACCTTTTCTGAACACGTACGACTCTCGGAAATACTCCTCGTCGTCTCAGCGCAGATCGGGAGGCAGGCGGCTTGCACGGCCGGCCAACTCCCGCGATCGAAAGGACGGTCACACCCACTAACGGTTTTTTTTTCTTTGGGGGCATCTGTGATGCCAGCCCCGACACAATGGCACAGCGCACTAGCACCATGACAGTGTCTTGTTCTTCGCCTACTGGTAGGTGTTCTGTGACTTGACGCTGTTGGGAACGCTGCTGCGAGAACTGGACGAAAACAATAAATGCGGCATGCTCGGTTTGCTGCGCTCACTCAGCTGGCGGCGATCAGCTGATCGGCGCCAGTCTCCAGAGTTCTCGCTGATAACGAGATCCGGACGCGACTCTGCGCTTTTGCGACTTCCGGTCGCTCGCATGCAGCCTCTGCCGATGTAAACATCAGTCGCTTTTTTTTTTCTTTTTTTTTTTGTCGCCAGTCGTGAACGGTCGCGCGACCGCTGCTAGTCGCCGGTGTGCACTAGCCTTTAGAGTACAGGGTACTCTACTATGGCTTCGATGAATGAGAGGGTGGGGGGGGGGGACAAAGAAAGGGGGTAACGATTAAGAGTACAGGGTACTCTACTATGGGAGAGCTTAACGCCGTCCCGCGAGCACGTATGCAGAAGATATGGTTTGTCTGTCTGTCGACCTACGCGGATAAGCAACCAGGTCTAAGTTCCACCTCTTCCTCAAGACCCACCCATTTTGGTCTGGTGTTTACATTCACACTTGTGTACATTGTCGATCAAAAAGCAAATATTACGAATATCTGAGGCGCAATATCCACACGTCAATACTCAGGTGTGTGCTTCTTTATACTAGAAAATGCGTAGATGCGTAATTTTGCAGACTGTAGCGTTTAACACGCTGCGCTGACAATGCGACTCTTTGCATGAAGAGGGGATTGTTTCCTACGCTTTGCTTGATTGGATTGACATGACTCCAACAAAAGTTCTAAAATGATACGGTGCTGCCACCTAGGCGTGATTTAGAGTTCCAAAAGTGCTTTTGTCTTCCAAGATTACTGCCAGATAGCGCTAGTGTATCATGCAGGACCCCCAGGATACCATTCTCCGATCTTTTCGCGCAGAACATGAAATAAACATTGTTTTCTTTTATCGTCTTTCGACATTTGCTGTGAAATATGTAGGTACACAGCCAGAATTTTTTCCCATAATGTTTCACCCTCCCCTTTAGTTAACGGCGTTTCAAAAACATCAAAAGCATCAAGCGTCAATGTCTCAGCATGGGCGTTTGTTCTTGTATATATGAAAGACCTTCGTTGGTTCGGCACTGTGTATATTTACTAACATTTCATCTAGTGGACCAGACTTTTAGTCTGGTCCACAATTTAACGTCTTCATCCTCAGTATCCGAAGTTACAAAAACAAAACGGGCGTGATTGATCAAGGTTCATTCACACTAAATGCGGGGCGGCCAAAGCGGAGAGACGGCAAAGTGGAAAGCGGAGAAAATTTCCTCTCCAGGTGGCGAAAGCGGACCGAAAACGAAGCGGCAAGTGCGATCTTCCCCGGGGCAATATTTTTCCCGCCCGCCGAGCCTCACCGCTTTGCCGCAGCCAATCAGAATGCCATGCGGCAGAGGCATCGTCATGACGCTGGTGTACCTTTGGGAGAAACACAGCCACGTGATAACGACACGTGCGTAAAAGCGCGAAATGCCCTCCTCCTCAGCCGCGCGGCCAGCCAAAGGATGGCGTGCGGTCTGAACAGGACAGCCCACTTGCTCGCTATGCGGCGCCGCTTTTGGTGTGAACGAGCATTCACTGTGTCAGCATGAGCGTTCGAACTTTCGAATTGTCCTTATACGATATAAAGTTCCATATCTTCTTCTTCACTTACATTACCAGGTGCAGGACTGAGTGCTGCGCTGACTGTGCGATGTCAGTGTATGATAAAAAAACATCAGATATGAATTTTCGGAGTATTCGCCTACGCCGATAAAACAGACTGCTGGGTGTTGGGACTCCGGGTCCTGCCGGTCTCGTTTTCGGTAGCTGGCCCCGTAGCAGGATCCATCGTCCGACAATTCAGCGAGAAGAAGCGCCCGAACGAACGACAGAGATTTATTTACATGTGGAGAAGTGATCAACTGATCCAAAGAGAGAAGAGAGAGAGAGATACAAAACGTCTCCGGCATTTTATAGCGCCGCGTTGCCAACTCTGGGCGCATTGTCCGCATCGTCAGCCAATACGGTGGCCCCGGCACCTTGGCCACGAGGGAGGGGAAACACACCTCACAACACATGGAGTGGCACAACCTAACACGATGTCCATATATGGTCACGGCGCCCTAAAAAATGCCCAAACATGGTCACGAACGCACAGCAGATTCCGGAATTCTCCCGGCGAGAGGGGGGAGCCTGAATGGGGAGGTGGGGGTCGACGACACAGTCGGTCAAGAACCGGTTCTCCCCGCAACTCCTCTTGCTTGGTTCCCTAGGGCCGGTCGTAACATGGGCCAGTTGGCTCTGTATTATCATTAAAAGAATAAGCGCTAAAAATTGACGAGCACATGGGAAAAGAATGCTTTGTCAGCTCTCTTCTCTGTGAATTCGTCCATTTTTAGCGCTTATTCTTTTAGTGACTTTGTCTACGGCGTACCTCGTGATCGTATCATTGCTTTGGCACGTAAAGCCTCCACACATTAATATTGTTACGAGAAGGAGACCAACTCGGAGGGATAGTCACCAATGTATTTACAGCCGGTTAGGCGAGCAGCGCCAGCCACACAGATTAGCTCGCGCCAGTCTATCTGCTTTGTCTTCTTCAACTCCATGCACTGGCACGTAGCATGACCCCCGGCAGCGGAGGCACCGTCCCGGTGCTTTAAAGGTCGTTATCTGACGCATTCTTGTGGGGCTTGATCCGCGAGACGTGTATGATATCACTGGGCCGCATAATAGATGATGATGGATAGATGGGGCTTATCTTGTAGGTGACAGGTGTTACTTGACGCAATATACGGTAGGGTCCCGTGTAATGAGACAGAAGTTTTTCTGATAGGCCAAGCCGACGATGAGGGGACCAGAGTAAAACGACGGTACCGGGAGCGAAATGTGCGTCTCTATGTTCCGCATCGTACCGACGGCATTGGTTTGTTTGTGACGCCATCAGCCGAGCGCGAGCGAGCTGACGGGCATGATCGGCTCGCGCAATCGCGTCGTGGGCATACTCGCTGGTGGACGAGGTGTGAGCTGAGATGACTGTGTCCAGTGGTAAAGTCGGCTCTCTTCCGCACAATAAGTAAAACGGCGAAAAGCCCGCTGTGTCGTGACGGGATGAATTATACGCGAAAGTTGCGTAGGGTGAGGCAAGGTCCCAGTCTCGGTGGTCGGGCGGCACGTACAAAGCGAGCATATTTGTAAAAGTGCGGTTAAATCGTTCCGTGAGGCTATTTGTTTGAGGGTGGTGAGTGGTTGTCAGTGTTTGTTGCATGTAACTAGAACGCAGACCGCTATCCATCAAGGGACGCCCCCTCTTTCGGCGGTGGCACGCAACAAACAGAATGTCGGCGATGACTTCGGATAGAAATGTATGGCCACGGTCTGTGAGAAGCTGTCTCAGAGCACTGTGAAATCAATATAACGTCCCGTAACAAGAATTCAGCGACGTCGGTTGCACAGCTGGTCGGTAGAGCTCGCGTAATAGTGTAGCGCGTATCGTATATAAGTCTGTAATAACGGCTATCCATTTGTTTCCCAATGTTGATGTGGGAAAAGGACCAAGCAGTTCTAACCCAACACGGTAAAATGGTTCCGCGGGTATGTCAATTGGTTGAAGATGACCAGCGGGTAGCAGCGACAGTGTTCTACGACGTTGACATACAGGTCACACGTGGCGACGTATCGGCGTACCGAGCGAGCAAGGCCTGGCCAGAAGAAACGGCGCCGGACGCACTCGTACGTGCGGGATACACCAAGGTGTCCAGCCGTGGGAGCGTCGTGAAGTTCGGTGAGAACACAGCGGCGCAAATGCTTAGGCACAACAATAAGAAGGACGAGCCCGTCTGGTCGGAAATTGCGACGGTATAGCACACCCTTTTGAATGACAAAGTAGCGGACGGAAGCATCATTTGGGGATGATTCCATACGGCTGATGATGTCAAGCAGCTCTAGATCACGCTTCTGTTCTTCCCCAATATTAAGGAAGTCGGACACTGACAAGATAGAGTTCTCCGTGGGCTCGTCAGTGTCCTCAGGATCGTCGACAGGGTACCGGGAGAGGCAATTGGCATCACGGTGTAGGTGGCCAGATTTGTAGACCACCGAATAGGAAAATTCTTGCAGGTGCAAAGCCCAGCGACCAAGGCGGCCTGATGGATCTTTTATAGAGTTGAGCCAGCAGAGTGCGTGGTGGTCGGTAACTACCGAAAATGGGCGTCCGTATAGATAAGGTCGCAATTTCGCCACCACCCATACAAGAGCCAAGCACTCACGCTTTGTGATCGAATAGTTACGTTCAGGGGCGGATAGGAGGCGGCTGGCATATGCAATAACGCAATCATGGCCATGTTGTTTCTGAGCCAGCACTGCACCAATGCCATGTCCACTTGCATCTGTACGGATTTCCGTAGGGGCAGCAGGGTAGAAGTGTGCCAGAATCGGCGGAGTAGTGAGAAGAGCGACGAGAGTCGAGAACGCAGAAGCCTCTTCGGAGCCCCATGAAAACGGGACTTCTTTCTTAAGGAGCTGCGTAAGCGGCCTCGCTATGTGCGCAAAATTTTTCACGAAGCGTCGGAAGTAGGAGCATAGTCCGATAAAGCTGCGTACATCCTTCGCAGATCATGGTACAGGAAAGTTTTTGACGGCGCTGATTTTTGCCGGGTCTGGTTGTACACCGTTGGCGTCTACTAAATGACCAAGCACTGTGATTTGATGGCGTCCAAAGTGAGATTTGGACGAGTTGAGCTGCAGGCCAGCGCGACGGAAGATTCCTAATATGGCTGAGAGGCGCTCTATATGAGTTTCAAATGTTAGTGAAAAGACGATGACGTCGTCCAAGTAGCACAAACAGGTGGACCATTTGAATCCTCTGAGCAGGAAGTCCATCATTCGTTCGAAGGTGGCTGGAGCGTTACAAAGGCCGAAGGGCATGACCTTGAACTGATATAGGCCATCGGGGGTGATGAATGCCGTCTTTTCACGGTCCATTTCATCTACCTCTATCTGCCAATAGCCGGAACGAAGGTCTATGGAGGAAAAATAGTGGGACCCACAGAGGCAATCAAGCGCATCATTTATTCGTGGCAGAGGGTAGACGTCTTTTTTGGTAATTTTGTTTAGGTGTCGATAAACCACGCAGAAACGCCATGCACCGTCTTTCTTGCGGACTAGCACTACGGAAGAAGCCCAAGGACTGCAGGGTGGCTCAATGATGTCCTTGGCGAGCATTTTGTCGACCTCACTTTGGATAATGTGACGCTCGGCCGCCGACACCCGATATGGACGCCTATGAATACGATGCTCATTACCAGTGTTTATGCGGTGGCTCATACCGGTAGCTTTCCCCAACGGACGGCCGCTGATGTCAAAAACGTCGATGTAGGACAGCAGAAGCCGGTGGAGCTCATCAGTCTGCTGCGGCGTTAAGTTGGAAGTGATCATCGACGTAATAGCGCTGTCGGAGTAAGTGGCAGATTGATGTTGAGCGTGGGGGTCAGAAGGAGCGGCCATCGCGAAAACATCTACCACATTGTCTTCTAAGGTGCAGAGCAACGCCAAAGAGATCCCTTGTGGCAGAACTTGAGGTGTCAAGCTAAAGTTGACAACTGGGAGGCACGTAGAATTTCCTGCGACGGACAGAATGGTGTACGGTAATGTAATGCCACGGTTTATGAGGACATCGGTGATATGTGTCAGAACATAGTCACAGTCGGGAACTGGTGGTATTGAGACGAGCTTTACGTAGGTCAGTGTCTGCGGAGGGAGGCGCGCGTGTCCCGTTGTGCAGAGGCGACCCAGCCGTTGTGCAAGAGGTTCTGTTGCGGGCAAGTGTAGACGGAGCGTACTGGTCGAACAGTCTATGAGGGCAGAATGCACGGCCATGAAGTCGAGGCCTAAGATTACGTCGTGGGGGCATTTATCAAGGACGGTGAAGAGAACAACTGTGTGTCGATCCGCAAAGCTCACACGAGCGCAGCACATTCCAACGATAGATGCTATTCCACCATCCGCAACACGGACAAACTGAGTGGTTGCAGGTGTGAGAACTTTCTTGAGCTTGCGGCGAAAATCACTCGTCATCACGGAAAGTTGAGCGCCGGTGTCGACAAGAGCAATGACATGTACGCCGTCTACTTGTACGTCTATGAGGTTCCGTTTTGTCGGTATCGTCAAAAGAGGATTTTCGGTCAGTCCGAGCGATGCAGCGCCACCTCCGGGGGCTGCAACACTTAGTTTTCCGTCGGGGAACCTCGTGGGAAGGCAGGGGAAGATGGTCGGCGGGGCTGTGGAGAACGAGACTGGCGACGTTGGGGGGATGGAGAGCGGGAGTAGTGGTGTTCAGAAGAAGGTTCCTGGGCAAAATGGTCGCGGCTGGTCTCATGGCGATAGGCAGGACGTGCATAAAAGGGACGAGAGGACGGTTGTGCAGGAGGACCTCAGCGACTTCTACAATGGCGAGAAATGTGCCCGATTCTGTGACACGAGAAGCAGATCGGCTTGTCATCGTGTGTTCGCCATGTGGATGGATTACGGAACGTTGAGGGAGAGCCGGTCGGGAAGGGACGTGCAGGCGTGTATTGGGGCTGGTAGTCGGTGCGGGGAGGCGGTGAGATAGAGTGAATTCCCAAGCTGGCGATTTCCTGCCGGACGACTGCTTGAATTATAAGCAACGTAATTGGCGGAGAGGGGTCAGGGGACGTTGGTCCCACCTTAGCTGGAGCAGCCGCTTCAAGTTCTCGCCTGACGATTCGCGTCAATTTGTCACAGGTGTCTGGTGGATGATATGTGTCGAGACACGAGGACGTCGCAGTGGTGTTCAGGAGGCGCTGGAACTGATGGGAGATGCGTCTGCTTTTAGCTTGTTGGAACTGGTGGCATTCTTAAATGATCGCATCAACAGATGACGCTTTGTTGAATACCAACAAGTTGAACGCATCATCGGCGATACCCTTTAGGATATGCGCACCTTTTTCAGGTTCGGACATGTTTTCGTCAGCTTGGCGGCATAGTGAGAGGACAGCCTGAATGTAACCGATGTAGGGCTCCGTGGAATATGCGCGAGTCGACAACTCATTTTTCGCAGTTTCACGACGACCAGAGATGTTGCCAAAAAGCTCACGGATCTTTTCCTTAATTGAAGCTGTCCCAGCTTGTTATGTCATGCTCGTGGTTGTCAAACCAAACACGAGGGGTTCCGTCGAGATAAAAGATGACGTTTGCGAGCATAAGAGTGGGATCCCACCTGTAAGTGGCGCTGACGCGTTCGTAGAGGCATAGCCACTGGTCGACGTCGGAACCCTCGCTGCCCGAGAACACGCCGGGGTCTCCTGAGCAAGGGAAGCGTCACGAAAGTTGTTGCGGGCGCTGGGTTGACAGGTCGGGCAGAAGGGCGGGCGACCGGAGAGGATGTAGTCGAGTCTTGAGTGGTCTTGTTGTAAGCCGCGAGGGAGCGTCCGCTTCGGAGTTCCGTGGCGAGGACGGGGATCGCACAACTCCACCAAATATGTTACGGGAAGGAGACCGACTCAGGTGGGTAGTCAGCGATGTATTTACAGCCGGTTAGGCGAGCAGCGCCAGCCACACAGATTAGCTGACGCCAGTCTATCTGCTTTGTCTTCTTCAACTCCATGTACTGGCACGTAGAAATATTATTATATATGCATTAATTTCGCAGTGAACACCTTCATAGGGTAAAGCACGCTTTACCTGTTTCTTCTTGACAATACATTGACGAATAGCTATTACAATCTAGGTTATGAAAATCTCTACCTCCATGCTTAACCAAAAAGCTGGCCTCTTTGCGATAGAAACATTTATGTGGATAACTACAGTTTACTGGTGTATGGGTTCCGTTGCAATGGTTCACTGTGCGATTTGATTCCTAATGAATAAACTTACAAAATCAATTAGCGTCTATAACTCAGCATGGGCGTTTACATGCGCGAAAGTTACCTGCGATCAATAAAGCAATATCTGTACCACCTAACGTGCTTAGACGAAACTGGCTTCTCCGCAGTAATCATCTTCATGTGAAGAAGCACGCTTCCTTCGTTTCTTTCTACCTACACAAAGGAACTTTTTGCTTACTATCAACAATCTAGAACTTTTAACGAAAAAAACAACAAGGTTCTGTCTAGCCCAAAATACGAATTGTTGTAGCAGCACTATATCAAAGAGCTGCGGAAAGTAACGTTTATCGGGAATGTTGGAGAAAACATTTTGCTTAATTGAAACAGCAGAAGCGATGATCTCATTCAATGACCGCCAACACTCGCTGTCACGGCCTCAACGTTTTGTGATGGCGTTTGATGAAGGCTGCTAATAGCGACGAAAACTCACGCGAGACTTTAAGGGCCTCTTCATGCGCTAGCCGCCCAACCACCCCGCCCGTGGCGGGACCCCTACCGCAACCAAGTGGGGGGGGGGGGGGGAATGAGCGAATCGCCGATGCTCTTCCCCCCTCCGCTTGGGTGCAGCAGGTGTTCCACCACGGGCGTGGCGGCTAGCCCGTGAAGATTCCCTAACAACCATTAACAACCACAGTAATGACACACTGCACGAAAGACTGTAGTTCTACAGTAATCATCCGATCACTGTCGTCAAAGGCAAAGTGCTATCGGGCTTTTATGTGACTTAATACAACATGGCCGGTGAAATGGAATTTATATCTGAGCAGATTCGAGGCTGCACGAAGCGGAGTGGCTCATGAGTTTATGGCAGTCAGCCACAAATTGTGGTCATCTTTTAACGCATTTCAAGTGTGTTGAGTCCCATCGATTGCGAACAAGGTATTGAACCTGCTAGACTATTTAAGTCTCGTCCACACAGAAGGCGAAGCGGTTGAAGCGGGGAAACTTGCTTTCCAATCGGCGAAAGTGGGCGAAAAACGAAGAACGAGGCGGATGTCCGCCTTCAAAGCTATCCGCTTTGCCGCAGCTAATCAGAACACCATGCGTGGCACTTGCGTATTTTTGGGAGTAAATTTGGGAGAAGCGGCGCCACGTAATAGCGACGCATACGCGAAAGTACAAGATGCCCCGCCTCCACAGCTGCGCGGGCAGCCAAATGAGGCGTGCGGTCAGAACATGTGCGCGCACTCACTGCCTCGAAAAGCCCGCTTGCCTGCTTTGCCTTCGGTGTGAACGAGCCTTACCTGTCCGGCGCGGACGGGGAGGCGGGGCCTCTCGAGCATTGGCGGGCGCTACACCTCACCGCCGCGTGGAACTGCTTGTACATCCTCGTCACGCGAACCGCCTGCGCAATTTTACATCATATCCGGCATATGTTTACATCAGCGCCACCGTCGCATGGAGTTCTCTTATTGACTGCGGCAAAGCAGAGGTCTTTGTCGGGCGCTAAAGATCGGTGGCCAAGTCCCAGAGCTTTTGCGCCGAGCGCCCAGGCACATGACCCCGTTTCACGCCCGCTTTCGCCGGCTTGAGAGAATGTTACCTCCGCTTTGGCCACTCCACCTGCGGTGTGAACGAGCCTTTAGGCATTCACTGTACCTTACACTGCGTGAAGATCTGACGGCTACAGTTGTGGACCTATAGCGTTTATGACGCCAACATGCAGTAGCGCGTCATGTACCCAGCTGTGGGTCTTTTGGCGATCAGAAAACAGGAAACGCATTCGAATGAGGAGGTTCGCAGAGATGAGGCTTAAAAGATCGGGTTAGTTACTATAGCAGACAATACCGAATTACTGCACATTTAGAATGAATAACTTCCTTTTGTCTGGAGGCGATCCACCCTTATGTGACAGATGTGGAGCAGCACTCACCGGACTTCACATTCTAATCCAGTGTAAAGAATTAGACACGTTGCGAAGACAACTCTTTCCGTTACCTATCGACAACAGATACCACTTCACTATGCAATGTTCGTCGATAGGGAACTACTTTTCACACATAAATTGTTGTTGGCTTTCTTGAGAGACGTCCGTACTTTTCACGTCATATGCCTGGGCATTCCGTAGCATGACCTTTTCAGAGAGATCTTCGCTGTAATGGCTACACTGAACAAAGCACTTCCCCCCCGGCCCTTGGGCGCGAGGATGTGAACGATTGCGGCACTATTGCTAATGCCATACATGGCCACCATCGTTTTTATTATCACAAACTTTTGTCATCCATTAATACCACACACTTATCACAGCGTGGTCATGATTTTATTACTGCTATGTTGTTACCCTCCTTAGCACGAGAAATTTTAAGGCCCTTATACAGCTCCTTATCACAATGATTGTCACAATCTCTAGTCACATCAACTGGCGCTCTTTGGCCATGAAATGGCCCTTGCACCACAAAACACAACACATCATCACCATCATAGAATGAATAACATTCTTTGGCACTATCATGCATTTTAGCGAATATTTGATAAGGACTACCGGCACAAAAACACCACTACAAAGAGCATGTGCTCACACACAGCTGGCTAATCTTTCTGCCTCGTGTCATCCCCGTCACTCCAGGTCGATGCAGCCCGGTGAAGCGTTCTTCAAGAAAAAAGAGTTACGATGCTGAACTTACTTCATTCTAGTGAAACAGCCCACCCAAGCTACTGACAACCTAGTTGTCGGCTGGGTAGATCATTGAATACAACCTATAGTAGCTTTTTGAGATAAACACGTGCTGTGGTGACAGCTACTAAGCATCTCAAGATTCACACATCTTTATAATAGCACTTCCACCCCTGGGGACAACAGTCGGTTTATATGTAAAGCGAACTATTAGTATAATGATGAGCTGGTTAACGGTCGCTTGGGCACGAAATTATGCCACAAAATAAATACAGCCTAAGCAAATAGCTAAATGCTTTCCAGATGCGTTTGGCTATTTGCTTTGGTTAGATCAAACTTTAGTAGCAGGAACACAGTAATCTGTGTGTAACAAATGTGGCAAAAGTCGCAGGAGAGTAACTTGTTTTCAAAGCAACATGGCATACTGTCTTAGTGATGACAAAATGCAGAAAAAACAAGAAAACAGACAGAAATAGAAGCTACAGGTAGCGTGTGAAACTGCTGCCACACACACGGTGCCTGAGCTGTCTTTTATTAACACAACAATGAGAGATGTCATTCATGCAAAGATCTTTTCCTCGCGACGCTTCTTGGTAACCACAGTGCCAGGCTTGTGTTGTGCGTCTGGGTGGTTGGCCAATTCTGGTGGGCACGTGGAGACTGGACTGCTCAAAATCAGTTGCTTGAGGTCGTAGAAGAGATGGGAGTCTTCCTTCGTAACGAAAGATACAGCTTTGCCATGCAAGCCTGCTCGCCCCGTACGACCAATACGATGAGTGTAATCTGCAGCAGCAGCAAAAAGTGTTAAACAGTTACCTTCAGCAATGAAGTGTGCAACAACAGATGTGAGGACTCCCAGTGTGTATCCACACAGGCACCCATAAAATGACAAAAAAATTTGAGTGATGTCACATATTTGCATCTCTCCTCACCTTCGATGGTCTTGGCCATGTCGTAGTTGATGACCATGGAGACGTTGCGGATGTCGATACCACGACCGGCCACATCTGTGGCCACCAGTATGTCCTTTGCACCACCCTTGAGGCTGGCCAGAGCAAACTCACGCTGCTCTTGGCCCTTGCCACCGTGCAGTGTACATGCGTTGAACTGCAAGCAATAATGAAAGAGCACGTGTAGAACAATCCAGTAGAAGAACTTATTTAGTATAGCTACTTATGTAATGACTTAACTTCTGAAGATATGACGAAAATCTTGCAATAGGCTTAAGCGACTTCTGAGAAGCACATGTATATCGAGAAGTGAGTAACGAGCAAGGCAACATCTGGGGAACTTTTACGTAATAAAAATGTGATAATGCACTCGATGGCACTGCCCCTCATGTGTGAGCCCGCGAAACTTCTGCACGAACTTACGCCCATTCTCTCGAGACCCTTGGCAAGCACGTCAGCACCCTTCTTCTGGTTGACGAAGATGATGACAGGTGGCTCCACACCACGGTTGAGAAGCTCAACCAGCTTCTTCCTGCGTGGGCCACAAACGCTTCAGAATCCCCCCTCATGTGAGGCATACATCTATGCACTACAGAAAACCATGTTCACTCTATACTGTTGAACCCATTTGTAAGAGCCACTGATGTAGTACAGTTGGGTATAGGAGACGCTAGCATGCCTACATTGAAGTAAGTGTTGATCTGGAAATGAACACGTGGTACCCTGCTTATAAGAGACAATTCGTGTAAGGAATAAGAACTTTACTCCAGTACATGTCTCTTACAAAATGATTCAACTGTACAGCTGCTGTAAATTTGAAGTCAATAAAGAATTATTTTCCCCGAGAAAAACCATCAAGCTTCACTTGGACTGATTCTCTGATTAGTATGTTGAGAGCTTTACTATGACTGCTCAACTTATGCACTGTGCTTTCTATTAGCTCTCTTTATCATGCAAAAATGGTTATTTTTCACATGTCTCGGAAAGGTAGCTTTTGCCAGTTCGAAAATTACTTTAGCACGCATTGCCGCACACCAAACTTTGCACAAAAAAAGTGCTCTTTCTGATAATATATGTTGTAGAGCAACAAAAATAGTCGAGAATGAATTAAAATGTGAAGAGTGAGTAATTTTTGGTTGCCAGCTGGTACACTGTGCAAGAAAAAACACTATGTGCAAAATATTCAAAACAAAAAAAATTCTGACATACGTTCTAAAGGTAAGTGACACAGAAACAATATAAAAAATAATAAATGTTATGTTGTAGAAAAAGTTTCTATTAACGTAGACAAAGAATATGTGAGCCAAGGTACTGCTTCTATGATTATGCCTTGCAGTGAAGCATTGCTTGGTTTTTCATGAGACATTGGTGCCTTCGTGCTAAATTTATCAATAAATATTAGTTTTCTTTCAATAACATCTTGCAGGTGTTCAAATATATATGAACGCCCATGATGGTAACAATGTCTTGATAAATTATAATTACATGCCTAATGAACCTCATTAGCTGGTCTAGCATAACCTTTTTCTGTGAGCGACCTTACTCCACATAGATTGGCATTAGAATATGTGCATCCAAGCATATTTCAGTGAATTTTTGCACATCGTATTAAACAAAGAACAATATCACACATTTAAAAAACGTCTCGTACTGCTCCGTAGTCAAAACGAAGTGCTCTGGTGGCCTTGGCCTTCTTGTCACGTGCAGATGCTCTGAGGCCAGCGCCAGCACATCGCACCCCAGGGACGTGTGGACCTCGCACGTAACCAGAGTTCATTTAAGATTGAGCTTAACGTCAGCCGCTACGCACTTGCGTCAGAGGAGACAATTTGAGGTCTTAAACAAAACAAACCTATGGACGACTGGGGATGTCTCAGGCTAAAGCAAAACATCGTCGCCAAAAAGCTTAAGCTTAGGTGCTGTCATCCTCGGGACTCTAAGCTCGTCCTCACTCAAGGTACGATTGAAAGACATTTTCGAGCGGTGCGTGTTTTTTGCAGCGCAGGTGTGCACCGATATGCGTGTGACGACGATGACATAGGAGCAACTAATGACACTAAATGTGGCCGTGTCTGATTAAACCACACAAGCGAAACCAAAGCTGCTAGAAGCATACAATTACAAGCAAAAGCATACAAGCCATTAAACCATACAAGTGAAACCAAAACTGACTGAAAAGGCCTCCTCCACATTTTATACATGCGACAGACCTTTGTAAATTATTTTTGTGGAACAAAATTTTCCCGACTGCTAGCAACACCTTTCTATTAACTAAGTAGCTGGCATAAATTTTTGGCAGTTATTATTGCTCAACACAGTCAGATTGCGAAGCTGACACCTCAATTAGATATTTGACTTGCAAAGACGCTTTTGATTACAGAGCTTTGATGTTACTGTAGCATAAAAACGAGGAGCACGCACTTGAGTCACATTTGCCCGCCAAGTGGATTTTCCCATCAACACACACACATTGGTTCGCGAAAATGTCTGACAAAATCACAATGTTGCCAAAATGGGCAAATTCAAATTGATTCTGAAAGTTGAGCCATTGGACTAACTACTAAAAGTACTGGGAGCAATAGAAACAAACTCAACATGCCAAAATCGATGATCCAAAGCGTTGATCACCGGTGATCGATTTGAACAAGCGCGGTAATGAAAGAGTTGTACTAAGTATGACTTTGTAGAGCCACGAAGTTTATTTACCCCCAATTACATCATATTTTTGCCCCCAGCCAATGCAAAATGAGAGATTGGGAAAAGATTACAATATTCAAGCAGTCTTTACAACGGTAGAGGTTCAAACTTTTGATACCATTTGTGGACGAGGCCAAAGAGAAACAAGCACAAGAAAAAGTTGCAATCTACTGCCTTCCTCTTAACTCCTGCCTAAATGTCATGGCCTAACAACCAGACTGACAGGGTGTCGTGAGAGTTGCTGAACTCTCACTTGCATTGCTGGGAAACTGCTTTTCCGGTGGATTCAGTTAATGTATTTACTCGATTCTACCGCGCCCTCGATTGTAACGCGCACCCGATTTTCACCGCGAAAAAAAAAAACAAAAAAACGTAAGACATCGATTACAACGCGCACCCATTTTTCTCGCTGGCCCGCACGATCACACCACTCGAAAAACGACTCCTTTCAGGAGCGTCTTCCATTTAAATATGAGGTACGGGCGAAGCTTGTGCCCATCTGACGTGTAACAGAGCATTGCCGTCACTGTAGTTTTACCATGGACCGATGTCAGCACGCGAACTTGCTTCGCCCCCTTCTTCTCAACGGTTGTGGTGCCAGGCATGTCGAAGTAAAGAGGTGTCTGATCGGCATTCCCGATTTGCCCAAGCAGGTAGCCGTTGTTGCGCCGCAAGTTTAGGACGAACCTCTGAAAACTGTGAAGCTTTTCATCGTACTCCTCCGAAAAACTTTTCGCATATGCATGTTCCTCTTCAAAGGGAAAAGCCTTTCCTCTACATAAAGTTAGTTAGCCAGCACCTGCTCGCTTTAACTGGCTCCGCATTAGACCTTTTTCTAAGACTAATTGCATAGCCCGCACTTGGAGCAGTTCTGACGTCACGGGCCACTGTGCCGCCTGCTGCTCAAGCACATACTCGCCGAGCAGCTCTTTAATTTGCGGAAACCGACCCTGCTGTGGTCCACTGAAGCCTTTGCGTGAAGCTTTGCTGTCGACAATCTTCTGTTTTTGTTTCCGCCGGTACCGCACGCACGTTTCGGGAACTCCGAACGACCGCGATGCGGCCCGATTTTCGTCCATTTCTGCACACGCGATGACTTTTCTTTTAAAAGCGGCATCGTGGTGCACTCGAGTTTTTGGAGTCGGCCCTTTCACGCCGTCGATGCTAATGCACTACTAGATGACGAACTCCTCAGCACACGTACGAAGTGCCGCACATGGGAAACGCATAGGCAGAAATGGCCGACGCGCCATGCCGACGCACGTAGGGGGCGGCCATTTTGGATTTACCGATGGCAATAGATTGACCGTAATTTTTTTGTTCGTACTCGATTCTAATGCGCATTCGATTTATGAACTCGCTTAACCGGAAAAAAGGTGCGCATTAGATTTGAGTAATTACGGTACTTAAAAATGAGACATGATTTTTTTAACCCTTTATGCATTTGCCATGCATCTATAAATGTCATTTTTACTTTGAGAAAGCAGTAGTGCGGAAATAAGTAATGTAGACTAACCTTTTCTCAGACTCCGTGACAATGTGCACGACCTGTTCCACCCTCTCCACAGGCTTGCCCACCGAGCCAATGTATACAATGGCCGGCCTTCGCAGGTAGGAACGTGCCAGGCGTTCCACTGCTGGAGGCATAGTTGCCGTGAACATCACAGTCTGCAATGTGGCATTCAAGCAAAGCTCAGTATTGCTTCTCAAAAGTGAAAATGTTCTTACTAATGAAACTATAGTCAGATGAAATTCCTAACACACACTCAAAAATATAACTAGTGGTCAGAAGCAAATTTTGAATAGCATCTCAATTAAAACGAACTTAGATGAATGTATTTAGAATATAATATTATAAAAGAATCCTGAGTGTCTGTTGCTGTCTTTCAGCTGTAGTGAATGCAGATACAAATTTGAGAGAGAGAGAGAACGGGCCCAAGAAGCTACAGGTATTAATTATATTTGGTCGAACTTCATTCAAAAATTCTAAGTTCGAAGCTTTAATGCTTTTACTACAGCTACTACATGAATGTAAGTGAAATACAAAAAGTGATTTCATGAACATTTTAAAGGAAAACTACACATAAATAAAAATTACCCTGCCCCAAGAGAAACGACCCCACCATACACACCTGCCTGTACTTGTGTTTGGATGCAAAGTTTGCAAGTAGTTTCTCTTCATCCTCGGCGTCATCTGTGTCTGGCTTCTGGTTGGTGACTGGCATGTAGTCCAGGATCTTTTGCACCTCGCCCTCGAAGCCCATGTCAATCATGCGGTCGGCCTACAACAACAAGCCACAGCTTAGAAGCTGACGGCCTTGTGATCACATACGAGCACATCACCGTTTGTTGTTTATTTCAAAGGACAGCTGTACTATTACAGAAAAGACAATGGTAACAGCATACTGATAAAAATTTGCAACGTAAAATAAGGTAAAAACCACGGGATACACCTATACAGTACATCACACATAAAATGATAATAATAATAATAACATTCTTATTATTATTACATATATGGGGTTTTAAATTCCAAATCACATTTTGTTCTTGAGATGCCATAGTGGAGGGCTCTGGAAATTTTGACCATCTGGTGTTTTTTAAGGTCTGCTGACAATCGCACAGCACACGGGCCTGCAACCATTTCGCCTTCGTTGAAATTCGACCACCGTGGCCAAGATCGAACCCTCGACCTTCGGGTCAGCACCAGAGCACCGCAGTCACTGATCCATCGTGGCAGGACCATCACACATAGTAACTATATATAGTTGTGAGCTGGGCAAGTAAAATAAAAGTAGATAGAGTACCATCACCATAACGAAGAAACATCTTCATTGCCAAGTAAAGCAACTGAAGAATAACCTGTGAGTTTTTTTCTATGTATACTTAGCAGAAATAACAAAAACCAATGTCTGCATGGCCGTTTATACAGAAAGATGCAAGCTAAGACTGGCTTCAAAGTGCCAATATGGTAATAAATTTTGTGAACTTTACTTTCTGTTACTTTTCTTTTCCCTCTCTCTCTCCCTTTTTTTTTTTTGGTTTCTGAACACACAGCTACCGCACTGCAGTTGCGATCTGTAGTACTTAACAAACTTATGCGGATTTAGTAGAAGTACTATTTTGCTGGAAGACCACGAAACCAAGCCACTGAATGAAATTCTTTTAAATGTCGACAATGATTTGCTTTTCTGTTTAAACAGTCCTGATCCTTCCTTGGTATTTTGCAGTTTAGAAACCTAAGTGCATACACGTGAATGAAGCTCATTTACAGTGCGACACACTTGCAAATGGTTTTCTGCATGCAACCTCCAACATGCATTAGCAGCTGCTTAACTAAATTATGTAAATTTTTGCAGCCTTTCAGGTAACAAAAGTAGAACCAACCTCAATTCGACCAGCCACAGTTGAACTGGCTAGGTGATACTTTTACTTCCAGAAAATGAGAAGGAGCCTTAGCAAAACAAACCAGTTTTCTGTCAAAATAAGCTATTCTTCTTTAAAAGTTCATTACAAGTCTATTAAGAGACGTCAAAGTTGCGAATGCATGTGTGCTCACCTCATCGAGAACGATGTAGGTGCATCGACTCAGTACCAGGTACCTGTTCTCAAGGACGTCAATGAGACGACCAGGGGTGGCTATCACGATCTGCGAAGGAAAAACAGGCAGGGCATGGCATCACTAATCTAACTCATAACATCATGATAGTGCCACCACTAGAATTACATAGTCTGTCAACCTGGTGACCTCGAAATTCAAGAAATTTGTAAAGTGGCAGGGAGGGCAGGGACATAAAAATGCCGGCATACATATAAATTTACTGCTTCTGGAGGCAGCAGCGACATCATGAATGAATGATTGCAAGAAAATTTTGTGTATGTCAGTGATCATACAGATACTCATACTTTTATGGCGCATGCAAGCAGTGCATAATCAAGGAACGAACTCTGCTCTGTCCCATGACAGCTTGATAGCCCTTGTCATTTCTGCATGACGCTAGTGTGCTCCAGCATTGTTTTCATGTATGTTTTTACTTGCACTGCGTGAAGCCTTTCGTGCTCTAGATTCATTGATCTGTCACCCGTATGTCTTCGTTATTTTCCTTGTATAAGGGAAGCTCGGCTTCTCAGATCATAGCCATCACTTTTTTTCCCAAGCCTACCCTCATCCTAGAAATGAAATTAAATCGAATAAAATGTTTGTTACTAACTTTATTATTTTCTTTTCACAGTGGCATTAGAACTGTTTTGAGAAGATTTAGGACTGTTCCCGTGCAATCAGGAGGGCTGTCCGAATTTCGGTGTTTTCCAGGGAAATCGGAAGAGGTGGAGTATGGAATCTGGCTAAACGCTAAAAGCTTCTCCCAACATTTTTTTATCTCCTTTTTAGTATGAAGTATGATGCCACGTACGAAACCCCGGTGAAACTGGACAGACAACGCAGGAGCTCACCTCGCAGCCAAGACGCAATCGGAATCCTTGCTCCTCACGGGAGAGACCGCCAATGACGGCTACCGAACGGATTTCCAGCATCTTGGCAAACTTCGTAGTTTCTTCATCAATCTGCTGGGCCAACTCACGTGTTGGAGCCATGATAATAGCGTACGGTCCTTGATCAGCATCCTCCTGCCTGCAAGCCAACAAAGCATGTCTAAAAAGCGAAGAATAAGACAAAAGTGGCGTTCGTGGCAAGAATGTATACATAAACACTGTTTGGCTCCATTGATTTCATTACTCTTGTACTGAAAAAATAAGCACTGAAAAAAAATTTATAGGAGCCTCAATTAAATGATGCTTTCTTATGATCATAACTGTACATAAAACCCATGTGAAAAACACTGTTTTATATAGTGGTGCTCACCTCTCAAATGCTCAGACATGCATAGTGTATACACTCAAACCTCGATTTAACGAATCTAGATATAACGAAATATCGGTTTTAATGAAGTAAATGAAAAATAGCCTTGCAATATATTTAATGTTAAGAATCATCCTTCAAAACTAATTTTCAGATATAATGAATTTATTTTCATGTAAGACACAAGTTTGTTATAACGAGGTTCGAGTGTACTAACTCCCCCGGCAAGCTACAGAAAGCCAGCTAGACTCGCCGACAGCCAAGAGCTTTATAATTTATAAACATATGCAGGTAAGTTAATGAGATGCAATGTACCGTATTTACTCGATTCTACCGCGCCCTCGATTGTAATGCGCACCCGATTTCCACCGCGAAAAAAAAAAAAAAAAACGTAAGACATCGATTGCAACGCGCACCCATTCTTCTCACTGGCCCGCACGATCACACCACTCGAAAAAACGACTCCTTTTGGGAGCGTCTTCCATTTAAATATGAGGTACGGGCGAAGCTTGTGCCCATCTGACGTGTAACAGAGCATCGCCGTCACTGTAGTTTTACCGTGGACCGATGTCAGCACGCAAACTTGCTTCACCCCCTTCTTCTCGACTATTGTGGTGCCAGGCATGTCGAAGTAAAGAGGCGTCTGATCGGCGATCTTGATTTGCCCAAGCAAGTAGCCATTGTTGCGCCGCAAGTTTAGGACGAACCTCTGAAAACTGTGAATCGTTTCATCGTACTCCTCCGCAAAACTTTTCGCATATGCATGTTCCCCTTCAGAGGAAAAAGCCTTTCCTCTTCATAAAGTTAGTTAGTGAGCACCTGCTCGCTTTAAACTGGCTCCACATTAGACCGTTTTCTAAGACTAATTGCATAGCCCGCACTTGGAGCAGTTCTGTCGTCACGGGCCGCTGTGCCGCTCGCTGCTCAAGCACATACTCGCCGAGCAGCTCTTTAATTTGCGGTAACCGACCCTGCTGTGGTCCACTGAAGCCTTTGCGTGAAGCTTTGCTGTCGACAATCTTCTGCTTTTGTTTCTGCCGGTCCCGCACGCATGTTTCGGGAACTCCGAACGACCGCGCTGCGGCCCGATTTCCATCCGTTTCTGCACACGCGATGACTGTTCTTTTAAAAGCGGAATCGTGGTGCACTCGAGTTTTTGGAGTCGGCCCTTCCACGCCGTCGATGCTAATGCACTACTATATGACGAACTAATCAGCACACGTACGAAGTGCCGCACATGGGAAACACATAGGCAGAAATGGCCGACGCGCCATGCCGACGCACGTAGGGGGCGGCCGTTTTGGATTTGCCAATGGCAATAGATTGACCGTAATTTTTTTGTTCGTACTCGATTCTAAAGCGCATGCGATTTATGAACTCGCTTAACCAGAAAAAAGGTGCACGTTAGATTCGAGTAATTACGGTATATTTTGAAGAAATTTAAAGTGGTTACAGTCCACACGTAGATGACGGTGTATGTATACTTTCCAAAGTCAGTGTATTAGCCAGAGGTAATAGAACTGTAATAGAAGTTCACCCTGAGGATGGATTCTGTTTATTGCCAGTCTTAGCTAGTGCCCCCGTCCAATGCAACCTATCTGGTCTGGCACACTGCTAAATAGACCTGGAAAAAAAAAGGCATGGCACCGGCTTTAATTTCAAATGACATAGTAAAGAAAACTAAATTTTCAGTTTTGACTATTTAAAAACATACAGGCATGCAGAATTGTGGCGCAGAAAAAAATACGCCCCTATCATATTCAGTTGTAAAGTTGTGGCCTTTTTTCCCAGTCTATGTTCTTGCACAGCCAGTTACTCTCAATGATCTACACAAAGCGACTACAAGGAATGCGAAGTTCAGAGGGTGACCTTTCGATCTTGGGCAGGGAAGGTGATCCAAACCAACAGTGGCAGCAGGAAGGCCAGTGTCTTGCCACTGCCTGTTTCGGCAACACCAATGATGTCCCGATTCTGGAGGCCGATGGGGATGGCTTGCCTCTGGATTGGCGTGGGGTCCTGTGATTACAGGCAGAGAGACGACACCTTAAGCTTTTTAATAAGCTTAATGTGGCAGTAGATACATCATGCAAAGTTGGGTAGCAAGCCAGTCCATCCCACCCAGCGATATGAAGGATTTTCAAGTAGCGTATTTACTCGCATAATCCTCACACTTTTTTTGGCGGAAAACCGTTGCAAAGTTGGGGGGTGCGAGAATTACGTGGCGAAAACTTTCCACGAAAACGTACAGTGCAAAAAAGAAAACAAAGTGGCCGCAAATCGGGATTCTCACGCAAGCAACTAACAGCAAGCTTTGAGAAGTACTGATTAAAGCTAACCTCAACATTAAAAGCACTGGTTCAACACAAGGCAAGATTTATTTGAGAAACTAAAAGTGCAAGCAAATAGTTGAGAATTAGAATACCATACGCAAAGCTTGTGGGTGTTGTGGCCATAGCAGTAGCATTCGTCGCGCAACAGGAGCCCTCAAAAGGTAAGCCTAGAACGTCAGTAGTAGGCTGATATGGCTAATTAATAGAATCGTCCGCATTTTTCTTCTGAAGAAATAAAGTTTACGATCAATCCCAGTTTTTATGCACACGCCAGGCCCAACGCGTCTTGGTGGCTTTCAACTGCCGTCACCAGTAGGCAACACAAAACTCGTAGACTCCGAAGGGCCTACCGGCGGCCCTTTTATCGTTCTTTAGAGCATGATTTATCACTTCCAACTTGAAAGCAGCCACGTAGCTTCAGTATCGCCCCATAATGTGACAAGATTACCAACACAACATACAAAACACGCCGCAACGCGCACTTGCCACTTTGGCTTTGCTTGTATTGGACTGAATCTCCGTGCAGTAATAGTACGCTTGATGCTTAAAGATGGCGCCAGATGACGCGCGCTATTATCATTAGTGGCTGGAACGAGCAGACAACATTATTGCGGCAGTTTTTGGGGTGCGATAATTACTCGAGGAAAAAAAGAAAGTCGTATTTTTGTTCAGCGATGAGGGGGGTGCGAGAATTATGCGAGTGCAAGGATTAAGAGAGTAAATACGATAACAATGTCCCAATATCCTTAGAAGAAAAGGTACTTTGTTAATATACATTAACAATGTTACCGATATCCTTAGAAGGAAAGGTATTTTGTTAGTATAGATAAAACCATCAGTGGTAGCAAGACTTGGAGGCTAACAACGAAACCTGAGAAGAAGCTACAGTCCATAGAACTAAAAATGATAAGTGTAAGCACAAGAGACAGAAATACAGAAAAACCTGCACACACGGTGGCAGCACGCTCACCACCACGTGGGCATAAAACTGCACTGCTAGCTGTTGCATAGTGACATGCTGGCATAACGTGCAGTACCGGCACAAGCCTGGACAACTTGACGTTTCGCCGTCTTTAGTGTCATACTAACAAATGCGATATTGCAGGGTGATTTTGCAGTGCAAGACATTGTTCAGAAAGCATGCTTTGAAAACTAGTCGATTGAGTGCAAAACCGAAACCAACTGCACAGCATTAGCAACAGCTGACCATCTGAGGGACAGATGTAGTGACACTGCCATCACAAAATTGTAACCAAGTCTACACAGGCTGATTTCGGCAGAACTACTTTCCGCGGCAAACTTGTTCCCGGAAAAGTGGAAGCAATGTATGCGCTTTTCATTATCAAAGTTCATATGAAAGGAAAGTTCACATGCTGAGGACAGCGACTTCAGATCCTTTTTGTACACCTGAAACCAGGGTCTGTGAGTGCAAACAAAGGAAGGAGATCTCCAGCAGCACGTCAACTAGGAAATGTTTCTGTGAACAGGAAATGGGAAAATATCTAGACTCTGATGACGAGCTTGAAGCTTTTCTCAAGGAGCTCTACATAGGCTGAGCACGTCAAGGTAACGGCCATGGAATTGACCTGTGATCGAGGCATTTCCAGAAGTGACCTCAAAGCCAGCATCCCCAACAAAAGAGCTGCCAGCACAATAGATTTCACTTGCTTGGAGGGTGCACTGTATTTGCTGCCCCTCCCTCCCCCTTTTATTTATTTGTTTATTTATTTTATTTATTTCAGGATTAAGTGTGGTTCATTTTTAGCCTGCATTCCTTCAACACTGATTGTACTGATCGAGCTATCACATATGAAATAGTATCAGAGTGCGGCGACGGCCGTTAAGTGTTAACCCTTCCAATATGTAGAAATTCAAAAGAAAAGTTGGACTTAATGTGCATCATTTAGATATTTCAATTTATAGCAAGTGAAGCTGTTAAATTTATTTTTATTTGCATGCCCCTTCAGAACCCTGTGCACACCTCGCTGGCATCACACTCTTGTAAAGTATTGCTTGGTTAGTCCATTCAAATTCAGCCTGTCAGTTGAGGACGAATTAACTCGAAGTGCCAGCAACCAAGCCACACACAAACATGCACTGCAAGCAGCAACAAGCTCACACCTTGTATCCAAGTTCCTTGATGACGTCCAGTATGGCGGTGGGGAGGTTGCACTTCGGACCACTTCCGGAGCGGGTTGGGGATGCGGCCGCCCTTGATGGTGATGTTGAAGTCCTCGCGGAAGATGCGCCAGTCACGCTCCTGCATCTCTTCTAAGGACTTGTGCGACCAGTGCCGGTCGTCCCACTTCTGCTTTTCCTCCTTGCGTTTGATCTTCTTCAGCCGCACCCTGACGAGACATCATCAACACACACCCATGGAAACTCTTGTCGAGAGATGAGGGAAGTGCAATGCAACTATGAAACGCAATGATTCTCTTAATTCCATCTCCGCATTCCTCCCTTCTGTTCTAGCTGCCTCGCTTTGAGGCAACTACAAAGTAACTGGAGCCCAGAAAGAAGGCTATACACAATAAATTATGGCAGCATCAGTTCCTGTTGCAGTAGTAGTAATTCCATTCAATTACACTCGTAAAACATCCTACATGCCTCATTTATAGTCTCTGATTTCACAAGTTATAAAGTGCCAAGAACTCATAAAACACGGCAGCGTTTCCTGTAAAATTTTACTTTGCCTGCCAGCACAGTCATGGCCACTACTGATGGCAGTGCCACATTGTTATGACACTACTGCAAAAAAAACTTCTATACACTTTAAAAGTCTGCACAATGTAATGGATATATTGTGAAACAGTCACACTACAAGAGTGGAGCTGAGTAGAAAAGATGCGACTGATGCAACTGACCCTGAAAAAAACACTAAGGCACAAAACAATTTTTTGCGTATTAGTAAAGTACAATTTCCCAATCTCGAAAACACCACTCTTACCACGGCATGACAATTGGTAAGCGAAAAAAACGTGCGAAAAGAAAATGGTGGAGATGCCACCATGAGATTCCCGTACCAAAAACCGTGACATAGTATATTTTGAAGGCATCTACTGGATTCTGCATAGCTTCTACTCGATGAAAATGAAGTAAATTGTCATCTGTGGGTGCCATAGACCAAGCATACCAAGTTTCAGAAAATTTCATTAAGCCAACTGTTGCAAAAATACAAAAAATACACTTTGTAATTTGTTACGCTACGTGCAGAGATTTCCAACGAATTTAAAAATGAAACTTTAACCTTCATTTCCTCCACTAATAATGAACTTATGACATGAAACTTGTGGCAGTGGATTTCCTTGAGATCAGTTTATCAATCTAAATCAAGTCATTGTTTCTCTTTAGCATACCCTGGAGGAAGAGAGCTAGCAGAGTGAATAGAACTGAGACTACACCTAGTAAAACTAGGCTTTTGAACAAGGATGGTTAACAAGATTAACGTAAAAAAAAGTGAATGTAACAACTGTGAACATGTTTTTCAAGTCCTTTGTCCATGCTCCATTGAAGGTATAATAAAGCTTACACTTCTTGATCCTTTTCTGCCTGTGTTCTTCGGCGTTCCAGTAACTCGCCATAGAACTTGGACTGTTCTTTCTTTTGAGCCTGCACATCAAGATTAGAAAATTACATTTGAACAAAATGATCACATAATATGCAGGAGTAGCCTCTTCTCATTTTGGTGTTCCCCGCAAGGTATTACATGCCAAAACTTGAACTAGGGAATGGAGTAGGCTTAATGTTTCCACACCTGCTTGAGTAACCAAGCGGTTTAATAGCAGCCAACTATCAATGCAGTGTTATGTGTTAAAGCTGCTCCCACATGCAACCAAATGTCCTTGCAATGATGGGGCTCATCTGTCAATGCCAATAAGCCTTAGTGAAGGCAAATGACTGCTGCACTCTACAACGAAGACATCAAGTCCTATAAACAAGTTATTAACTAAACAATAATAAAAGAAAGCACTCTAAAAGCCTGACGAAAATGGATGTACTAAACACATCTGAACAAAAGCTATGGTACATGACCATCCAAGCTTGACGTCAACTCCATTTTTATTCTAGCTATACAGAGTTCAGATTCCATATTACTATTCTGATATGCTGATTTACTCTGTAACTCTCCCAGTTAAAAATCTCCGTCGCCAAAAGTCACATGAAACATCTTATATTTCAAGAGCAACAGACTATAATAAAAAATAACTGTATACATTTCAAAGAGGCAAATTTCACCAAAATGGATCAAGAGAGCAATTGAAAAATTCTAGAGTGCCATGTCCCTCTTAAAAGCAAACCCAGCTTTTAATTGCTGTTGCAGTGAATTTGGAAGATTGAGGCCAGAGATCAGTACAGAAGGTGAAATTGACTAAAACTGGGTGATAATATATGGAGTGGCAAACGGTAATCTTCACAGCTGTTACTGTTCGTTTGAACGGCTGAAAAACTGGAGCCACTAAAAGCTGCACTAAGACTTACATAACAAGTTGTGACACCAAAACAGAAGGCAAGACATCCAATCTCCACATGAAAAAATGGGGAAAAGAGGGCGCACCTTGAGGTCAATCCCTCCAACGTGTCCCCGACCAAAAAACTGCACGGTGTGCTTTTCTTTGTAGATTGGATTATAGTCAACGGCTGTGTCCTCAGAGGCATCCCAGTCGAAGACAAACTTGCGATCGTTTAGTCTCCGCACACGCGCTTTTTCTTGATGATGCCCAGGTACCGTTCCTGCGAGAACAGCACTTTCACCACTACACGAAATCGGGTCCATTCCACAAGCTGCTGTAAACACACATGTCAAAGAACTCTTTTCACAATTTGCTTCCCATCACGTGAGCTCCGCTTCAAGGGCTCTTTGTAGCTGTAGCTTTCAGTGAACACAACTGGCAGTATGCGTGACTCAAATCTAAAACCTCTCTTTCCCTCTCAGAGTCCATATTCTGGCCGACCGTAATCTAAGCATCGTGGCCAGTGTTACAGGTGATAATGCAACATAGCAAGAACATGAGCTGTGAACACAGCGATGTGAGTTTATCATACCCCACACACATTATCATGAGGGACAAGTAACCCGGAAGTGCTAAATTGAAGATGACAACCGACAGTTGCCACATAAGTTGACAAGATACTAACATCACTTCTATTACCGTATTTACTCGATTCTACCGCGCCCTCGATTGTAACGCGCACCCGATTTCCACCGCGAAAAAAAAAAAAAACGTAAGACATCGATTGCAACGCGCACCCATTTTTTTTGCGGGCCCGCACGATCACGCCACTCGAAAAAACGATTCCTTTCGAGATTGTCATCCATTTACATATGAGGTACAGGCGAAGCTTGTGCCCATCTGACGTGTAACAGAGCTTTGCCGTCACTGTAGTTTTACCGTGGACCGATGTCAGCACGCGAACTTGCTTCGCCCCCTTCTTCTCGACAGTTGTGGTGCCAGGCATGTCGAAGTAAAGAGGCGTCTGATCGGCATTCCAGATTTGCCCAAGCAGGTAGCCGTTGTTGCGCCGCAAGTTTAGGACGAACCTCTGAAACCTGTAAAGCTTTTCATCGTACTTCTCCGCAAAAGTTTTCGCATATGCATGTTCCCCTTCGGAGGGAAGAGCCTTTCCTCTTCATATAGTTAATTAGCCAGCACCTGCTCGCTTTAAACTGGCTCCGCATTAGACTTTTTTCTAAGACTAATTGCATAGCCCGCACTTGGAGCAGTTCTGTCGTCACGGGCCGCTGTGCCGCTCGCTCCTCAAGCACATACTCGCGGAGCAGCTCTTTAATTTGCGGAAACCGACCCTGCTGTGGTTCACTGAAGCCTTTGCGTGAAGCTTTGCTGTCGACAATCTTCTGCTTTTGTTTCCGCCGGTCCCGCACGCACATTTCGGGAACGACCGCGATGCGGCCCAATTTCCGTGCGTTTCTGCACACGTGATGACTTTTCTTTTAAAAGCGGCATCGTGGTGCACTCGAGTTTTTGGAGTCGGCCCTTCCACGTCGTCGATGCTAATGCACTACTAGATGACGAACTCCTCAGCACACGTACGAAGTGCCGCACATGGTAAACACATAGGCAGAAATAGCCGACGCACCATGCCGACACACGTAGGGGGCGGCCGTTTTGGATTTGCCGATGGCAATAGATTGACCGTAATTTTTTTGTTCGTACTCGATTCTAACGCGCATGCGATTTATGAACTCGCTTAACCGGAAAAAAGGTGCGCGTTAGATTCGAGTAATTATGGTAAATAGAAACCAGAATTTACATGAACTCTACACATCCCTGAGCCAAACCTCCCCACAGCCTCACATACCTAACATGCTCAGGCCATCAGACGTCAAACGAAGTGCTTAAAAGAAAAAAAAAAGCAGCTCTGCTGCGAAAGCCCTGGTGGGTTACCTTGATAGCTTCAAATTCCTTTTCTTTGTCCTTAGTGTTCCCTGATCTTGTCTCGGCCATCATCTTCTTCACCATCAGCTTCACGGTACCGCTCACGCTCTTTTCTTCGTCTGTCCAGGCGATCAGAGACATCATCTGCAAAACAACGAAATGTATTAACACGATCAATGAGCAACATGATGTAAAAATGTAAGGTAACAAAACTGCCTAAAAATTACATAACGGTTTCGGTAATGAGTTTAGAAGCTCCCAGCAGCAGTTTGTGCAGCAATAACTATGCTTTCACCAGAAAAAGAAAGAGCTTCAGAACTGACACCAATTTTTGTTAATTAAATCACTCGTCAAGTGAAAGTTGACGACAGCACAACTGAAAAATACAAACATTAGTCTCAGTTTCTTGGAAAACTTTTTAGCATGACACAAGGCCCTGGCAAGATGACAGATTTCACCTGGTTCCACTTGCAGACATGGCTGATTTTTTTTACAATTTTCTGATGACTTTTCTGGTTGGTATGTCAAAGTGCTCCACTACTTATAATCATTTGCAAGCTCTTTCATGAACACACAAGTATCTGCAGTCAATTCATAAGCAAACTCTGTCATTAATAGCATGGCTATACTTGGGTACATGTCAAGAAAAAAGCAGCTTATCCCCATCAAAGGACCACCCGCCAGGCAACGGTGTCACCGTGTCATTGTGAAGTCGTAACAAGCACATTGCACCAACATGCAGCGCTTGCACCCAAGCTTCTACGAATGCGTCCGTGCCGTAAAGTAGTTCTGCTGGACGCCGTTCATTTTGAGCAGAAATAAAATTCCAGTTCTATTTTTTTCAGTTCCCCGTTACAATACAACACATGAAAGAGTTTTTGGTAAGCTAGAGTGGTGAATTGTGCCTTCATTGGTGCCAGTGAATTTCTGCTCTTATGGGATCAAATATCAATGGCTCTTTCCAGGCAGCACTGAGTTCTTACGTAGCAAACTAAAATGCCATGGCGAACATTGTTACCGAACACTACACACAATACACAAACTAGGCTTTTCATGGACTTCAACTTGGTTTGAACAATACTAAATTCAGCTTGTGAGAGCACGATGTCATTGACGCCACCGATGGATTGTCTTGTACTTTTCATTGGTAAGTATGGAAACCGAAGGCAGCCCTTTTGGTTGAGGTCTATAAGCACGAAATAAAATGCCTTTGAACTTTTTTCGTGAGCGCGGCACTACGGTGGTCGGCTGTGATGTCCTGATGACACAGCAACATCATTGGCTGAAGGGAACGGCAAAAAGCCGCTTTTTCTTGACTTGCACTTAAGTAAAATATCTGCACTGCGGAAGCATTTTCAGTCACTGGCTATAGTTGGATAAGAAATCCGGAGTGCTCAGCACCCGCTCAAGGGTGGATCCACACAAGGCTGCCCCAAATGGCATGCACTTCAGACTGACGTCATGAGCTAGATGGCCGGTGACACCGTGTTCGGAGAACATTGCCAAGTGCATGAGAAAGACTACTTCTTAAGTCGCAAAGGCAATTAATTGGCTGCCACACTATGGTCGTCTGGGTGGTGCCTCTCAAGACTTTTAAATTGTCTCCAACAGCAGTAAACTCGTCAAACAAAACATGAAGGGACCAGTGAAGTATGTTCCACTCACTGAGAGATTAACAGGGGAACAAAAATGAAGCACAGAACTAATCACATTAGAGGCAGTTGTTCCATTTAAGCGAACAATTGCATTTTATAGATTTCAATTTACTGAGAGCTCACTGTATATATAAATCAACAAGTCATTAGTTATAGCTTAAGCACTAAGAAGCTTTAGGCTCACCACAGGCGCGCTTGGCCTGCTCAAAAAACTGCTGCCTCTTCTTGCGCTCCTCCTCCGTTTTTTGACGCTGTTCCTGGACCTCCTGCTGACGGCGCTTCAGGGCTTCAGCCGCTCGCTGCTCTTTGGTCAGGAACACTGGCTGAAAAGCCGACATAGTTTATGAGATGCTCTTATTTTTAAAACCTCAATGCTCGAAGGTCGCGAGGAATATGTAGTGATGAGAAAATACACAATGTTGCAGCAGCCACCAGTTACAGAGAGTTTTATCTCTTTAAAGCCGTCTCGAGTGCAATAGCAGTGGTAAGTGGCTGTGCATACACATGCAGTTTTACTGTACAAAAGTAAAAGAAGCAAAAAAGCTGCCCGGTTAGCTGTGGATGCCACATGTCTTTAAAGAACAGCCTCAATGCCATGGCTGTGGGTTCCCCTTCTCATTAGCAAACCTTGTGAACACCAACTTGCTATCCATAGCTTTAAAAAAGTTGAGGTAACCAGGCACTTAGCAACAAGGAACACAAACAAGGAGAAAGAGATTGCTAAGCTGAGGAGTGCAGTCAAAAATGTCCAGCAGACCTTGCTGCGTGCATCTTCTTCAGCCTTCTTCTTGGCCATTAGTTCTTCCAGGGAAAGTGGCTCCTTCTTGATGGAAACTTCGTCCTGCTCCTCATCTCTGAAGAATAATGAGAAACAGCACAGTAAAGCACAAATTGATGTAAATGAGAACTCCTGTACGATAGCTTGTCTGCACCACTCACATGAAGGACGTCTCAAAATAAAATACTGGAGCTTAGCTGTCCCTGAGAATTGATCCTCAGATTTTTTAAAGTGGTGCATTAGCTGATATGTATATGATAGGTGTGCACTGTAGATGGTCAAGTGGGATGAAACAAATACAGTAGACTTGCGATAATTCAAACTTTCGGTTATTTCAAACAAAATTCAATTTTTTGGTTGGCCCTCTATTCTTTCAATGTATTTAAAAGCCTCTTAATTTAAACTTCATCATTCAGTTAATTCATACTTTTTGCAAGTCCATACCAGAAAATATCAGTTGCTTTCCCACTACCATTTCAATATTTGTGTGCTTATATAATCCTACTAGTCTAAAAATGAAAAATAAGCACTTGAGGCCCTCAAAAAAAAAAGGTTTTGCAAGTAAACAAATGTTTGAAACAAAGCACACGCATGGTAAGCCGTGATGCTTCTCAACTGGCATAGAGAGCTTCATGCTGAAAGCACACAATTATAGCAATGAAGCAGTTGGCAATTTACTACAATTTCTTTAAAAGGTCTGATCAGCAGTAAATGGCCAACAAACTTGTCGACATTACAACCCTGCTTTCTGTTCACTGCGTGAGGTTAGGGCTTAAAAAGACATTAAAAAGTTTTTAAGGGGAGACGCTCCTCGAAAAAGTTTTTTTTTATATTTCTAGTAATAGAGACTTGAAAAGTTTGTTATTAGTATAGTTTTTCATGCAGATTTCAAATATGCAATCATTTTTTGTGTAGCTGCTATAATTATTGAGTTATGACATAAACAATAGCAAAAAGTTACATTTTTTGCGGGCACTCTTTTATGTACTAAACTTTCAGTAAAAGCACTGTGTCTGATCTTATTTGACTCTTGGTAGATTGAAAAGTGCAAATATCTATATAGATATGTCACAGAAATATTGGAACCAAGAAAAAAAAAATTGTATTGAATGACTTATTATTTTCAATCTCCCTTGAAACAATAAGCTAATATTTTCCCAACTAATGCTGGTAGGCATTGCAATTTAGAGTAGATATTTGCATTCTGCATGTGTTGAAGAATATGTGTGCCAAGTTTCGTTACTATACAATGAATATAAGTTTCTAAAAGGCTGCCCGGAAAACGTGAAACTGTCAGAAAAAATGAAAATGAGAAAAACAAGTTTGAAAGTTCGCAAAGTTGGCATTTATTAGGAAATCATTCTTTTTGCATCAAATTGGGGCACAATGAAAAGTACCTTGCCTTGAATGCACTGCAAGTGTCTAGAAGTCCCCTGCACCATAGCTTGGTCCTTCACAGCTCTTGCGGCCAGTGTCCTCAACACGAGCTCTCTTCGCTGTGTTGCGACGGTGTGCCCTCGCTTCTGCAGTTTGCTTCAGGTTCATCTTCCTGATGCGCATGACGTCACAGTGGTCACCATGTGTGGCCAGATCTTGTGAGGGGAGAATTCCAATGCCTTCGAGCACTTCTTCAAAGCCCCTGTGGCCTTTGTTGTACCAGAGTACAGCAAGAGCGGTGGCTGTCTCCACAGTTGTTCTGGAGACGAACTTTGTTTTTGGACATAGCAGCCATATCTTGCTGTTCAGCGATTCGGCTGCATTCTGTGTCTTGCCATGAAGGCACCGAATAAGGAGTTTCTCCTCTGTAAGGCGCTTGTAGATAGGCATAATTGCCAATCCTTGAGCCTTCGTCAACAGTGGGGTGTGGCGTGGTGCAGGCTCCCCCAGTGCTTCCGCACGCTTGTGCTTGCACCACGAATTTGGTCCCGCGGGGCAAAAGTTGTGGCTACTGGCACCATCACTGGAGCAGCAATGAAAATACGATGCCCATATGGCAGTGTACATATTTCGAACACTGTCCTTGTTGCTCGTGATGGCAATCTTGTAATATGTTTGTAGTTTTATTATTGTCGCATCTTTCAGTTTTTCGCCTCGTGG